>OZ038482.1:116192376-116279876 GCA_964036315.1 Acanthosepion esculentum | reverse complement strand
GCCAGTGCAGGTCATTGTGTCTGGACTGAGACCAGATCTAGTGTTAATTGATATCGAGAAGCAACATCTGTTGCTTGGCGAACTGACAGTGGCATGGGAAGAAGGGATTGAAGAGGCTCATAAAAGAAAGTTGCTTCGGTACGAGGAACTGGTGACTGGAGTCCGTGAGAGATGATACGACTGCACACTGGTGCCATTTGAGGTTGGCTGGAGAGGATTCCCTGCTGCCTTCTTAAAGAGATTCAAGTGTGCTGGTCTCCAAAAGCAGAATAAGGTGATAAAGACTTGTGGTAAAAAAGCGGTGGAAGGCAGTGTATGGATTACATAGAAATCCTTATCGAGTCGCATAGACCGGTTGCAAAGTGACATCATCCAGCTGTTGTGGACCCACCGCGTGGGGAGGTACTGAGCTTAAGGGGCCGAAACTTTGCTGAAGCACGGCGCCCAGCTGAAGATTGCAGCTGGACTGGAGCACTTGATGTGTACATGTGTTTGTTTATATGGAAATCTACCCCGGGAAAAATCTGCCTCGTCAGTCATGTATCGAAAGGTACATGATCGCCTAAGCGTGTATCACACATGGTACATAACTGTCTGATGTTTAAGTAGAAATGAAGAAATATTTATTTACACAAATCTATTGCCAAATTCAATAAAAAGTTACTTGTAATTGATTTTGGACGAATTCCGAAAATATAAACGAAGCAGGATAACAATCGCGGTTTGGGATTGATTTCTCCATAAATTTTTAGTTTACAGATTTCTACCCAACAACCCGAGCGCTCCACACACCGTGACCGACAATTTACAGCATCTACATGTAGTTTGAATGATCTTTGAAGATCCGGCTGACATTTGCGAAGGTTTCCACAATGGCGAACATAAAAGAGCTCTTTCACGAACATCATGACATGATAATTGACCATCATCATTCTGGAATGGGACATAGAAATATCTCCAACCAGCTAAAGATCCTCATTAGTACAATTTGAGCTACCCTACGAAAATGGAAGTAAGATGGGCTAGCTATCGGCCTTCCTCGAAAAGTATGTCCTCTAAAAGTATGTGAACGAGCAGTTAGATTCATTTGTCGGAAAATAATGCAGAATCCATTTTACAACCCGAGAACTTCAGAACAATCTGCAGGTAGTTTGTGTAGAGGAGTGCAAGGGTGAAGTTAGATACTCTACTGGTTAGGACTACATATAGAAAGAGCCTATTGTCGAAACCGAGGCTCGTAAATCTTTGTTTACAGTTTTATTTTGAGAAGCCTGCTTTACTGTTGGCTAAAATATGGTCTGACAGAACAAATATAGAACATTTTGATGGAAATAGTTTAAAATTCGACTGGAAAAAAGATACTCCATATGACCCCAAATACCATTCCAAACATGATGGTTAAAGTATAATAAATAGGGTCTCTGAATTTCTGGGATGAGGAGGAGTTATTATTATTTACAGACTATTCTTTTCGTCTTTGTTACTGTTAATGAAGGCTGTTGTGTGAGCGGTAACAGCAAGCCGCGCTATTTATGCGGATATGTAGGATAGATAAATGTTAACCCGAGACTTGAAGAGGTTAAAATTGTACACTATTTACATTATTCGGACTATTGTCCTCATCTTTGTCGCCATATTGATCACAACGTTTCGGCCGTTGTGCGCTCCGGCCTTCTTCAGTTGGTTGGAATGTCAAACTGAACCCTTTATTTTGCTCGCTGGGGTAGACTGTTCTAGTTCCACGTGCCATGCCTAATGGATGTCAGTTATCAGTTATCTCCTGTTAATTAACCTCTCCAAGTTCTCCACCGCCTTAACCAGCTATTGAACTCTTTGGGTCCTGTCACTGGATCTAAGCAACGCCTTTATCCACTGTGCCATGTGTACTTAAGGACAATATAAAGGGTTTAGTTCGACATGAAGGAGGCCGGAGTGTACAACGGCCGAAACGTTGTGATAAATATGGCAACAAAGATGAGGACAATATTCCGAATAATGTAAATAGTGTACATAGTACCTCATCTAAGAAATATAGAGAGATGTTAAAATTGTAGTGATCGTCAAAGCGTCCTCCCGGGAGTCTGTTCCACAACAACCGAGAGACTTGGTTTTCTAGTAAGATAACGATCTCAATCATATTGCAATAAGAAAAGAAAGGGTCGTTCAAGTTGAAGGTAATTTGCCTGACCTCAATTCTATTGAACCTCCATGGAAAGTCCTTAAACTTTGATTTTATTAGAGGAATCATACAAACATGAGTGATCCTAAGATGATCTGCCAACAGGAGAATCGTCCTGGGTATGACGATAAAGTGAATCCGCGTCCTGGGTAAGACGATAAACTACGTCCAACAGCAAGGCCTCTGATCAGGAGGTTTTGAGGAGCGTGGAACCACTGCTTAATTGCTGATGTTCCCAGGTCCACCCTGACCCGGGGTAATAGCACCTGTTAGGGTCCCAGCTATGGGCAAATAGTTAACACTCAGACTACATCCGCGTCCTGGGTATGATGATAAACTACATCCGTGTCCTGGGGGTATGACGATAAACTACATCCGCGTATTGGGGATGACGATAAACTACATCTGCATCCTGGGTAAGACGCTAAACTGCGTCTAACTGCAAGGCCTCTGATAATACGTTTTTGGAAGAATAATTTTGCCAGCTGTACGTTTTTGAAAAAAATATTACCAGCTATACTTTTTTTGAAAGAATAGTGTTGCCGGCTATACGTTTTGGAAAAAATAATATTACCAGCTATACATTTTTGAGGAAAAAATATTAACAGAAATACATTTTTGACAAAACAAAAATATTACGGGGAAAAAAAGTTGTCGGCATTAAATGACCCATTTAGGTTGATAGGCCGTAAAACAAAACAAAACAAACAAACAAACAGAGGAGAAGGATTGCCTGTATAACCAGTACTAGTGTCGGTTGAAATTTTTAAAAAATCTTTAAAACAATTTTTCAGAAAAATAAGTTTCTCAATTCCAGTAGTTGTTGTCACTGTTTTTGGTATTTATGGAGGTTTCCTTCCTAAGCTTTTGTTTGATGTAGTGGGGGACGACAATATCTTAATTTGCCATTATTTTATCATCGAGTTACATGTGATATCCATTTTAGTTGTTGCTGTTGCTGAAAGTTCTCAAGTGATGTGGTTTCTGTTATTTGGTAAAGTTCTTAGTGATTCTGTAGCGCCAGTCCTCAACGTTCGAAAGAGGTTGGCTTTCGCCAAGATCCAAAGGCTTCACTCGCTCAAAGCTATTTTAACCATTGATCTTAGACAGCAACTGTATACAGCTGACAGTTTAGATATCCATATCAAAGTCTCGATATGACGAGGTTATTGGAAACAAACAGTATTTAACCTTTGAACGTATTTGCTATTATAAAAGAACCGTGTTTCAATGTTCCTGAATAACACGCACAACACCGTTCCTTATTCTGCAAAGATTTTGTATTTAAATCTACGAAATTGTTTGGGCGCTATCGGCATATATTGTGAAACAGCCAACATTACATGAACATAAAAACAACTCTTTATAGAAGAAATAATAGAATTGTATGTGTTTTATAGCAATATATGACTTCATGTTGATAGCAGTAACAGAAAGAAATCTGCAAGACATGTTAGAAAAGGAAAGCAAGAAGAACGGACTAAGCATCATTTATGAGAGGACAGAATTTAAGGTTACCACAAAAATGCAAGATACGAATTAAAGACGACCGAATCAAATAAGTAGATATTCAACTACCTGGATAGGTTTGTAACATATAAAGGAAAATATCACAGAGTAAGACGGTTGGAATAGAGAAATATGCCGTCTAAAAACTAAGCAACGTATTAAAAGAGTGAAGTTTCGATAGAAAGAAAGGGTGCTGAACTGCTATATAGTATCCATCCTTCTATATCGCAGTGAATACTGGACAATTTTCACACAAACGAGTCGAAGACGTGTGGCAGCAAAGATGTTGTCCTACACGGGGAAACTGAGAGTCCCATCGACTGAACATGTGATCAACGATGGCATTTTATGTAAATTGGAAACAAATAGAATACTTGTACTAAGAATCAGAAAGAGATTTGTTGAAATTTCCAGTACACATAACGAGGAAAGACGGCTTGGCGACTTTGAACGCTCATTGGATACATTCACTTGTTAGAGCTAAATGGGATGGAAAGTTGTGGTGAGCCATGATCGCTCATTTTCTGAAGGGATAGACACACGCAAGAATAATTTTTAGGTTGTGTAGTGAAAGTTACATATACTTTACGGAATAGGATAGCATTTAATCACTTTTATTCTTTTTCAATTTGAGCCTCTATTTCAGAATACAAAATAAAACGCTGTTATAAGGGGGTAAGTTCTATCAACTCTAAACGAAAAAACAAACAAATTAATGAAGATCAAAATGGAAAATTATGATTAGAGACATTATTGTTTTAAGGATTTTTACAATATGTTTGCTTGTCTGACACCAGATCATGCCAGAATATACTTTGCACTCATTTTCACACTGGATCACAAAGGGAAGATGTTGTAGAGTGGAGCAGAAGTAACCTACCAGCCGCCGAGTGTAGATTCCCGTGACTGGACCAACTGCACTTGGATAGCAGCACGGGAAAGAGCCGAATGAATGAGATAGATATCAAGGGTGTTTCATTAAGACGGATTACATATAAGGGTGTTTCATTAAGACGGATCAAAGTCAGCAGTAAATAAATCAGTGTTATTGGTGATTTATTTCTCTGTTGGGTCATGTTATTTAAGCCATGGCAATTATGTGTGAAAAATAATATCGCCCAAATGTCCGCTGAATCTGAAAGAAAAAGAAAAAAATCATTAGATGCTTAAACTTAATTCACATTTAAAATCGTTCCAAGTTAATGGAACACCATTTTATATGCACCCCCAACTCTGGAATTAAGAAGGTAGTCTCTGTCAGACACGGTAAACGGTAATGTAAGGATGAGGTACCCAAGTGATCGCACGCACGCACGCGCAAACAAACTGGTTGAGAGTAACTGACGGGATAGCAGAGGGAAATAAAATAGGATGTGAATTATGAGAGAGTAAGTGTTATCATTAACTGTCATCATGACAGTATTAAATCTGTAATGTTTATGTAATTCTTAATAAATATCTCTTTTTCTGCTCTTTTTTCATTGGTGCTCTAATTCAAAGATTTTGAAAATTCATTGCCGAAGATTTTCTCATTCGCTATTAATACCTTTCGTTATTTCAAACAATGCAGTATTTTCAATTTTGTTAAAAGTACAGTTGCTTACATTCCAATTTGAACAAAACAACACTTAAAATAACTTGTATACACACATACACACATATATATAAAGGGTGTTTCATTAAGACGGATTATTTATGTGGGTGTTTCATTAAGACGGATCAAAGTCAGCAGTAAATAAATCAGTGTTATTGGTCAAAATTTGTATATTTCTGTATTGGATCATGTTATTTAAGTCACGGCAGTTATGTGTGAAATATAATATCGCCAAAGGTCCGCCAAACCTGAAAGAAAAAAAATCATTAGACGCTTAAACTTAATTCATATTAAAATCGATCCAAGCTATTGGAACACCATTTATATTTATCACGTTTAAATTCATATATACAAGTTCAGACGTTATTTTTAGTAGACACACGTATTTGAGTAGAATGTCTCGTATTTTTTTGGACAGTGTTAATTTTTATCTATCGGCCTGTGCATTCGAAATAATTTCATAAAGAAAATAAGGCTTCCGGCAGGATATGAACTTCCTTGGAGGATCCACCGTCTCCGTAGGTGAGACGCCTAAAGCACGCCGGGTCAGAAATTTGGTTTGGTTGATTTTGTTTAGCGGCATATCAACATCTCTATGGCTTATTTAATATCGAAATCTAAATATTTTGAATACAACTGCATGCCTTTAACTACAGATAATATTTAGTGTTGATTATTTTGCTACAGAATGTGTTGGTCATTCCACTGTAAAATATATACTGTTGCTAATTTTTTTCATATAAAAATATATTGCCGGTGTTTTTACTATAAAAATTCTATTTCTATATTTTCATAATGTATTGTCTTTGATTGGGGTCGACTATTTTTCCATAACTGCGAATAAAAGGTGCTACTAGCCCGGCTCAGGATGGACCTGGGAACACCAGCAATTAAGAGGTGGTTCCACGCTCCTCAAAACCTTCAATTTGCAGATACGTGGCCTTGCTGCCAGATGTAGTTTATCGTCATACCCAGGACTTGCGGATCAGAAGGAAAAGTATCGTTAGGTTTTCAAAAGTTAAATATTTAAGAACGCTCTAAGATATTCTTAAATGTAATTGTGCAAGTGATGTAATTCAGTGCCTAATAAAGGAAAGCGAGTTGTTCAATCTTTATTTTATATACGTATGCATGCGAATATATATATCTATATATATATATATATATATATATATATATATATATATATATATATATATGTATATATATATATATATAATTATGTGTCTGTGTTGCAGTCGTTAATGCTTATATCTCGTATATAATGCGTTAGAAATTCTCCGCAGCAGTAAGAGTCTCCGACTGATGTCAAATCGGTTGGGTTTCGATCCCTGTTTGAAGGAATCACCTGTCTAGCGATACAGCAAAACAGTCTGTGTGTAGATGAGTATATAAATATATATATATATATATATATATATATATATATATATATATATATATATATATATATATATATATGTGTGTGTGTGTGTGTGTGTGTGTGTGTATGTGTGTGTGCGTGCGTGTTATTTCTATGTTTCTGTGTATTTACTTTGAGACATAATTCGAGTTCAGACTAGTGTATCAATCTAACCCAGATGTTAAATTCCTGCGGGACAGCTAGAAAAAAAAAATCCTCCCAGCCAAGATGTAGAAAAATAAGTCCAACAATCGATTTCCTTATTTCAACATTTCCCTGTCTTTGGTGATGGGACCAAAATATGCTGACAACATCTGCAGCGGAGTAACTTCAAACAAAGTTTATCAAGTAAACGCTTATAGATTCAAAAAATAAATAACCAATATTTACTTATCCCTGAAACTAGTCAATACTTAAAATCTCAAATATGAATGCTCATTATTCAATATATTATTCAATATTTAAAGCAATTAAATGCTTACAAACTCAGATAAAAACAACAAATATTTATCTATTTTCAAACCAATTAAATGCTTACATATTCAAATATGAATGACGACTTATTACATATTTCCGAACAACATAAATAATTATGGACCAACTATAAACGAGCATTATTTACTTATTCCTAAACCAAGTAAATCTAAACAAACAATTTTTACCGAACAAAGTAAATGCCTCTAGACTTAAACATAAACTAAACATATTTACCTATTCTCAGACAAAGTATATGCTTATAAACTTAAATATAAACAACCAATATTTACCTATTCCCAAAGCAAGTAAATAATTATGGTCTAAATATAAACCAGTATTATTTACCTATTTCAGCGCCAAGTCAATGCTTATAGACATAAATCTAAAAAAACAGTATTTACTGATCCCGCAAATCAAGTAATTATTTGTAGCCTAAAAGTACAGACCAAATCTTACCTCTTTTTGAACCATTGAAATGTTTATCGATTCAAATATAAGCAACCAATATTTTACCTATTCTTGAGGGAAATAAATGCTTAAAAACAAACATATTTTCTGCATGTAATAACTCCGCATATACTGATGCAAAATCAACACATCCATGCCCAACCTTTTTCCTCTCTGTAGCAGTCTGTAACCAGTTTAATGACCAACATTTCGTCAGAATTGAAGTACAGATACAGCAACTCGAATACCTCTTCCCGCTACGACAAAAATGTATATCTGCTGCATTCTGGGAAAAATTTTCTTGTCAGGAAATTTGTGCAAAAGAATTTGTACCGATTTGTAAGATGTGCACGCGTTGTGTCGTTTATAGGCGTAGAGTTGCAGATGGCGATTACTTTAATTGTCCAGTGGGTCACGTGACAGCTCGCGAGTGACGATCGACAGTTGCTGCGTAGACCGCCAGGAAAATAGATGCGATAGCCAAGGACGTCTAGTCGAACTATCGAAATTCATACGGCTCAAATAAGCAACATAAAAGTCTTCACAAGTGTTGACCGTGTCAATCCGAGAAATATTGCAAGTCGTTTTATATATATATATATATATATATATATATATATAAAAGATAATTTTAAGGAGCCAGGCAAACCTACCTAGGTTTCACCTAAACGGATCTTCAGGGTAATACCGACTGAAAAGGGAAATTATGGAACATAATTTATAGCTAAACCCCAAAATAACCATGATCACGTGACAAACAAAACAAAAAAAATTATAATAATAAAAGTAATAAAAGCCAAACAACGGGGTGGGGGATACTTTATTGAACAACAAAAGACAAAAAAATAACGAAAAAACAAGCGAGTACCACCATTTCTCTCTCTCTTTCTCTCTTTATATATATATATATATATATATATATATATATATATATATTGATGCATGTTTCATTAAATAATAAAGACAAGTTTTGTCTATTTATTTTAAATAAGTTCCTTTCATATTGTCTGATAAGCTTAATAACATTATCATTGAAAGACGAAAGGAAATCACCATATTGATTCATACATTTTTAAATCCAATGTAAGGTTTTGGCTTACTTAAGCCATTATCAAAGATGACAATTACTTTTCAATATATCAAAACAATACACACACGAAACAATAATGATAGTCTGTTTTTGTTGGATGGAAAATTTCAAAGCAACGACAAACTTGTGTATACAAGACGCGGAAGCGAAAATCGCGTCGCAGATCGTGACGTCACACATGAGCAGCTGGTCCTTGTAATTATTATTATTATTATTTTTATTTCCTTTGATATCTGGCGTTTACACATTTCATTCCGGGTCCCGCCCAGGGACCTAAGGTTAGAAATGGCGTCATGACACTTTCCACTGCAAAAAAAAAAAAAAAATTAATTACATAGATAAAGCCCTTCGTAAAGTGTGGGCTGTACTTGTCAGAACAATTTTTTGTATCTCTTTGAGGCATGGACTTCCAGTGATCCCTTCAATCAGCCTACTGGAATCTATTCCAACTAGTCCAAGGGCTCCAACTACAACAGGAATTGTTGATGTTCCCATGCGCCACATTTTTGTGATTTCTATTTCAAGGTCCTTGTATTTTGACAGTTTTTCGAATATCTTCAAAGACACATTGCAGTCTGCAGGGACTGCCATATCAATAAGGAGGCACTTATTTTGTTTGTGGTCTTTAATAACAATGTCTGGGCGGTTGGCTTTGATTGTTCTGTCAGTGTGTATTGTGTAGTCCCATAGAATTGTAACAGGTCCTATCTCCGTAACCGGGTCAGGGTGGTGTTCGTACCAATTTCTTCCAGTTTCCTTCCCATAGGAGTTGCAAATTTTCCAGTGCAGATATTGGCCCACTCTGTCATGCCGGGTTTTATATTCAGTGGGTGCCAATATCGTGCAACCTGATATAAGATGATCAATGGTTTCTGGAGATTTGTCACAGAATCTGCATCTTGGGTTAACACAGTATTTTAGTATATGTGCTTGATAATTCCTAGTTAACAAGCATTGGTCTTGTGCAGCAATGATAAAACCCTCAGTTTCACCTTTCAACCCAGCACTACGTAGCCACTGATGGGTGCGGTTTTTGTCTACGTCAGCTTGTTTGGTACGGGCAGAGTATTGGCCATGGAGCGGTTTATTTTGCCATTGTTTCTTTATCTGGTCGGTCGCATTTCTCTTTGCATTCTTTTTTAAGTTTTTTGCAGCTTCAGCCGGTGTACAGTGATGTATTTGAATTTCTGTGCCCATTTGAAGGTCCTTATTATTATTATTATTATTATTATTATTATTATTATTATTATTATTATTATTATTATTATTCAATCTCTAATGATGAAACAAACGAGGTTTATTGTTTGTTCCCGAATGTCAATCAGTAAAAGATGTTCACGTGACTCTCCTATAAAAAGAGTAAATTCATCCCGAACAATATTCATAATAATTAAAATTGATTTTTTTTCCTGAGGACAAATTATTAATATTTATTTTTACATTTATATAATATTCTTAATTTAATATATCTGCGAATTTGGTCGCTCTAATAGAAAGTTGTGGAGAGTCATGATCGCCTATGTGCTGAAGGCACGCGGTACATAGAACAAGAATATTTTACATGCTGTTTAGGTGCATCAATGTAAACATCTACAAGTCATCTCTCTATCGCAATATATATATATATATATATATATATATATATATATATATATATATTTGTGTATTTAGGCATCAATCCTTCTTTCATGCGCATTTCATTGAAATGTGCTTATATATATATATATATATATATATGTGTGTGTGTGTATATATATATATATATATTAGAATCTGCAGCACATATTTTATATCATGAAAAAGCTATTACAAAGAATTAATTGGCAATGTTAATGTGATTAATGGCGAAATCCCTTCGCTAAAAAGACATAATGAGACATTAACTTACTATCAATTCCTTGAATAAGATCCTTATATTCGAGTTGTTGTCAGATGGGAAATATATGCCAAGTACTTTCGACAATTTCAAATTGTTATCTTCAAGGCGCAATTTTAGCATAACGAAGCAAACACTAAGACGAAATATGTGTAGACCGAAAGATGCTTTCTTAAAGTATGCTATTTATTAACAGATAAATATATGTTTTGGAGCGTGCGATGCTGCGACGCTAGAGTTCTTGTTCAAATCGATCAAGTGAGAATTTTGTTTGAATTTTGAAAAGTTATAAATCCAAGAAATTTTCTTGTTATATCTATTTATCTGTTAAATTGAAATGGACATAGTGAAATCAGATCAGTAGAGTAAAAATGTCTTAGTAGTTTTCCACAGAATTTAAGATTCTGATAATTACTATGCTGCAGATGTGATGTCGTAAATATATCAGTGTTAATCTTGTATTTTATACCATAAAGAAACAACTTATACAATGAATTAAATAACAACGTTAATGTGATTAATGGCGAAAGTACTGAAAATTGAAATTATCGAAAGTACTTTGCATATGTCTCCCATTTGATAACTCGAATATAAGATTCTTATTAATCAAGGAATTGATAGTAAATTAATGTTTCATTATGTCTTTTTAGCGAAGTGATTTGGCCATTTATTACATTAACATTACTATTTAATTCTTTGTATAAATTGTTTCTTTATGATATCTATCTATCTATCTATCTATCTATCTATTTAACTCATTGTGGACATACTTCTCAGTGTGTTCATATCATCTTCCTCAATCTGTTCATATCTATCTATCTATCTATCTATCTATCTATCTATCTATCTATCTATCACAATCTGTTCATATCTATCTATCTATCTATCTATCTATCTATCTATCTATCTATCACAATCTGTTCATATCTATCTATCTATCTATCTATCTATCTATCTATCTATCTATCTATCACAATCTGTTCATATCTATCTATCTATCTATCTATCTATCTATCTATCTATCTATCTGTGATCAGATGGGCTGCTAATGTCATAAGAATGAGTGATGATCAGATGCCTAAAATCCTCATGTATAGCCAACTATTTCATGGTAAGCGCAACGTAGGCCGCCCTTGGTTACGCTCCAAGGACAAGCTCAAATACAATTTAAATACTGCAAACATCCCTATAGAGGAGTTCGAACTTGCTGTTGAAAGCCGAGCAAACTGGAGAAAAACCTGACATCGAGGTTATAATTAACTTTGAAAAGTTTCGTCTCAACAATCTGAGAGATTTAAGAACCTAAATCCTGGGCCGATATATCAACCCACATGACGGTCAACACTTGAGCATGTCCCCCATGTGAACTTGTGTGCAAATCCCGTGCAGGATTGATGTCTCATACGAAACATAAACATAAAAACTGAACTGAAAGACACTCATACGTCGAAAACGACGGGAGAGACCACTATATATATATAACCCAGTATGTCTGAAGATTTTAATTAATTTTTTTAACAATTTATCGTTCAATATATATATATATATATATATCATACAATTGGAATTAAGATACCATTATTGAATGATCATTTTCACCCTCTAATTTAAAATTCACAGGATTTTTCAAACTGTTTATGGTGTCAGTTTGTTGAAGAGGACTGGCTAGCTGGGGAAAGAAATAAAAGGAGAACAAAATACGGAAAAACCGGGGAGGTAGTAAAGAAGATATAAATCAGTGCAAAATTAGTGATGGTCAGAGGGGACAGAGAAAGGGAACGGACAGAAGATGGCATAGTTGCAGGAAGTAATGTTGGGTATGGAGGTAGGAGTGGGCGGGGAGAGAGAAGGGGAACGATGAGTTGACCTACATCTTAATGGTAAATCGGCTGGTAGTAAGGAAGATCTAAATTACTAAATTCACTAATGGTATCTTAGTTCCACTTGTATTAAATATTTTGCTCTGTTTAATGAAAATAAACGTTGAGCGCGCTTTGTGAGTCAGTTTTAACATTTAATATTTAAAATTCTTTATTGTGTTAATAGGGCTCGCTTGGGCTATACCAACGGATTACTACCTGTATACACACACACACATGCATATATATATATATATATATATATATATATATATATATATATATATATATATATATATGTAGGGTGACCCAAAAAACGGGAATTTTTTAAGTGCGTATTGGCAGATATGAGCAAATGGCAACACTGCGAGACAGTGACCTTGAGCAAGTAAACATTTCGCCATTTTAGAAACGAGAATGAAATTCACAGTATCCCAGGTGAGAAATTGCACCAGTCAATCAGGAATCTCAACAGTAGATTTCAAGAATGCATTCGTACAGGAGGACGCCATCTACAGGACGTAATTTTAAAAAAATGAAAATTCCATCATTGTTTCTTAAATGGCATGTTTTAAGGTTTCAATTACTAAGAATTAAATATTTTTCTTCCATCACTCTTGGTTTTATTGGATTGTTAAAAAGTTTCCGTTTTTTTTGGGTCACCCTATATATATATATATATATATATATATATATATATATATATATATATATATATATATATATATTCGAATATCACCAGGTCGGTTTGTCAGAGAGGTGCCTTCTTGATTATATCGGTCTGAAGCAGCCATCTCAGCACGCGGCATCTTTAAAAAGTGCCTGAAAATCGTACTTTGTTCGGATGTTGTCGATTATTCTGTTAGTACAAAGTCACAAGCTAACGCATGAGATGAAACGACATGCTGTAATTGTTGTCATACACGCAGACCAAAGCGATGTTGAGATTGCCCTATTTTGATGGGAAGAGGCTCGGTCCTTTGTGTACAAAGTTCAGAAGGATTTGGAAGCTACCAGCGGGGATGTGCCGCCTGTAATGAAGCTAAAAAATCATTCACAGCGTTCGAACAGTATCAAGGCACCAGAATTCGCAAAGCGCGTACAGGACACTGTCGTTGCGAGTTCGGGAATGTCCCTGAAGACCCCTGCTGGAGATCCCCAGGTGTCCGAGGGTACAATCTGCAAATGTGAGGACAGGGTAGTTCATGTCCAAAAGCAGACACGAACAACGATTGTTCCAAGCCAAGCGATTACAGAAAAAAATGAATCATCCAGAATAACCTGACATACTCCAATTCTTTTTCAGACAACCCCCTAAAAAAACAACCAGATTCTAAAAATGAACTGGAGAAATGGCATGGAGTTATATGCCGATCCTTCTGAGACTCCTCATTTTATGCACCACAAGTTTCCCGCTTCTGTTATGGCTTTTGGAGTGATAAGTAATGAAGCACACATCTTACCTTCTAATTTATTTCAACTGGGTCTTCGGTTGAATTCTGCTGGCTACACTGAGGTGCTGGAAATTGTTATGAAGCTCTGGTTAGAGGTTGTATGCATCGGAAGGCCGTATGTGTTTCTACAGGACTCTGTAGCTGCTCACAAAGCTGTCGTGACCCAAGATTGTATGTCGGCCAATATGCACAACCACATCACACCAAATATGTGGACACCTAACTCACCAGATGTAAATCCCCTTGAATATTACATGTGCCTCCTTGTTGAACTGGAGTCTAATCAACGTTCCCACAATGCAACTGACTCCCTGAAAGCCGCCAATACACGAGTAATTTCCAGTATCAATACAGACCATGTGACGCAAAGATGTCACAGATTCCTGACCTGCATTGAAGTCATAATTGCATCTGAAGGCAGTTACATTGAATAAACATGTAATCCAACCTGCATCTATGTACTAAGTTTTGTATCAATAAATTTAGTCATTTTAAGATGTAGTTATTTTTCTCACGGTTTTCGATGTGTTCTCAAATATCTTATGCGCCCTATATATATATATATCATGTTTATTTGGATAGAATTTTTTCATTTACACCAATTTGGTTTAAAGAACGTTTTTTGTTAAGGATTTTTAAAAAGATTATTTTTCTATATTTCTTATATTTTCCTGATTTTCGATAAATATTTAAATATGAATTTTCCAATGTCTGAGTACTTTCAGCTTGACACAAATCATTATAAAAAAGTTTCATTTGCTGTGTTATGTCGTCTTCCTCATTTCCAATATTACGTCTTGTTTTTAAACATTTCACCCCAAGCAAGACAGGAGTGCCCCTATCACACAAGGGGTTAAAGAGAGTGAGAGCAAGAGTAAAGAGGGGTGTTTGAGGAAAGGATATAGAGAAGGACGGGGATCAGGATCAAGGCATCAGAATATGCCGATTGACATTGCATTTGAATATTTGAAGATTATATATATCAGGGAAGCAAGTAAGGGGAGGGGAGTTCCACTGTCGGAAAGTGCGAGAGAATAGAAGAGGCGGTTACATATAACTGTTTCGACAGGGAAAGGGTGGGACCGAGCAGCCAAACTAGTATCACGCTTAAGTTCATGTAGTTGGGTTACCAGTGAAAGTAGCTCCTCAGAGCAGCTGCCATGAAAATATTTGTAGAAAGGACATTGGGAAGCTACATCATGTCTATGAGAAAGTGACTGTAGACGAGATGCCAGATTAGGACCTATTACATTGCATCGTTACGTGATAGTTCGTGTTGTTATGCTTTTTTATTTCTGAAATATTTAGTACATTTTTTTTACCCTGAATTTGCTAATATTTTATTGATGCTTGGTTGTCGGATTTTTATGCTTAATGGAAATGATAATGGTAGTATTAGCCGTTTCCCTACAAGGAAACATTTAGAATTCATTGACCGAGCAGCCAATACTGCTTTCGGTTGGAGTTTATAAAATCTTTCTTTGAAAACAATTTTTCAGAGGAATAGGTTTTAAAAGTAGCTGTTATCGCTCTTTTTATTATTTCTTTTTCCTTTTCAACCCTTTATGTGTGAAATGTCAACAACATGATTATGTCATTAATTTCCCTTCGAGTTATATATGCTATCCATGTTAGTAATCGCTACTGTTGGTAGTCTTCAAGTGATGTAGTCTCTGTTATTTGATACAGTTTCTTTTTGTGACTTTGTAGCGCCAGCACACAATATTCAAAGAAGCGTGATCTTTGCCAAAACCCAAAAGACTTCACTCGACCAAAGTCTTTTTTTACCATCGATTTTCGAAAGCAGTTGTAGACAACCGCGAAATTAAATACTGCCGAAGGGGTCTGGTGCCATACATGACATCCTTGTGAAAGTCTCCATCTTACGAGTTTATTTAAGAACATGATTGAATTTGTAGTCATTTTTTACACTTTATGTAATATAGCAATTTTGTGTTACTGGTAAGAATACGTCAGAATTCATTTTGTTGTTGTGTTTATAGATGATAATTGATTTCATTGAACTATTATTAGATAAAGGGACGTTAATCGACCTGATAATCTATTGGCCAAGTAATCAATGCATCTCTTGCTTGAATTATGATTGTCAAAGAAATATTCTCTAAGTCGACAAGCGAATTCATAGACAGCATTGCTTTGTTGAGTTTTTGAAATTTCTTGTATTGTTTTTGGTGGTAACTGAGGATTTTATTAATTTTTAAAGATAAGTAATAGTTCATATGGTTTGAATGGTTAATTTGTAGGACTTGTATCAGGAAATCATTATTATCTTCGAAAATCAATATATAAATACTTTTTATTTATCAAGTGACCCGTAGGGTCATACGGGCACCATGTGTACTGCAGCCGTAGTTGAAGTGGTGTTTCTTGGGCGGTATAACCTGACGGAGCCCAAACTTCTCCTGACCGGTTTTGAATTCAGAGTCTTTCCTTTTCCTAGACTGGTTGTCATCCAAAGCTATAGGACTCAGTCTGTCCTGTTATTTACCCATAACTGTGGGGGGGGGAGAAGAAGAGGGTTTATACCTTTCCCAATGCACGTAAAGACTCACGGCGGAGGAATGAATAGCGGCTCGGAGTGAGGAATGAGAGAGCCGAGTTCGAATTCCGATCGGATCCATAACATTCACTTAAGTACATTGCAAAAGCTATATAAATATTATCTGGCTTTAAATAAACCGAATCAGATTGATAAGCCGTAAAAAACAAATCATCAATATACGGTCACTCTATCTATGTCTTTTATTTATCTAACTGGCTATCTCTTCCTGTTCATTATCTATCTATCTATCTATCTATCTATCTATCTATCTATCTATCTATGTCTTTGATTTATCTAACTAGCTATGTCTTCCTGTTTATTATCTATCTATCTATCTATCTATCTATCTATCTATGTCTTTGATTTATCTAACTAGCTATGTCTTCCTGTTTATTATCTATCTATCTATCTATCTATCTATCTATCTATCTATCTATGTCTTTGATTTATCTAACTAGCTATCTCTTCCTGTTCATTATCTATCTATCTATCTATCTATCTATCTATCTATCTATCTATCTATCTATCTATGTCTTTGATTTATCTAACTAGCTATGCCTTCCTGTTTATTATCTATCTATCTATCTATCTATCTATCTATCTATATATATATATATCTATCTATCTATCTATCTATCTATCTATCTATCTATCTATCTATCTATCTATGTCTTATTTATCTAGCTAGCTATCTCTTCCTGTTCATTATCTATCTATCTATCTATCTATCTATCTATCTATCTATCTATCTATCTATCTATCTATCTATGTCTTTCATTTATCTAACTAGCTATCTCTTCTTGCTCATTATCTATCTATGTATGTATGTATGTATGTATGTATGTATGTATGTATGTATGTATGTATGTATATATCTATCTATGTATCTATCTATCTATCTATCTATCTATCTATCTATCTATCTATCTATTTGCGTGAATACACCAGTGTATATATATATTCATATGTATGCATGTTTTAATGAGATTTTCTAGAGATTTAATTACTTTTTAAACATTAAATCATTTTATTGATAATTTTCTTGAGTTGCATATCCAAATGTCAACAATGAACTGACGTCATAAACAGCCAATGGGATTCCAACTAACACTAAGATCAAACAACTGAGTGTTTTACTGTCTCCTTCACGCAATCGAGCGCCTTAGAAACCAATTAATTAATTGGTATTCGTTGTGTGATTTGTAACCAATAACTAATGTACGAGAGGGGGCTGCAAAGTTAAGAGCCTGACGATAAAGGACTGATGCTGAAGCTGTGTAATATTGCATGCGTTAATTTCAACTATTGTTATTAATAATTCCATTTGTTTCTTTCATCTGACATCATGACTGTTCAAAGATGGCTGTTCATCTTGTTGGTCAAAATAGTCATCAAAAGCAGATATAACATCATCATCACTGCGGTACTGGTTCTCAGCCAAATGTTTTTTCATGTTGGGGAACAGATGGTAGTCAAATCAGGAGAATAGGGAAGGTGATCAACCAGTTTAAAATAACAGTCACCCAGAGCAGGCATTGAAACGAAGGACTTGTGCGCTGGACCACTGTCCTAATGAAACAAGATCCCTTTCATCAGGTTTCCTTCGACGAAATAAAAAGAAAATATATTGAATAATTGTCAGAATTAATCCATTTCCTAATATGTTGTCATTGTTAACGTTAAGATATGTTTCGTGAGCAGAAATGATCGATCGAGAAAAATCGTCGAAGGCGTGTGTTTATAAACAGTCATTCGGACTTTGCTAACCAGACGCTTTTTTTTGTGGCTGAATGGTTAACACCACGTCAGATCAAATGATGGTCCCTATAAGTGTTACAGGTTCGATTCCTGTGGCAGAGCGTATATTTTCTACGGAATTTCTCGAACATTCGGGCTGGTAAATATAATTAATAATGCTTAATTAAAAAAAGGAGTATTACTTAAATAAATTATATCTATAAAGATAACGTATAAACAGAAAATATATTAAATAATTGTCGGACTTAATCCATTTCATAATATGTATTTATAATTTTTATATATAGGGTGACCCCAAAAAAACGGGAACTTTTTAACAATCCAATAAAACCAAGAGTGACGGAAGAAAAATATTTAATTCATAGTAATTGAAACCTTAAAACATGCCATTTAAGAAACAATGATGGAATTTTCATTTTTAAAAAATTATGTCCTGTAGATGGCGTCCTCCTGTACGAATGCATTCTTGAAATCTGCTGTTGAGACCCTTATTTACTGATGCAACATCTCAGCTGGGATACTGTGAATTTCATTCTTGTTACTAAAATGGCGAAATGGTTACTTGCTCAAGGTCACTGTCTCGCAGTGTTGCCACTTGCTCACGTCTGGCAATACGCACTTCAAAAATTCCCGTTTTTTTGGGTCACCCTATATATACTACGAAATGGACAAAGACCGCCAATTATTTCAATACATTTTTTTTTAGACGTTATTGATATCGACACAAATATTTAAGCAAATGGTCTGTTTATAATAAACAGTATTAAAAACATTTACCGGCCTGAATTTCAGAGAAATTTTCATAGAAAATATACGTCCTCCGACAGGAATCGAACCTGCATCCTACACGGAACAGTCATATAGAATGACGTGCTATACCAGTTTAGTCTATTTAGCAAAGTCAATTTTACTATATATATATATATATATATATATATATATATATATATATATATATATATATATATATATATATATATATATATATATATATATATATATATATATATATATATATATATATATATATATATATATATATATATATATATAGTCTTAAAGTGTGCTATATTTATGGGGTAAAGTGCTCAATATCAGAGATAGAGCGTGTGTAAATATAAAAGTGGACATGGAAGTCAGCACTTAGAGGCGACAGTCTGTTTCATGCTAGTGCAATCGCCTGACGATTGCACTAGCATGAAACAGACTGTCGCCTCTAAGTGCTGACTTCCATGTCCACTTTTATATATATATATATATATATATATATATATATATATATATATATATATATATATATATATAAATTTACTGATTTAAAATATGTTTTTTCGCTACACAGTAATAACTACGTTTCAAAAACTGAAGCTAAAAACTTCAAATTTAATTATATAATTAAATTAATAGCATTAGATCTGTCTGAACAATTGGATTTCTCTGTATCCTTGGAAACAGGAAATTATTAATTTATATGTGCGTTTAATACTCAGTAAATTTAAAAATAAGTTATTCCAAAATTCGCTTCAAGATGAAACAGAACTAATGCTTTTAATTAATTATATAATTAAATTTGAAGTTTTTAGCTTCAGTTTTTGAAACATGGTTATTACTGTGTAGAGAAAAACATATTTTAAATCAGTTAATTTATAATATTTATGCTCTGTAAATTTAAATTGAGTACTGTTTTGTAAAAATAAAAAATATCAATAAGAACACCGGATTACATATCTTACTGTTCTTTCTTTATATGTATGTATGTATGTATGTATGTATGTGTGTGTGTGTTTGTGTGTGTATGTGTGTGTGTGTGTGTGTGTGTGTGATATAAATAATACGTATATTTTTAATCATTTTATCCCAGGCGACAAAATGAAGGCCACTAGGGTGCAAGGGGTTACTGAGTGTAAATGAAACAGAGAAGACAATAACTGAACAGGATTCAAGGGAGCTAAAAGGTGACGAATGAAATTAAAGAAAAACAATTGCATTTAAATTTTTGAAGATCATAAATGATAGGAAAGAGGGAAAGGAGAAGGGAGTTCTACAAACAAGAAATGCGAAGAAGTAACTGTTAGCTTAAACTTCACGGTTACACCTAGCACTTTCGACAGTGAAATAATGAGACCTACCTGCCAATCGGGCACTGTGCTTAAATAAGTGAAGTCCAGATACCAAAGATGAAAGCTCACCAGAAATACTCTAATGAAACTTATCTATAGATGAGGCAAAGGAGATCTACGTTACAGCGGTGAGAATGTGACTGAAGCCGAGATGCAAGGTTAATACTGATAATGTTGCAGATTCTTATTTGGATTTTGTCAAAGATACTAGATACAAAACAGAAGCACTAGTCAAGAGAATATTCGATGCTCGAGTGAATGGTCGACTGATACATGTGTACAATAAAGACAAACCCCCTCCCAAACGCCCGAAATTAAAGCAAACGTACGAAGTTTAGAACGGCTCATGATCAAACATAATAGACATTTGTTGTCTGTTATATTTTAAAATATATGTTTGAATAATGACCTGCTGCCCCAGTACACACACACACACACACACATACACACACACACACACACACACACACACACACACACATATATATATATATATATATATATATATATATATATATATATATATGTAAAAGGGAACATAGAAGTCAACACTTAGAGGTGACAGTCTGTTTCATGCTAGATGCAATCGTCAGGCAACTAGTGCTGTTATAAATAAAGGTCAGTGGTGCATTGTGGGTAATCTATTTTGGTGGTTACTTTTACCGGAAGTCGTTTATTTGTTTATTTATTTATTTGTGTCAAATTATTTTGCTTGTTTTTATTTAATTTAATTTTTATTTTTATCTTATTTATTTATTTATTTTATTTTATTTTTTTAATTTTGATCGGTATTTTTATTAACGTCGTAAAAAATTATTTATATAGCTTATTGTTGGTAGTCTATTATGGCGGTTATATTACCGGAAGTCGTTTATTTGCTTATTTATTTGGGTCAAATTGTTTTCCTTGTTTTTATTTATTTTTATTTTTTATCTTATAGATTTATTTATTTATTATTGATTTTTAAAAATTTTGATCGGTGTTTTTAATTAACGTAATAAAAATTTGTTTATATAGTTTATTTAATAGTTTTGTTTTTCTTTGGGAAGATAATTAAAGCTATTTGTTGAATTTTGGGGTTGAATGTTGTGGTTTATTCTGACTATTATTTTGGCGCGAACAGTTTTTAATTTATTTATTTGGATTGATTATTTTTATTTGTTTTTTCTAAACGCTAGTTTATCGGTATCGGTTGTTTATTTATATATTTGGATGTATTTAGATCAATTTATTATACTTGTTGTTATTTATTTGTTACACTGTATATTTTCTCTTTTTGGATTTTCGATTTTTAAGTATCCTATAAGGAACCGTCATATAACCTGTACAATGTACGAGAGAATATCATGGAGAATTGTAGTTTAAAAACAGTAAAAACAACCTTGCTAACCGAAACGCTCCTCTGTGGCTAAATCGGTAAATCACGTCAGGCTATATGACGGTTCATTATAGGATACAGGTTCGATTCCTGTCGGAGGACGCATATTTTCTATAAACATTTCTCGGACATACAGGTCGGTAAATGTTGTTAATACTATTTCTTATAAACAGAGAATTTACTTAAATATTTGTATCTATAAAAAGAATGTATAAACATAAATAATCTCTTAAAATATATATACATATATATACATATATATATATATATATATATATATATACAATTTCTTAGAATCTTGTATAAAAACGAAACATTTAAAAGAAATAAATGAATTTTCTTTCAAATGCTGATGATAACAATTGTATATATTTTGAATAATGATTACTGTATGACAAGGGAAAGTGAAACATTTTCCGTACATACAGTTATATGTGTTACAGCGAAAGTGCGGATGATTTTTGATTTAATCTTGCATTAAATGTAAGAAAAGCATACAATATTAACTGAAAATCATTATTATTATTATTATTGTTTTTATTTCCTTTGATTTCTGGCGTGTACACATTTCTTTCTGGGTACCGCCCAGAGACCTAAGGTTAGAAATGGCATTTCCACTGACAAAAAAAAAATAAAAATAAAATAAAATAAAGTAAATAAAAATAAAACACATTTTACATAGATAAAGCCCTTCGTAAAATGAGAACAATTTTTTGTATTTCTTTGAGGCTTGGGCTTCCAGGAATCCCTTTAATTAGCCTACTGGAATCTTTTCCAACCATTTCTAGGGCTCCAACTACAACAGGGATTATTGATGTTCCCATGTGCACACATTATTATTATTATTATTATTATTATTATTATTATTATTATTATTATTATTTTCTGCCAGTGTTTAGTAAAGTCATAAATTTCTTTTAAGTTTACTAAAAATCTGCAATTCCATTTTTATTCCAGTTCACTTTCGAATGCGTTGATCGTTCTGGTGTCTCTGCTTGAAGCGAAAAATCTGAGAACTAGAGTGAATGAGAGCTAGCGAGATGTGACCGAATTTCCAAACCCAACTGCCACAACCTTTTATCGAGACAGCCTTACAACATGAGATTGTCAGTGAACAGCTAGATCTTTCGCAATTATAGTTTCTTTTTCGACGATTACATCAGTGAATTTGCAACATTTCTTTTCCATATCGAAAAGTTCCCAATCACCGTTCTCATACGTTCCGCCATGACATGTCATTTTTCAATCGAAACTCTTGCTACAGCCTGACTACTACAGCAGCAACCTTGTCTTATCAATTTCATATGCGTGTATCATGTTGAGGCACAGACACCATTATTTAGCGACTTTGAGGACGATGCCCAGTCATGCATATGAAAAATCAAAGACGTGTGCGCATTAAACTAAACATTTTGCTTGTCTTCTGTTAATGGGGTATCCGAGTGCAGCAAATATCTCCGGAGAAAGGAGAAAACTAACTTAAAATATACTATTTTTTGTCGCTGCTCATTCGTAGAAAATCTTCAACATTCTAACAAAAAATCGTTCTAACAACCTCTTGTGGTTATTCACTTTCAAGGTTATGTGAAATTTTCTCATCCTTAGAAAATGGTGTATAGTTCTTTCTTCGAAAGCCTTTCACTGAATGGAATGCGTTGATTCGATAGAACTTGGGAAGACTGCTGAATTACTCAATTGGTCACTCACTTTTTTTTTCTTCTGATTTTGTCAATGATATGATACAAGTGAAAGTGACGGTTGTGAAGGCCGGGAGATACTCTCTCTACATAAGAAGGAATTTCCACTAAGACAGCTTCTTACTGATAACTGCTACGTTGTGGAAAAGACACCCAAGAGGATGCTTTCCCGATCACACAACATTTTCAAGCTGAGGGTCAACCGATATCTATCTTACATATCCTCATAATCTACACTGACTTCCTCCTCTTGAATTCATACAACTACCTCATTATGTTACTTTCTTCATGGAGTGGCACCTGATCCATGTATTGTGGTATTGGGTGAACATTTAGTGTATATATATATATATATATATATATATATATATATATATATATATATATAGTAAAAGATATGTATATATATATATATATATGTATCTATTACTACGTATATATATATGTAGTAAAAGATATATATATATATATAGGTATATATATATATATATATATATATATATATATATATATATATATATATATATAGTAAAAGACATATATATATATATATATATATATATATATATATATGAGATAAGGATATATATTTGTATATATCAAGAGCAGTATTGGGCAAAAATTTAAGACAGAATGGATAAAGTTTATTTATTACAACGTTTCGGTCGTTGTACGCTCTGGCCTTTTTCAGGTGGTTAGAATGGCACAGTGGATAAAGGCGTTAGTTAGATCCAGTGACAGGACCCGAAGAGTATGAGTTCAACATCCGGTTAAGGCAGTTGAAATCTTGGAGAGAGGAATTAACAAGAGATAACTGATAACAGATATCCATTAGACATGGCACGTGGAACTAGAACAGTCTACCCCAGTGAGTGAAATAAAGGATTCAGTTCGAGATTCCAACCAACTGAAGAAGGCTGGAGCGTACAACGGCCGAAATGTTGTAATAAATAGGGCGACAAAGATGAGGACAATAGTCCGAATAATGTAAAGCAGGAAGAGATGCGCTTTTACTATATATATATATATATATATATATATATATATATATATATATATATATATATATATATGTGTGTGTGTGTGTGTGTGTGTGTGTGTGCGTGTGTGTGTAATTTGGCAGCAACTTTTCTTTTAAACATGTGTTGAATGTCAAAGACGATGTTGTCTTTGGCATTCAACACAACATGTTTAATATATATATATATATATATATATATATATATATATATATATATATATATATATATATATATATATATATATATATAAAATCCCCTCAGATAAATTTAAAACAATCTGATTAGCTACAAATAAATATATCAACGGTTATATATCTATAATTGAAGGATTTAGAAATGATAGAATCTAGAGGAAATTGTTCACATTTTCTTCATTACATTTTGCAATGTATTTTATGAAGACGATGAAGCTGATGATGACCTTGCCATTGATGTTCTGATAAAACAGGTTAGATTTGTAATTATGGGCGCGTAGCCACTCTTTCAGAAGGGATATTTTTTGCGTAGACTTATTTGAATTTGACATATAACTGTAATATACTACTCATTAATGACCACAAACTAATTTTGGGGACAATGGCCAATAATAGGTTATAAGTAGATACTTATACGAGAATTAGTTAAAAAGTAATGCAATTTGTTTTATTATATAAGAAATAAAGAACGCAACCAAACACATCTCACACAAAGATATAGTTATGCATCACAGGTTCATATCTTTAATTCACAACATAGTCACCACCTCTTTCAATGGCAGTCTTCCACCTATGAATGAAGGTGTTGTAACCTAAGGAAGGATACCGAATACAGTAATCACACTAAGGTTGGTAATGAAAGATAATACTTAGGACAAGAACAACACATATAAGATTCGTCAGCGGCGTGAAGAAGTAGTCAATTACAAGAAGTGAGTCAAGCGAATTCCACAATGAATCTTCAATTACAGGGATATCTACCAACCGCTCCACGTGGTCAGATGTGAAACAATGCCGAATTTAATGTGGGGTATCCGAGCCCATAGGCTCAGCCAAAATTTCCCTGTAGACCCCGTATAAAACGGGGTCGGGTAGATGTTTCCCGATACGAAACTCTGCCTTTTGACACAGCCTCGTCTCGAGGGCAGAGAGCTTGACCAGCACAGCTGGAGACGAATCTTCAACTGCAGGATATCTACCAATCGCCCCACGCGCTCAGATATGACACGAGGTCGAATTTAATGTGGGGTATCCGAGCCCGTAGGTTCGGCTAAAAATTCCCTGTATAAAACGGTGTCGCGTAGCTGTTTCCCGAGACGAAACTCTGTCCTTCGACATAGCCTCGTCTGGGGAACCTCTCTGCCTGGAAGCAGAGAGTTTGACCAGCACAGCTGGAGACGAATCTCCAACTGCAGACCAACATACAGTATTTACTATTTTATTTATGGAAATAGGAGCATTATCGTCCTTAGGTACGCTACAACAGATAGAATGCTTCGTAAAACTCATCTAGTGGCACATGTAACCAATTTCTTGCAGCAGTTTTCCCTTCTTCATCACCACCTCAACGTTTTCCCCTCAGTGCCTTTTTCGTTGGACCAAAAAGATGGAAGCCTGAAGTCAGGTGATGATGAAAAATTGAAATTGAGCAGCCAGCTGAGTTTTACGAAGCTGGAATACATGTTCTCATCTGTTGGTGGAAAACTGTCATTGAAAAAGGTAGTGATTATGTTGAAAAGTCGAGATATGAACTTGTGATGTATAGCTATATTTTGATGTATATGTTAGACTGTGTTCTTTATTTCTGATATAATAAAACAAATTACATCACTTTTTGACCCAACCTCGTAATCCGATTTTTATTTCAACTTTTATAATCAATACAGAATTTTTATGAACTTAAAATTTGTAGGGACCTTTTTTGAAATCTTTAATTGATACGAGATATTAATTTTACTTTTGTTATAAAGTATGTCGAACTTTTATATCCCTATAATTAATACCAGATTTTTTTGTAAGCCTATATTTTATAGCATATAAAACTGAAGTAGATAATTACATAATGAAATTGAACATAGGATAGATTACGCTAAGGATAGTTTTGCCCAACACCTCCAATTTCTACAAAACCAAAACTGTAACCTAAAATCTCGTGTCATATTCTTAAATAGCCTCGTTACTTTCATATGGATGTATGGCGCCTAGTTAGGAAATATATAAATTACGGCTGTATTTAAAGGCTTTCTCAGATCAATGATTAAAATGGCTTCCAGCGAACGACGCTTGTAAGTCTTAGTGAGAACCATACTCCTTCGAATGTCATTTACTGGCGCTACAGAATCACAAACAAAAATAACTATACCAAATGATAGAAACAACATCAATTGAAGGCTTTCAACAAAAGAAACAACCAAAATTATTAGCACATGTAACTTGAAGAGAAAATAATGACATACTGAAGATGTTGCCGTTCCACATGACTTCAAACAAAAGGTTAGGAAGGAAACCTCTCATCAGTACTAAAAAGGGCGATAAAATCTATTTGACTTGTGAAAACTATTTTTCTGAAAAATAGTTTTCAGAGAGAGATTTTATAAATTCCAGCCGACAGTAGTACGGGCTTCTCGGTCAATGTTACCAAATGTTTCCTTAAAAGGAAACAGTTAATATTACCATTACCAATAGTCGTTATCCTTCAGACGGAAGGCGATCAGGACTGCACATATTTGCTCTTTCCTTTATATTCTG
Organism: Acanthosepion esculentum; assembly: GCA_964036315.1. Lineage (NCBI taxonomy): Eukaryota > Metazoa > Mollusca > Cephalopoda > Sepiida > Sepiidae > Acanthosepion > Acanthosepion esculentum. The sequence goes on along the minus strand of OZ038482.1, from coordinate 116,252,728 downwards.
TGAACTGCCATTTCTTAGGAAATGTAGTGAAGTGGTTTAGTGAAGTGGTTACCAATTGGTAACAGTTGTTACAAAGAACGAAGTCGATCAAGACAGCAAATATTCCTTTTTTTCTTTATATTCTGAGAATTACCATTTCTTAGGACATGGTTTGAAGTGGTTTCCCGTTACCTTTTGCATTGTAATATTCTTCTATAAAAGAAAGAGGTATGGAATTTAGATTTACGAGTTGATGTACGGTGGGTGTGCTCGTGTTCACATATAAACAATTAATGTAGAAGCAGCAACAAACGGACTATATTTCTTTCTTATTGAATCTGTAGGGAAACACATTTCTCAATATCTGTCTATATTTCTGAGATGAGGTATTAAGTACACTATTTATATTATTGGACTATTATCCGCATTTTGTCACTATATTTATTACAAAGTTTCGGGCTTCAGGTGGTTGGAATGTCGAACTGAACCCTTTATTTCGCTCACTGGGGTAGACTGTTCTAGTTCCACGTGCCATGTTTAATGGATGTCACCTATCAGTTATCTCCTGTTAATTTTTCCTCTGAAAGTTCTCCACTGCCTTAACCGGGTATTGAACTCACACTCTTTGAGTCCTGTCACTGGATCTAAGCAACTTTTTCATCCACTGTACCATGTGTATAAATTTCTGGGTATTATAAACCTAATGTCTTCAGCAACGGGAAGGAAGGTAGATCACCGCCCTCTGTGGGATCAGGTTGAGATCATAGACAAGGAACACCATTGGAAAATTCGTAAACTTAAGGAATCAGCAAATATGCTAAGCCACAAAAATCTCCTGAGCCGACCAAGCATAGAAATGAATACAATATGGGACCAGTAATAAGGAGTGCCAGAGAAAAGCGATAATAAAAACAAAGTTGCAATATGAGCTCTGGTAAAATCTGAGTAGATAACAGCAAAAATTGCAATATGAGCACTGGTGAAAATGGTGCTGAAGACATTAGGTTTATAATACCCAGAAATTCGTACACAGATGTCCTCAAGTGGCACAGTGGATAAAGACGTTGGTTAGATCCAGTGACAGGGCCAAAGAATGTGAGTTCAATACCCGGTTAAGGAAGTGGAGAACTTTCAGAGGGAAAATTAACAGGAGATAACTGATAGCTGGCATCCATTAAACATGGGACGTGGAACGAGAAAGTTGCAATATGGCAGTGAGCGAAATAAAGGGTTCAGTTCGACATTCGAACCACCTGAAGAAGGCCGGACCGTACAACGGCCGAAACGTTGTAATAAATATGGCGACAATGATGAGGACAATAGTCCGAATAATGTAAATAAATTTCTCAATGTCTCTTGGATATGACCGTTTTCTTTTCTGGTCTAGAAGTAAGTCCATCCTTCTCTGAACGTTACGTACTGGCGCTACAGAATCAGAAAGAAGGAACTGTGTCAAATAACAGAAACTACATCACTTGAGAGTTTCGAACAACATTGATAATTAAAATGAGTATCACATGTAACTCGAAGAGAAAATAATGACATACTCAAGATATTGACGTTCCACACTACTTTAAGCCTTTGAGCCCTGCGTTCTTGAACAATTTTAACCTTTCTGTCTGAGCTCCTGAGTCAAAATTCGCAAATAATTGCGTGTAAACTTTCCCGGTAAATATAAAAATAGTTACAAAGAAATATAAGCATTTTACTTAGCAGGGAGTGAGTATGATTGCATACCTTCACTTTATCGCCAGAATTCTTTCTTTGTGCCCCAGTCTACACAAATATGACAACCAATAACAAAACTCGACGCAAGTGTTTACCCACTGTTCAACCGGTGGCTGAGCATTATGTCATTTTTCTCTACCACCGGTAAAGCTCTGGTCAGGGTTCAAAGGGTTTGACAAAAGGTTAGGAAGGAAACATCACATCAGTATTGAAAAGTGCGATAAGTGGACTTGAGAAGAATATTTTTCCTCATTTTAATGGAAAGATTTAATAAATTTCAGCAGACAGAAGCATCGGCTGTTCGGTTAATTAATGCTGAATGTTTCCATAATAGGAAATAGTTAATATTATCGTCACTTTTATTGTAATTAATACTGGATGTTTTATTATTTTAAAAAAATAAATATAAGATTTTTCGGTGAGTTTTAATAGGTTAATTAGTGGGAGGAAATGTCGATAAAAACTGCTTTCACAATAATTCGTTAAATAATGTTTTCGTTTTGTCATTCGAAATCCATTAGGGTATAATGAATTAGCGGTATCACTAAAGGCTTTGGAAAGTAATGTGATTCGTGTTAGGGATGAAGTGATGGCTTTACGCCTCAAGCAATATATATATATATATATATATATATATATATATATATATATATATATATATATATATATATATATATATACCACACATATTCATTCTCGTGCCTTTGACTATTCCTTTGACGCTATTGTGGCTTCCGATTCTTTCTTTGGTGATTATCTCGAATTGCATTTCAATGGAACATTAACTATTTGTTTGTGGATCCTTCCAATTGGCATTAGCTTAGTGTACAACAACAACAAAAAAGAAAAAAGAAGTAAAATGTTAGTGTAAAAGAAAGTGTTATTTGCAAGTAGATGATTCATAAATACCCAGAGAGGCCAAAATGACGCCATCCAAATTTACATTTATATCTAAATCAATGTACTCCACATACATAATGCTTTAAATGAATTAGCGTTCCCAGATCTCGTTGTAAAGATACTAACATGTTTGCGCCTAAATATAAACCTTTTTGTATGCTATCAATTACGAAAATAATTTTGTTCGACTTTGTTACATAAAGGTCATTTCGAACTACATTGGCATCGATTTAAGGTAGGTTTTTCTAGAAATGAAGATATTCAAACTATATCCCCCTGACGTCTGTTTAAAATGACGTTTTATTTCATCCTTATATTTAAATTGTAATTAGAATTTTAGAAAGTGAAAATTTCACTGAAATATACTGGAAATTTTCTAAATTTTCATTTAAAATCAAGAAGATACGAATTTGAAAGAAAAATGGTTGCAATATATGGAAAAAAGTAAGTGTCAGTTTAAACTGACTCCAGGAGGATATAGGTTAAATCCCCGCCTTTCTCTATTCCATATATTGTGACTATTTATTTCAAATTTCGTATTTTCTTGATTTGGTTCGAAAACTTATAAATATCGTTTCGATATATAGAAAAATGAATTTAACTGATTTGAATTCCAGTCAAATCCATTACATTCACTTACGTGCTGATACATTTGGGAAAAGTATGAATCGTCTTCTCCCCCCCCCCACACACACAGCTAAGAGTAAATAGCAGGACAGATCGTGTTCTATAGCCTTGGATGGCAACTAGTCTAGAAAGAAATGGCAATCTACTGCTGGGAAAATCTGCCTCGTCATTTATGTATCGAAAGATACATGATTGCCTAAGCGTGTATCACGATTGGCACATAAGTGAATGATATGGAAGAAAAGAAAGCGTCGATTTAAAATGACGTCAGAAGAATAGGGTCGAGCAAAAGATGTTTTCATATTTAAAATTAAATTGAGCAAATTAAATGTATTTTCTTTACAATAAAAGACAGTGAATATATGTGTCTACGTCCTCCTGACATTAATTTAAACTGATGGCTTCTTTTTCTCATATATTGTTATAATTTTGCTTAAAATTTACATTTTCTTGATTTCACATGAAAACACAGAAATTTCCCAATATATTTCCGTGAAATTTTCACTTCTCAAAATTATATTTGATAAATATAGTTTAAATGTAGGGTTAAAAAAAGATTTCAGTTTAAACTAACCGCAGAAGCATATGGGTGAAAATACGACGATAGGATTTCGTTAATGTTTAATTGAGAGCGTTAGCATAGCACATTTTCATAATTTAATGCAACAAAAATGGCCAGCTATTCGTTTGGCGACACGCCTGATTCCTGTCGCAGAAGCCAGCTCAGGTACATTTGTGTTTGTTCAACACTCATAAAATCCACTTGTAGTTTATACTGCAACTATGCAGAGCAGGCCTTAGGAGTCGGGGAGACAGCGAATAATCTGACGTCATCAAAAGTTCGAACAAAAACCACTACGTTCAAACCCTCTATAAAACTTCTTGCTACCATCGACGACTTCTGAATAGTCCCGTCTACCCAATTTCACAAAAAAGGCTTTGCTCAATCTGTTGTATGGTTTTCACATTCTTTCCAAACGTTGGTATCCTGCTGGTATCATTTCCTATATCAATATTATCAAGAGGAAACCTCCAAATCGACAATGGTGAGATTCGAACCGAGGTTTCAAGATTGGAAAGCAAGAATTGCAGCCATGCGTCCATAATGGCATAGTACCCATGTAGAAAATATCCTCTAAAACTATATGATAACCTGTGACTTAAGACTATTTTTTGATACTGTTAGATATAATATTAACATGACATATCCGTGTGAAAAGATATTCTTATTATTTGTGTCGTATCCCTTCAGAAGCTGGGCAGTCCCTTACAATCTATTGTGACCTTTAGCTGGGTTTCTTTCTTTGCTAAGCCCCCTGTCTCCTGTTCAGCCATTCGTTCACACAAGCTCGTCACGTAGGTTACCCTTAAGCCTTCGCTATGCTCTGTGAGACTTAAGTTTTCCAAGCTCTACTTCCTCATGTCCAAGAAGTTTCAGCTGTTCTTTCTGATTCTGAATATAAGTATTTATTTTTGTTACACTTTTTCTTTAAGACTTGCTCATTGACTCCTCTATCCATCCATGTAGTTCTCAGTATCCTTCTGTAGAACCACACTTCTGTTGCCTCTATTTTTCTCTCTGTATATAGGGAGATGGTCTAGAATTCCCCTCTATACAAAAAGATTGATATAAAATAAGAATTCTGCACTCTTTTCTTTGATTCTAACTCAGAAATAAAACAAAGAACATTTCAAAGAAAAACACAACTCTATCGCTCGAACGCTCACCACATATAAATAATTTATTGACAATCCTCCTGTCTCGTTACTGTGCCGCGAATGTTGCACCATTGTCCAACAAAGGCTTTACAGAGATTTGAAATCAAAGGAAGTTATCAAGTTCAAGATTTTTAAAGTTGTTATCTGCTTTGAAAGAAAACGTTATTAAACAGTAATTTCTTGAAGACACTGCATAAAATGCGATTAAATACAAACTTTTCCATTAGTGATCACGAAGAAAATGTACAGAAGATTTTACTGTAGTTTAATGAAAAGCGTGAAAGTCTTACAAGACATTTACTTTGACTTCGATCCGCATCGCAGGCTCCACTCTTAAGGCCTTGTGTCAGAATTAGAATACTTGTACTAAACCAAAGAAAAACAAAACAAAACAAAACTGATGTCTTTTCTCAGCTTCTTAGGATGAAAACAACACAGACTATTGCTCGTGAGCATCTTAGGCGTTCTATTTAAAATTCTGAGCAAATAAAAAGAATGACAAACTAATATTTATTGAACCAATCATCGTAAGGAAAGGGAAACATGGTGGTAAATATTTATTTCTAATAAATCTGAAACAAGATAGAATACATTTATACTGAAAAGAACAAATATTTTATATTTATGCAGGATTAGAAAATTTAATTAAAACGACAAAAACGGTCATTATCTGTCTATATTTATGAGATGAGGTATTATGTACACTATTTACATTATTCGGACTATTGTTCTCATATTTGTCGCCATATTTATTACAAAATTTCGGCCTTTCAGTATCTGTCTATATTTATGAGATGAGGTATTATATACACTATTTACATTATTCGGACTATTGCTCTCATATTTGTCGCCATATTTATTACAACGTTTCGGCCTTTCAGTATCTGTCTATATTTCTGAGATGAGGTATTATGTACACTATTTACATTATTCAGACTATTGTCCTCATCTTTGTCGCCATATTTATTACAACATTTCGGCCTTTCAGTATCTGTTTATATTTCTGAGATGAGGTATTATGTACACTATTTACATTATTCAGACTATTGTCCTCATCTTTGTCGCCATATTTATTACAACATTTCGGCCTTTCAGTATCTGTTTATATTTCTGAGATGAGGTATTATGTACACTATTTACATTATTCGGACTATTGTCCTCATCTTTGTCGCCATATTTATTACAACGTTTCGGCCATTGTATGCTCCGGCCTTCTTCAGGTGGTTGGAATGACGAATTGAACCCTTTATTTCGCTCACTGGAGTAGACTGTTCTAGTTCCACGTGCCATGTTTAATGGATGTCAGCTATCAGTGATCTCCTGTTAATTTTCCCTCTGAAAGTTCTCCACTGCCTTAACCAGGTTTTGAACTCACACTCTTTGGTTCTGTCACTGAATCTAACTAACGCCTTTATCCACTGTGCCATGTGTCCTTGAAGGAAATAGCAAGAGATAACTGCCATCTATTAGACAATACACGGGGAACTAGAACAATCTACTCCAGTGAGCGAAATAGAGGGTTCAGTTCGACATTCCAACCAACTGAAGAAGGCCGGAGCGTACAACGGCCGAAACGTTGTGATAAACATGGCGACAAAGATGAGGACAGTAATCCGAATAATGTAAATAGTGTAAAAAACGGTCATGTTAGAAATTTTATTTGTAAAACATAGGTAAGAGGTAAGAAATGGGTAAGACGTAAAACATCCAGGTAACAAATAAAGGTAACAAAAAGTAGTAACAGATAGAGAGAAAATAAGCGGTAAGAGATATAATGTAACAAGTATAATAACAAACAGAAGTAACAAACAGCGGTAAAAAAAGAAGTAACAACAATAGGTAACAAATATAACAACATATACAGTAACAAATAGAGGTAACAAAAAGAGGTAAAAAATTTACCATAGAATGAACATCAAAACAAGATTAACAAAGAAAAGTAGTTGAGCCGTTTTACCGGGCTCTATTCAGCAGCGCTAAACTGGTCTAATGGCCTTCGTTTATCGGAGGTCATTCGCATAATAAGCGCAGGTGAAATATTGCTTAAAATATATAACAATTACAGGCTAATTGCATTTAAGTATCACAATAAAACCATCTTCTTGCTGCAAGATATCTGTTAAGACTTAAGTATTCAAAAACCTTTGCCTAGGAGCGTGAATACATCTATTTCGACGATAGCTGAAGATTTGTAAAAAATACAGCCTGGTATTAGAACCACAACATGTTCCCAGTAATGAGAAAGGCTGAATTTCATTGAATATGTTTACATTAAGTCCTACCAGTCACCTCTCTGTAAGCAGAAGGAGAGGTTGTTTAAATGTAATTAGACTGTAATTGTTAATTATTTTGTATGACGTTTGGTTTCGAGAATTTATTTAGGTCTCTGTGATCATTTCTCGTCTTCGGTTGAAGGTCTGGCAAAGAGAACATTAACTAACCAGTTTACCTGCTTTTTTTTAATCGTGTTTCGATATTACCGCTTTACGGTAAAGTGATTTTTTTACATATCTTCCAATGTATATATTACCCAACCTTATCCGGTTTGTCCTGGGTAAGACGTTAAACTACATCCACGTCCTGGGTAAGACGATAAACTACATCCAGCAGCAAGGCCTATGATCAGGAGGTTTTGAGGAGCGTGGAACAACCTCTTAATTGCTGGTGTTCCCAGGTCCACCCTGACCCAGGGTGATAGCACCTGTTAGGGTCCCAGCTATGGGCAAATAGTTAACTATTACCAGCAATACTTTTTTGAAAACATTTATTACCAGCATTAAAATTTTGAAGGAAAAATATTGCCAGAAACAGATTTTTGACAAAATAAAATATTACCAGCCAAAAAAAAAAAAATGTTGTTGGAATTAAATAACCCATTGAGGTTGATATACCGTAAAACAAAATAAACCAAACCTTACCTTATCCGGTCGATCTTTCTTCCATGTCAAGATTGGAAAACCAGACACAGTGATCAACAAACACATGGTGTATGCATAATTTACATATTATGTCGGCAAAATTCTTTAGTATACTGGTCTGATGATTCATGGTAAATAGGATTTATTCCTATGTTATTTATTATTATTATTATTATTATTATTATTATTATTATTATTATTATTATTATTATTTTCTTCCAATACTTATATATTAATATAGCAAGTATTTACTACTTTAATCAATAATCAGTTGTCAAATTTGAGCTGCATTTTTCTTTATTTATTTTTTGTTTTCTCATAGAAATAAAACGTGGCAAGTCACTCGAAATTTTAATCATCTACCGCAAGTCTTCTCCCGTCTGCTGTGATCATTTTTATTGATAAGCAATAATTTCATCCTCATCATTCTTTCAAAAAAGAAAATAAAGAAAGTCTTCACAATCAAGTCGTGCTATCTTTTTGATTAAAGTGCAATCACAAATTCATGCAGCTTTTTTCTCTTCTTGTAGATTACTGATTGGCAAAAGCAACGTTTTTGATTGATTGTAATTATTGATTATTTCATAATCCAGATAAATAGATATATTCTGATTTTATTTTCGCTAACTATACTTTAGGATTGCCGAAACTGGTCAACAAAGAATGGTTGTTGACTCGTGCTAATGAATGGGTTATATAAGATTTTGGCATTTGATGTTGCGTGCCAAAACGTAATCAGTCTTACATACTATTCATCATCATTTTCATTGGTTTACTTTGTAGTTGTAATGTTTGCTTTCAACTGCGCGTTCCATTCTATACGGCTTTATAAGAATTAACTTCATTTATCACAGCCAATCAGTTTCGGTAAACTTTGTAGATGTTGTATTTGTCGTATTGTCTGGTCTTCTGAAGACTAACTTCCTTTTCACCCTCCGTCTTTAGTACACTCCATATTTTTACCTCCTCAAATGTCGTGGTCGCCGAGATTTTGCATCAATTTGTCAGCATAAAAACAATATGGCTTCCCCACGAGATTCTTTTTATGTACGGACGTCCATGAGGTAAGTTTTTTCTTTTTTCTTTTATTTTCAAACTACACGCCCCCCCTGATCTCATGATCAGATCTCATGTTACATAGTCATCCATCCATCTGGGCGAGTGTCGCTCTCTTTGCGATCTCCGGAGTGTTTGGGGCTGAGCCACGTGATAACTTCTCCCATTGTCCCCATCATTCTCTGAATCCACCTGAATCACTCTAAGTTCAAGAACATGTCTTGGCATACCATCCACGCGACTGCGCCCCGGTAACCGTTCCTCTTGTCCATTTCGTCGTGCAGCCGGCTCCAGTTGACTTGACCCAAACATCCTCTCCAATCCGTCACGCGCCTATAACAGATATGTATGCCGAAATAGCTTGTAGATGTTGTATTTGTCGTATTGTCAGATCTTCTGCAGACTAACCTCCTTTTCACCCCCTGTCTTTCGTACACTCCATATTTATACCTCCTCAAATCTCGTGATCGCCGTGATTTTGCATCAATTTGTCAGCATAAAAACAATATGGCTTCCACGCGAGATTCTTACGTACGGACGTCCATGAGGTAAGTTTTTTTTTTTTTAATAATTTCGCAGGCCAATAATTTTTGCAATTCTTGTTGAAATAACCTCAAATTTTCACAAAATGTAAAAGAACAGATCAAGATTTTATATTTGTTTCACTTTTGTTACCTCCATGTGAGTGTGCCAGAGAGATTGATCGGGCGTGGTGGACGAAATAGCAGCCGCGGTCACCGGACCTGTCCCCGTAGGATTTCTTTTTATGGGGATATGTGAAGGGACTAGTCTATGCACTCCCCTCTCTTTCTGCTAGCATTGATGAACTCAAGCAGAGAATCACTTAGTTATAATGTTACCGGAGACATGCTACAGCGTGTTTGGCAAGAGCTTAACAACCGACTTGACGTGTGCCGTGTAACAAGCAGTGCACATATTGAACACTTATAAAATCGGTCCCATAATAAACTTATGATGTTCAACACCTAAACTGTTCAATTTTATTGAGCTAGGCGTAATAGTTTTCAAGATAATTGCTTTTAAAACGATGTCAAATTTTTGGGGCACCCTGTATTTTACATTTAATTTTTTGAAAATTGTATTGGTAAAAGTTTTATTTCATTAAAATGCTTAAAAGTTGTATTTTATCTAAATATCATGACAGTTGTATTTTTTCACTAAATTAAAGACATATTGTGGTCCAGAGTATTAATATACTAGCTAGAATACATTTATGTGATAACAGAATATATCAAAGACCGATAGGACATACAGTTTTATAAAAGTCGTCATTTAATAAAGATGCAATATTCTGGAAAATTTCATTGCTTCTTCGGGTACACGGCCCGTGAGACACTCGATGTAGAGGATTACAGAGTAAGAGGCACAGCTTATGCGGATATGCGTGGAAAATACCGGTTAATCCAAGACTTGAACAAGTTAAAACTGTAGTGATCGGGGAACCAGCTTCTGGGCAGTTGATTTCACAGGGCGGTGTGGGAAGAAGCTGCTTAAGTGGAACTTACATCTAACCAAGGGAATACGAAGGAATGAGGGTGGTTGACTACAATGTACGTGGCATGGCGGGTTCGAGCCGTGAATTTCTGGACTGGTGGAACGAAGGAATGGAGTTCATGTGAACACTTTCCATGGAAATCGCGATCGCTCAGCGAGAGGCTTCCTACGTCTTGTCTGTGAGAAAGGGTTTTGTTATGGGGATCTATCTACATTAGAATAAACTCTTTCTCCTTTATAAATACTAACCTGCGAGACTTCCTAAGCAGAGGCAGTCGAAACGCAGTATGGACAGACACTTCTATCTGCCGACTAATAACACTCCTATTTTGTATATATGTTCTGTTATTTCAATACACTTGTTCAACCTACCTTCTTCTTCACGAATCTTTCTTTCTCGTCCCTAACAGGCCACAACAGGTTTCTAGGATGGAAAATAATTCATCACTCACATAGACGCGGAGACTGGGAAGCTCCTGTCCATATACGGTAGCAGTACTCCATTCTCGGCCTGATTTATTTTTTTAAAGGTAGAGGATAGCAGTAGGGTACTTACTGGAGCGGTACAGGGAACCGACCCTTTTTCCAGCGTCTTAAGCGATGGATCATATGCATGAGATACATTTGACGTTTAAGTGCTAATACGCATTCAAGACTCGGGGCGTTCCTGAAGGAACATCCGTTAATGGCGATTAGTGAAAGTTCTGGGTCCGATCGGTGATGGTGGAATATCGCAAATTTGGTTTTTGAAGTTGTTATGGAAACCATAGAAAAATAACACAGACTCGGATACAACGTTAAACGGTATATTATTCACGGAAACGTAGTACAAAGTACGTGGACTGGAGAGTACTTACTCTCACTGGTGTCCTGAATCACTAATTCATACACTCACTCGGTGATACACTCTTGGTGACTCACACCTGGTGACTTCCAATATTTAACAACCCCCCACGTGGGTCGCCTGTGGCACAAGGCCGGCTTAACGTGGGTTCTCCGAACCCGTAGGCTCGGCCAAAAATATCCCCCTTAGAAAACGCATAATCGGGTTCAGGCACTGACAATCTCCCAGGACGAAACTATGCCCTGCGGCAAAGCCTCGTCCGAGTTCCTCTCTGCCAAAGCAGAGAGTTCGACAGGAGTCACACGTGGTGACTGCCGATATTTAACAACCCCCCACACGGGTCGCATGTGCCACAAGGCCGATTTAATGTGGGCTTTCCGAACCCGTAGGCTCGGCCAAAAATATGCCCATCAGAACCCGTATAAACGGGTTCAGGGACTGTCTACCTCCCCGGACGAAACTTTTCCCTGCGGCAAAGCCTCGTCCGAGTTCCTCTCCGCCAAAGCAGAGAGTTCGACAGGAGTCACACGTGGTGACTGCCTGCTTAGTAGAAATTGGAAGCCACATTATATAAGTGTGGAAGAGTCCATTTGTAGGTATGTTAGGTTCCCACAATAGAGGTATTGAATGTGACCAGCCAATTTTTCCTCCAGTGAGCTGCTAGAGCTAGGTCAGAGGAGAGATCAGCTGCCAAGAGTTTTGGAGGTGCCTCCATATACCCTTGTATTACCAGCACAGATATTCACAAAGGATTGGTGTATAGTTTTAGGCAGTAAAAAGAGGGTTGGGCCAAGAAGCGAATCTGCGTTGATCTTTGGGCCTCGGAAAAATGCCCGTTAACAACTACTGTTAGCGAAGGACTTGATAATTGACAAGACTCTTCCAATGATTCTACAGCTAGAGAACTTGTGCATACCTTAGTCTTACCTTGTCAAATGTATTTTAAATAATGCGGTAATCCTTGAGATGTATTTCTTGTCTCGTACTTCACTGATTTTGTGAGTAATCGCAGATAGGATATCAGCAGTGGACTGGGTCGGTCGAAACCTGTATTGTTTGTCGCTCAAGAGGTTGCTCTTATTAGGGTGATCATCAATCATCTGATTATAGCTTGAAAGAGTTTACTAAGGACATTGAGGAAACTGTTGGGTCTCTACTGTGAGGGAAATGAGAGCTCACCCGCATTCTTGAAAACAGAGAATACGTTTGAAATTTCCACAAACTTGGCAAGGATTTCTCCTCCGAGCAGCGTTTAAATAATTTGGCTAAGATAGGGAATAACTCCGGGTTAATTATTAAGGACAACCACTGGGATTTTTCTTGATCAGTGGTTTTCTTTGGACTTTTGATAAATCTTGAGAATTTTCGAGCTGTGATGAAAATATTACCGAGGTTGTGCTCAGTGAAACGGGGGAAGTCGTGAAGGTGGTCACCTTTCTCATCTAACGTAGAGTTTGATGCAAAGATCGAAGAAAAGAGACCCGCCTTATCTGGCGAGGATGAGATGTCCTCTGGGCTATTTATAATACTATGCAATGGCACTTTCGACATTGGCCTGGACTACTGAATATAGCTACAGTTTACATTTTCTCGAACTCTCTTGTAGCAATTACGAGCAGTTCGGAATACAGTAAGGGTCCCACTACACCACTCCCTGTGATAGATTGGTTACGGTGAGCCATGTCTGCAGCGCATTCAAAAGTGAAGCAGCGATGAAATCTTTGCTGGGGTATAAAACTCTCCAATCCAGTAAGGATTCATTCTGATAAGGGGGGTAGCATTTTTAAAGGATATATATATATATATATATATAGAATTCAAATACTCTTTTTCGTTGTATATAAAACACTAAGTAATTTTAGCCATTTTTTGTGGGAGTGCCCCTTTACGCCAAATAATGTAATTTACATCTCAGGTATCTCTGTATATGGTTGTGCGCGTTGTATTATAGTTACTGGCGTTGAAAGTGGAATTGATGAGCTCAGTTCAGGTTCCAGTCTATTCCGCTGTGTTGACTTTGTCGGTGAAGCTCTTGAGAAAGGTATAAAATCCATCTATTTATCCTACTCCAAGCTATGAGCAAAATAACAATATTGAATAAGTTTTCTAGCCTTGGATGGCAGTCAGTCTAGGAATTCAAACCGTGAAAAAGACAATGGGAAAATCCTCCACAGTCATTCCCAGGAAAACATTCAATTATTATAATAATGTTCACCCTGTACAAGGCACGGTGGAGTAATGGATATCGGCTTGGATTGAGGAATCGGAGAGCTGAGTTCGAATTCCAGTCGAATCCATTACATTCACTTACGTGCTAATACCCTTGGGAAATGTGTGAATCCTCCTCTTCTCCCTCCAGCTATGGGTAAAATAGCAGAACAGACTGGGTTCTATAACCTTGGATGGCAACTGACTGGTCTAGGAGAAGGAAACTCTGAATTCAAACCCGGATTGGAGCCCCTAAGGCGGATGGACGGCACTTTGTGCTACCTTCCGGCAACTCGTGCTGCCGCGTTGGTATCAAACTATATTGGTTCATCCTCTCCTTTGGACTCTGCTAGCAAGGCCGAGAGGGGGAACTAGACGTCTGGGCAGCCCTAGTTCTCCATATATCCGGCCCATTCTCGTAGCGCACCGCGATACTCTATCGACAAAGCACAAGGGTAACTCGAAGTAGAGGCTTACAAAGTAAGTGGTAAAAGGCACAGTTTATGAGTATATGTTGGAAAGATAATTGTTAACACTAGATTTGAACAGGCAAGATTTTTGTGGAAGAACGAAAAAGGAATCTGTGATGAACCATTATCACCTACGACCTGAAAGGAAATGGCGCTATATTGGGTAAATCTAAAACTTGTCTTTGAATAGTATGGAGGTGTATTTAAAATTTACTGCACAATTAAATTTAGTTTTCGATCTGCTTATCGTGCGGTGCTCATTATAATTTTATGGCTTGATGTCAAAATTGTTCTGAATCAGGCCGATTCTCCCATCAGACTCTATCTTAACAAGAACCAGATCAGGCTGAAAATAGTATGATTCTGCCATATCAGAGCTGTAGCTGCCTTGTCCTTCCTTTACAGTCTTAATAGAGTGCTAAAGCGTCTACACAGCCTTGTGGGTGATGAATTTTCACTTTATGATCTCTTTCCCACAAATGAAATTTCGCAAGCTTCTCGCTATTCTACCGCTATTACTTGGCAAATGTTCCGAAGGTGTACGTTCATTTTTTCCATCAGTTCCGACCTTCACAGCTAAGACCCTCCATTCCACGTACGCTGAAAGAACTCATCCCCATCCCAGTCGTATTTCATTAATAAAGAGGAAATCACACCCGGATAACTTCTTCCCTAGAATAGCTACAGTCTGCTAAGTGCATGTTTCCTCGATCGCGCTACTGGAACCCCCTCTTAATTGCTGTTGTTCCCAGATTCACCCTGACCCGTTAGGGTTCCCAGCTACGGACAAAGAGTTAACCTCCAAACTTTGGTCAAAACACTATGAAAGTCTAAAAATACATTTTTATAGTAAATATACTAGCAATGCATTTTTTTGTGAAAAAAAAAAATATTAATGCTCGCAAGAAAATTAAATTTCAGCATCAAATGACCGATAAGGAGTTGATATGCTGCTAAACAAACCAACCAACAAATCCTATCGCTACCATTTTAACCTCTTCAAGTCTATGGTCACGCGTTATCTATTCTACGTATCCTCGTAATATGCATTTTTAACTCATGCCTCATTCAGTAACACTCTACCCAGAGTTGGCGGAATTCGTTGCCGAGTATTGGGATGCTCATCGATATTTCCTTCTGCGTGAAATGAGTCATATGTTGGATGTGAAGAGACGTTTGCAGTCACAGGCTTCAGGGGTTGGAGAGCTTTGGGTTTTCTTTGAGCTCTCCTCCTCCTTCTATTTGTCTTCTGGTGCTTTCGAAGGACGTTTATTTTATTTATTTATTTATTTTTTTTTGTGGACCACTCTTCTCCAATTGATCCTATAGACGCGAGAAGAAGAAAAGTCCTTGAGTATGAAAGCCCTGGCTGGGAAATGTTTGGGGTGGTCTATGGGTCGCCGTCCCATGGACCACACCATTGCTCTTAGTGATCATTTAGCAAGACAAAAAAAATCTCATAGTGTGTTGCATTGTCTGCTGCTTTCTTATAAATAAAACAGAACCACCAAGTATACATGCATATGTCTGGTAAAATATTTGTAAAGACATGCGTATATATTGGCACGATGAAATATTTTCCAAGATGCAAAAAAGTAAAAACAATGTAAAAAAATGAGACACCATACACAAATATTTTTAACGAAATTTTACTCCCATTCAATCGAATGTACAATTGAACCCAGAGATTTGGTCTTAACGGATTTTAATCGCATATTTTGTCAAATTGAAAGCGTTCAAGCTGTTTGATGCAACACATGTCCAGTTTGGCCCTGTTCGGGTCTATTTTTTTATTAGACTAAATAATAAATCAACTGCAATTACTACGGTAATATTGCATTTTAAATACAGTATTTAAAAAACAACAACTTCATTTTCGTTGCAAACTTAAGAATAAGGGTTTTAGAATGCCAGTTTTTAACGTAACTTTTCAATTTAGGGGTACAAAAAATATGTTTATTTATATTTTTCATTTTATTTAAATGTTAACGTTGATCTATCCTTGCTGTTTTGAGCTTTTAATTTATTTTGTTATGTTGGGTGATGTTGAAGGATGCTTCTCGGGTTCCCTAGTTATAAAACAGAGTTCAGAGTTCATTAAATATATCCCTCCCGCGATTACAGCCAAGTTTACCGCCATCAATTAAACGCGAGGAATATTCATTGCGATGAAGATTCACTTCGAGGAAAATCCACCATATAAATTCATTAGATTTTATAATTAATAATTTTAGAATCAATATATATATATATATATATATATATATATATATATATATATATATATAGCACTTTATCCCATAAATAAAAGCATACCATAAAAGTATATTTCTTCATATATATATATATATATATATATATATATATATATATATATATATATATTAGTTGGATTGGTGTGAGTTTGTGACCTTGTGTTTCATGCTATTTGCGACCGTCAGACAAACAAATTAACTTTTGGATTTATATATTGTTGCATATATCGGTGTTTTTTTTATGGTAGTGGGAGGAAGAATTGTCGTCGGAACGCCACTTATACGTACGTAAACATACATACACGCACGTTCACTCATTGACGTACGCAGACATACATACACGCACGCTCACTCGCTGGAACTCGCAAAACATATATGGACAGTGTGAGACTGGGCATATATGCGCATCCATGTGTCGTTGTGTGCATACGCACGCAATTGGTCGCTGTATTCATTGCTGGATTGTGTAGCGAATATTTTTCGTCCGTTGTGGTGTCAACGCGCAGACCGTTCGTCTATTTTGTTCGCCGAATAATGTTTTCTCATACACACGTATATACGTATGCACACGCGTTCACACATCTTCTGTCAGTCTGTTTTGTTATGACGGGCTCTGTGTAAGACTATGGTAGGTAAAATTGCTATTATTTTATTTTTTTTAATGCTGTTTTGTTATTATTTTAAAACCGGTTATTTGCTTGTTTTTGGCGATTGCGCGTATGTAAATGGCAGAAACTACAATTTATAATGTTTATTAATATTTATGTGGTGGTATTATTTTTTCTGGTGGGGGGGGGGTGCGAAGTAAGTATAATTGTGGACTGATGCGGTAATATTAATTGTGGTGAGGTAGTAATTTTGGACGAATGCGATAATGGTAATTGTGATGCGGTGGTAATGGTTGGTATTTTTTTTATCCGTTCGGAATAAATTGTGATAATAGGTATTTGTTTTCATGTCTGCATTTGGAAATTATTTCTGATCTTATGTTTAGTAATTTCTTTTGTTGGGCATAAGAAATTATTGCTACCTTTTCGTCTAGGCAAAGTAGGCATTTCTTTGTAATGTTGTAGGCAGGTGCTTTTTTCAATATTTTCCAGCTTATTTTTGGTGTAATATTTCTGTCTTTTAGATGCCATATGTATATGAATAGTGTAGTTCTGTTTGAGTATTTACTGTCGGAGAATGAAAGGTCATGTTTTTTCTTTTCTTGAATGGTCCCTCAGTGGCCCCGATGTAGTACATTGTGCTGTCGTTTGCACTTACGTTGGATCTATATATTATATTCGTTTGTTAGCAGTTTCCTTGAAGTGGACATGTTGTTTTATTTCTGCATTGTAGTTTCTTGGTTGCGTTATTGCAGGTTGTTACTTTTTTGATGTGGCTTTTTATTTCGTTATTGCAGGTTGTTACTTTTTTGATGTGGATTTTTATTTCGTTATTGCAGATTGTCACTTTTTTTATGTGGATTTTTATTTCGTTATTGCAAGTTATTATGTTTGTGTGAGCTCCAGCGAGTCAGCGTGCATGTATGTATGTCTGCGTACGTGAATGAGAGAACGTGCGTGTATGTATGTTTGCGTACGTATGAGTGGCGTTCTTACGACAATTTTCCTCCTACTACTATAAAACACCGATATACGGAACCATATATACGCAACTATATATAAATCCCAAATTTAAAAATTAATCAGTTTGTCCGACAATCGCGAATAGCGTGAAAACCAGGGTCACAAACTCACACCAATCCAACTAAATACACTGATATTGAGCGCTTTCCAATAAGTATCGCGCTTATATAATATATAAATAATATAAAAAATTGCACACACACACAAATATATATATATATATATATATATATATGTTAAAAAGAAGATAAACCGCAAAACGTTTTTGGTTGAAATGTGTATTTTTTCTTTTAAAATATATATTATACTACACGTGTTTCTGGTTTCGCGACTTCTTTAAGCAAAGAGTAGATATTTCCATACATTATAAAAATGAATTGTGTGGTATTGATTCAAATGTCGTTCTTGGACTGGGTGATAAGAGTTTATATATATATATATGATTTATTTTTCGTTTCACCTTTGAAAGCGAAGTCTGAACATCCAGAGAATAATAAAATTCCCTGGTGAAATAAATTATAACAAATGAAGCCTTAAAGTGGTCTGTTTTTCTTTAAATTAATATATATATATATATATATATATATATATATGTATATATATATATATATATATATATATATATATATATATATATATATATATTTCATAAAGTTCTCTTGTTAATATTTCGTTCGCGTGGTACGACGTCATAGAACTTCATTATGAATTTACGATTTGCGTCTGATATTTCGCGACCGTTATCGTCGCATAGCAATATTCTATGTCAGCATAACAGAATCGACTACTGTATTTGTCATTATGTGTGTAAGCTGTGTTGTTTTTGTGTGCCGGGTTATGATTTATTTAGTGCTGGTTTAAATTTGTTAACGAAGTTTTTTTCTTGTATTTGTAGGTAAGCATAATTGTCTGTTTGGTATATTGGCATTATTTTAAATTTACCTTAATTACATTTGTATATATATAAATATCCTGCTAAGAATAATAAATAATAATAGCTAAGAATTAGCTGAAATCAGAATTGAACAGAACACGATTGTGGAAGCACCTAAAAAAGGACTGAAAGCCCGTGTTACTTCTGCTAGGCGAATTTCAGCCAAGATAATTGTATCCCTGATTACTTGAGAGATCTTGCATAAGATAAATTATGAAAAACTGAAGTTTTAATTATTAAATGAATTAAATTAAAAGCGTAAAATATCAATATTAGAAACCCAAGTTTTAATTATTAAATTAATTAAATTAAAACGCATGACTCTATTTTAAAAATGTTTTAGATGCGTTGGTCAATAAAATTAAAAAAAATAAAAAAAATATTGTTTAGTTTTTATCCCTTTACAGTGAGCTTTCCTCCAGGTGAACTTTTCTCACGGTGAACCTTCCTCGCGGTGAACCTTCCTCCAGGAGAATTGTTGGCGGTGAACTTTCCTTCGGTGAATTGGTGAACTTAGTGGGCACGCCTTCCTACTATATTCAAAATAATATATATATATATGTATACTTTTCGTATCAACCTATATGATATACAGCCAATCAATAAAGATGACAGAATTAAATTTCAGTTTATAAAGCAGATTAATGAAAAGATTAAAACAAGTAAAATGACATGATCCTATTTTTATTAATATGATTTTTGTCTATTTTGGATGAACAAAGACAACTATTTATCGTATAGATAACGTACTCTTATATTTTGAATCTCAAAGTTATGTCTTCATGTTTTACTTCTGTGAAACTTTATCTATGTATTAGGTTGAGTCATAAATAATTTCTGTTTGTGTTTATCGACTACATTCTTCAAAAAAAAAAAGAAAAAAAGAAAAGAAATACAATTATACTTTATTCAATTAAATATTCACTATTATTTGCAATGATTGGTTGCCACTTATCGGGCAGCTCTTCGACATCTTTCGAGTAAAATTCCTCAGGTTTTGAGGTGAAAAAGTTATTGACGAACTCTCGAAGAACCCTCGACTCTGGTTTTCATTAGAGAAAGTGTTTTTCTCCATCAAAGTGTTTTGAGGCGATCGCAAAAGGTAATGATCGGTTGGAACGAGGTCAGATGTATATAGCGCGTGGGATGGAACAGGTCAACCTAGTTCTAATTTTTTTCTGTCGTATTCATTTGTGTGTAGCTTGGCGCTGTCATAGAAGAGAACTACATTTATTTCCTCTTAACGAGCACAACACGCTTCTCGACCGAACTTTTATGGACAAGTTGCAGTTGCTGGACGTATAAATGTGCATTTAGAGTTACATTATGCGTTAATGACTCTAGATGAATAATATACCCACGATTTCACTATGTGCGCAGTATTACCTTTTTTTCACCATGGACTTCAGCTTTTGTTATCAGTTGTGGAGATTTAGCTTAGTCTTTTTTTTTTACGTTGAACCTTGACGTATGTTACTGTACTCTAAAGATGGTCTTAACTGCCTCGTTTAATTAGTAGTAAGTCTGATACATTCGTCTTCGCAACTGGTTCCTGAAAACGGAAATTACTTATGACTCAAACGAATATAACTTAAATCAATATGGTATATATTGGGGATTTTCAAGTCTTTCTGCTCGCGGGCTGATAAATTATGCGACCGTATCGATGGAGAGATTGGCGTCTTCCTCGTGCTGAGGCACTGTAAAAACATTTTTCTGTCTTTTATATTTGAACTGACCTTGAAGAATACTTAAAATGCGGCTTCTGTAATGCCACAAAACAACCAGAACGATCATGGAAACAACTGCTGTGGAAGCACTAAGAACTCCAATAATAAGTTGCTTATCGTACTGCCCTGCTCCGTATCCCAAAAGGGGCTTGTCACAGTCGAATTCAGATGGATGCATTGTTGCCACTGATCTATCAACTAAATGCTTTGGCGATCGACACCGCAAGAACTTACCACGCACGTTTTTTCTTGGACGATCCCCGTCTCTGAAAATATAAGGTATCCAACGAGCATCGCAGTTGCAGTCAATCCAGTTTCCACTCAGATCAAGGGATAGTAAATTATCCCAGATTAATAAGCTTTCTGGAAACTTGTGAATTGCATTGTTGTTGAGATAGACTTTTTCTAAGTAAGGTGAATTGTAGAAAGCTTTAGGATGGATAAACTCTAAATGGGGATTCAGTGCAATGTGAAGTTCTTTCAAACTGGTCAGATTAAATGCATGTGCATCGATCCGCCGCAGAAAGTTTAAATTATTCAAGAATATCACCTCTAAATTTGGTAAACTGTGAAAGGTATTTTCACTGATGACGCTCAAGCTGTTATCACTCAAGTCCAGTTTGGTCATGTCTTGGAGTTTGAGAAATGCAGCTGACGGGGTATTTCGTAAGTAATTCCGATGAAGGTCGAGTGATTTTAGATTTTCACCCAGTCCCATAAAGGCGTCTTCGCTGATATATTTTATGAGATTTCGGGCGATGCTCATTGAAACCAGAAGCGATAGATTCCGGAAAGCGTAGTCTTGCAGACTTTTGATTCTGTTACCATTTAAGTTTAAGAATCGTAAAACCTTAACCTCTTCCAATGCACTTGTTGGCACATTTCGCAGTCGGTTGTACATGAGGTTTAAACTATCCAGTGTTTCCAAGCCCGTGAATGCTTTGTCTGCAATCGTATGTATAAGATTTCCTGTTAGATTTAATTCCATCAAACGGGGGAAGTATGAGAATGCATTATCAGACAAAACGTTAAAATGATTTTGGCTCATATCCAAATAGATAAGGTTGTTTAAACCCCGAAATGTGTTGTTGGTGATGTGCGAGAGATGATTGCTGCTTAAAATTAGCGTGTGCAACTTGGCAAGTCCATCAAAAGCACCATCCTCGATGTTGGCTAATGTGTTGTCGGCCATATCTAAATAGGTGAGATTCGTATAACGTTGTAACTCAAAGTTGAGCTGTTTAATTCGATTTCCTCTAAGAATCAACTCATTCACGTAGAACGGATTCTCTATATCTTCCGGTACGATGGTCTTTTGAGCATCTGAGCAATCAATCAGGCCGGATTCTTCAAAACAGTTACAGGATTCTGGGCAGAATGCAGCGTGTCCTGAAGCAGCCAGAACAAATAAAATCAGTAATTCTGATCGTTTCATTTTGGAAGTGCTTTTTTTTTTCTTTTTTTTTCTTTCTTTGTGTGTGTGTGTGTGTGTGTGTGTGTGTATTCTTTTTATCGTTTACACCGGTTCCATCTTCTTACCACTTAACGCTTGTTGAAGATGCATAACACACTGATTACACTCCTCCTCTTCACATTTGATATCTGTAACTGTATTTTTAAGCATTTCTAATCACTGCACTAATTTGCTGGTAATCTCAATCATGTTTATGGTGTTTTGAGTCAGCGGTCTGTAAAAGAAACAATAAGTTTAAATCACAAAATATCGACAGTTCTTCAACAATTATATAATTACGTGTAAAATTCTCTACTTTTATATATACTATACACTTTTTATCAGTACTTCTATATATTATATAATTTTTATATTTATCTCTTATATAGCGTACATTTTTTATATCTATATTTATATCTTATATATATTATGTACCTTTGTATCAATATTTATATCTTATATATATTATATAATGTTTGTATTTATCCCTTATACAACATATAATTTTTACATCTATATTTATATCTTATATATATTATGTATGTTTATATCAATATTTATATCATATATAATATAATTTTCATATTTATATCTTACATAACATACCATTTATATCTATATTTATATATTATATATATTATGTACTTTTATATCAATATTTACATCTTATATATTATAATTTTTGTATTTATCTCTTATATAACATACAATTTTTATATCTATATTTATATCTTATATATAATATGCACGTTTATATAAATATTTATATCTTATATAATATAATTTTTATATTTATATCTTATATAACATACAATTTTATATCTATATCTTATATACATTATGTACTTTTATATCAATATTTAAATCTTATATATATATATTATATGATTTTTATATATATCGTTATAGCTTTTATATAATCCGCTGTTTATATTTATGTCTTATATATGCAATATACTTTTCATATCAATATTTATATCTTACATATATCATATACTTTCTATATATATATATACACATATATATTTATATCTTATATAATTTTATATCTGTACTTATATTTTATTTATATTATGTACTTTTTGTATCTATATGTATATCTTATAATACAATTTTTATATCGATATTTACATCTTATATTCTATATTTTATATATTTACATTTATAACTTATATGTCATATTCTTTCTATATCTATATTTATATTTTACATATACAGTTTTATATTCACATTTATATCTTATATATCACACACGTTTTATATATACATTTATATCTTATATATCATAGACATTTTTTATATGCATTTACATCTTATATATCATAGATTTTTTATATATACATCTATTTCTTTGATATCATGCATATTTTATATCTACATTTATATGTTATATATCATATTCTTTTTATATATGCATTTATATTTTAGATATTATAGATATTTATATATGCATTTATATTTTAGATATCATACTCGTTTTATATTTATATTTATATAGTATATATATTATATACTTTTCATATCGATATTTACATTTTAGATATATTATATACTTCATATATATGTCTATGGTTAGAACGTTTGTTTTCTGACCATGAGACTCGGGTTCGAATCTCACCGTGGCCGATTTGTCCTGATGTTAACGGATTGAATCGGGGTCGATTCCAGTGTGCAGAACTTTTGGAAAGTACCTGAAAACCATACCACGGGTTGACCCAGAAATTGTAACTAAGGTCTGCTCAGCATAGTTGCAATATAAACCACAGGTTGGCTCTGTGGGTGTTGAGCAAACACAAATGTGCCTGAGCGAGTGTCTGCAGTAGGGATTGGCTAGCCGCCCTAGTAGACGTGTATCATCGAATACAACTGGCCAGCTATTATATATGTATTTATAT
This sequence comes from Acanthosepion esculentum, assembly GCA_964036315.1. Taxonomy (NCBI): domain Eukaryota; kingdom Metazoa; phylum Mollusca; class Cephalopoda; order Sepiida; family Sepiidae; genus Acanthosepion; species Acanthosepion esculentum. The sequence continues at coordinate 116,228,866 of OZ038482.1, read as the reverse complement.
CTTGCATATTTTATATCTATATATATTATATACTTTTTATATCGATATATATATATCTTATATATATATTGTTGTGGTAGGATCCACCTAATTTGCATAGCGGAGTACCGACGATATAAATATGGTTGGTACCGGAAGACAGGGAGGCAAATCAAGAGATCCAACTAGAGACTCTGCCCGACTGCGACTTAGTCAACACATTCTCCAGGAACGGTCTTCCCAGGAATATACAAAAGACTATATGTAAATATTGTGTACACTTTCTTGTTTCAATACATTTTATTCTAACTACATTTTGTGTTTGCATTATTATTCCATGCATTAGTCAAGTTTCAACATATATATATATATATATATATATATATATATATATATATATATATCATATACTTTATATATTTACATTTATATCTTGTATATCATACACGTTTTATATCTATATTTATATCTTAATTAATTTTTATATAAATATTTATATCTTATACATACTATTCATTTTTATCTATATTTACATCTTATGTATATATGCATTTTCTCGCTATATTGTATATTTTATATATATGTATATCTTGTAATATGTCTTGTTATCGGAACGAAATGATTGATCGTATTTTTAACAAATAAGAAAAAAGGAATTTCTAACGAATAAAAAGGAATTGCAAAACATAAACAAGAGACTGCTGAAAAAAAAAATCAAATATTACATTTCAAACAAAAGGCAAGAAATTATTTTGAACTCGTTTACACAAAAAATAATTGTTAGCGAATATCAGCAATTTCTGTATCTAATTTCAATCTTGGATAATTAATGCGTAACCTTGTGATAAAAAGTCAGTTACTTATTTTTCAACATAATCTCCTTCTTTGACAAGACATTTAATATAACGGGGAATGCTAATCAGAAAAATCACACATTATTCAGTGGAAATCCCGGATTAAAATTTCAGCCTATAAATCCGTGTTTAAATCGAAGTTATGGTCCGTGTTATTTCTGCGTGTTTAGAGCGTTCACCTAACGTAGGTCTCTCTTATGTTCTTAGATGCGGGCTTTTAATTTTCTGAATGATTCACTAATATATCTTTCCTCACGTTGTAGGCAGTTAATATTATAAATCCCGGTATCTGATATGGTTTGGTTTGGTTTGTTTTACGGTATATCAACCTCAATGAGTTATTTAATGCCGCCAAGATTTTTATTGCTGGTAATATTTTTTCTTCAAAAATGTATTGCTGGTAATAATGTATTTCTGGTAACATTTTTTCTTCAAAAATATATTGCTGTAATAATGTATTGCTGGTAATATTTTTTCCAAAATGCATTGCTGGTAATAATTTTTTCTTAAAAATTATTTTGTTAATTTTTTTTACAAAAATGTATTGCTAGTATAAAAAAACTATTTTTACACTTTCATAGTGTTTTGACCCCAGTTTGGGGATTAACTATTTGCCCATAGCTAGGATTCTAAGAGCTGCTACCATGCCGGCTCAGGGTGGACCTGGGAATACCAGCAATTAAGAGGTGGTTCCACGTTCTTCAACGCCTCTTGATCAGAGTCCTTGCTGTTGGATGTGGCTTATCGTCATACCCAGAACGGTATCTGATGTGGTGTGGGATCTATGTTTTTTGCTAACTAGTACTCCGATTATCTTGGAGTTTGTGATTATGATCTTAGTGTTGGGGATAACTAATATGTTCTCAGATTTTATTGATAGAAAGTTGTAGAGGAGGATTATGAATTTTTGCCCCTTTGTTGTGAGCTGTGCCTACTTTTTTGGACTTACAGACTTTGTATGCTCGTTTCATAGCGTTGACGATGAAATGATATGGGTAGTGAAGGAGTCTAAACTTTTTTCAACGTATTTATTTTTTCATACTGCTTACCGCAAACGCACTAAAAATTGATTTAATCAATTTCTCTTCCGACCAGAGCCCCAAAAATCAGAACTATTCATAATTTTTTTTAACAGAGTACTTAGAATATACAGCCAAGAATGACTATATGAAGAAGAGAAATATATTGAAAAACGTTTAGACTTCTTCACTACCCACATTATATCATCCTCAGCGCTAGAAAACGAACATACAGTATCGACGAGTCCCAAAATGTAGGCACCACCGACAACATAGGCGCCTCGGACAACAAAAGCAGAAAATTAATAATTCTACCCTCCAACAATCTATCAACAAAAAATTGAAAACAAAATAGTTATCCCCAACACTAAGTACTTTACCATCACCTCCAAAAAATCAGAGATATAGTTAAAAAATTAAAATAGCTCCAACACCACAACAGATGCCGAGATTTTATGATATAAAACTCCTGCAATGTATGAAAAGCTACATAGGTGAAACATGTAGAAATCTTAAAGCTCGCGCCTATGAACATAAGAGAGACCCTATTAGGACAGCCCCTGACCTCGTTGGTATTGCACAGCAATATAAGAGACCATAAAATCCATACTTAAATTATCTAACATCAGATTAACCACAACTACAACTGATGTAACTTAAATCCTTTCACTTATGCACACAATTTAAACCAATCAACATACGGAGACTACCAGAAAGAAAGAAAATACCGACTAGACACAGACACGCGCACACGCGCACACGCGCACACGCGCTCACATTCACAGCCAAATCCCGTATAGACCAACTAGAATTATGATCTGAAAACACACAAGAATTATTCACTTGAACGTCACCAAACCAAACAAATATACGTGAGGTCTACTTAACTAATGAAAAACAAACAACGCAAAACTAAAAAAATAGAACTTTTTCTCTTCCATATTTCATTTTTGATCAAGCTTGAACAAAAGAGAAAAGTTGAATTTATAAACTTTTCTTCTTTCTTCCTTATCATAAACACACACACACACACACACACGCAGACACACACACACACACACACACAAACACACACACATATATATATATATATATGTGGAGAGAGAGAGAAAGGGAGGAAGAAGAAGAAGAAGAAGAAGGAGAAGAAGAAGAAGAAGAAGAAGAAGAAGAAGAAGAAGAAGAAGAAGAAGAAGAAGAAGAAAGAAAGAAAGATGAAAATTGATATTTGTAAGTGTACTGGTTTTCGAATTCATGTTCTCTCTGACACTTGTCCCATGGGTAACTCAGGATTTAAAATTTGTAACGTTGACTGCATGATGAAAGGAAATTGCTTTTTATTCTTTTTAAATCTATGCTGTTTATTTGTAAAGTGATTTTGTCTTAGCAAGAGTCATAAATCCAACGTTAGAAACGAGTTTTCAGTTCTGCATTCAGCTTGGAAGGTCAGTACACATTGAAGATTGCATTGCAAAAACTTAGCAATTTTTATTTTTATTTTTATTTTCATTTATTTTTTTAATTTAGTAAAAAAAAAAGTTCCAAACATTCGAATTTTCAAAAAGTAAAAACTTTTGAAAAGTTCATATTTCTTTTAGCATTACAATTTGCTAATACGTAGTAGGATTTGAGACTTAAAAATTAAAGTGTATCGCCATCATTTTTCTAATATGGGTTGATTTGTGGTTCTTATTCAATCGACCGGTTATTAGACATTGCCAAGTAGATTACATAATGTTTTTCTGTGTTTCACTTTCCCTTAACCCATTACCTGCCATGAGCCCCATTTGGGGACCTGTTAAAATTAAACTCACTACATGTTATTCCTTGTATTTACATTGAATTGCTTACATACATTGCATTTGCAGAGGTATATTTTACAACACTTAGCCTTTAAAGTTTTTATTATTAGCCGTAAGAAGACATTTTCTGTCGTAATTTTACATTTCACGAGTAGAAAAATAATGACTATTTTCAAAAGTATTTTTTAATTATTTCTAATCAATATTATTTTTTGATGTTTTATACACACATATATTTGATGTTCTAGTTTCTATAAAGTTTCAAAGTACCAGGTATTCGAAGAAAACTTTAATATTGTATGTTGTTTTAACTCCTAAGACACATGTCTGGGCCAAAAATGCGCATTAAAAAAATTGGCAGTTAATGGGTCAATGGGCACTCTGAGTGTTAAGTTTACCAAGATCTCTTTTTGCATTCTGTACCTTAAATGTTTCAACTGTCTCTTTGGCAAGGTTAGCTTGAGTGATATTACGACATGACTACACATGTAGGGTTATTTAATGTCGATATTTTTTTTACTGAACCTACAATTCAGGAGACATAGCATGTTAACAATTACTCCACGTCTGGAAATGATTTTAAAATGAAAATGCATTTGAAATAATTTTACCATGAAAATGCATTTGAAATTATTTTACTATGAAAATGCAGAGGAAGTGATTCTACCATGAAAATGCATTGTGAATTTTAATTTAAAAACATGCATTTAGCACTAAATAAATTTTATTCTAAAAATAGTTTGGAAGCGGACTTTAACAAGGAAATGCACTGTCAATGACTTTGCTCTAAAATGCATTGGAAGTGATTTTAGTATAAAAATACATTTGAAGTGATTTTTCAAAGGAAATTCATTTGAAAGTAAATTTACAAAAAAATGCACGAGAAGTGATTTTGCTATAAAAATGCTTTGCAAAAGATTTTACTACGAAAAGCCATTGAAAAATAATTTTACTATAAAATGCTTAGTAAGTGATTTTACTATGAAAATGCATTGCAACTGATTTTACGAAGAAAAGGCATTGAGAAATGATTTTACTATAAAGATGCACTGTGAGCGAATTTTCTCTGGAAATGCATCTGAAATGATTTTACTATAAAGATGCACTGTGAGCGAATTTTCTCTGGAAATGCATCTGAAATAATTTTATTATAAAGATGCATTGGGAGTGAATTTTCTCTGGAAATGCATCTGAAATGATTTTACTATAAAGATGCATTGGGAGTGAATTTTCTATGGAAATGCATCTGAAATGATTTTTTCTATAAAGATGCATTGGGAGTGAATTTTTGATGGAAATGCATCTGAAATGACCTTACTATAAAGATGCATTGGGAGTGAATTTTCTCTGGAAATGCATCTGAAATGATTTTACTATAAATATGCATTGGGAGTGAATTTTCTATGGAAATGCATCTGAAATGATTTTACTATAAAGATGCATTGGGAGTGAATTTTCTATGGAAATGCATCTGAAATGATTTTACTATAAAGATGCATTGGGAGTGAATTTTCTATGGAAATGCATCTGAAATGATTTTACTATGAATTGGAAGCTGTTTTAATATAAAAAATCTATTGGAACTCATTATACCATAAAAACATTGGAACTGATTTTTCTATGAAAATGAACTGGAAATTAATTTTTGTTCATTGGTTGATTTTGTGGCATGTCAACTCATTTTCGATTGTTTAATGTTGAAATTAATTATTTAAAAAAATTCTTATTTAATCTTTTTATTTTAATATTATGTATTATTGGAAAAATCATAACGACTCAATGATTAGTCTTTGTATATTAAATATAATCAAGAATGTTTCCATACTTTTAATGTTTATGTATATCTAGTAGTAATAATCTTCAAGTACAAAGGTTCAGTAATAGGCTCATATCTTTTAGTATAGACCCACTTTGTTTTTGAAGGATAGTGCTCTATTTTTTTTATTATTAAGCATCTCGTTTATAAGGAAGTAATCCTTAGAGATCCAATCTGCTTTTCTATTAATCCCTAGTTTGGGGCGGGGGAGGGAAGAGTAGGATTTATACATTTCCAAACGTATTTATGCGAATGCAAACGCGATGGCTTCGGCTGGAATTTGAACTCGAACCGCTTGTTCGCGTCGATAACCTCAACGTTACACGCCCATCTAATAAACCTTAATAAATATAACCCAACATTATTGCTATGAGGTGGATTTACAGTATCAGCATCCAAAATTCACTTATTTTGTCTTTTTTTACACAAAAATAACAGTAATATTTAAGACACGCTTACAGTGATAAAATAAAATAAAATAAAAATAAAATAAAATAAAAATAAAAATAAAATAAAAATAAAATAAAATAAAAAATAAAATAACAATAAAATAAAAATAAAATAAAATAGAATAAAATCTTACGTGAAATTAAAACCATGCTCAACATGAAAGAACTGTTATTGACTTAAAACTGACAATCATAAAAAAATATCATTTATATCTATATACTGTAAGTCCCCGGGTTACGACAGTCCCGGCTTACGACGATTCGGGGTGACGACACAGTCTACAGTAAATTAGTTTTGACTTATGTCGTTTGCCCCAAGCATACAACGCAAACTCTCGATTGCTGCAAGAGAGAAAAGATCTTACGCTTTGTTATCTTATCTACTGAGAGATAATGACATCGTTGCCAATAAATATACAAGCAGCTTAAAATAATTTAATTTCATTCTATGTATTTCATTTCGTTGTCTGTATTATATCTATGTCCTCCATTTGTTTTTTCATCCTAATTATGTTAACATATATCATAGAAATGTGTTGCTACGTCTTACATTATTACTTTGCTATTTCTTTAGCAATTGGTGAGTGATGTAAGTGCATATTCACAGGAAATCGCGGTTACGTTTCGACTTACGATGCATAATAAGAACGGAACCTTGTCGTAAGTTGAGGACCCTTCCTGTACATATGTGTCAATGTTGAGGAGGATAAAAATTAATTCAACACTATTCTTAAAGAGGCAACCAACTTTGGCAAGTGTTTTGGCATCAATTTTATGAATGCAAATCAGGACGTTTTCAAAACCCTTTTATTCCTAATCAAATATCCTAACGCATTAATAAAAAGTAATCAGATTTAAACCAGATTAAAAATCGAAGGAATATTTATACTGAAATCCTATGCACATGTTTCAGCACATGCTATAGCAATTCTAGAAATGCCTTTGACAATTGTCTTTGTAAAGAATATGATGTCTATATAAGCTGACATTGATAGTTTTTCGTTTTTCTAGTTTAGAGAGATCTGTAGGGAAAGTAATATTATCAAAAAGATTCAATGGAGATAAAACCAAATTCCGTACATTGCTACATTCGCACTACAGATCTTATAACAAAGAACCAGAGTCACAATAGTTTTCAATTATTGTGATTCATTCGTAAAAAAAAAAATATTCGTTTTTATGCTTTAGAAACAATACGTGCTTGTCTTTCGTTTCAGGAAACAACTGTGTGCATGCAGATATATTATGGAATCAATAAAACAAATAACAGAAAACATATATACAAAAAGAAAAGAAAAAGTTTTGAGCGTTCCTCCCCCACAAAAAATACAAGAATCATTTTTTTTTTCTTTCTTTATACATTAAACATCCATTAGTTTTATCGGTACGTTCTTACTTCAAGGTTTTCAGTGGAAAATAAACGGGACTTAAAAATGAACATGATACGAAGCCCGAAGATGTGAATAGAAATTCATTTTATAATATACTTCAAGCGGAATGAAAACTATCAGCACTTAATATTCATAGAGTTTAGATTCGTTTGTTTTTGAAAGTGAACTTTCATTTAAAGTCGCAATGAAAGATGTGAACAACCTGACGTACAACGTGAAGAAAGCAGTACTGTTTTTCCAGTAATATTACTCTTGACATGAGAAATGTAATTGTATCTATAAGTTCGATTGTGAATGATTTTTTGTTGAAGGCGTCTTAAGAGTAAGGAATTATTCTCCGCTCTTGGATATAATCGTGATTGTTTATCAGAAAAGTCATTATGCAGCGAAAGAAAATTATTTACATTTTATTCATAAAAAAATATCTGCAGTTTAATGAATTACACTTCTTTCACCACCAAGACTGTGTGTAGTTAGCTTACCCACTATTTATTCATAATATCAAATATTTCTTCCACTTTTTCTCCTACTTAGAGCCATTAGACTCCACTGTGGAAAAAGATTGCGCCACAGCTTCACCACACTAGATGTTGATGCTGTGGTTTCGATAGTAAGTAGGTTTTCACGGGATGGAATTGGCAACTCCATATCCAATCGGTTTTGAATTCAGAACTTTCCTTCTCTTAGACTGGTTGCCGACAAAGGCTAGAGATCATTGTCTGTCATGCTGTTAACTCGTAGCTAGCGAGAGAAGAGATAGGTTCATATATCTGTCAAAGGTATTTACGCAAAAGTGATTGCACCAACATCCAGTAGAATTTGAATTTGACATGCCAATCTGATTTTCCTCGTGGATAACCGATCTTATCTTATTAATATTTATGACAGTATATATATAGCGGGTATAACAGCAAAAGTGTCAAAATCGTGTAACAGCAAAATTGTTCAATTTCATTGTGAACTGTGAGATTGTTCACAATTAAATTAGTCTTAATAATATAGGGATTTATAGAGACGATGGTTTGATGGTAGTGAATAATTCTACCGGTAGCAAAGTTGACAAGTTGAGGAAATGGATCCATAGTGTTTAAATCTTTACACCTCAAGGTTAAAATTAATTCTAATATAAAACAAGTAGACTTCTTAGATGTAACCTTAAACTTACACTTAAATAATTTCCAACTCTTCTTAAAGAATAATGCTAACCCCATTTATATAAACCCTAATTCCACTAATTTCCATTTATATTACAGGTAATAATTTCATTTAAATCCTTTTACATCCATACTTATTCTACACACTCTACGATCCAGGAATATTCCAAAAAGTTGATTATAAAAGGTTATATTAGCATCCCTTATTTTTCTTAGAGGAGATCACCACTCCTAACTTTTAATCCACAAAACACGTTCATTGATTACAAAATAAATAGTGATAACCCCAACATAAATAAATGCAATTCAACTTTAGAAATCTTATAGAAAAACCAAAAAATAACATTCCCCATTACTACTAAAGCTAACTCTACAATTTTTGCCTACTCAAATGTAATATTATCCCCTATCTCTATCTTCCCTCCCCTACCTCTCAATCTTAGGACGCTTGTGAGATGATGTGCCTAAACTCTTGACCGATGTTTATCAGCGAAAAAATTTCCACAAACCAATCAACATTAAACACCCGGTACATCCATCACCAAACTGCTATCAACAACCACTATTGTTTTCCTCAGATACTTATATATATTTTTGTATTCATATTTTTCTACTCAAACAAATGGAAAAAAGGAAGTGACGTTTCACATCCGGCTTGCCTACAAACAGGATTGTTCATAACCATTTTCGACCCTCACCCGTCGATGTGCAGTTGAAACGCACTGAAATCAAGTTGCATCTTTGTAGTGACTAAAATGGTTTTGTCTATATGATAAAATTATAATATATATATATATATATATATATATATATATATATATATATATATATATGAAGTAATACTAAGGAGACAGGCAAACCTACTTAGGTTTCACCTAAACGGATCTCCAGGTTAAAGCTGGCTTTACCCTGAAGATCCTTTTAGGGGAAATCTAGGTAGGCTTGCCTGTGTTCTTAGGATTACTTTAGGTTCGCTCTACTTAGTGTATTGAGCATTTTACGTAGTTGTCTTTTTACTCGTTCCGGTTTTTTTTTCTTTGGACTTGTAGCTTAAACACTGGACGATTGTTTTCGCCTTGGTTTAATGTTCTTGGTTCTTTCTTTTTTTATTCCCCATTTTTCTCGGGTACCGATTTGTTTTACTACAAGTTAAGATATCCGAGGTTTTTCCAAACGAGTACCAACATAAAGATATATATATATATATATATATATATATATATATATATATATATATATATATATATATATATGTATGTATGTATGTATGTATGTATAAAGTATTCGTTATATTAGCCGTTTTCTCATAGGGAAAAATTTGGCATTCATTGACCAAGTAGACAGTAGAAATGTTAGTTGAAATTTATAAAATCTTTCTCTCAAAACAATTTTCCGCGAAAATTGTTCTCTTGAGTCAACTGTTATCGCTCTTTCAAGACATGATTGGTATTTCCTTCCTAACCGTTTGTTTGAGGTAGTGGGAAATGTCAACATATTGATTATGTCATTATTTTGTCTTCGAGTAAAATATATGATATCCATTTTAGCTATTGCTGCTTGTTGTTCTCAAGCAATACCGTTTTTGCTATTTGGTACAGTTCCTTTGTGATTCTGTAGTCGTCACATGAAAGTGTCAATCGGACGAGGTCCTTTAAGAACATGGCTAAAATTTACATGTGAATGTTTTGGTGTTGTGGAAAATGGCGCTGTTGAGCGAAACTACGTCTACCAAGGCCTTTATGACCTTGGTAGACGTAGTTTCGCTTAACAGCGCCATTATTAGGCCTTAACAGCGCCATCATTAGGCCTTATTTTCCACGCGGGAGTTTAAGAAGGCCTTTATGACCTCCTTAAACTCCTGCGTGGAAAATAAGGCCTTAGCTTCACGATAATAAGTCTTACTGCTTTAGTTTATGTAGCAAGTATTTTTTTTTGTGGGGTGCAGTTATCGGCCCCATGTCCGAGTGGATTAGAATTCAGAATTGTCTTTCTAGGCTGGTTCACGACCAACGATCTGCTATTTAACCCTAATCTGGTGGGATTAGAGACGGCTTAATTCCGAGTATTTCTGCAGAGATGCACGCAGCGAACTCAGCCGGAATTTGAACTCTGCACTTTTCGTGCTGATAACCGCTTTCGCTACACTCACACCGATTTACATTCGGAGAGCAAAAAATTCAACAAATATTATTTTGACAAAATATGATTAAGAAGCTAATCAATAACTCTAAATACTGTGGGCGCCTCAACGTCGGATAATGATTAACGAGCTTGTCTGGTTAACGACATAGTTGTGATTCGTGAATATCACTGCTTGACTTTTGGCCTTGTGCCAAACACAGCTTAAACAGTAACATAGGAATCTTGTCGTGTTGCAATGGTAATCAAACTACTTCATTATTATTGAGTAGTGAGTTCAGTGCTCTTTTCTTTATTATTTACATTATTAGGACTATTGGCCATATTTATTACAACGTTTCGGCCGTTGTACGCTCCGGCCTTCATCAGGTTGTTGGAATGTCGAACCGAACCCTTTAATATTTAGTCTTTAAAATAAGATCAATATAAATAAAAGCATTTACTTATTTGTGTTTATTTCTCTTTGCACCATCTGTTAAAATTAATCTCAGCGTTCGGTAAAGTGATCAATTTTAAAATGCAAGTGATGATTACTTTTCCATGTAAGGCTCCGCACCGAGTACTCCAGATACAACAGTTCAACTTCCATTTCAGGTCTAAGAATCGTTGCCATAAACAAGGCTCAGAGAAAAAGAAAAAGTATAAGTCTTTAAGCTGAGAGCAAAGATTCTTCTGTATTAGCCACTAGCAAAGTAAAATACACGATCTCTTCGTTACAGATGTATTTATATCGTTTTACAATGTTCGACGAATCTATTGTCGTTCTGTGAAAGGAGTGGATTAAAGGCAGAAAAGCTGTGTTCTGTTCAACGTGACTTCAAGAATGGGTATTTCATGTCCTGGCCACTAATGTTTCTTTTCCGAGATTATCTTAGAACCACATATGCGAAATATTGCGCGTTTGAACAGCCAGGACGTTTTAAGTGTTCTCAAGAAGGCGGACTGGAAAATGCCGACTTTTCTAAGTACTATCACAACTAACTTTTCATAATGCCATTAAATACGATAGCGAACAAAAAATTTAACTAAGTTCATAGACATCTCGAAAAGTTTGGAAAGTTCCAGGAGAAAGACGATGACCGTATCTCTAAAGATATTTATTTTTTGTTTATAAATGTCATTGATAGAACAAAATGAAAACTAACAAATATTTTTTAAAAGCTTGTGCGGATTAAGCATGTTTTGACGTCATCGACATTAATAGTGTCTTTGAGAAAATTTAATGGTTTTCTTATTTTCATTTTCTGATGACTCATAATTCTTGCGAGTTCTACGACTATAAAGTCCCATCGTTAATATATTTGAGCTTAACAACTTTAACAAAATATTGCAATAACAATCATAAGCATGAACGCGGGTTAGTATTTAAAGAAGTAAGGGGGTACAAATGAAAACATTCAAAAGTGACAATGATTACCAATTTACTGAAGCTGATGAGGGTGTTATGGAGTCTTTCATATTCCATTTCTTTTTTTTCATTAACTCATTCATTCTTTCTTTTTTCTTTCTTTCATTACGAGGTATTGGTATTGGAATTGGCAAGGTATTTCTATCTCTCTTGTTTATTTCTTTTTCTTTCTTTCTTTACTCCTTTTTTTCTAACTTTCTTTTGTCTATGTGGTATTGGGATTGGTAAGTCATTTAATTCTCTCTTTCTTTCTTTCTTTTTCTTTCTTTCTTTTGTTTTTGACGTATTGACAGTGGCAAGACATTTCTTTCTTTCTTTTGTTTATGAGGTATTGGCATTGGCAAGACATTTCTTTCTTTCTTTTGTTTATGAGGTATTGGCATTGGCAAGACATTTCTTTCTTTCTTTCTTTCCTTCTTTTGTTTATGAGGTATTGGCATTGGCAAGACATTTCTTTCTTTCTTTCCTTCTTTTTTATGAGGTATTGGCATTGGCAAGACATTTCTTTCTTTCGTTCTTTCTTTCCTTCTTTTGTTTATGAGATATTGGCATTGGCAAGACTTTTCTTTCTTTCGTTCTTTCTTTCCTTCTTTTGTTTATGAGGTATTGGCATTGGCAAGACATTTCTTGCTTTCTTTCTTTTGTTTATGAGGTATTGGCATTGGCAAGACATTTCTTTCTTTCTTTCTTTCCTTCTTTTGTTTATGAGGTATTGGCATTGGCAAGACATTTCTTTCTTTCTTTCCTTCTTTTTTATGAGGTATTGGCATTGGCAAGACATTTCTTTCTTTCGTTCTTTCTTTCCTTCTTTTGTTTATGAGATATTGGCATTGGCAAGACTTTTCTTTCTTTCGTTCTTTCTTTCCTTCTTTTGTTTATGAGGTATTGGCATTGGCAAGACATTTCTTGCTTTCTTTCTTTTGTTTATGAGGTATTGGCATTGGCAAGACATTTCTTTCGTTCTTTTGTTTATGAGATATTGGCATGTGGATGTGTCCAGGAATTGTACTCCAATGCTTTTCGGTACCCTTATCATACCCAATACCCTTATCATACCCAATACCCTTATCATACCCAATACCCTTATCCTACTCAATACCCTTATCACAACAGAGGGATTATTGTAATTCTAAATTTTCACGTTTTTGTTAGTCTGATTTGCAGCTCTTTATAATTTGAGAGTTTTTACATTCCATTTTTTCAGAAACATTTGAATTCTGTGGGCAAGTCATGTCAATAATTTGGTAGATTCCTTTTTAAAAAAAAATCTTTTATGACTAGGTCTGGTCTATTTGCATCAATTTCCATGTCTGTGAATATTGGACATTTCCACAATATAGCCACTCCATTACAATTTGTGTGGAGTTTGTACCATATTTCCGAGACGTCACTACCATAGTTCGAACAGAGATACCAATCAATATATTGCCCTGGCCTGTCATGTCTAATAATGTATTCTTCATCGGTAAGAACTGAGCACTCTGAAACTATGTGGTCAACCTTTTCATCAAATTTATGGCATAAGCGACAGGCGAGATTTGAGCCATATTTGTTGATTTTAGCTTTATAGGCATTAGTAGGATGACATTGGTCTTTTGTTGCCACTATAAAATGCCTTCGGTCTCCCCCTTAAAACCAATGCTTGAGTTAAGCAAGGGAGTATAAAAATGATGCTAGGGTACAAATATACGAATCCCAGTATATCCATAATGATATCCAATCAGATTATAGCATACCAGTAAAATACATCGCTGCCGAATGTATGTGATATGATGACAGGTTAGGTTCAAAATTACTTTCAAGGAGGTAACCCTACCCATAAAGACGGTCTGCGATTGAGAGTGAGTTCAAGTATCTACATATGACAACTGCGTCCTGGGTATGAGGATAAACTACATCCGGTGGCAAGGCCTTAAATTAGGAGGTTTTGAGGAGCATGGAACCACCTCTTAATTGCTGTTGTTCCCAGGTCTACTCTGACCCAGAGTGGTAGAAACCAGTTAGAATCCCAACTATGGGTAAATAATTAATCCCCTAGGTTCAAAACCCCATGAAAGTATAAAAATACATTTTAATAGTAAAAATATAGCCCCACATTTTTATAGTAAAAAAAATTAACAACAACATATTTGTGTAAAAAAAAAAATTACCGGCAATACATTTTTGTAAAAGAAATTACTAATTCTCACAAGAAAATGAAATTTCAGCATTAAATGACCCATAAGGTGTTGATATGCCTGTAAACAAACATATGACACCTAAGTCGCTTTGGCTGACTTTTCCTACAAACTTATAAAAAAAAAATCAGTACCTGACCATGTCGTTTCCCCATTACGCCCGCAAATGAACAGAGTAGCATCATCCATTAGAGGTCATGCCTTACTAGGAAGAAAAAAAAACCCTGTGTTAATGGATGCTGATATTTACTGTCGGCCATCTTAATTCCCCATATGAAACATATTCATATTAACACCTCCAATTAATGAAGAGCAGAAGCATTATTATTATTATTATTATTATTATTATTATTATTATTATTATTGTTGTTGTTGTTGTTATTATTATTTAAAAAAATATTTTTTACCTACATTTGTTTTATAATCTCATGCCGGGTCATAACCTTTGACCCCGTGCGAGCGAAGGATGTAAGCATTTTTGTTGTTTCCACTTAATTAAACAAACGACAGCTATTTACAAAAACAAAACAAGAGAAAAACAAAAAACAAAAACAAACTTAATTTGACAATACTCTTCGCTTTTTAGGACTATATTTGGAGAGATTGTGCATCAGTAATTTTGTTGATTTGTTCTTTAGTTCCTTTCTTTAGCAGACCCTAAGCTCCAACCACAACAGGATTCAAATTGGGTTGCTTCCCTTTAAAATGTCTTTTAGTTATTTCCCTTGATTGTGTTTTCTTTGCACTTGCCATACGTTGTACTGTAAACGTTGGTTATTATTTTTTTTTATAGCAATTAGTTAATTTGTATTGAATAACCGTCACCCTAAGAAACAAATGAAAAAATTTGACCTGCATTTATTTTATAATCCCATACCGGGTCATAACCTTTGACCTCAAGCGAGTAAAGGATATAAGGTTTTTGTTGTTTCCACTTAAGAAATGTCTTGCCAATGCTAATACCTCATAAAGAAAAGAAAAGAAAAAAAAAAGAAAAGAAAAGAAAGAAAGAAAAAAAGGAGAGAAACAAATGACTTAGCACAACTATTAACAAAAACAAAATTAAATGGGCCAAAACTCTTTGCAGGATATGGGCTGTGGTTATTCGAACTATTTTTTGAATTTCATGGAGAGATGCGACATGAGGGATTTTGTTGATTTGTTATTGAATTTAATTCTTTATCAGACCCTAAGTTCTAACCCCAGCAGGAAGAATTTTAGTTTTTAAGTGCCACACTTTTTCTGTTTTCATATTCAGGTTTTTCTATTTGTTTTACAAAATCTATCGCAGAGTCGTTTTTGTCATGTGGTACGTTCATGTCAATCAGAGACTTTTTCTTTTCTGTTTTTGATAATAATATCTGGGCGATTTACTTGTATTGTTCGATCATCGTCATTATTATTATTATTATTATTATTATTATTATTATTATTATTATTATTATTATTATTATCTTCTTCTTCTTCTTCTTCTTCTTCTTCTTCTTCTTCTTCTTCTTCTTCTTCTTCTTCTTCTTCTTCTTCTTCCTTTGTTTTCTGTTCAGTAATATCCCTTACCCTAGACTTGGGGAAAAGTAAGATAGTAATAATTATATGTATTCTGTTTGCACAAATTCTGATGTCCAATGTTTATATTTGTTTTACATTGATAACACAACAAACTCTTATATCTATACAAGAATGTAGAGTCCACATTCGGTGAAAACCCCATGGGTGACAGAAACTGAGTTAATCAGGTGTAAAAATCGCTGCAATATTACATATGAGAGTACCAGTTATATGTTTTGGTTTGTCGACACAAAGATAACGTTACAATGTTACTATTGTTAACTAGTTATTATTATTATTATTATTATTATTATTATTATTATTATTATTATTTCTTTTGATTTTCTGTTGTATACACATTTTATTCTGGGTCCCAAACAGAGACCTAAGGTCAGAAATGGCTTCATTTTTGTAAAAGAACAAAACAAAACAAAACCCCCTAAGCTCATACATTTTTTACATAGATGTAGCTCTTCGTAATATATGAGCTATTCGTGTGGGTAAAATTTTCTGCATTCCTTTAAGGTTTGGTCTACCAGGAATCTCTTCAATGAGTTTCTCGGACCCTTTTACAATCAATCCGAGGGATCCAACTACAACTGGAATTATTGATGTCCCCATGTGCCACATTTTTGAGATTTCCATTTCAAGATCCTTGTATTTTGGTAGAGTTTTAAAGACCCCCAAAGATGCATAACAATGTGCAAGTACTGCCATGTTAATAAGAAAGCACATTCTATTCTTGCAGTCTTAGAACACGATCTCTGGGCGATTAGGTTTGATTGTTCTGTATTGTGAAATCTCATAAAATTGTTATTGTTATTATTATTAAAACACTTAAAGATCGCGATTCAAGAAAAATAAAATAAAAGACACCGTGTTTAACAATATTTCGACTGTCTTCTTCAACACTGTTTACATTATTCGGACTATTGTCCTCATCTTTGTCGCCATGTTTGTCACAACGTTTCGGCCGTTGTACGCTCCGGCCTTCTTCAGCTAACTGAACCCTTTATTTCGCTCACTGGTGTAGACTACTCTAGTTCCACGAGCCATATCTAATGAAAGCCAGTTATCTCCTGTTAATTCCCCTCTCAAAGTTCTCAACCGCCTTAACCAGGTATTGAACTCACATTCTTTGGGTCCTGTCACTGAATCTAACTAACGCCTTTATCCACTGTGCCACGTGTCCTTGAGGACGCTGTGCCAGTTAGTTTTATCCAGAGACAGAACCCACTTTACTTCGGTTATACAAATAAATCAATCAAAAATCAACATCAGTACATTGATCTCGGCGGTTTTTTTCTAATTGTAGATTAATCTAACGTAAATGTTTTTTGAAAGGAAGTTATTGACCATATTGGATTGAAAGCGTTTTTCTAAGTAGATGGACATTATTCGTTTATACAATCTTTTGTACTTCGATTAAAGGTGGTCTTACTGGGATTTTTCTCGTGCGTTTATTAGTATTCCTTGCTCTTCGACTGCTAGAATACTTGTTGTTTTTGAATGTCGTCCTCATCGTCATCGTCATCGTCATCTTCAGTTCTTTGATCGGGTTTCGTCGGAGGTCCGTTGCGCAGATAAGCAACTGACCAGTCCTCTCCCTATGTCTCAGTTACATGCCAATGTCTGAATTTCTGTGAATGATCTTCCAGTCCAGTCACTAATAATCTCAGCTCAGTTTTTATCTATCTATCTATCTATCTATCTATCTATCTATCTATCTATCTATCTATCTATCTATCTATCTATCTATCTATCTATCTATCAGCTAACCGCCACATGTCTCAGTTGCGTGCCAATGGCTGAATCTCTGTGAATGATTTTCCAGTACACTCAGTGACGTTGCCAGTTCATTTTTACACATCTTCCTCTTCTACTTTTGCCTGAGGTGGAACTTTGTTGGATGGAAGTGAAAAGATAGAGGCTTGATGTGTTTAAACCATTTCAAATGCCACGTTTAAACATCATTTAAGTGCCCCGTTCTTACAATTCCTTTTTCTAAATGCCTTTGGAAAGTTTATCAAATTCTTTTGCTGAAATCGGTTTTATCAGACTGTATTGGCGGACACAATCTTAACAACGCAAGAGATGCAGATGACACGGTGTTTATAGCAAGCACAGAATGGAAACTGCGAGAACTCCTAGAAAAGATAGTAAAAGTGAGAAGAATGGTCTATCAATTGTAAAAAGACAGAGTGTAAGTTTTTAACAACGGGGACTGCCCTAGATACGAGCTACGAAATATCGACGTCAAAATGAAACACTTTAAATATTTGGGAAGTAAGCAGGAGACGAAAACTATGAAACCGAATTCAGAAGGCCACATATACTTACAAAAAGGTTAGTAATGTATTAAAAAAGTAAAATTTCGTTAAAAGTGTTAAATTGTTATGTAATATCCGTCCTCCTATATGGCAGTGAAATTTGGACAATCTCCTGACAGATGAAGAGATTTGGGGTAACAGAGATGTAGTTCTACTGAAGGATGCTGAGGATACCATGGACTGGATATGTGAGTAACGAAGAAGCTTTAAGCATAATGGGGGAAAAGAACGCTTATACTTAGAATCAGGAAGAGTTTACATTTCTATGACAAATAAAGATGAAAACGATTTTGAAGAATTTGACACGCACAGGATATAGCGCAAGCCGGATGGGACATAGGAAAGCAGCGAGTAAACTACATAACGAATTTGTGTAATGTTTGGCAGAACATATATATATATATACTTCTCTTTACCCACGCGTTTCATCCTCCGCGGGACTTTATCAAGGCAAATTCAAGGATTTTATTTTATAACATGTATTTATATACAAGACCAAAAATGTTATTGCTTTTTTAAAATTTTTTGCTCTTTTATATAACTACTGGTTACAAAATAAAATCCTAGCATTTGTCTTGAGAGGGAGGGATAGTGTAAGGACAAATTTACTAAGAGTTACAAAGGGTACGAAATTGTGGTGAGCCATGATCACCCACGTCCTGAAGTGATACGGCACATAGAAGCGAAAGATCATGTCTATAAGTTACATTCTTTAACGTCTTCTCTGACTATATTGAGTCTATTAGGATGTAGAGTGTGGGTGGTGGGGATAGGGAAGTCCTAAAGAAAAATCACCCCATCACCTTATAAAAGAGCCCGTGCTTATTAGCTCTCAGCATTTTACCGTCTGCGGTAGATTATAATATTGGCATCTCTTCCATAGAAATATTTCCGCTAACCTATCATGTTTATTTTAAAATTTATTTAGTGCAAGGGCAGAGTAGATATATATCCGATGATCAATAGGCTTCTCAGTGTATGTACAGAAACCACACTTTGGATCTAGTCCATTCCTTAAAATATGTGGCTGGCATGATCTTGCTTGCAGGCTTTTATCTTAAGCTGTTAGGATAAACCCTCTTATTTCTAATTACATCTCAGAGTTCCGCAATCGCTCATGTATTATTTATTATTATTCATGCATTTCTGTATATTGAATTTTGCTGTCATATTCGGTTTGGTGCTTCTGCTTTGTGCCACGATATCTTCGACAAAATTTAAAGATTCACCCTGATCTGGCAAGGCGACTTTAGTTCCCTGTTTCTTATCCCTTACACAGCCCACACATCCATGCTTACAGCACCTGGTATTCCAAGCGGTCACTCATCTAGCTACTGACCTGTTTGTTTTTTTGTTTTTTTTTGTTTTTCGACGACTGTGATGTCTGGTTTGGTGGCTTCAATAATATGGCCTGTTTGGATGTTGGTTCATGCCCAGTTGTCCGTATAGGGACTAGTTAGGACTTCACAGAGTCTTTGAGGCATTATGGTGTCTGTAGTGAGAATGGTAAGTAAGCATGTGTTGTTTTGGTGTAAGAAATACTGAGGTATGTTTGGTCCAGTGATTGTGGTTAGTTAGGTTTAATTATAAAAAAGAAGACCACCTTCCCTTAACGCCCTTTTGGCCTTGTGCCATATTTTTGCATATTTTACAAAATAAATATTGCTTTGGTACTGCGACTGCATGAATTTAACAGTAATACCAGATAGACAACTAGATCTCGTCGTTTTACTGCTGGAATAGCTCAATGTAACCGTAAGTTATATTCTAATAGATTTCTCTCGCACTTCTCAACTGCGGAACTCTATTTCGGTTTCTTGAACCCCTGCCACCTACGATCTTCAAAAAATTAAATGCAAAGCCAATCGCAATCTTTTTTCCTGAAATCTGTTCTTTTATTGTCCTTTATTCTCACTAACGTTTTCTCATTTTCTTTCACTCTAAGTAACCCCTTGATTCTTAGTGGCATAATCTCCTTGCTTGGGGAACAATGATTAAAATAATTTCATGTACACACCAAGTGTCTGGGAAGAGCCATCTCTGTGTAATAAATGACAGTAAGCCTCTTCAGTACACTATCACTCTCCTCAGCATTTCAACCGTTCAACCGTGTATCGTATTTGTAAACCTAGAGGAGGTGCAAGTTTTTTGGCGAGTTAGTATGAAGTACTGAAAAAAAAGCCAGACATGATTAAAAGGAGAAAAAGAGAAAACAACACTGGTAGTTTAATGTGAAAGAAGAGACAAAAATATAATAATAATAAAAAAAAACGAGCAAAACAGTTATCTCACCTAACTCATCAGAATTTGACTAATAAAAGGAAAGTTTATTGGGCCTTAAACACACGCCTGACACCCAATAGAACCCGTACATACGGTCCCTCACTAAAAATGCAGGAAAAATGGTCGATTCTCTGTACCGCTTCAGACGACTCCTCATGCTATCCTCTAACTTTACAAGAGCCAGATCATATTTCAGCGGGAGCTTCCCATTCGTCACTTTCCAGTCTCGATAGTGTTCAAAAGTGTCTCCGAGTCCTTGTGGGTGACAAATTATTTTCCACCATACAACCTCACACTTACAGGGGGGATGTTGGAAGATCTATCGCTACTTCCAGGCGTTGAATGGTCCTATCTGTGTAGTCAGTTTCACACAAACTGAATTATAGAACTATATTGTTTTAAAGAGAGGCAGGCAATCCTTGTGGAAAGATTTCAACATCGGTCGAAAATAGAACATGCTTCGCGAAGTAGCATGGAGAAATAACTGTGTCACTTTTTACTCTCATTTCACTTGTACATTTTTTCACCTAAATTCACTCCATCGTTAAGCAATGGTTAACCTAGTAACCAACATCCAAGCAGGCCATATCCTTGAGGCCACCAAACCAGAAATCACAGTCGTTGAAAAAAAAAAGCAAACAGGTAGGTACCTAAATGGATAACCGCTTGGAATACCAGGTGCTGTAAGCTTGGATGTGCGGGTGGTGTAATGGATAAAGGCTCAAAATTGGAAATCAGAGAGCCGAGTTCCAATTCCATTCGGGTTCGTTATATTTACTTAGCCTTGGGAAAGGTATGCAACAACCTCTTCTCCCCCCAGCTATTAGATAATTAGTGAGACTTATATCAGAAAATCTTTATTATCTAAAAAAATTCTTACAATCTAAAAATATTTTCTTGTTTTAAATAACCTGCAAAAGCACTATTTACATTATTCGGACTACTGTCCTCATCTTTGTTTCCATATTTATTACAACGTTTCGACCGTGTCATGTGTCCTCAAGGACACATGGCAATGGATAAAGTCGTTAGTTAGATCCAGTGACAGGATCCAAAGAGTGCGAGTTCAATACCATGGTTAAGGCGGTGGAGAACTTGGAGAGGGGAATTAACAGGAGTTAACTGACGTCCATTAGACATGGAACTTGGAACTAGAACAGTCAACCCCAGTGAGCGAAATAAAGGGTTCAGTTCGACATTCCAACAACCTGAAGAAGGCCGGAGCGTACAACGGCCGAAACGTCGTGATAAATATGGCGACAAAGATGAGGACAATAGTCCGAATAATGTAAATAGTGTACATAATACCGCATCTCAGAAATATAGACAGATATTGAACCTGCAAAACAAACAAAAAAGAAAAAAATGAAAAAAGAAAATGCTTCCTCATCGATGTGGCTATGCCTGATCATCATCATCATCATCATCATTATTATTATTATAACTATTATTATCTTCATTCGTTTTCTCTTCAGGCCAAACTTTCTGGAATTAGGAAAAATACTAAATATTTGCATTATTTTTGGACAAATCTTTTAAGGCTTGTCAACTCCTCGCTGGTTATATAAAGCCAGAAAATATTCTTTAGACTGTAAAACTTTATTTGGGAAATAAAAATGGTTTAATGATACAAGTTTTACTATTTAACCTATATCCGGAGAGGAGAAGAGGTTGATTCATACCTTTTCCAAGGGTATTTGCGCGTAAGTGAATATAAAGAATCCACTGAGAAAACGCACGAGAATTGGAACTTGGAACTCAGATTAACAATTCTGAATCATTATCCATTGCACCATCCCCACATCTAAGCCGGTATTCTCAAGCAGTCACCCATCTTTGGCTCGATGTTGCTTCGGTGATCGTAACAAATTTTGAAGTTAACCGATAAGCAACATAAACATTCATTCTATATTCCTTACATTGAAAAGAAAAACTGTCCTGAGTAGATGAACTGTTCCACACAATGGATTAAAAAAATCTCTTTAAAAAGGAGGCTGCCCAGGAGCTTGTTAACGGTTAACCCCATGAAAGATAGAGATAGTTCTTTCATGATTGTACCCAGGATCTCCCTTCTAAAAGCTGCAACAGAAGTTTCAAGGTGCTTCTTGTTTCAATTTCATTTTCAAGATCTTTATATGTTCTCATTTTGTTATATTTAAAAATATCATTTTGTTATATTTAAAAATATCTACAGATTATATATATATATATATATATATATATATATATATATATATAAAACCCTTTTTTTGTTTGTACTCATTAATAACCATGTCCAGTCAATTAGTGTTTACATGTCTGTTAATATGAATGGTAAATTCTCAAAGAATTGTGAATTGCTGATCTATTACTGGATTTGGAGTAATGTCCATAACGTTTTTCATGTGGCGTTCTATAATATTGAATTTATTATTCTTTTATTTCCTTTGATTTCTGGTGTGTACACATTTCATTCCGAGTCCCGCCAAGAGACCTAAGGTTAGAAATGGCATCATGACATTTTCCACTGACACAAAAAAAAAGAAAATATTTTACATAGATAAAGCCCTTCGTAAGGTGTGGGCTGTACTCGGGAGAACAATTTTTTGCATTTCTTTAAGGCATGGGCTTCCAGGACTCCGTTCAATTAGTCTACTGGAATATTTTCCAACTAATCCGAAGGCTCCAACTACAACAGGGATTGTTGATGTTCCCATGTGCCACATTTTTGAGATTTCGATTTCAAGGTCCTTGTATTTTGATAGCTTTTTGAAGATCTTCAAAGATACATTACAGTCTGCAGGGACTGCCATATCAATAAGGAGGCACTTTTTTGTTTACGGTCTCTAATAACAATGTCTGGGCATTAGCTTTGATTGTTATATCTGTGTGTATTGTGTAGTACCATAAAATTGTAACAGGTCCTATCTCCGTAACTGGGCGGTGTTCATACCACTTTCTTTCAGTTTCCTTCCCGTAGAAGTTACAGATTTTCCAGTGCAGATATTGGCCAACTCTGTCATGCCGGGTTTTATATTCAGTGGGTGCCAATACCGTGCAACCTGGCACAAGATGATCGATTGTTTCTGTGTAATTATCACAGAACCTGCATTTTGGGCTAACACAATATTTTAGAATTTCTAGTTAACAAGCACTGATCCTGTGCAGCAATGATAAAACCTTCCGTTTCAGCTTTTAACCCTGCACTACGTAGTCACTGATGTGCACGGGTTTTGTCTACATCAGCTTGTTTGGTACGGGCAGAGTATTGGCCATGAAGCGGTTTATCCTGCCATTGTTTCTGTTTCTGGTCGGATGCATTTGTTTTGGCTTTCTTTTTTATGTATTTTGCAGCTTCAATCGGTGTATTGTACTTTACTTGTAATTCTGCATCCATTTGAAACTCCATTTTGAACTTTTTGGCTTCCTTTATTACGGAGTAAATACGCTTACTACTTTCATGTTCCTTGACACATACCATCATCCAGTCTTCTGTAGTTTCCAAGTACCTTTGGAGGCGAATTGTTGTAGTTTTGTAGGACAGTTCTAGTTGAACTAATCCTCTGCCTCCTTCGAATCTGGGCACATGCAGACGATCAACATCAGCTTTGGGATGATGCACGCGGTAGCAAGTGAGAAGCTTTCTCGTTTTAGCGTCCATTCGCTTAATTTCAGCTATGGTCCAGTTAAGGACATTAAAGTTGTATTGCACAACAAAGACAGCCAAGGTGTTTATTGCTGATATTCTGTTTTTTTTAGTTTAGCTCGGTATTTAGTACCAGGCGTACACGCCTATAGTACCCCTTTATTACCTTCTCCTTCATTTGGGGGTGTTGTATGCCATCTCCTTCGCGAATTCCTAGGTACTTATAGGCTTCATCATTTTACAGTTCCCTAATCTTTGTGACAAAATCTAAATCTTTTAAGGGTGTTTCTGTAATTCTACCTTTATTATTATTATTATTATTATTATGATTATTAACAATTCTGCTGTATTCAAGAGATTTTGACGTTAGTATTCGATCAAGAATGTAGTGATAAAAAAGAAGAATAAGATGAAAAGACTAGCTATAAATCAATAGTGAAAATAAATTATTTCACAGTTAAACAACTATTCTATTGCTTAAAAAAATATGGGGAACAAAGCAACCTTTGCAAATAAAACCTATCGCACACAATATACTTAAATATATTTACATCGCTTGATGTGACGAAGGGAGATAACCACATTTAAGAAAACTTGCTCCATTTTATTTTACCCATTAATAGAAAAGAAAGTTTGGTACCTGGCATATCATTAAGAACAGCTACGTGGAGATTAGTTTTTGAAATATAATAAAAAGAAATAAATTTAGCAATTATCAGGTAAATAAAAGCAAAACGAAAACACAATATAAATAATATGGCAGTAAATATAAATAAAAATAACTTGCATGTTTTATCAACAAATTCTATTGTCTGTTCGCTAAAATAGAAACACTGATTTTCTCCATTCAAAAGTGATAGCCCGAACCAAGGGGGGAGGGAGGGAGGGAGAGAGAGAGAGAGAGAGAGAGAGAGAGAGAGAGAGAGAGAGAGAGAGAGAGAGAGAGAGAGAGAGAGAGAGAGAGAGAAATCCCGACAAATCAAACACAATTATTTTGTAAATTGTGTGAAGGCAGCTAAAGAGAACGAATCATTGGCTCGCTTCAGTTTCTAATCTCTACTAGAACTGAAAGAAAATCAGTTCATCAATTCGTCATTGAATAGAACAGATGTGCAGTAAAAGTAAAAACGAATGAAATTTGACATGACGCAAACTGAAGAAAATACAAGATAGCCAATGAAATAGGTAAAAGAAAAAAATTATGTTTATATTTCTGATATGTGGGCTTGTAACTATTTACACGGTGGAGTAATGTATAGCGATCCTGACGGAGGAATCGGAGAGCCGAGTTCGAATTCCAGTTGAATCCATTACATATATTTACGTGCTAACACCCTTGGGAAAGGTATGAATCCTCTTTCCCCACTAGCTATGGGTAAATAGCAGGACAGACCACGTTCTATAGCATTGGATGGCAACTGGTCTACCGCAGAAAGAAATGGCAACCCACTGCGGGAAAAAATCTGCCTCGTCAGTCATGTATCGAAAGATACATGATCGCCTAAGTGTGTATCATGCATGGCACATAACTGACTGACTGACACTGTTCTGACTGTTCGCCGCATCTTTATTGCCATATTCACGACGTTTCGACCGTTGTACGCTCCGGCCTTCTTCAGTTGATTGGAATTTCGAACCGAACACTTTATTTCGTCCACAGGGGTAGATTGTTCTAGTTCCACGTGCCATGCCTCTTCTGGATATATCAGTTTAGTTTTTTTTTTTTTTTACCCTTTTAGTAACTCACCTCTTCAAGTTTTTGTCAACTTCTGCTGTGGCCAGGTATTGAACTCACAGCTCTTTGCGTCAAGTTCATTGGATTACTTCAACCAACGCCTTTATTCACTGGGCCAAGTATCCTTGAAAACTGAAACTGAAATATCCGGAAGAGGCATGACACATGGAACTAGAACAATCTACCCAGGTGGTCGAAATAAAGGGTTCGATTCGAAAATCCAATCAACTGAAGAAGATCGGCGCGTACAACGGCCGAAACGTCGTGAATATGACAACAAAGATTACGATAACATTCCAAACAATATAAATAGAGTAAATAGATAAAAAAAAACATTGTTAAGAGATCTTGCATACTCTCTTTGTGTAAAACAAATCAATATATCTGAAAAAATCACAGGTGAAAAATCTGAGTTAAAAAAAAGGTTTTTCGATCATAATTAGTATTGCAATGTGAAATTATATATCTTGCAATTAAACATTTACAGGTCTAGATAGTGAGTATAAAACGAGTAATAATAATTAGTTTAATTGCTAATTGCAATTTGCTTAAAGAAGCTGTAAGAAGACGGAAAATAACTGTATAATAAATAAAAGTAATTTTACGATGGCTGGTCATAAAACATCCTTCATGAAAATCTCGATGTCAACAAAGCTGATCGGTAAAATAGATATATATGAAAATATTTTTTGAAATTTTAAATAAATTGTGTTTATACTCAAATATGCTTGATTTGGATGCAGGTATAAGTTAACAATTATCAGCTTGCAAAGAAAAGATGATGTGCCGAGTTCTTTTGTTCTTGCAAAAGGCATAAACCTCCCTCCCCTCAGCTATGGTTTAAATAGCAGTGTAGAGTGGTCTCTCTCGCTTTGCTTGACGTCCAGTCTATTATTATTATTATTCCTTTCGTTTCTGGTGCATACTCATTTTTTTCCGGGTCCCAACCAGAGACCTAAGGTCAGAAATGGCATCATGACATTTTGTACTGGGCATTTATTGAGGAAGAAAAAACAACATAAGATCACACTCATTTTATGTAGATAAAGCCCTTCGTAAGGTGTAGACTGCATTTGTAAGTCCAATGTTTTGCATTTATTTAAGAGTTGGCTACCAGAAATCACTGCACTGAGTATGTCGGAACATCTTCCAATCAATCCGAGTGCTCCAACTACAACTGGAATTTTTGATGTCCTCGTGCGCCACATTTATTATTATTATTATTATTATTATTATTATTATTATTATTATTATTATTATTAACAATTCTCTTGTAATTGCGGTCTTTTGACTCTGGGTTGTTAATCAATCAAGAATATAGTAATAGAAATATACAAAAAGATGATGAAAGGACAAGCTATAAATCAATAGTGAACTATTCTATTGCTTAACAAAATATATAAAACAAAGCCACCTTGAGCTCAAAACCAGCTCGAAGAGGGATGGACTCCTTCAGACCTTTTTGCCCTAGAGCCACCATTGCTGCTACGGTTGCACTGCCACTTCAACCCTGTTGGGAGATGGGACACGTGACGTGGTCTGAATATTCAGTCATTAGTAAAAAAAAAACAAAAAAACAAAAACAAAAGAGAAACAAACCAAACCGGAAGCCTTTGTTGTTTAAGCTCTCGAGAGAACAGCTGTGTGCAAAATAGCAAGAATCTTTCCCAAATAGTCGGTTGAGTACTGAAAATGACGATCGCTCAGCTTGTCCATCAACTTCGATTTTGGCTAATACTTTCAGGGCGGCAGAGAAAAAGGTCAGAGAAAAATTCTCGTCTGAATTAAGCAAGCGGATAACAGAAGACCTTTCCGGAGATATTTTTTTGTTTTCAAATTTAACAGAAAATCGGATGCTACTTTCTCCGTTTATATTCAACAAATGACTTTTATTAGCTCAACAAAAGATATCACTTCTTTTCAAAAGAGTTTATTATCAGTAGGTAATAAAATTCAAGCGGCAGGCGATCTACATTTTTATAGCATTCATTCGTTTTACGAACATTTTAATTGCACTGTAAATTTAGAAGTTCATCATGCAATATTTAATTCAAACCAGTAAATATGAGAATTCTGAATTTTATGTCTATCAGAAAATATTTTATCTAAGAAGAGTTGATCTGTGGTGACCCCGATATATAACGGAAATAGCACAAAGAAATAGCACAATAAGCTTTGTACTTGGTGTCACCTCAGAAAGTCAAAAGACGTAAGAGACTCGAGTGTTGAACGAGAATTTACCTCAAAAATACCCAAAATAAACTAGGAAGCGAAAAATATAGGATACACACACACACACACACAAACACACACACACACACACACACACACACACACACACGCATACACAGACATGATAACTTTATGATACGAATTTATATATGAGAAGGAAGGCGAATTCCTCATACACTGCAAAGAAAAAGATCGAATGTTTGAAGAAAGGCCTAAAACCACATACCTTCGATTCGTCCCATGTTAGTTTGACGGAGTCCAGAAGTTAGTAAACACTTATGCTTGAAAAATTTAAGACCTTATCAGATGTTACTCTCGTTACAATTCGAAGTTATATGAAAAGCACCATAAATTATTTGCCCATATATATATATATATATATATATATATATATACATATATATATATATATATATATATATATATATATATATATATATATGACCATGGAATATTAGTGTTTAAGCCTTTTTATTATATCCTTACTCTGTCCTGGACATTGTGTTCTACCTCGATTCTATCCTCTTGGAATTATTTTTATACATATATATATATGTATGTGTATGTATATATATTTATATATTTTAGATATATGATTGAATATGTATGTATATATTTAACACTAATATTATATATATATATATATATATATATATATATATATATATATATATATATATATATATATATATATATATATATATATATATATATATATATATATATATATATATATATATATATATATATATATATATATATATATATATATATATATATATATATATATATGATTAGTGGATAGCGTCTCGGATTGAGGAATCGGAGAGCCGAGTTCGAATTTCAGCCGAATCAATTACATTCACTTATATGATAATACTCTTGTGGAAGGTCTGATTCCTCTTCTTCTCCCTCCAACTATGGGTAATTTACCCATAGTTGGAAGCAGGACAGACTGGGTTCTATAACCTTGGAAGGCAACTGGTCTAGGAGAAGGACAACTCTGAATTCAAAACCTGTGAAGCGTCGTTTGGGGACCTTGTGGCACGTAGTGCACCAGGTCTCTGTATTTATCTTCATATTAGGACTTATTATTTTAACGAGATCCCTTTATGCTTTTTCTGCATTTAATTTACCATTTAGAATCTTTGAAAGCCGGACTATCGTTAAAAAGCGTAAAATACATATTATACTTCTAAGGTATTGTGAATATCGCTTGTTCTCAAATGATCGTTACGATTATAATATCCTGACATTGAATTGTTTCTTCTTAAAAATGTTAACAATTGGTCTTATCAACCCAGCATCAATCTCAAGTCGATTGGTTATTTTGTTGTTAAACTGAAGTCTATTGATATGTAACAATTTGACAATTTGACTTCTGTCCTGGGCAGAATTGTTCAAAGGAATGTGGAAATGGATATTTAAAATTCTGAAATATTGCACTTAGGTACTTTCGTAAACGATTTGATCATTGGATTAATAAGTCTCTCTCTCTCTGTCTTTCCCTCCTCTCTTCTTCACTTTTCGCTTTCTTTTTCTCTCTCTCTACACACACACACACACACACACACACACACACACACACACACACACACTCACACACACACATACATATATACATATATATATATATATATATATATGTGGGGGGGTTATACGTTCTTTTTATAGATACAATATTTAAGTAAATGCTCTCTTTATAATAAACAGTATTAACGACATTTACCGGCCTGAATGTCCGAGAATTGTTTATAGAAAATATGCGTCCTCCGACAGGGATCGAACCTGTATCCTATAATGAACCGTCATATAGCCAGACGTGCTTTACTGATTTAGCCACAGAGAAGCGTTTCGATTAGTAAGGTGGATTTTACTGTTTTTAAACTACAATTCTCCATGATTTTCTCTCGTACATTCATATCTGCTCGAGGGATATCCTCTGTGGCCCAATCGGTTAAGCACGTCAGGCTATATGACGGTTCCGTTTAGGATAAAAGTTCGATTCTATTAAAATTACTCGGACATTCAGGTAAATGTTGTTAATACTGTTTATTATAAACAGAGCATTTACTTAAACATTTGTATCTATAAAAAGAAAGTATAAACAAAAAAATGTCTAAAAGTAATTGTCGTACTTTGTCCATTTCATAATATATATATATATATATATATATATATATATATATATATATTTGTTATCCACAGACAGACTGTTTCGCTGTTTCACAGTTCATCAGTGTGGTAGACGTCCGGTTGCCTCTAGCTAGGATCGAAAGCCGACTGAATTTGCATCAGTCGGAACTTCTCCCACTAAGCCGTCAGCGCACGGTACGGGATGAAGGTGAATTTTAGCGTGTTTATTTTTTAGATTTAGATAAACACACAGTGACTGACAGTGACTCAATTCTGCCGAAGACTCGTGCAATATTAGCTTAAATAATCACTGTTTACAAATTCACACCTCAAACAAAAGAACTCAACTGAAATTAATTGTTCAGGAGCCAATATATATATATATATATATATATATATATATATATATATATATATATATATATGAATAATAGAGACAAAAAGGAAAACTTATATTTGCCGACGTGTTTCGTCCTCTGTGGGTCTTTATCAAGAAAAATGAAAGGATTTTATTTTGTAACAAGTATGTATATACTAGAGAAAAAAATGTTATTGCTTTTTGAAAATTCTTGCTCTTGTATATAAATACTAGTTACAATATAAAATCCTAGCATTTGCCTTGATAAATTGATAATGTCCCACAGAGGACGAAACGCTTCGGTTAAAATAAGTTTTCCTTTTCTCTTTATTGTTAATATTGTCTATTTACAAATATACTCTACTGAATATATATATATATATATATATATATATATATATATATATATATATATATATATATATATATATATATATATATATATATATATATATATATATATATATATATATATATATATAGTGGATAGCGGCTCGGATTGAGGAATCGGAGAGCCGAGTTCGAATTTCAGTCGAATACATTACATTCACTTATGTGGTAATACTCTTGTGAAAGGTATTAATCCTCTTCTTCTCCCCCCAGCTATGGGTAAATAGCAGGATAGACTGGGTTCTATAACCTTGGAAGGCAACTGGTCTAGGAGAAGGACAACTCTGAATTCAAAACCTGTGAAGCGTCGTTTGGGGACCTTGTGGCAAGTAGTGCATCAGGTCTCTGTATTCGGCCCTTCAAAAACTATGAGTTGTTCTGCAGAAAGCCTTCACCACTATAATCAAATCATATGTGCTGGTGTCTCAGCTCTCGGTTCCTAGGAACTGAGCTGCTTGACCCTCATGCGTCGAATACAACGGGAGAGTCCACTATATATATGTAAAAATATCATTTCACCCCACGCAAGGCGATATAACCACTGATCTCAGCAAGTGGGTGGTACCGAGAGTGAAAGTGGCTGAGGAAACGTTATTGAGGGGAAAGAGGACAATAAAAGAACGGGTTTCAAGGAGACAGATGACGATTGATTTTGCTTCAGGGTCGGGGAAGCCAGAAGAGAGTTGTACACGGGAGAAATACGAGAGAAGCTGTTAGTACATAATCTAAGGGTATAACTTAATACGCATGCGCGTGCGTACGCACACTCACGTACGCACACTAATATTAGTATATATACTTAGAATTTGCTACATTTACAGTGGAATGTGATCAGAATCAGAGATAAACTGTTTATAGATATGCGCTTTTGACTGAAGACCATAATGAATTTTGAAACGAACGATCCTCATGCAGTTGTGATCCCTTTCTTCAGTATATATATATGTATGTATGTGTGTGTGTATGTATGTATGTGTGTGTATGTGTGTGTGTATGTATGTATGTGTGTGTATGTGTTTGTGTATGTATGTATATGCCACATATTTGACAAGAAATGCAGATCAATGGTTGACTTCATAAGCCATTGTCCTTCACACAACCGATGAATGCACTGTTGTGGGGGTAGTTTAAGTGAAGGACTGGAAATGTAAGTGATGGTCATACTCGCTTTGCGAGACGACAGCCACTATCTATCTATCTATCTATCTATCTATCTATCTATCTATCTATCTATCTATCTATCTGAGTCTGTTTATCTATCTATCTATCTATCTATCTATCTATCTATCTATCTATCTATCTATCTATCTATCTATTTCAATCTGTTTATCTATCTATCTATCTATCTATCTATCTATCTATCTATCTATCTATCTATCTATCTCAGTCTGTTTATCTATCTATCTATCTCAGTCTGTTTATCTATCTATCTATCTATCTATCTATCTATCTATCTATCTCAGTTTGTTCATCTATCTATCTATCTCTCTCTCTCTCTCTCTATCTATCTATCTCAATCTGTTCATCTATCTATCTATCTATCTATCTATCTATCTATCTATCTCAGTCTGTTCAACTATCTATCTATCTATCTATCTATCTATCTATCTATCTATCTATCTCAATCTATCTATCTATCTATCTATCTATCTATCTATCTATCTATCTATCTATCATGTAATCTAATATATTCCGTATAGAATCCGGGTATTTCTTTTTGATGTAAAATGTTGTTTATGCTTCTACCCGATTAGTATGTCATTACTTGTATTGTATAGTTCTCATAGACTATCAATGCAAAGATATATTTAATGAAATGACAATAATTCAAGCAAATTAACTTCGTAGATGAGTAAACAGAAATAAGTCATTTTATACAACTTTTTTTTATACTAATGTCACTCAATGCAAGGTACCTGAGCCACTCATCGTAGAGGGTTACCCTGTAGTGTATGAACGTAAAAAAGTTAAGAAGAGGTGATGTAGGAAAGATAACAGATAATTCGAGATTTGAAAAGGTTAATGTTGTAGTGATCGAGAAGATATCATGCCAAGAGATTCTTTTAGAAAGCAGCAGTTCTTGCGATGAAACTGTTCAAGTGAAACATCCAACTAATGCAGTATGAATGAGATGATGATGAGAATTCATAAAGACATTGTGTGTTTCAATTAAATACTAAAGAATAAACAAGTTTTAAAAAAATCATTGCAAAATTGTGTAACTTTGTCTTGGCGCCAGATTAATTTTTAATTTAGAAATTTTAAAAAAAATCTAGAATTGCCGAACAAAAAATTATAGATTTATGTCTTTGAATCGTTATTTATATCTTGCATTTTTAAAAATTTTTTATCATCAATAAATTACAAAAATTGTGTCTCACACTAGCACAATGTACATTGTCAGGTTATGTTCAGAGTTTTATTTCTCTTATTTCAGAATGTTTTCTTTTATTATTATTAAAGAAAGATATTTTTTTTTCATTTTGTTCACATGTTTTAATGAAGTTTTAGTTTCTTCAGAAGTAATATTAAGGAAGAAAAATATTTTAAAACTGTAAAATACTAAAAGTTTTGTATAAGTATAAGAGAAGAGAACATATATCTATATCTATAATTCTCAAAATGTGATCGCAAGTTTATGCATTTCAACAATTTTCATCCGATTTCTATTAATTTTTTTTGTTTGATAGAAAATTCTTCAGTGCAGGTTTTGAGTCCAAATTACACATTCCCTTTCTCTTGGTCAAGCATCAATCTCTGTCAAGTGAGGTTACCTTTTCCGTTGCATAAAGCCTACTACTACAGTTTTAACGCGTTGCTTTCATTGTCGTTTATAGCCGTCCCCAAATTAAATTTTTTATTGTCCTGCATTCACCGTAGTAATAAGTAAGCTTGCTTTTTTATTACTCAACATTTATTTTTTCAACCTTTCCTAAAGTTATTCGAGCTTAGTGATCCCTGTAGCTTTACAGCGTTCTCTTCTGGTATTTGCCCACGCATTCCATTTGACAATACATACTTGTCTAAGACATGCCACCAAAGAAAAGAACTTGCCTTGGTCGAAAAACCGCTGCCGTCAGGTCCGCTATGCGAATAAGAGATAACGAATCGTCTTTAGAACGTTCGGTTCGCCTGTCTCAAAATGCCTCTCGGAATGCTTCAATCAGAGCCACTGAGTCTGAAGATCAACGTAGCCATCGGCTTTCCAGAAGAGCCTATCTGAACGCTTCTGCGAGTGAGGCTGAAAATAATGATGAAAGGAATCAACGGTTGTGGAGAAATGGCTTTTCAACTGCTGCTGTGCGTGAGGCTGAAACAAGATTGGGAACAAAAAAAAAACCGCCCTTTTCAGAGCCACCCCCGCATTCAAATTGTTAACCCCCCATTTGGGAATGTTGCATCCAAATTTTGTTACTAATATTGATTTTCGGTTGGGCTGACTTTAAACTTAAACTGTTCCAAGTGAGCGGTAAATTTCCCAGTAATGAAAGACCCGGTCAAAGACGGGTTTTATTGCTAGTTTACTAAAGAAGACAATACACGAATATGATGGTAAATTTTAACTTGTGTTTTTGTAGTTTTACAATGAGCAAACTAATCATGGAAAGACAGAACTGTTTTTTTTTTAATTTTTGGTGTGAGATTCTGAATTCTTCTCCTTTTATGTGCCCTGTCCCTTCAAAGCGTAGGGTATCAAGAACCTCAATATCTTCATGCCCCTTGTAGCTATTAGCGTTATCTATTTGTTATTTCTCTCAAACTCTCTCCTGCCATCCATTTGCTCAAGCTCATCAAGTATATGTTACGTGCTGCTTTCCTCTGTCCCTCTTTACCTCAATCTATCCCGTGAGTATCAGATTTTCCAAGCCCTCCTTCCTCATTACATGCTACAGAAATTTCAACTGTCTCTTCCTGATGTTAAGTATAAGTTTCCTTTTTGTTTCCATTCTCCCCAAAACCTCATCATTGCTCACATGTTCGGTCCATGATACTTCGGCATCTTTCTGTAAAAAACACATTTCTTTTGCTTCAAGTCTCTTCTTCATCTTTGAGGAGATTGTTCAGCACTTGCTACCATACAGGAGGACAGATATCATGTAACAGTTCAGCACTCTTTGCTTAGTTTCCAACGAAATTTCTCTGTTTCTTAATACTCTGCTTAGCTTTTGGAATGCATCTTTGGCCTTACCAAACCCAAATCCAAATGAGGTTAGAAAAATTTCATTACGTCAGATATCCAAATAAATAAAAATACTTTCTTGAAAATTAACATTCGAATTCTGACATTTGGTTGCAACTGAGCGCCAATACATTGAATCAAATATTAAATACGAGTAGGTTTCTTTGAATCGGCAAAATGTTTTGCTACTTTGAGAAAGTATTAATGTGAAACACTTCGCGGAGATTAAGCTTACAGGTTATTAACGTGGTTTTCATCATCTGATGTTATCGGGCAAGGTCGGATTAACACATGCTGTTATTTTTTCTTTTTAAGTCGGTGAGTAGGTATACCGATTTTAAGGTTATATCAGCTACTAACCCAGTACTAATGTTTTTATAGAAATTTACTAAAGGACGGACTAGTATTGTAACAGGTATCAGGAAATGGGTGTCGGCGAGTCGAGTTCAAATTCCAACCTCGCCCCCTGCGTTCACTTTCTCACAAATGCACTTGGGGAAGGTATGAACCCGTGCATCCTCACAGCAGATACAGTGTAAGTAACCGGATAGGTTGGTTCATCTAACTTGGAAGGCAAAAAGACGGACTACTCTGAATTCAGAACCGTAGAGAAACCAACGGTTATAAAGTCACATATAATAAAAGAGAAAACTGTGGAGAGCCATCATCCTTTACGCCCAAAAGGGAACAGTATGAATGATAATAATGCTCACGAACATTTATCAGAAGAATTAGAAGGCGTATGACGTTTTTTTCTGTTCGGGGTCTTAAGGTTTGTTTGAAATATGCCAAATTTGTTGCCAATATATATATATATATATATATATATATATATATATATATATATATATATATATATATATATAAAGTGAACATTGAAGTCAACACTCAGAGACGATAGGCTGTTTCATGCTGGACGCAATCGTCAGGCGGCCTGACGATTGCGTCCAGCACGAAAGAGCCTGTCGCCTCTGAGTGTTGACTTCAATGTTCACTTTTATATTTATATTTACATACACTCTATTTCTGATATTGAGCACTTTGTCCCATAAACATAGCACACCATAAACTATATTTCTTCAAATATAAATATATATATATATATATATATATATGTATATATGTGTGTGTGTGTGCGCGCGTGTGTGTGTATTGGAGGGACTGCCATGGAAACTATGCAGCTGGAATGAACAGATTTTCTTACATAATAAGGGAGTCAATGTTCAAAACAACTTTTTCATTCAATGAAACGTTATACAAAACAATCGCTCATAAATATCACAGAGTCACGTAGCGTAAGGTAAATAAGGTTGATATAAAATCATAAACGAATATCATTTACAAAATTCTTTTTAATATTTTCATCTTACATTTCTTCACAGTAAACATTGAAATCACTAAAGCCTGATGAAGCAGGGCTATTTATATTTCAGTGAAGTTAAATGCAGCATAAGCGTAAAAGCCTTCGTGTTGTAATTTCGTTATTTA
>OZ038482.1:116152376-116182376 GCA_964036315.1 Acanthosepion esculentum | reverse complement strand
TATATATACATACATACATACATATATATATACATATATATATATATATATATATATATATATATATATATATATATATATATATATATACATTTAAGGAAAAAAATATGGTGGAGCTCAGAAGTTGGTAAAATTCAAGGCTGTATGATATACAACCATTAGGGGAAAAACAATTGTTTTCCCTAGTTAAGTACTACTTTTACGAAGAAAATACACTCTGGAAGAATTGAAGATGTTTATTCAGCAGTAGCAAGAATTTCAGAAAGCATTATTACAAGAAATGAAACGGAAACGGATTTAATATCAAGAACAGATAAAAACAATCCTGGAAAAGCGAGGAACAGACAATGCGTCAATTTCGTTTTAGTCGGACCTAACTTAATTAGTGCATTTAATTACCCCCCCAGAAGAAAAAAAAATACATTCCTATCGCACTTCCGATGGCACGAGAACATTTTCAGCGAAGAATGTCAGAGATGGTCTGATGAAAAGAAGGTACGTCTTCTGTCACGAAAATTGTACACCATTGAACATGAAAAACATCTGAATTTAACCGAATACTCCAGGAAAAAGGTATCATTTAACGAAACAGTGTCGATATTTTTGAAAATCTTTGGTGAAAGAATTCACTGTTTTATACAGGTTGGCAGTGCATGAACTTTACTAAGGACGAAAATGAAAATTTTACCACATATACCGGTAAAGTCAACCGTGGGTGTGAGAAATTTAAACTTGATGAATTATCTTCAGACAGATTTAAATGTCTAATCTTCGTTAAGATCTACCATCAAGCAACGATGTGGAAATACGCTCTCGAACACTTACAAAACTTGAACATGATTCAAATTAACAATACAGACAGTTGCGGACGAGTGCCAAAAAATTGTCATACAGCTAAAATCGAACATGGCACGAGAGAAGTACAGATGGTTAGAAAAAATCCAGAAAAAAATATTATTAAACTTAATCTATGCTTTGACTGTGGTATGCTTCATTTCAGAAAGGACTGTCCATTTAAAAGTAAAAAATGTTTTAATTGTTGAAAAACAGTTCGCAAACTAAGCAAGTCGAAAAGCAAAAGAAATACATATTAAATTTCTGAAAGTAGTGCTTCCAGCTAAAAAAAAAAATAAAATAAAAATGTTAAGTTCAAATAATAGAAAATTTGTGACAGTACAAATGAATAACGCTACGTTGAGATTTCAATTGGACAATGGCAGCAACGTTACAAGTATTGATGAATAAACTTGGAACAGAATTGGCCAGCCTAACTTGAGAAAAAACTGACAAAGTTGCAAGAGGAATATCGGACAAGAAATTAATCACATTTCTCTTGCGAGTAAAACTAAAAAAGATTTTTACGTATTAAAAAATTCCATCTTGAATTTACTAGGCGTCGATTAGATAGAATTATTTGTACTATTGAATTGGCCGATTAATTCATTCTGTGGAAAAATTAATTGTTCGTCAGAGAAAAAGATCATAGCTAAACTAAAAAAAAAATCATGATAAATTAATGACTATTTTCTCATAAGAGTTGGGAAAATATACAAACTCAAAGGCATTGTTTAAACTGAAAGAAAATGTGATGGCAATGTTTGAACCTAAAATAAAGATACCCTTTGCTGTGTAGACGTCTGTTGACAACGAAATGGACAGGTTAGAAAACTGCTGGGCCAACACCAGCGGTTTATATTGGAAAGGAAAATAAGTTTCGGTTATGTGCAGATTTTTCAACAGGATTTTTCAAATGTCTCCTACCATATGCATACCCCCTGCCAACTCCAGAGGATATATTTGCCAAATTAAATGAGGGTAATTTTCTTTCAAATTTGACCTGTCTTAGGCATATCTTCAAATCGAAGACGATGAGGAATTCCAGAAGTTTTTGTCTATTAATACACATATAGGACTCTAAAAGTTTAAAAGATTACACTTTGGTTTAAAAGTAGCCCCCAGGTATTTTCCAGCAAATAATGGATACGATGTTGTCCCACATCTAAGCCGGGCTTAGAAAATCACTATATCATCGGGATATCGTGGAGAATTATCTGCAGCTAGAGCACAGTTAGCTTCCTTGCTTACCCGGAAGAACCAAGCTCTGGTAGTTTATGTATTTAAAATTACCAACTAGAATTTACTAGGTGTCGATTGGCTAGAATTATTTGAAGTATGGAATTGGCCGATTAATTCATTATGTGGACAAATTGATTGTTCGTCAGAGAGAAAAATTATATCTAAAAAATTATTTCACGAATATTTTCTCAGGTGTTGGAAAAATGTACATAGTCAAATGCAATTTTTAAATTGAAAGAAAATGTGTTACCAGTGTTTAAGCCTAAAAGAAAGATTCATCTATTTGCTGGGTTGGAGTCTATTAACACCGAACTAAATAGGTTAGAAATCTGGGAGTTATTGAAAAAAATAGATTATTCAGAATGGGTTACTCCAGCGGTTTACATTAGAAAAAATTCGTTTATGTACAGATTTTTTGATGTGATGGAATAACCTGACACCCCCATGAGTGGTGGCACTATAGGTGGTAATCACCTATAAGTATCCGGATGGGAGAGTCTAGCTGGGATCTGCAAGACTAGCTTTCTGATAGCAGCACGCACAAGACTGTACTGACTTGAGACGACCGTGTGCATAATTATTACTTCCTTGCTTGTTGTACTGGTTTCTACAATAAATCTGCTACTATTTATCCACCGTGATAATTCATTCCATATTCCTATTAGCACGGAATATAACATTTTTCAACTTGATTGAATGACTACCTACTACTATATGCATACCTTACCAATTCCAGAGGATATATTTACCAAATTACCAGAAGTTTATTATTATTATTATTAATACGCATGAAGGACTCTACAAGTATAAAAGATTACTCTTTGGTGTAAAAGTAGCCGCAGGTATTTTCCTGCAAATAATGGATGGATTAGGCGGTTTTGCCGCTTACATAGATGATATACTTACTAAGAGCATCCAGCATGTAAAACCGATTCAGGTATATTTCAGAGACTAAATGATTACGGTTTCAAAATCAGTCAACAGAAATCTCAGTTCTTTACGGATAAGATTAAATATTTTGGTCAGATAATCGACGAAAAGGAAGAAGACCAGATCCCGCTCGAAGAAGTACCATTAAAGATATGCCTTCCCCGACAAATCTGGTAACGCTACAATCATTTCTGGAATTAGCGAATTATTATAACATTTATGTGCGAAAGATGGACAAATTGCAAGCACCTTTAAAGAATTTACTTAAGAAGGGTAAGAAATGGAATTGGTTTGCGGAATATCAAAAAGCTTTCGAAGGCATTCAAAAATGACTTCAGAGTTATCGCTGCCACATTACGACCCGCGGTGACAGATAATAATAGCGTCAGACGCGAGAGAATATGGCATAGGGGCGTTAATAGGCCATAAATTCTAGCAAATAATGGAAGCGATGTTTGCTGGACAAGACGGTTTTGTCGCTAACATAGATGAATACTTACTAAGAGTACTACGAAAATACGCC
Source organism: Acanthosepion esculentum (assembly GCA_964036315.1). Lineage (NCBI taxonomy): Eukaryota > Metazoa > Mollusca > Cephalopoda > Sepiida > Sepiidae > Acanthosepion > Acanthosepion esculentum. The sequence goes on along the minus strand of OZ038482.1, from coordinate 116,178,847 downwards.
ACATAAAACTGATTCTATGAATTACGTCAGAGACCACAGGATTACGGTTTCAAAATTATTTCTGGACAAGATTAAATATTTAGGTCAGATAATCCACGAAAGAGAAAGACGAGATCCCGCAAGTGCCATTAAAGATATGCCTTCCTCGATAAGTTTGGTAACCCTACAATAATTTCTCGAATTAGCCAATTATTATCATATTTATGTGTCAGCAACGTACAAATTGAATAATTTACTCACGAAGGGTGCGAAATGGAATTGATCGGTGGAATGTCAAAAAGCTTTCGAAAGAATTAAAAAAATTATTAACTTCAGAGTGATCGCTGACACATTACGACAGATATTAGTAGCGTCGGACGCGAGCGAATACGGCATAGGCGTTGTAATAGGCCATAAATTCGAAGACAGTACAATGTAAGCCGTTGCGCACGCTTCAAGAAGTCTGAAAAATATTAAAAATTTCTGTAGTTAAATTCAAAAGGAAGCGCTTCCTATAATTTTTGCTGTAAAAAAATTTGACAGGATAATATTAGGAAGAAAATTTATAGTGCAAACTGATCATCGACCACTACTAAGTATATTTGGTTCTAAGAAAGGGATTCCTACAGACTAAAAGATTACTCTTTGGTGTAAAAGTAGCTCCAGGTATTTTCCAGCATATAATGGATAAGATGTTGGCTGGGCAAAATGGTTTTGTCGCTAACATCGATGAATACTTACTAAGAGTACTACGAAAATACGCCACATAAAACTGATTCTATGAATTACGTCAGAGACCACAGGATTAGGGTTTCAAAATTATTTCTGGACAAGATTAAATATTTAGGTCAGATAATCTACAAAAGAGAAAGACGAGATCCCGCAAGTGCCATTAAAGATATGCCTTCCTCGATAAGTTTGGTAACCCGACAATCATTTCTCGAATTAGCCAATTATTATCATATTTATGTGTCAGCAATGTACAAATTGAATAATTTACTTAAGAAGGGTACGGAATGGAATTGATCGGCGGAATATCAAAAAGCTTTCGAAAGAATTACATTTTTCAACTTGATTGAATGACTGCCTCCTACCGCAATGCTTATCCCCTACCAACTCCACAGGATATATTTGCCAAATTAAATGAGGGTAATTTTCTTTCAAAATTAACCTGTCTTAGGCATATCTTCAAATCGAAGACGATGAGGAATTCCAGAAGTTTTTGTCTATTAATACGCATAAAGAACTCTACAAGTTTAAAAGATTATCCTTTGGTGTAAAAGTATCCACCAGGTATTTTCCAGCAAATAATGGATATATTGGCTGGATTAGAAGGTGTTGTCGCTAACATAGATAATATACTTATTAAGAGTGCTATGAAAATACAGCACGTAAAACTGATTCAGCAAGTATTTCAGACACCACATGATTACGGTTTCAAAATCGGTGAACAGAAATGTCAGCTCTTTCTGGAGAAGATTAAATATTTAGGTCAGATAATTGACGAAAAACGAAGAAGGCCAGATCCCGCTCGTGCAAATGCCATTAAAGATATGCCTTCCCCGACAAATTTGGTAACCCTTCAATCATTTCTGGAATTAGCGAACTCTTATAATATTTATGTGCTAGATATATGCAAATTGCGAGCATCTCTGTATAATTTACTTAAGAAGGGTAAGAAATGGAATTGGTTTGCGGAATATCAAAAAAACTTTCGAAGGAATTAAAACTTTGCTAACTTCAGAGTTATCGCTGCCACCTTACGACATGCAGCGACAGATGTCAGTAGCGTCAGACGCGAGAGAATATGGCATAGAAGCGTTAATAGGCCATAAATTCGAAGACGCTACAGTGAAAGTGAAAGTGAAAGTGAAAGCAGTCGCCCATGCTTCAAGAAGTTTGACAAATATAGAAAAAAAGTTACCGTCAAATTGAAACGGAAGCGCTTGCTATAATTTCTGCTGTAAAGAAATTTCACAGGATGATATTAGGAAGAAAATTCATATTCCAAACTAATCATCGTCCATTATTAAACATATTCGGTTCTAAGAGAGCCCGACGCACACTGCAAACAGACTACAACCTCGGAGGGTTAAGATTTTGTCGAACTATGATTTCAAGATGGAATTTCTATTGTCAAAGAAATTGGAGCATGCAGATAGCTTATCCAGATAGATATCGAAATCTAAAGAAGATTTTGAAGACACTCTTAGCTGGAATCCGAAAGCGAAATTAAAAGTCTGGTTTGTAATACTATTAAAGACTCGCCGGTCGCGATAGAGGATATCAAAATTCATTTTTAAAAAGAATACGTTTATTCAAAAAACCTATGAATGGAATGAAGCTAATATGAAACTTTCTAACAATATTACAACATTTTCTGTTTGTGATGGAGTACTTTTGTACGCGTAAAGAGTTGTAATTCGGTTATTACTACAAATAAAAAAAGTATTTTAAAACTATTTCACGTAGACCATACAGGAATAGTGATTATGAAGTCTTTGATGAGAAGCTTCGTGTATTGGCCAAAGATATCCAAAATACAGTTAGAAAATGTAATGATTGTAATTCAGCAGCAAAATCACCGCATATAAATTATCCGGTATAAACCGTAGTCAAGACTACATATCGACTTTGCTTGATAACTGAATGGTTCGTAATATTTAATTGTGGTCGACAGTTTCGCAAAATGACCCGAGATATTGGAGTGTAAATAACCTACTACTGTAATAATTAAATTTTGGCGCGAACGTTTTGCAAGGTTTGGAGAACATGACAATGTAGTATCCGATAATGGAACTTTTAGCGAGTTTAAACTTGCTAACAGTATTACAGCATTTTCTATTTGTGATGAAGTACTTTTGTAGGCGAATAGTTGTAATTCCGTTATCACTACAAAAAAGGATTTAAACACAATTTCAAGTAGGAGATCCGGGAATAGTAATAATGAAGGTTTTGATGAGAAGCTTCGTCTATTGGCCAAAGTTGGATAAATATATCCAAAATACAGTTAGAAAATGTAATGGTTGTAATTCAGCAGAATAATCACCGCATATAAATTATCAAGCATAAACCGTGGGCAAGACTACATATCGACTTTGCTTGATCACTGAATGGTTCGTAATATTTAATTGTGGTTGACAGTTTCTCCAAATATCCTGAGATATTGAAGTGTAAACAACTTACTACTGTAATAACAATTAAGTACATGCTTGAACTTTTTGAAAACACTGTGATTTCTTCGTTGAAATTAAAAGCCTGGTGTGTAATACTTTTAAAGAATTGCCGGTTATGACAGACGATATCAAAATTAATTCTAAAAAGAATACATTGATTAAAAAAACCCTGAATAACTTTAGTCGAAATGGAATGAAACTGGAATTAAACCTGCTAACAATAATACAGCATTTTCTATTTGTGATGGAGTACTTTCGTACGCGTAAAGAGTTGTAATTCCGTTATTACTACAAAAAAGAAAAAGATTTTAAAACAATTTCACGTAGGATATCAGGGAATAGTGATTATGAAGTCTTTGATGAGAAGCTTCGTGTATTGGCCAAATATATCCACAGTACAGTTACAAAATGTAATGTTTGCAATCCGGCAGCAAAATCACCGCATATAAATTATCAGGCATAAACCGTGGGCAAGAGTATATATCGACTTTGCTAGATCATTGAATGGTTCGTAATATTTAATTGTGGTCAACAGTTTCACAAAATGACCCGAGATATTGGAGTGTAAATAACCTAATACTGTAATAACAATTAAATTCTTGCAGGAACTTTTTGCAAGGTTTGGAGAACATGACAATGTGGTATCCGATAATGGAACTTTTAGGGAGTTTAAAAATTTCTGCAATATCTACGTGATTGAACATTTGACAACGCTAATTTATCATTCAAAGTTGAATAGTCAAGTGGAACGGTTCGTTAACACTTTCAAAAAAGCATTAAGAAAAGCTAGAGGCTGGGAAGCTGATGAAACAGCATTACAATAATTTTTGAGCGTGTATCGAATGATGTCAAATGCAAACGTTACCGTGAAAATGTCACCTGCAGAACTCATGATTGCTAGAAAAGTTAGATACATTTTTGATAAATTACTGCCAGGTAATAAGAAGAAAGTCTGACAATTTCAACCTACCAGATAATTTAAGATCGGCGATAAAGTTTTCTTTAAAAGCTTTAAGGCCGGAAAAGGAAATTGGCAGGAAGGAAAAATTATTCAGCGCCTTGCTAGTATGATGTACATTTTCGAAGGTGAACGTTTTGTCATAAGAGACATATTAATCAATTGATGTCTACATATGCACTGAATAAGCAACCAGCAACATTTAATTTACCGATGGACATACTTCACGATACTTTTGAATTGCCTCTTCCTAAAAGTGAAAATACAATACAACGTCAGGGTAAGTGAAAACGTAATCTGAAAAAAAAAAATCTCTGGAAGTGGACCCACGTCGGAAAAGTATTGACTAAAGAAAGTGCATATCTAAAAAGGTCGGGGGTGTTGTAAAGTTGAACACACCCCTCTAGAAGAGGACTTGGACTCGTTCAAATACATATAGACTGACGCCGAGAATCGTCAGTAGAAGGAGAGAAAAGTAAAGAGTTAAAGATCTAGCTTATCTGCTTACTACCGATTTCAGCAAGCCCATGTCGAATCCAAGCGACATAATACTTCTTAATTGTGTTATCTTCATTCATTAAAACGTAACACTGCATTGGGTGAACTGTAGTAAAAGAAAAAAAAAGATGGCTCACAGTTATACTTAATTTTTGTCCTGGGTATGACGATAAACTACATCCGGCTCTGATCAGGAGATTGGAGGTTTTGAGAATTGTGGAAGCTTCTCTTAATTACTGTTGTTCCCATCTGGGGGCTTAAAGGTGGTAGCGCTTGTTAGGGTCCCAGCTATGGGCAAATAGTGAACACCCAAATAAAAATCAACAGTACATTTCTTATAATTAAATGATCAACAATATATTTTTATCGCAAAATGACAATCAATGCAACGCAAAAAATATAAAGATATGTTTATAATAAAAGTACTAACAAGATATTTTATTATTTACAAACTATACCTTTACTCTGAAAATATACAATTATGTACAAAATACAGGGTGTCCCAAAAACTTTGACATTTCACAGGCCAATAATTTTCGCAATACTTGTTGAAATAACCTCAAATTTTCAGAGTATGTATAGAAACAGATCAAGATTTTATATTTAATGGAAGAGGACAGTACGTGTTTATCTCAATGAGAATATGCCAGAGAGATGGATCGGGTGTGGTGGAGATGAAGACATTTTTCTGACGAAATGGCTGCAGCGGTCACCGGACCTGTCCCCGTGTGATTTTTTTATGGGGATATATGAAAGGACTGGTCTATGTCCCCAACTCTTCCTGCTAGCATTGAGGAACTCAAGCAGAGAATCACTTCCGCGGTGGATAATGTTACTGGACACATGCTACAACGTGTTTGGCAAGACTTAACTACCGACTTGACGTGTGCCGTGTCACAGGCGGTGCATATAGTGAACACTTATAAAATCGGTCTTATAATAAACTTATAATATTCAACACCTAAATTGTTTAATTTCATTGAGCTAGACGTAGTAGTTTTCAAGATAATTACTTTTAAAATGATGTCAATTTTTTTTAGTTGAAAGCATAAAATTACGTACAAAATATTTAGATTTCGGCATCAAATAACCCATAGAGATGTTGATATGCCCCCCCCCCCACCATTATCATACTTAATTGATCTATTGATATGCATAGTAATGTCGTATGATTATTTTGCATTTTCATGATATGACAGATTCAAAATATTAACCCTCTCTAACTTTTTCTTTCCCCTGGACCAATTTTTTTTTACTTTCCTCATAAAAGTTAATTTCATTTGAGATTATAAAATAAATCGTAAAAGAGGGAGCCGCTATTTGAAATTCCACGTTAACTACACTCTTATTATTTACCAGTTAAGAGAAAAAGATCTCATTTCAATTTTCTCCTCTAAGCGATGTAATAATGGTAAAAAACAGAAAACAACTTGGAGCAATCTGCACAAATAAGAACATCGTAATGGCTTCGGCTATTACTAAGATATAAATCTCCCCACATCTCCGCCACAAAAAAATAAAAAAATAAAAAAAATAAAAAAATCCCTAGCAGATATAATCTAATATCAACGGATGCGCGGGAACTGAACAATTTTTTACCCTCGTCCCATATAAGCATGGGACTCCGAGCTTAAACGCGACCGTGTGCTATATTCCTTTCGAGTGGGTGTATTGCTAAATACCAAAACACATTTTTGGGGCCTAATATTCAGTCCAGTCACAGATAGTTGTCCTCCCATGTAGTACCTCTCATTCATAAATGGGGCTAAGGTTAATCTCTGGCGTCAGTAGACGACCGATATGGGGAAGTGCCGCGGGGATTTGAGCAGTTTTTATCACTAGTTCGGTGTACCTACTTTAACTCAGCCATGTGCCATATTCCGTTCGATTGGGCGTACGGATAGATACCCTCACCCTGATGAAGGGGGGGGGGTTATTCCCTGTCATCTGACACTTCGAGAAACTGAAAATACTTAGGAGTCTGGATTTTGGTCTCATATAAGCATGGGATTCCCAGTTTAAACTTGTCCTTGTGTCATATTCTATTCGATTAGGCATACGGATAAAACGTTGCTATCAACTACTGCTTGGGCTTAACGTAATAGTTAACGAGCTAGTTTCGTTAAGCAGTATTTCTAAGTAGTGAGTTTGATCCACACCACTGGGAGAGTCCTAGTTCTAATCTTAATAAAAATCCTCCTAATTAATGTAATTAGACTGTGGTGTAGGATATAGGGACACGGTCACATCAAACAACGGCCACCGTAATAGCACGTTAGGTGTTGCTGCTCTGACTTCCGTTGAAAATTGTTTTTTGGTGTGGAGTTGCCAGCCCAGTTCGTTTTGAATTCAGAGTTGTCCTTCTATAGACTGGTTGCCAACAAAGGCTAGAGAACCTAGCTTCCTTTTAGTATTTAACCCATAAATGAGGGTAGGTGAGATATTAAAACAATAAACCGATAATAGGGCGTCACAGTCAAAATTATAGTCATTGTAAATTCAATGAAATATCTTGTCGACAGTTACATATTATGTGTTAAGCCTGGACTACATACGTTTTTTCAGAGTTGTCCATCTCCAAGACTGGAGAACCTAACCTGCCCTATTATTTAAGTTATACTTGGAAGAGGGGAGAAGAGATGAAATGATACTTCTCCCAAGGATATTTGAACGAAAGTGAATGTAACGAAATTGACTGGAATTCGAACTCGGCTTGCTCATTTCACGTACCGAGTTGCTAAACATTACACCAGCTGCACATCCTTAATCCAGCATCATGCATTATTAACTGTGCTAAAATTTATTTAAATTAACTATCAGATTTTTTTCTGTCTATATTTCTGAGATGAGGTATTATGATTATTTACATTATTCGGCCTGTAATCCTCATCTTCATTACCATATTTCGGCCGTTGTACCCTCCGACCTTCTCCATTGAAATGAATTCAATATGGGAATCTGCAACAAGGAGTGCTACAGAAAAGCAATGAATAACATCAAAAATTGCAATATAAACTCTGTAAAAAATTGCAATATGAGCACTGTTAAAAAAATTGATGACTGTGATATTAGGTTTATAAGTCCCAGAAATTCATACGCGGGTGTCCTCAAGGACACATGAACCAGTGGATAAAGACGTGGGTTATATCCAGTGACTACATCTAAAGAGTTGTGAGTTCTATACCAGATTACAGCAGGGGTGAACCAAGAAACTTGGAGATTTGAGTGAAAGGGAAAAAACTGACACATTCGTGGAACTATGTCGAAATAAAGGGTTCGATTCGTAATTCCAATCGCCTGAAGAAGGCCGGGGCGTACAATGGTCGAAACGTTGTGAATATGGCAATGATGATAGCAGTATGAATAATGTAAATAATCAGATTTTGAATCTAATTGACATGATGCTTTCGCTTTTTCAATGTCAATTTTTATTGATAGTCGCTGGATGTATTACTGGTAAAGAGATGAACGTTCGATAAAAACTTCCATATTTTATAATTTGAAAAAACAAAAAACAAAAACAACAGAGGCGATGAAAAAACACGTTTCTGGAATGTGAGACACTCGTAGAAAAGCTATGTCTAATACAATTAAAAAAAATGAATCGAAACATGTTTTTGATTGGATATTATTATTTATTCATTAAGTAGGTAAATGTTTTCAACTGATTTTATTTTGATAATACTCAGCTTTCAATGTTTACAATGAAATTAAGACATTTAGGAAACACAAGTGAAAGACAAGCGTTTCTTTCGATGGCATTGTATACCGAATTATCGTCTGTAAAACGTTTTAACACATTCGTCTCTAATCTAGATGGCCTTGAGCTCAATCAGCATTGTCTGTTTGCCAGCTGATTTATAAAAGAAAATACTAGCGAATATAAATGTTGACTAATTGAAAGATCGTTTAAAATCGATAAAATAAAGGTATACAGAATTCGTTTTTATTTACTCTTTGAAAATGCTATTTTTCCAAAATGGTGGCCTCTATTCTTGAAACGCTGTTGTAGACGATTTCCGGAAATTTTCCATTCTGCGACAAATCATTTCACTGGTACTTCTGTAATTGTTGATGGTCGATGGTTGTAAACCTCAGCCTAAGAGAAAATAATCACATTGGTAGTGATCAGGTGAGCGTGCAAGCTATCCAACGTCACCGGGTAAGGAGATCAAATGCTCTGGAAACAGCTCCCTGAAAATCTCCATTGATCTTCTCACTGTGAGCGCTTTGGCTCCACCCTGTCGAAACCATACACGCAAATTACCAAGGATTGTGAGTTTGGGTTCTAGAAAATCTCGTAATATCTCTGCATACCGAACGGAATTTACTGAAGCCAATGAACCTTTCTCACCAAAAACGTAAGGACGCCAAACACCAAAATTAACTTTTAATAATTTCACTTAAGCGAGCCAGCGAAACCACAAAGACGCAGGAAGTTATTGAGTGTGAAGTCATAGGAGAAGAATAAATTAAAACCCCAAACACCAAAATAAACTCGTAACTCGTTTGCTCTGTATTTTTTAATAATTTGGGATTGTTTGCTACTCAGTTGCGAAAATTCTGCTTATTGACGCAATCAAGCATATTTTTTTTTAATCATTTCACACCAAGCAAGGAACCGTCCTGTGTATGACGATAAACTGCATCCGCGTCCTGGGTAAGATGATAAACTACGTCCAACAGCAAAGCCTCTGATAAGGAGGTTTTGAGTAGCGTGGAACCACCTCTTAATTGCTGGCGTTCCCAGGTCCATTCTGACCCGGGGTGGTAGCACCTGTTAGGGTCCCAGATATGGGCAAATAGTTGACACCCAAACTTGTGTAAAAATAGGTTTTAATACCAGAAATATTTTGTAATAAAAAATATTACCAGCAATCATTTTTGAATGAAAAATTATTATCAGCAATACTTAAAAAAGTACCAGCAATACAACCAGCTATACATTCTTTGGAAAAAATATTACCAGCTATAGATTTCTTCAAGGAAAAATATTTCCAGAAATAGATTTTTGAAGAAAAATATATTACCAGCAATAAAAATTTTGTCAGCATTAAATAATCCATTGAGGTTGATATGCCATAAACCAAACCAAACCAAACCAAACCAAGCAAGGAAATAAATCCACTAAGACGAAAGGGGTTACTGAGTGTGAAGTAATAGAGAAAAAAGACATTATCAAAGAGAGAGAACAATAAAAGAACAGATTAAGAAGACAGGAGATAACAATTGCCATCGCAATTAAATATTTGAGGATCAAATGTGATAGGATAGTAATATGCTGGAAGAGAATTCCCCATACGAAAACTGCGAGAGAAGAAACGCTTAGCATAGAAATACATCTAGCTATTTCAACTGTAAAATACTGAGACCTATCTGCCAATCTAGTACTGCGTTTAAATTCGTAAAGCCGAGGTACGAAAAAGGGAAAGCTCATCGAACAATTACGATGAAAATGTTTATAGAAAAGGCACAGGTAATTCATATTATGGCGGTGGGAAAGTGACTGAAGCCGAGATGCCAGGTCAGGGCCGATAACATTTCAGATTCTCCTTTGGACTTTATAAAGAATCGGTGAATACATAGCAGAAGAACCAGACCAGATGTGACAGCAATATTCAATGCACGGTAAACTTATAAATGTGTAAGATAGATTTAGGAAGGAAAAAATATCTCGCATGAAACAGTGAACTAACTTTCCTATCAGCTGACGTAGCAATTGATTCAATATAATCTTTCCACTTTCTGCCCAGAAGATAGTTAAGTCCATAGGCATTTGGTCCATACAGTTTTAACTGAGATTTTGGGGATGAGCAAGATAGGGCCCAAGAATGTTGACACCAGAACAGAAGCTGAAAAGTGTTGACATTTCCAGTATTAATTTCCTGTTGGCATTAAAGACTTTGCTTATAATGTATGATTATAATCATAGTCTGTCGGGAGTTCTAAACACCTGGTAGTGTCCAGACAAAGGGCGACCAACCCCAAAACTCGAACTGTGGAACAAGATCTCAACAGATCTCAACTGTTGAACCAACGGATGAAAAGGGCTACGCCTGACAGACATGCTCCAGAAGGCGCCACTCGAAATTATAAGAGTCAGCGGCAGTCTGCTGCAGTTTCATAACTGGATTCAGCATGTCTCATTCCAAATATGCTCCGCAGTGAAAGGTCAAGAAATCAAGTGCGTGGGTCACTTCCTGGCAAGTTGAGATCTACCTTAAACAAATTCACGTCATCGGCACTTTCTTCTACTCTGATTTTATTGCATCATCATAAAGGAAGCGATCAGCAATGAAGAAATTAGTTTCTTGGATACGAGATAAAGCCGATGACGATAATCTTTCATTAGGGATCAATGTTTATCAACAATATCCAATGCACGGTAAATTTACAAATGTGTAAGAGAAAACAACTGTCTAGCGTGAAACAGTGAACCAATGTTCCTAGCAGCAATTGATTCAATATAATATTTCCGCATTCCACTGTCTGTCCAGAATATAGCTAAATCCATAGGCATTAGTTCTGATTCGGTCGTTACTGTTTTAACTGAGATTTTGGAGAAGAGTAAGATAGGTCCCAAGAATACTGACACTAGAACAGAAGCTGAAATGGGCTGAAATTTCCAAGACATTTCTGACTCGCTTCCAGGCTGCACTGAGAATTTCCACCGCAGATTAGTAACTGAAGATGGAACCTGTGTTCACCACTTCGAATCTGAATCAAAGATTCAAAGCAAACTGTAGTAACACTCTGAAGAAGTTTAAACATGCAGCATTTGTTGGCAAGGTGATGGCCTCTGTTTTTAATTATGGATGTGTAATAATGGTAGTCTGCTTGGAAAAGAGAAAAAAAAACTATTAATGGACAGGTACTGTGCATCAAAATTAAGACATTTGAAGGAAGTAATCAAATCAAAACGCAGAGGTAAGCTGAGAGCAGGTGTTCTCTTGCCCCAGCATAACGCGCCCGTTCACACTGCTCAGATTTCAGTAGATGAAGCAGCCAACTGAGGATGTGAATTGCTACCTCAACCCCCTTACTAACCAGACAGCTCCATCTGACTTCTTCCTGTTTCCCAAACTCAAATCTCACCTGCGTGGTCGCCATTTTGACCAGTACTATGCATCTGAATTAAGACATCTGAATTGTGAGGATGCCGATATTTGACTGATTTGATATCTAAGTAAGAAAGTATACACTTCGTGAAATAATATCTCTGACACTTTGGTACACATTATCAAAGATTCTGTCTATATTTCTGAGAGGAGTTATTACGTACACAATTTACATTGTTCGGACTATCGATCTTATCTTTTTTGCCATACTTATCACAACGTTTCGGCCGTTGTACCCTCCGGCCTTCGTCAGGTGGTTGGAATGTCGAACTGAACCCTTTATTTCGCTCGCTGTGGTAGACTGTTCTAGTTCTTCACCTGAAGAAGGCCGGAGCGTACAACGGCCGAAACGTTGTGATAAACACGACAACAAAAATGAGGGCGATAGTCCGAATAATGTAAATAGTGATTATCAATGATGGTTGGTAGGTGTTTTTTTTTTAAGTATAAGCTTAATTAGTAGTGACAAGTCATAAAAAAAATTAATGAAACGCAGAGACTCTAAATGCGAAGCGTTAAATAAAGGTTAATAAAATGATAATTTTTTTTTCACTTTATAACTTTTCTTCCGCAGAAGCAATGTCGGACGCCTACGCATACTCTATCGTTATTTCCATGGAAAATATTCGGACATGCTACACACACTAGTTCAGAAACTTACAGCTAAAACCCGCCATGTCCTATATACAGGGGAGAACCATCCCAATTCTTTTCGTATTTCATTGGAAAGAAGCAAGTTCCACTCGGACAGCTTCATCTCAAGAGCCAGTGCTTTGTGGAACAGACTTCCTGCAGGATGTTTTGTCATTATAATCTTGACCTCTTTAAGTCTGGGATTAAACGTTTCCTGCATATCCTCATAAACTACACTTTTTGCCTTTTGCTTCGCTCACACAACAGCACACAGCAACCCACTACCTTGAGTGGTTCTTGGGCCTTGTATCGGATGAACATCAGCATAAAAATGTCTTATAAAACGGCTTATTATTCATGTTTATCCATCTACGAAGTAAATTTTCTTGAATTATTGGCATTTCATTAAATATATCTTTGCATTGATAGCCTATGAGAAATATACAATATAAGCTATGTAGGTACCTCCACTTGGTCGTGTAAAAAAACAGCACAGAATGATGAAAAAAGACCAAAAATCAATAAAAACAAAGTTTTGTCATCAGGAAAGACCAAAGTATTTTTATTATTATTTTTTGAAATTTTCTACTTCTTTGTAGCACATTGCAAATTTTGGTTAAGAATCACGTTTTTTTTTTACCTCAGCTGCGGACCAAAGATAAATGTTAGTTTTTAGCTTTTTTTCAGTGGAAAACACAGTGGTTTGGAAATTCTTGCAAAATTCAAGTAATTGTTGGCTTTTAATGAAACTTTCTGTACACATTCAGAAATGAATGAAATTATTTTTGAAATTTTTCTTTTTAGAAAATCTTAGTAAAAATATTTTTTATATATATATATATGTTACCACCTAATAAATTTAATGAAATTTTGAAAAATTAAATTTTTAAGGGGAGATTTTTTAATAGATAAAAAAAAGGACTTTTTGGAGAAAGTAAATCATCAATTCTTTTGTAAAACTGTTACCCGTTTCGTCGAAAATCTGCTCTGAATTGTAAAATAAAACTGCAATAAAACTATAAGATTATTTAATTAGAAAAGCTTTTAATTTGCTTTTGTAAATAAGTTATATTAAGAACTTTATTGTCTGAAGAGATTTGATTTTTCGGTGTATACTGAATTTTTACAAGGATTTTTCATTTTTTTAAAATTTTAGTTGTAATAATATAATAGTTAAAAAATCGTTTAAAATTCTTCATTGCTTTCAAGACGGCGGTTTGGCGATATCGTTAAGTGAGAAACGCATTTAAGAATCAAAATTTGTAAACTCTTAGCAATCGTTTGTACATAAATATTTAAAAAAAAATCTAATCATTTTTAGTGGGAAAAAATTTCTCAATTTCTACCTATGAGAATCTATACATGACATGATCCTTAAAAAAAGTCACGTGATTTAAGTTTCGTTTGATGCACTGCAATTATTTCACTTTTAATTCAGTTCTGTTTCATCATTAACGTCTTTGCAAATCATCCCTTCAAAATATAAAAAAAAATGTTTTACTTTTCTTAATTTCTATTTCACTAAATATTTTTATTTTATGTATTTATTTTAGTTTGGGTCATACTTCAATTAATTAATTTTTTGTTTAAGGTAATAAACTTAAGAACCTAGAGACGAAATACAAATTTCATAACGCTTATTGAAAAGTCAATAAAATATTAAATAATTTCTGAAAATATGTCAATTTGTAAAAATTACTGGGTAGTTAAAAACAAAAAATGCGTTCACTTAGATTTCGTAAATTTATGTCATTTCTGCTCATCCATGAGAGCTGTCATCACCTTGAGAGCTTCTCGATAAATCAATAAAGATTACAGAAAGAGGGGACTCATCGTTAAGAAATGCTTGTATAATGTTTTTTTATGCTATAATTAAGTATTATTTATTTCAAATCTGATTAACTTAACTTTAAATGTTCTAATTTTACTCAAATAACTTGTCACAAATATAAAATTTAATTTTGAGAGATTTTTAAAACAGATAACTTTGTTTATAGATCTCTTAAAATTAAAAAAAATGGCCACTTTTAAAAAAAAAATTAAAAAATCGAGAAATTATTTGACATTCTAATCTATATAATTTCTATCTGAAATACACCAGACTATTTTACTTACTGGAAATAATAAATTTAATCAGTTAGCTTTCAATTAAAACTAATATGAACTCTTCAAGAATGCTTTTTCATTTTTAAAATTTAATTTTAAAACTGAGGTATCGAAAATTGAGTGAAGGTGGCTAAAGTAATGACATAGAGATCGGGTAGAAGCATAAACAACATTTTGTTTAAAAAAAAAATACACGGATTCTGTATGGAATATACTAGATTACATGATAGATAGATAGATAGAACCAGGTGCAATATATATATATATATATATATATATATATATATATATATATATATATATATATATATATATATATATGAAGAAATATAGTCTTAAGGTGTGCTATATTTATGGGATAAAGTGATCCACATCAGAAATAGAGGATGGCCTGACGATTGCGTCTAGCATGAAACAGCCTGTCACCTTTAAGTGTTGACTTCAATGTTCACTTATATATATATATATATATATATATATATATATATATATATATATATATATATATATAGATAGATAGATAGATAGATGAAAAGACTGAGATAGATATGAACACATTGAGATATATAGATAAATAGATAGATGAAAAGAATGAGATAGATAGATACGAACAGATTGAGATAGATAGATATATAGATAGATATGTAGATAGATAGATAGATAGATAGATACTGCCTTGACCACTACAATATAAACCATTTCAAGTCGAAAGTCAACCGTTATTTATCCTATATATCGTCTACAAATCTTACGTCCATAATCATAATTGTATAATAGACAATTTTCACGTTCATAAATCAACGCTATTCACTAACCCTCCATTTTGAGTGGCTCTTGTGCCTTTTATTGTGCATATAATAGCGTAAAAAAAGAAAATCTATTCATTTCAAACGCTGGCTAACATATAGGAAAAGAAAGCAGACCAATGTCTATTTGCTTTAAATAGGTTTACTTCACTTGTCTTGTCCGACATTTTTATGGACACTAAGAAAAGTTTTTTTTTCTAATGACAATTCTTGTTTTTAATAGTAAGGCGGAAGCGAAAGCTGATAAACATAAAATTTTGCTATCAAATTGGAGAGGAGAAAGTTCTTCATATGATAATAGCAATTTTCAATACCAAATATCACCAAATACAATGCTCGTGAGCCACTCCAGAGAGAGTAAAAGTCATCAAAGCGTTAAGTGGAAGAGCAGGTAGTAAAAGATGAAGATTATAAGAACGGGGAGGAAAAATGCCAATTAGCTGTTGAAGTGTATAGAGTTCACGAAAGTATCCACGCGGGAGTTAATTTTTTCTTTTTTTAATAAATTTCATCTAATTCAAGGTGAAGCGTTACAATATAAGGCGTTTAATATGAATGTGCAAGGAGGTAGTAAAAAATTAAGATTATGTGGATAAATAGGCAAGTTAATGATTGACCCTTGACTTAAAGAGGTTAAGATTACAGTGTTTGGGGAAGCAGTTATGCAGGAGTCTGTTTCACAAAATGGCTGTTATTGGGAAAATGCTCTTTGAGTGGAACGCCCTTCTTACAGTTGGAATATTGAGGAAATGAGGTCGATTTGACTCAGAGGAATTAGCATGACTTATCCTAGCTGTAAAGGTCTAGAATGGTAGCACTAATATCTGTCTATATTTCTGAGTAACTATTTCTTGTAACTATTTATACTACTACATTGTTCGGACTCTTGTCCTCATCTTTATTGACATATTCACAACGTTTCGGCCGTTGTACGCTCCGGGCTTCTTCAGGTGATTAGAATTTCGAACTGAATCTTTTATTTCATCCACTTGGATAGATTGTTCTAGTTCCACGTGTCATGCATTTTCTGGGTATCTCAGTGTCGTGGTTTTTTTTTCCTTTTAGTAACTAAATTCTCCAAGGTTTTTGTTCACCTCTAATGTGGCCAGGTATTGAACTCACAACTCTTTGAGTCAAGTGACTTGATTACTTCAACCAAAGGATTTTATCCACTGGGTCATGTGACTTTTAAACTTAATGTCTCAGTAAACATGTTTTACCATTTTGTTGTAGTTATTACTTTTTTATCTAACATTCTGTATTACTGGTTCCCATATTGTATTCATTTCTATACGTGGCCGGATTAGGAGATTTTTATGGCATAACATATGTGCTGGTTCCATTAGTTTTCGTATTTTCCAGTGATGATTTCTGTCTATTATTTCAGCTTCATCCCACAGAGAGAAATTATGTCACTTCCCTCCATATATGCTCAGTCACGCCTGATTTTTCTGTTCCCCACCTCGTATTCACCACTGCTGTGACCTGGTATTGAACTCACAACTCTTTGGGTCTGGTCACTGGATCTAACCCAGACGTGTAAAGATCAGTTAAAGGGAAATGACTGCGACATCTGGAAGAGGCATGGCACGTGGAACTAGAACAATCTACCCCCCCGCTGGACGAAATAAAAAGGTTCAGTCACCTGAAGACGGCCGGATATACAACGAATGAAGACGAGGATAACAGTCCGAATAATGTAAATAACGCAAGTAACCCAGTTTTAATATTCAATAGTTGATTCATTTTCTTTCCAAAAACGTCAAAAGTTAAACTTTTATTATACTAGATGAATCACAACCATTACTGTCTGTCAAACAAAACATATTCAGTATTCGAAAGGAAAATCTTTAGTCCCTTTTGAAATAGTAGGATTTCTTCCGTCAGATTAAACTGTAACAACGAATCAAGCTATTCCTATTAACTCTATTAATACTCTTAAATAACATTTTTTACCTTCCATCAGCATGACAAGGAATAACACCCAGGAGAGCAACTCGCATCGCCTTCTTGGTTTAACGTTTTCCTTTTACATGAAGTGCAATGATTATATTGAATTTAATGTTAAGACAGTCCACCATGATGTGCTAGACATTTTTTTGTCAGAATGCTTCTTGCAAATTTATAAGTCCCTCGTTCGTCTGTGCATTAAATATTACTGCCACATTCTGGTACTTCTGCTTCATATCTAGACAAAATGTAAAGAAACTGCAATGTTAACTGTTCTGACCTGAAATTTTGAAAATTGAAATGCAGTGTCAATCTATCCAGATCTGTCGTCACGGTTTCTGTCACTCTCTCATCACCGTAACGTTTTTTCCCTTTACTTTTTTTTAATAAATGTTTTGATGAGATTTTTTCTTTGGTACCTCGACTTCAGTGCTCGATTGGCAGTGAGGTCTTATAATTCCAATGATGAAGTACTACATTGGCAACACCGTCTCTACACGTCAATGTTGAAATTGCAAGGCGTAAACATTCACTTCTTCCACAGTAGTCGCTTGCGAATCTCTCTTCTGGCTTACTGATTTTGTCAATGACGATCTGCAAAAATTTAAATGCAAAGTCAATCGTTATTGTCTTTCTCCTTGAAATATCTCCTTTTATTGACCTATTTGTTTCTTTCACTCTCAGTAACCCCTAGTATCCTAGTGGCTTTTATCAGTTTGCTTGAGGTGAAATGATTTTAAAAAGATAGATAGATATATAGAATTTGTTTTTTTATTGTCCTATCTGTTTCTTTCACACTCAGTAACCCATTGTATCCTATTTGCTTTTGTTACTTTCCTTGGGGTGAAATGATTTTGAAAATATAGATAGACAGAACGTATTCATTTATTGTCCCATCTGTTTCATTCACTCTTAGTAACCCATTGTATCGTAGTAGCTTTTATCGCTTTGCTTGGAGCGAAATGATTTTAAAATGATAGATAGATAGAACGTGTTCTTTTATTGCCCTCTCTGTTTCTTTTACTCTCAGTAACTGCTTACATTTGAGTGGCTTTTATTGCTTTGCTTGGTGTGAAATGATACAAAAAACAACTTAAAAATCAACTTCAAATATCTCCATATACACTTCACTTTTTTTAAACGTTCGGATTACTTTCATATTTAGACAATGTGAATACCGACAACCAATATTCGTAAATGCTGATATTGATAGACTGACATTTATGTTAAGCGTTCCAGCGAATACCGAGAACTGATTTTAGAATTACAGGATTATTTTGCATTATATAAAAGTTACTTTTATTTCTCTTTGCAGTATCAAGGTTAATTAGCTTGTCTCTCTGGCAACTGAACTTGCAGTCGTCTCTCCCCACCGAGGCAAACTCAGCTTGTAACTGTGTCAGGTAATCTAATATTCAACTAGACACAGGTTTAACGAGTTAGATCCATCACAGCTATAAACGAAGGAGACTAAAAAGAAATCAATAGTTTAACATGTCACTGGTTCGGTCTTTACTTCTGCATAATTTACAAGTTTTAATTCTTAACATTCGAGTTAATATCCTTATCTTTGTTGTTTTGCTGCCCGTGCTGCCCTTTCTTTATCTTCAAGTGTCTGTCTATCCGGGTTACTTTCATGGAATTTCTAACTGAAACTTTTATTTTATCCACGGTGGTTCATGGATTTTGTTCTGTTAAGCATGTCTCGGTATTTCTGGCTTCTTTTTTTTTTTTAGTTAATTTAGTTCTGCTCAGTTAATGTTAGCCACTTCCCACTGAGTTTAAGTCCGTACTACCCGACCCAGGGACTGTACACACGGTTAATATATCACCAAATTCATAATTCAGCGCAATAATCCATAAGGCTATTTTCCAGTCAGACTTGACTCGCCCACCCCCCACCTAACGAAGGCCGGAGAGCGCAACAACCAAAATGTTTTGATAATAACAACAACAATCACAGCAACAAAGATGAGGACACAATTTAAATATTGTAAATAATAATTCCTCATCTCAGAAATTCAGACAGGTTTAGTTTAGTTGAAAAAAATGTCATTTTTTTTAACTTCCTATTCTTAGTAACCTGTTGTGACTGTCGTGCTTAAATAGTCGTGTCACATCGAAACTTTACTATGAATGGCAACAAACCTGTTCAGAAATATCTAATGTCAGCTATATACAACCGTTTTCTCAGATCAGTGGTTAAAAATAGTTTCAAAGTAATAAAGCATGTTGGTCTTAGTGATGACCATACTTCTTCGAACCTGGTGGACTGGCGCTACAGAATCACAAACAAAGATCTGTACCCAGTAACAGAAACACATCACTTGACAACACCTAAAATGGATAGCATATGTAACTCGAAGAGAAAATAATTACGTAATCTCTATACTATCTCTGATCAGTTCGATAAGATCAGATTGTCGGCTGATGTCACAAATGACCTACAGTCTGTTGTTAACTGGAGCATCAAATGGCTTGTTAATTTTAACACCTTTAAAACAAAACCGTTCTTTGTTAATCAGCTGAAAGACCCCATTATGCCTTCCATCAGCGTGGCTGATGCTAACCTTCAGAAAAGTGACTCGTTGCGGCTTCTTGGGTTAACACTCTCGACTGACATGAAGTGGAAAGATTACATTAACTCCCTATCATACGGGAAAGATCCGTTAGTGACCTTTAGAAGGCTATTTTCCTGAAAAAAAAAATCGATAGATATAATTGATATATTTCAAGCGAAATGAAAATGGTCACTCTTCTATATGCTTCTGTGCTAATCCAGGTGTCCGCCAGGGCTGTTTGATTTTGGTTTGGTTTGCTTTACGGTATATCAACCTCAATGGGTTATTTAATGCCGACAACTTTTTTTTTCTGCTAATATTTTGTTGTGTCAAAAATCTATATCTGGTAATATTTTTTCCTCAAAAATGTATAGCTGGAAATATTTTCCAAAACGTATTGCTGGTAATATTTGTTTTCCAAAACCTATTGCTGGTATATTTTAAAAAAAAAAAAAGAAGTTTGCTGGTAATATTTTTTTTTCAAAAATATATTGCTGGCAATAATTTTTTACAGATTATTTCTGGTATTAAAACCTATTTTTACACTTTTATAATGCTTTTTACCTCAGTTTAGGGGTTAACTATTTGCCCATAGCTGCGACACCAACACGTGCTACCACACCAGGTCTGTGTGGACCTGGGAACACCAGCAATTAAGAGGTGGTTCCACGCTCCCCAAAACCTCCTAATCAAAGGCCTTGCTGTTGGACGTAGTTTATCGTCTTACCCAGGACGCAGATGTAGTTTATCGTCATACCCAGGACGGACCAGGGCTGTCCTTTGTTCTATCTTGTTTTTCATTTTCTTTAACGTTTTTTCCCGATGACATTAGCTCTCAGACTTGGTATCTATTCTGATGACACAACTATTTACTCCTGTCTCTATACTATCTCTGATCAGTTCGATAAGATCAGATTGTCGGCTGATGTCACAAATGACCTACAGTCTGTTGTTAACTGGAGCATCGAATGGCTTGTTAATTTTAACACCTTTAAAACAAAACCGTTCTTTGTTAATCATCTGAAAGACCCCATTATGCCTTCCATCAGCATGGCTGATGCTAACCTTCAGAAAAGTGATTCGTTGTGGCTTCTTGGGTTAACACTCTCGACTGACATGAAGTGGAAAGATTACATTAACTCCATTGTTAGTTCAGCTGTCAAGAATGTTGGTTCATTGAGACGTGCTAGACATTTTTTCTCTCCAGAATCTATCTTACATATCTATAAGTCTACCATTCATACATGCTTAGAATATTGCTGTTACATATGGTCCGGTGCTCGGACTATATATAAATACTTTCATGGTCATTGTTTGCAGGAAGCTTTCCTCTTTGGTACCTTTGTGAGGAGGGTCGTTTGTTTTCACAAACCATCTCAACTCTCGTCACGCTTCGGACGAGATTTTGTCATTCTCCCGAGTGGAACGTACGTTTATATATTTTATGTTTGAATAACTGTCAAATTTACGTTAAGTTTATCTTTTATTTTTCATACGATTTTTCTTACTGTTTTTTTTTTTTTGTGAAAGTTTTCCGAATTTTATTTGTCGCTTTTTATTTTTTTTTTCACCTTCTCCCGAGATCAAATATTTTTTTATTGTTTTTGTTTCTCCTGTAACATCTAGTTTCACTAGACGATTGATTTAATTTCATTTTTTTTTAAAATTCTATTTAATTATCAGTTTTCATTTACTTTTCAACCCCAGCCCGAAAACTTTTTTTTTATCGTATATCTTTTATTTCTTCTTAATCTTTTGGTTTTAATTTTCTACGTGTTACTTCGTCCATCTTTTTTTTTTTTTGAGTCCAAATTTTAACTTCTACTTGGAAGCTTTAATTTTTTTAGTGTATCTATTCTTTTCTTTTTTTTTATTGTTTAATATGTTTGTTTTTATTCTATTTTCGTGTTACGTCGGCTATTTTTGCTTGGTAAGACATTATTATTCTATACGTGTCTCTTTTTTTTTTTTTAATTTTTCCTTTTGGAGCGTACAAAAGTCAAAACGTCGTGAATATGGCAACGAAGGTGAGGACAACGAATAAGGCGGATAAGGCGAATTCAGCAGAGGGTCGCAAGTATTCTGAAGCGTCTATACACCATCCACACCCAGTTTAGCGACCGGCTAAGACCACCCGCGGAGAGACGTGACGTCATTGCTCCCACTGCCTCTTAGAATTCAATTCTCTCTTAATAAAGCAAATAACAAAAACAAATGGTCCTTTACGTTGTTGCCCTTTTATTTTTATAGCGTGGTGATCCAGAGACGACACAGAATTAAACACTTCGATTGGATAAATATAATTTTTTTCTGATTGCTGTAGGATTAATATATGTCGCTTGAGTCTTGAAGAAAGTGAAAATGTTTAGGGGTCTGGATTCTGGTCCTCTACTTAAACTCTGCCTTGTAATACAGGGTGACCCCAAAAAACGGGAATTTTTGAAGTGCGTATTGCAAGACATGAGCAAGTGGCAACACTGCGAGACAGTGACCTTGAGCAAGTAAACATTTCGCCATTTTAGTAACGAGAATGAAATTCACAGTATCCCAGCTGAGATGTTGCAGCAGTCAATGAGGAATCTCAACAGCAGATTTCAAGAATGCATTCGTACAGGAGGACGCCATCTACAGGATGTAATTTTAAAAAAATGAAAATTCCATCATTGTTTCTTAAATGGCATGTTTTAAGGTTTCAATTACTATGAATTAAATATTTTTCTTCCATCACTCTTGGTTTTATTGGATTGTTTTTTAGGGTCACCCTGTATATTCCGTTCGATGGGCGTGCCAAACAAACCCCCCTCAAACTCTCCCTCTTGTTTATTGTGAAGTGTGAGTGTTCATCACACTCATCTATGTTTGCCTTAATAGGAAAACATTTAGGAATCTCGTTTCTAGCCCCCTATACGCGTAGGAATCAGCACTTGAACTATGCCTTGTGCCACATTCCGTTTGATGGAGGGTGCGGATAGATACTCTCTATCAATGGGAGACCGTTGGCGTTAATGCTTTTCGCCCGAATCTTATCCAAACTGAACATTTTAGAAGTCTTGATTCTTCTTCCCTGTACGCGTCGGAATCCCCATTTAGACTCTGCATTGTGCTACGATGGAGCGTGAGGATAGAAGCCACCTTTCCGATGGTGAAGAAGGGAGGCTAATCCATGGCGTATGAGTCTTACTCAATGGGACAATGCCAACTGGTCGAGTTTGGTTTGTTTAGTTTGTTTTGTTTAAAGGCATATTAACCTCAATAGATTATTTAATGCCCACAAGATTTTTATTGCTGGTAATATTTTTTTTTAAAAAATGTATTGCTGGTAATATTTTTTTTTCAAAAATGTATTGCTGGTAATAATTTTAAAAAAAATGTATTACTGTTAAAACTTTTCCTCCAAAAGTATTGCTGGTATTATAGCCTATTTTTTATACTTTCATATTGTTTTGACTCCTTGTGGAATTAACTATTTGATCATAGCTGGGACCCTGACACGTACTACCACACCGGGTTAGGGTGGACCTGGGAACACCAGCGATTAAGAGTTAGTTCCACGATCCTCAAAATCTTCTGATCAGATGACTTGCTGCCGGATGTAGTTTATCGTCATACCCAAGGACGACCGACTTGCTTAGTATCTGGGCTCATGCAGGTGTGCAACTCCTACTTTACGTACGGATAGATACTGGTCTCGCTTGGAACTCTCACTTTAGCCTCTGTTTTCTGCCATATTCCGTTCGATTGACTGAACGGTTACAAACCACTACTGTATTTATCCGTTGTTGGGGTTTTAATTAATTTTTCACTGTTTCGTGTGGACGCACATAAACATTGAGCTTTGTATATCAGACGTTGAGGTTCCGTCATTAAAGCAAGTCATTGATATGGAGATGAAATGATTGCATCTAGAAGCTGAGGTCATGTTCACTACTAAAATGTATTTCAACTCAACCGTGACATCATGTTATCATGGCGACTATGGAATTGGTCGCACAAAAATAGCCGTATTCTTTGACTCTGGAGCTAAACCCAGCAGTCGAATATAAGAATTATAGTTTACATTCCAGACACACTTGATGTGGCACGGAATGTTCTTTTAGGGCGATTACGAATCGATTGAAGAAATCAACCTCCAAGATCAATTACAAGTTACTAATATCATTAATATCCTGATTTATATTATTTAATTATCAGCTTTTTAATATCGTTTTTCATATCCAAACATCTCGCCACCAAATGAAGTTAACTATCTGATATAAGTCTTCTAACGAAGTGTAAATGGATGGTGATTGGTAGGGATAGAGAAAAAAAAAACGAATTTTGCTAAGAGCTACAAAAGCTAGGAAGTTGTGGAGATTCATGATCGCCTACATCATGAAGAGACACATTATAAAGATGATGATGATGAAGAAGAAGAATACCGAACCTATGCACTACATTCGTTTCAGTCTCCATCTGTCTGGCGACAAGATGAATTGATGATAGCTCGAAATACTTAATAGCTGGACACTTGTAAAACGATAAATATTTTACTTGTTACAAATTAGGATTCTTTGAATTCTATTAAAACTTCGCTACTTTTCGAAAAATCAATGAGACTTGATTTGATTTACAAGAAACTGTCTGGCAAAATGATCCAGAGAATATCGAGACGTTATGCTGCAAGGAATAGAACATTAATAACTGATAGTTTTTCATAATTCATTCTCCCTACGGTTATTAGCGATTTCATGGATACAAGACTGATAGCCGGTTATTAACTGTTTAAATACGTGATAACGAATATCATCAATTCGACACTTGGAATAAAATCTGAATGCTGAAAACGTTAAACAGCTCCTATTTCAGTTATTACGACTATTATTTTCTCTAAAACTGTTAAATGGCAACACTTTCAGGGCAGCGACACAAAAATATCGGGGGTAGTAAATCCAATTTTGAAATTGGTGAGGGTGGGGGTGACAGATGTTAAGTTTTAAAGATACCTGATTCGTTTTTTATCTTATCTTCACAAAAATGATTTTTTAAAAATCTTACTGTAAATGTTTTTTTCATGTTTTGGCATACGGTAAAATCACGACGAAGTTAAGTAACGTGTAGCCTGGTTATTACCTAGATGGGTGACCTAGTATTTTCTTGAGACCTCCCCACGAGGTGAGATGTGGGACAAGGCCGGGTTTTTTACGTGGGGCATTCTGAGCCCGTAGGCTCTGGCAAAAATTGCAACGTAGGCTCCGTATACACGGGTAGCTGTCTACCTAACCAGACGAGACTCTGCCCTTCGGCAAAGCCTCGTCTGGGTTCCTTTCTGTCCAGCGGCAGAGAGTCGACAAGCAGAGTTAACTGTAACTGCCCTCTTGGGAATACCAGGTGATGTAACCCTAGATATGCGGCTACTGTAATCGATAATGTCTCGAAATTATTAATTGCATAGCAGAGTTCCAATTACCACTGGATTCTTAATATTAACTTACGTACATATACACTTGGGAAAGGTATGGATTCACATTTCCCCCAGCTATGGGTTAATTAGTAAGACTTGTATCACTAAACCATTAATATCTCCCTCCTCCCCACAAAAGATTCTTATAATCTAAACATATTTTTGCCTTTAAATAACCTGCAAAGGATTGATAAATCGTAAAAACTCAATCAATTTTATGTTTTGATTTTGAATTCACATTCTTTCGCTGTCCGTTTGTACTTATTACCTGGAATGAAAACAAAAGAGTTTTTTCGTATATAAAAGCTTTACAAATTCATGTTGCGGAAAATATAAGAACAAAACACAAACAAATAAAACCGGAAAGTGAAGTTTTATAATAATTTATTTTCAAAGTTAATGGCCGTAATGATTTTAGACAATACAGCTCGATTAACATTGTCGTAGATTGAGACAAAAAAAAAAGAAAAGAAAAATTGAATTTTCTATTCAAAAAGAGAGCACTGAATCCCACTTCTCTCACCAGCCTTCTTTTTTTCACCGTGGACATCTTACTTCCTCTGCCCGTTTCAACTCAAGTTTTTTAATCTTTCAAAATTGTTTAGCTGCAGCATATTTCTTGGAGTAAAATTTATAACAAGATCTACAATTTATATTATTATTTACAAGATTTATTTATATTATTATTTACAAGAGTTTTAACTGAAAATGGGGGGGGGGAGGCATTTATAAGTCTATAGGAATAAATGCGAAATTAGAACTCAATTCTCCCACGAATTCTGAGCTTAAAAGGTCCCAACTCAACTCTACTTTATAGTAACTTACCCGCGGTACTTACTCTGTCCCCCCACTTGGACGAGATGTGACACAAGGTCTTTTTAAAGTGGCGACCCGAGCGCGTACGACAGGGACAAAAATTCCCCTCAACCCCCGCAACCGTCGTTTCCGCTGGCCTCGGTGCGAGCACCGATCCCTCCCTCTGGTGCAATGGGAGGGCGCGGCCTCGGGCAGCTTTTCCCCATGGCTGGGCACTTCTCAGTATTAGTTCCTCAGTTGCCCCTCTGTCCTTTGACAGAGGAGCCCCTGAACGCACTCTGCCCAAAGACAGAGACGCAACTGAGAGATGATAAGTAAACGTGTAACTACTCAAAAAGAGTAACTTACACGACGATATTTAGCAGTCCCCCCACGAGGAATGTATGTAGCACAAGTCCGAGTTTAACGTGGGTTTCTCCGAGCACGCCAA
>OZ038482.1:116057376-116147376 GCA_964036315.1 Acanthosepion esculentum | reverse complement strand
GAAATGTTATAATAGACTCTAGAAAATGTGACACAGAAATCAGAATTGGAATAGCGAAAGATGCCTTTCAAAAACGAAACAAAGTATTATGAAACAGGAAAATTTCAATTAAACCAAAGAAAAGAGAGCTAAACTCCTATTTAATATGAATAACCGATTATGACAGTGAATGTAAAAATAATTTCCTCACTGATGAAGAAAATACTTGAGGCAATAGAGATGTGGTTCTCGAGAAGGATACTGAGAATACTATGGATGGAACATGTGAGCAAGGACAAAGCTTTAAGGAAAATGAAAACAAAAAGGATACTTATAATCAGAAAGAGACAGTTTAAATTTCTGGGATAAATTATGAAGAAAGAAGGTTTGGAGAATTTGATACTCATACATTGAAGGTAAGTGGGGCAGAGTGAAACAACGAGTAAACTATAAACCGAACTTGTGTCAATGGATAGCAGTACACGGACTTGAAGGATTAGTAAGAGAACGAATATTGCTTAGCGCTACAAAAGATAGGAAATTGTGGAGAGCCATGATCACTAACTTCCTGATTAGACATGGCACATAAAAGAAGAATAAATTAAATATATTGACCATTTTCGAATTATGTAGATTCTTTTTCGATTGTGTACAATTATTTTTGTTTTCAGGTTGATAATTTGGTTCACATACAAATCTGTAGGTGAGACGTGCGTTCATCTGGAGACAGTGGTGTTTACAAGATTTAAAGGTAAAACATTCTCTTGTATTCTAAAGTAAAACTTAAAAGGAAATGCGCAGAAGCCGAAAAAAGAATATGGATTGCGACTGGACGATCATGATTCAAATGTTCATCTTCATGACGTATATGTTTTCCAAAAGTGCTTTGTTTCTGTAAATACATAGAAACCACAGCGTATTTTGTTGAAAAAAAAAGACACCTATGCATTGGCTGGAATCACTACTACTTCCCCTCACCGCACAAAAAAAAAAAAAAATGAAAAGAAAAAGAAAAAAATGTTTTTTCGGCTTTCACATCATGACTTTGTTCAGTAATCTCATAAAAGATGTTAAAATAAAAGCAAGGTGTTTCTCAGACTGACTTGTTCACTTGTGAAAATCCAGACCAGTAAGTTGGGCTAACCTTAAATAACAACGCCACGACGCTAACGAGCGCTCAAAAGACTCGCCTCTGAAAATGCTGACTTCACTAGTATATACGAACTGTCAAGAAATTCAATATGGGAGCGGATTTCGTTTCATATTATCCTAAGTGTCTTGCATTGCGTTGTATAAAAAGCAGACAACTTTACTGAAACAAATCTATAATCAGGATCGATCTTTTCCTCATCTCTTTCACCTGTTATTGAACTCGATGTTCTGAAGAATCCCACAAGAAATCTGGTTAAAATCAGCAACTAAAAAAAGAAAAAGCAAATATATAACAATATTCAATATTTTGGACATGTCAAAATTCAACGACATATATTCAATAAACAAAAAGACGCAGAAAAGTTCTCAGCCTCACTCACATATCGACGTTTGATCAAATAGTTAAATATAAAAAAAATTATATCCTTTCTCGATCGGAATAATAACCTGTCACTACTTCTTCGTAATCTTTTTATTTTTTTATCATGAATGCCACCATTTTTGCTTTTGGTAAATAAGCGATTTATTTGGTAGTGTAACGATTTGATTGTCAAGAGCCATAATTGTTCTTGGGATTGATAGTGTAGTGGTTTCTCGTTGTCTTGGAGATTTATTGAGATAGCACCTCTAGTTAGTTGGCCGTTGACTCTTTTAGAGATATTCCTACTGAACTATTATGTAGAATCGGTCCTCCTTCATGGCATTGAATGCTAGACAATCTCGACACAGATGAAGAAGAGAATTGAAGCAACAAAAATGTGGTTCTACAGAAAGATATTGAGAATACAATGGACTGGAGATGTGAGCAACGACGAAGTTATGTAGATAATGGAAACAAGAAGGACACATACTTTACATCCAGAAGAGACAATTTCTGGGGCACATAATTAGGAAAGAGTGCTTGGAAATTTCGATGGCCACGAGTCAGATTGAAGGTAACAGGGCCAGAGGAAAGCAAGCCACAACTGGATGGCGGAGAAAAGTTTAGGAGAAAAGACAAAGACAAAAGTTATTAAGAAATACAAAGAAGTGGAAATTGTGGAGAGCCACGATCACCAACGTCCTGAAGGGACACGGCACATTGAAGAAGAAGAAGAAGATGTGTAATGGTTATCAACTCGGACAGTGAAATCAATCCGAATTCCGGTCCAGTGATTTATGTAGATAGACGTCGGTAAGGCATGAATCCATACCTTCTTCACTCAGCTATGGATGCAAGAACAGGGCTAACTGACCTTGATGTGGCAACCGGTCTAGGAGAAGGAAACTGAATTCAAAACCAACCTGAAGAGGGACTGTTACACTACTCTTGCTATGACCGCATTACACGATGGTTTGACGGTTATCGGCTAGGAAAATGAATTGGGCGTGGCGAGTTCAATTCTCGCTCGATCCTGTTTCGGTCTTTCTCACAAATACTCTTGGTAAAGCTATGACTACTTCTCTTCTTCCACTGTTATGGATCAAATAGCATTGCTGAATAGACAATCTTGTCTTAAGGTGGCGACAATCTGGGACAAAGAAAAATTTGAATTTAAAACCAGCCTGAAGAAGGATGTACATCGTCAGGTTATTTTGGTCAACAACCTTCATGGGGCGACACAACTCATTTGAGATAATGAAAGTGCAAACTCACTGATAATATGAAGAAAATTTGGTCTTCATTGGAACTGTTTTCAAACTATTGTTGTCACCTTTAAGATTTTATTTTTTTTATTACTTTTTTTCACCCCAAACAAAGCGATAATACCACTAAGACGCAAAGAGTTACAGAGAGTGGAATGTATAGTGTGTCGATTAGTTGCCAACGGTCATTGTCTGCGATGGACGTTACTCCAAGGAAGCGTACGAAAATTGTAACGCTGCGCGAATATACTGGCAAGCCTTACCAGTGACTAAATCAAAGTACTATAGACTAGCCTGGAAACTATTCTGATTAAATCCAATCGAGAATCTGTGGTCAATCTGCAAGGAAAGACTTGGTGACATGGATAAACGAAGTACTAACATGTGCACTGTGTCATGTTTCATTGGAGAAATACGAACAAATGTAAATAAGAACGGAATTATTTATTTGGTTTCAATTAATTTGCACAAGGCTGTAGGAGAAAGAAAAATAAAAGAACAGGTTTCAGGAAGACAGAACATAGCGATTGATGTTGCATTTACATTTTTGTAGATTGTAGGTGACAGGGAAGCAGGAAAACGAGGAAAGAAACTATTAGAACAGAACTTCCGGTTACATCTAGCTAGTTCAATGGTAAAATGATGAGACCAATTAACCAATCTAGTCGTATGCTTAAAGTCCTGCGGTCGAGATACCAAGGAAGAAAGATCATTAGAACAACTGCCATGAAATATTTATAGAAAAAATATTTATAGAAAAATCAGACGGTTAGCATCAGCTGTAAGGATGGAAGGCGAAAATTGTTATCTACGATGATTAAAAAATAACTGTTTCGTTTTGATGGGTTCAAATTTATAAGCTATTTCATGCCCCAGTTAACATCTGACTGGAGGTCATTTTCCAGAACAGCTATCAATTCTACATTGTCGGATCTCTGAGATTTACTATAAAGACACATGGAAATCATTAGCATTTTTTAACTTTTCGGCTAATACATTATCAAGCCTTCTTCAGATATATGGTGACCCGCTGTTTAAAATGTGTTGTTTTTTCTTCATGTATTTTCCACATCCTGCTGTTGATACTAGTTATGATGCTAAAACCGAATGGGATCTACTCCCAAAATAACCTAGGGTAAAAGTAGG
Source organism: Acanthosepion esculentum (assembly GCA_964036315.1). Lineage (NCBI taxonomy): Eukaryota > Metazoa > Mollusca > Cephalopoda > Sepiida > Sepiidae > Acanthosepion > Acanthosepion esculentum. The sequence goes on along the minus strand of OZ038482.1, from coordinate 116,143,473 downwards.
GGTAGTGGAAGTGCGAAAGTTATTTAGAAATAACGGCTTTCGGAAAATGATTTCTAGATAAGTGAAACAGGCAGATGTTTTATAGTAAGATGCAAGCAAAGAAGCTTCGAGAGCCACTAAAATGGTTATGAAAAATGCATTGTGAGATAAGAATGACAAAGAAAATGCCAGGTCGCTAATATAATGAGGATGATTCCGATAAATAACCGAATTGAATAAGACGACTAAATCAGTCAAAGCTAAAAAGTATCTATTAGTATTGTGAACATAATTATGCCGTCCTGGGTATGACGATAAACTACATCCGCATCCTGGGTAAGACGATAAACTACGTCCAACAGCGAGGCCTTAGATCAGGAGGATTTGAGGAGTGTACAACGACAATTGCTGGTGTTCCCAGGTCTGCCCTGACTCGGGGTGGTAGCACATGCTAGGGTCCCAGCTATGGGCAAATATTCTACCTCCATTATTGAAAAAAAAAAGATATTACCAGCTAGTTTTTTATGTTAAAAAAAATATTACCAGCAATAAAAAAAAAATTGTCGGCATTAAATAATCCATTGAGGTTGATATGCCGTAAACCAAACCAAACATAATTATGAAACTAAACGGTGTAGTGGGACACAATGATGATGACGTCATATACTGATGACCTTTTTAACCTCTTGTGTGAACTGTCTTCTTTGAACTGATGTAAGTTTACCTAGAAAGAAACAATGCATTTATTAATAAGAAGAACTTGAAATGAATGCATGCAAGATTACACAGCTCTAGCAATACTCCTTCATAGCATCAGGAACTTTTCAAACATTCCTCTAACGTGGAAATAAACAATGCAGTTATTAATAAGGATAGTCGAAATGAATACATGCAAGATTTCACAGCTCTAACATCACTCCTTCATAGTCAGCCTATGAAGTTTTTAACCAACCCAATAACGGGAAAATAAACAATGCAGCTATTAATAAGGATAGTCGAAATGAATACATGCAAGATTTCACAGCTCTAACATCACTCCTTCATAGTCAGCCTATGAAGTTTTTAACCAACCCAATAACGAAAAAATAAACAATGCAGCTATTAATAAGGATAGTCGAAATGAATACATGCAAGTTTTCACGGCTCTAACATCACTCCTTCATAGTCAGCCTATGAAGTTTTTAACCAACCCAATAACGAAAAAATAAACAATGCAGCTATTAATAAGGATAGTCGAAATGAATACATGCAAGTTTTCACGGCTCTAACATCACTCCTTCATAGTCAGCCTATGAAGTTTTTAACCAACCCAATAACGGGAAAATAAACAATGCAGCTATTAATAAGGATAGTCGAAATGAATACATGCAAGTTTTCACAGCTCTAACATCACTCCTTCATAGTCAGCCTATGAAGTTTTTAACCAACCCAATAACGGGAAAATAAACAATGCAGATATTAATAAGGATAGTCGAAATGAATACATGCAAGTTTTCACAGCTCTAACATCACTCCTTCATAGTCAGCCTATGAAGTTTTTAACCCACCCAATAAAGTGAAAATAAACAATGCAGCTATTAATAAGGATAGTCGAAATGAATACATGCAAGTTTTCACAGCTGTAACATCACTCCTTCATAGTCAGCCTATGAAGTTTTTAACCGACCCAATAACGGGCAATAAACAACGCAGCTATTAATAAGGATAGTCGAAATGAATACATGCAAGTTTTCACAGCTCTAACATCACTCCTTCATATGTAGCCTATGAAGTTTTTAACCAACCCAATAACGGGAAAATAAACAATGCAGCTATTAATAAGGATAGTCGAAATGAATACATGCAAGTTTTCACAGCTCTAACATCACTCCTTCATTATCATCCTATGAAGTTTTTAACCAACGCAATAATGTGGATATAAACAACGCAGCTATTAATAAGGATAGTCGAAATGAATACATGCAAGTTTTCACAGCTCTAACATCACTCCTTCATAGTCAGCCTATGAAGTTTTTAACCGACCCAATAACGGGCAATAAACAACGCAGCTATTAATAAGGATAGTCGAAATGAATACATGCAAGTTTTCACAGCTCTAACATCACTCCTTCATAGTCAGCCTATGAAGTTTTTAACCAACCCAATAACGAAAAAATAAACAATGCAGCTATTAATAAGGATAGTCGAAATGAATACATGCAAGTTTTCACGGCTCTAACATCACTCCTTCATAGTCAGCCTATGAAGTTTTTAACCAACCCAATAACGGGAAAATAAACAATGCAGCTATTAATAAGGATAGTCGAAATGAATACATGCAAGTTTTCACAGCTCTAACATCACTCCTTCATAGTCAGCCTATGAAGTTTTTAACCAACCCAATAACGGGAAAATAAACAATGCAGATATTAATAAGGATAGTCGAAATGAATACATGCAAGTTTTCACAGCTCTAACATCACTCCTTCATAGTCAGCCTATGAAGTTTTTAACCAACCCAATAACGTGAAAATAAACAATGCAGCTATTAATAAGGATAGTCGAAATGAATACATGCAAGTTTTCACAGCTCTAACATCACTCCTTCATAGTCAGCCTATGAAGTTTTTAACCAACCCAATAACGTGAAAATAAACAATGCAGCTATTAATCAGGATAGTCGAAATGAATACATGCAAGATTTCACAGCTCTAACATCACTCCTTCATAGTCAGCCTATGAAGTTTGTAACCAACCCAATAACGGCAAAATAAACAATGCAGCTATTAATAAGGATAGTCGAAATGAATACATGCAAGATTTCACAGCTCTAACATCACTCCTTCATAGTCAGCCTATGAAGTTTTTAACCAACCCAATAACGTGGAAATAAACAACGCAGCTATTAATAAGGATAGTCGAAATGAATACATGCAAGTTTTCACAGCTGTAACATCACTCCTTCATAGTCAGCCTATGAAGTTTTTAACCGACCCAATAACGGGCAATAAACAACGCAGCTATTAATAAGGATAGTCGAAATGAATACATGCAAGTTTTCACAGCTCTAACATCACTCCTTCATATGTAGCCTATGAAGTTTTTAACCAACCCAATAACGGGAAAATAAACAATGCAGCTATTAATAAGGATAGTCGAAATGAATACATGCAAGTTTTCACAGCTCTAACATCACTCCTTCATAGTCATCCTATGAAGTTTTTAACCAACCCAATAACGGGAAAATAAACAATGCAGCTATTAATAAGGATAGTCGAAATGAATACATGCAAGTTTTCACAGCTTTAACATCATTCCTTCATATTCAGTCTATGAAGATTTTAACCAACCCAATAATGTGGATATAAACAACGCAGCTATTAATAAGGATAGTCGAAATGAATACATGCAAGTTTTCACAGCTCTAACATCACTCCTTCATAGTCAGCCTATGAAGTTTTTAACCCACCCAATAAAGTGAAAATAAACAATGCAGCTATTAATAAGGATAGTCGAAATGAATACATGCAAGTTTTCACAGCTGTAACATCACTCCTTCATAGTCAGCCTATGAAGTTTTTAACCGACCCAATAACGGGCAATAAACAACGCAGCTATTAATAAGGATAGTCGAAATGAATACATGCAAGTTTTCACAGCTCTAACATCACTCCTTCATATGTAGCCTATGAAGTTTTTAACCAACCCAATAACGGGAAAATAAACAATGCAGCTATTAATAAGGATAGTCCAAATGAATACATGCAAGTTTTCACAGCTCTAACATCACTCCTTCATAGTCAGGCTATGAAGTTTTTAACCAACCCAATAACGGGAAAATAAACAATGCAGCTATTAATAAGGATAGTCGAAATGAATACATGCAAGTTTTCACAGCTCTAACATCATTCCATCATAGTCAGCCTATGAAGTTTTTAACCAACCGAATAACGTGGAAATAAACAACGCAGCTATTAATAAGGATAGTCGAAATGAATACATGCAAGTTTTCACAGCTCTAACATCATTCCATCATAGTCAGCCTATGAAGTTTTTAACCAACCGAATAACGTGGAAATAAACAACGCAGCTATTAATAAGGATAGTCGAAATGAATACATGCAAGTTTTCACAGCTCTAACATCACTCCTTCATAGTCAGCCTATGAATTTTTTAACCGACCCAATAACGTGGCAATAAACAACGCAGCTATTAATAAGGATAGTCGAAATGAATACATGCAAGTTTTCACAGCTCTAACATCACTCCTTCATAGTCAGCCTATGAAGTTTTTAACCAAACCAATAAAGTGAAAATAAACAATGCAGCTATTAATAAGGATAGTCGAAATGAATACATGCAAGTTTTCACAGCTCTAACCTCACTCCTTCATAGTCAGCCTATGAAGTTTTTAACCCACCCAATAAAGTGAAAATAAACAATGCAGCTATTAATAAGGATAGTCGAAATGAATACATGCAAGTTTTCACAGCTGTAACATCACTCCTTCATAGTCAGCCTATGAAGTTTTTAACCGACCCAATAACGGGAAAATAAACAATGCAGCTATTAATAAGGATAGTCGAAATGAATACATGCAAGTTTTCACAGCTCTAACATCACTCCTTCATAGTCATCCTATGAAGTTTTTAACCAACCCAATAACGGGAAAATAAACAATGCAGCTATTAATAAGGATAGTCGAAATGAATACATGCAAGTTTTCAGAGCTTTAACATCATTCCTTCATATTCAGCCTGTGAAGTTGTTAACCAACCCAATAACGTGGATATAAACAATGCAGCTATTAATAAGGATAGTCGAAATGAATACATGCAAGTTTTCACAGCTCTAACATCACTCCTTCATAGTCAGCCTATGAAGTTTTTAACCAACCCAATAACGGGAAAATAAACAATGCAGCTATTAATAAGGATAGTCGAAATGAATACATGCAAGTTTTCACAGCTCTAACATCACTCCTTCATATTCAGCCTATGAAGTTTTTAACCAACCCAATTACGTGAAAATAAACAATGCTTCTATTAATAAGGATAGTCGAAATGAATACATGCAAGTTTTCACAGCTATAATATGATTCCTTCATAGTCAGCCTATGAAGTTTTTAACCGACCCAATAACGTGGCAATAAACAACGCAACTATTAATAAGGATAGTCGAAATGAATACATGCAAGTTTTCACAGCTCTAACATCATTCCTTCATAGTCAGCCAATGAAGTTTTTAACCAACCCAATAACGTGGAAATTAACAACGCAGCTTTTAATAAGGATAGTCGAAATGAATACATGCAAGTTTTCACAGCTCTAACATCACTCCTTCATAATCAGCCTATGAAGTTTTTAATCAAACCAATAACGGGAAAATAATGCAGCTATTAATAAGGATAGTCGAAATGAATTCATGCAAGTTTTCACAGCTCTAACATCACTCCTTCATAGTCAGCCTATGAAGTTTTTAACCAAACCAATAAAGTGAAAATAAACAATGCAGCTATTAATAAGGATAGTCGAAATGAATACATGCAAGTTTTCACAGCTCTAACCTCACTCCTTCATAGTCAGCCTATGAATTTTTTAACCGACCCAATAACGTGGCAATAAACAACGCAGCTATTAATAAGGATAGTCGAAATGAATACATGCAAGTTTTCACAGCTCCAACATCACTTCTTCATAGTCAGCCTATGAAGTTTTTAACCAACCCAATAACGGGAAAATAAACAATGCAGCTATTAATAAGGATAGTCGAAATGAATACATTTAAGTTTTCACAGCTCTAACATCACTCCTTCATAGTCAGCCTATGAAGTTTTTAACCAAACCAATAAAGTGAAAATAAACAATGCAGCTATTAATAAGGATAGTCGAAATGAATACATGCAAGTTTTCACAGCTCTAACATCACTCCTTCATAGTCAGCCTATGAAGTTTTTAACCAACCCAATAACGGGAAAATAAACAATGCAGCTATTAATAAGGATAGTCGAAATGAATACATGCAAGTTTTCACAGCTCTAACATCACTCCTTCATAGTCAGCCTATGAAGTTTTTAACCAACCCAATAACGGGAAAATAAACAATGCAGCTATTAATAAGGATAGTCGAAATGAATACATGCAAGTTTTCACAGCTCTAACATCACTCCTTCATAGTCAGCCTATGAAGTTTTTAACCAACCCAATAACATGGAAATAAACAACGCAGCTATTAATAAGGATAGTCGAAATGAATACATGCAAGTTTTCACAGCTCTAACATCACTCCTTCATAGTCAGCCTATGAAGTTTTTAACCGACCCAATAACGGGCAATAAACAACGCAGCTATTAATAAGGATAGTCGAAATGAATACATGCAAGTTTTCACAGCGCTAACATCACTCCTTCATAGGTAGCCTATGAAGTTTTTAACCAACCCAATAACGGGAAAATAAACAATGCAGCTATTAATAAGGATAGTCGAAATGAATACATGCAAGTTTTCACAGCTCTAACATCACTCCTTCATAGTCATCCTATGAAGTTTTTAACCAACCCAATAACGGGAAAATAAACAATGCAGCTATTAATAAGGATAGTCGAAATGAATACATGCAAGTTTTCACAGCTTTAACATCATTCCTTCATATTCAGCCTATGAAGTTTTTAACCAACCCAATAACGTGGAAATAAACAATGCAGCTATTAATAAGGATAGTCGAAATGAATACATGCAAGTTTTCACAGCTCTAACATCACTCCTTCATAGTCAGCCTATGAAGTTTTTAACCAACCCAATAACGTGGAAATAAAAAACGCAGTTATTAATAAGGATAGTCGAAATGAATACATGCAAGTTTTCACAGCTCTAACATCACTCCTTCATAGTCAGCCTATGAAGTTTTTAACCGACCCAATAACGTGGCAATAAACAACGCAGCTATTAATAAGGATAGTCGAAATGAATACATGCAAGTTTTCACAGCTCTAACATCACTCCTTCATAGGTAGCCTATGAAGTGTTTAACCAACCCAATAACGGGAAAATAAACAATGCAGCTATTAATAAGGATAGTCGAAATGAATACATGCAAGTTTTCACAGCTCTAACATCATTCCTTCATAGTCAGCCTATGAAGTTTTTAACCAACCCAATAACGTGGAAATAAAAAACGCAGCTATTAATAAGGATAGTCGAAATGAATACATGCAAGTTTTCACAGCTCTAACATCACTCCTTCATAGTCAGCCTATGAAGTTTTTAACCGACCCAATAACGTGTCAATAAACAACGCAGCTATTAATAAGGATAGTCGAAATGAATACATGCAAGTTTTCACAGCTCTAACATCACTCCTTCATCGTCAGCCTATGAAGTTTTTAACCAACCGAATAACGTGGAAATAAACAACGCAGCTATTAATAAGGATAGTCGAAATGAATACATGCAAGTTTTCACAGCTCTAACATCACTCCTTCATAGTCAGCCTATGAAGTTTTTAACCCACCCAATAAAGTGAAAATAAACAATGCAGCTATTAATAAGGATAGTCGAAATGAATACATGCAAGTTTTCACAGCTCTAACATCACTCCTTCATAGTCAGCCTATGAAGTTTTTAACCGACCCAATAACGTGGCAATAAACAACGCAGCTATTAATAAGGATAGTCGAAATGAATACATGCAAGTTTTCACAGCTCTAACATCACTCCTTCATAGGTAGCCTATGAAGTTTTTAACCAACCCAATAACGGGAAAATAAACAATGCAGCTATTAATAAGGATAGTCGAAATGAATACATGCAAGTTTTCACAGCTCTAACATCACTCCTTCATAGTCAGCCTATGAGGTTTTTAACCAACCCAATAACGTGAAAATAAACAATGCAGCTATTAATAAGGATAGTCGAAATGAATACATGCAAGTTTTCACAGCTCTAACATCATTCCTTCATAGTCAGCCTATGAAGTTTTTAACCAACCCAATAACGGGAAAATAAACAATGCAGCTATTAATAAGGATAGTCGAAATGAATACATGCAAGTTTTCACAGCTCTAACATCACTCCTTCATAGTCAGCCTATGAAGTTTTTAACCAACCCAATAACGTGAAAATAAACAATGCAGCTATTAATAAGGATAGTCGAAATGAATACATGCAAGTTTTCACAGCTCTAACATCACTCCTTCATAGTCAGCCTATGAAGTTTTTAACCAACCCAATAACGTGAAAATAAACAATGCACCTATTAATCAGGATAGTCCAAATGAATACATGCAAGATTTCACAGCTCTAACATCACTCCTTCATAGTCAGCCTATGAAGTTTGTAACCAACCCAATAACGGGAAAATAAACAATGCAGCTATTAATAAGGATAGTCCAAATGAATACATGCAAGTTTTCACAGCTCTAACATCACTCCTTCATAGTCAGCCTATGAAGTTTTTAACCAACCCAATAACGGGAAAATAAACAATGCAGCTATTAATAAGGATAGTCGAAATGAATACATGCAAGTTTTCACAGCTCTAACATCACTCCTTCATAGTCAGCCTATGAAGTTTTTAACCAACCCAATAACATGGAAATAAACAACGCAGCTATTAATAAGGATAGTCGAAATGAATACATGCAAGTTTTCACAGCTCTAACATCACTCCTTCATAGTCAGCCTATGAAGTTTTTAACCGACCCAATAACGGGCAATAAACAACGCAGCTATTAATAAGGATAGTCGAAATGAATACATGCAAGTTTTCACAGCTCTAACATCACTCCTTCATAGTCATCCTATGAAGTTTTTAACCAACCCAATAACGGGAAAATAAACAATGCAGCTATTAATAAGGATAGTCGAAATGAATACATGCAAGTTTTCACAGCTCTAACATCACTCCTTCATAGTCAGCCTATGAAGTTTTTAACCGACCCAATAACGTGTCAATAAACAACGCAGCTATTAATAAGGATAGTCGAAATGAATACATGCAAGTTTTCACAGCTCTAACATCACTCCTTCATCGTCAGCCTATGAAGTTTTTAACCAACCGAATAACGTGGAAATAAACAACGCAGCTATTAATAAGGATAGTCGAAATGAATACATGCAAGTTTTCACAGCTCTAACATCACTCCTTCATAGTCAGCCTATGAAGTTTTTAACCCACCCAATAAAGTGAAAATAAACAATGCAGCTATTAATAAGGATAGTCGAAATGAATACATGCAAGTTTTCACAGCTCTAACATCACTCCTTCATAGTCAGCCTATGAAGTTTTTAACCGACCCAATAACGTGGCAATAAACAACGCAGCTATTAATAAGGATAGTCGAAATGAATACATGCAAGTTTTCACAGCTCTAACATCACTCCTTCATAGGTAGCCTATGAAGTTTTTAACCAACCCAATAACGGGAAAATAAACAATGCAGCTATTAATAAGGATAGTCGAAATGAATACATGCAAGTTTTCACAACTCTAACATCACTCCTTCATAGTCAGCCTATGAAGTTTTTAACCAACCCAATAACGGGAAAATAAACAATGCAGCTATTAATAAGGATAGTCGAAATGAATACATGCAAGTTTTCACAGCTCTAACATCACTCCTTCATAGTCAGCCTATGAGGTTTTTAACCAACCCAATAACGTGAAAATAAACAATGCAGCTATTAATAAGGATAGTCGAAATGAATACATGCAAGTTTTCACAGCTCTAACATCATTCCTTCATAGTCAGCCTATGAAGTTTTTAACCAACCCAATAACGGGAAAATAAACAATGCAGCTATTAATAAGGATAGTCGAAATGAATACATGCAAGTTTTCACAGCTCTAACATCACTCCTTCATAGTCAGCCTATGAATTTTTTAACCGACCCAATAACGTGGCAATAAACAACGCAGCTATTAATAAGGATAGTCGAAATGAATACATGCAAGTTTTCACAGCTCCAACATCACTTCTTCATAGTCAGCCTATGAAGTTTTTAACCAACCCAATAACGGGAAAATAAACAATGCAGCTATTAATAAGGATAGTCGAAATGAATACATTTAAGTTTTCACAGCTCTAACATCACTCCTTCATAGTCAGCCTATGAAGTTTTTAACCAAACCAATAAAGTGAAAATAAACAATGCAGCTATTAATAAGGATAGTCGAAATGAATACATGCAAGTTTTCACAGCTCTAACATCACTCCTTCATAGTCAGCCTATGAAGTTTTTAACCAACCCAATAACGGGAAAATAAACAATGCAGCTATTAATAAGGATAGTCGAAATGAATACATGCAAGTTTTCACAGCTCTAACATCACTCCTTCATAGTCAGCCTATGAAGTTTTTAACCAACCCAATAACGGGAAAATAAACAATGCAGCTATTAATAAGGATAGTCGAAATGAATACATGCAAGTTTTCACAGCTCTAACATCACTCCTTCATAGTCAGCCTATGAAGTTTTTAACCAACCCAATAACATGGAAATAAACAACGCAGCTATTAATAAGGATAGTCGAAATGAATACATGCAAGTTTTCACAGCTCTAACATCACTCCTTCATAGTCAGCCTATGAAGTTTTTAACCGACCCAATAACGGGCAATAAACAACGCAGCTATTAATAAGGATAGTCGAAATGAATACATGCAAGTTTTCACAGCGCTAACATCACTCCTTCATAGGTAGCCTATGAAGTTTTTAACCAACCCAATAACGGGAAAATAAACAATGCAGCTATTAATAAGGATAGTCGAAATGAATACATGCAAGTTTTCACAGCTCTAACATCACTCCTTCATAGTCAGCCTATGAAGTTTTTAACCGACCCAATAACGTGGCAATAAACAACGCAGCTATTAATAAGGATAGTCGAAATGAATACATGCAAGTTTTCACAGCTCTAACATCACTCCTTCATAGTCAGCCTATGAAGTTTTTAACCAACCCAATAACGTGGAAATAAAAAACGCAGTTATTAATAAGGATAGTCGAAATGAATACATGCAAGTTTTCACAGCTCTAACATCACTCCTTCATAGTCAGCCTATGAAGTTTTTAACCCACCCAATAAAGTGAAAATAAACAATGCAGCTATTAATAAGGATAGTCGAAATGAATACATGCAAGTTTTCACAGCTCTAACATCACTCCTTCATAGGTAGCCTATGAAGTGTTTAACCAACCCAATAACGGGAAAATAAACAATGCAGCTATTAATAAGGATAGTCGAAATGAATACATGCAAGTTTTCACAGCTCTAACATCATTCCTTCATAGTCAGCCTATGAAGTTTTTAACCAACCCAATAACGTGGAAATAAAAAACGCAGCTATTAATAAGGATAGTCGAAATGAATACATGCAAGTTTTCACAGCTCTAACATCACTCCTTCATAGTCAGCCTATGAAGTTTTTAACCGACCCAATAACGTGTCAATAAACAACGCAGCTATTAATAAGGATAGTCGAAATGAATACATGCAAGTTTTCACAGCTCTAACATCACTCCTTCATCGTCAGCCTATGAAGTTTTTAACCAACCGAATAACGTGGAAATAAACAACGCAGCTATTAATAAGGATAGTCGAAATGAATACATGCAAGTTTTCACAGCTCTAACATCACTCCTTCATAGTCAGCCTATGAAGTTTTTAACCCACCCAATAAAGTGAAAATAAACAATGCAGCTATTAATAAGGATAGTCGAAATGAATACATGCAAGTTTTCACAGCTCTAACATCACTCCTTCATAGTCAGCCTATGAAGTTTTTAACCGACCCAATAACGTGGCAATAAACAACGCAGCTATTAATAAGGATAGTCGAAATGAATACATGCAAGTTTTCACAGCTCTAACATCACTCCTTCATAGGTAGCCTATGAAGTTTTTAACCAACCCAATAACGGGAAAATAAACAATGCAGCTATTAATAAGGATAGTCGAAATGAATACATGCAAGTTTTCACAGCTCTAACATCACTCCTTCATAGTCAGCCTATGAGGTTTTTAACCAACCCAATAACGTGAAAATAAACAATGCAGCTATTAATAAGGATAGTCGAAATGAATACATGCAAGTTTTCACAGCTCTAACATCATTCCTTCATAGTCAGCCTATGAAGTTTTTAACCAACCCAATAACGGGAAAATAAACAATGCAGCTATTAATAAGGATAGTCGAAATGAATACATGCAAGTTTTCACAGCTCTAACATCACTCCTTCATAGTCAGCCTATGAAGTTTTTAACCAACCCAATAACGTGAAAATAAACAATGCAGCTATTAATAAGGATAGTCGAAATGAATACATGCAAGTTTTCACAGCTCTAACATCACTCCTTCATAGTCAGCCTATGAAGTTTTTAACCAACCCAATAACGTGAAAATAAACAATGCACCTATTAATCAGGATAGTCCAAATGAATACATGCAAGATTTCACAGCTCTAACATCACTCCTTCATAGTCAGCCTATGAAGTTTGTAACCAACCCAATAACGGGAAAATAAACAATGCAGCTATTAATAAGGATAGTCCAAATGAATACATGCAAGTTTTCACAGCTCTAACATCACTCCTTCATAGTCAGCCTATGAAGTTTTTAACCAACCCAATAACGGGAAAATAAACAATGCAGCTATTAATAAGGATAGTCGAAATGAATACATGCAAGTTTTCACAGCTCTAACATCACTCCTTCATAGTCAGCCTATGAAGTTTTTAACCAACCCAATAACATGGAAATAAACAACGCAGCTATTAATAAGGATAGTCGAAATGAATACATGCAAGTTTTCACAGCTCTAACATCACTCCTTCATAGTCAGCCTATGAAGTTTTTAACCGACCCAATAACGGGCAATAAACAACGCAGCTATTAATAAGGATAGTCGAAATGAATACATGCAAGTTTTCACAGCTCTAACATCACTCCTTCATAGTCATCCTATGAAGTTTTTAACCAACCCAATAACGGGAAAATAAACAATGCAGCTATTAATAAGGATAGTCGAAATGAATACATGCAAGTTTTCACAGCTCTAACATCACTCCTTCATAGTCAGCCTATGAAGTTTTTAACCGACCCAATAACGTGTCAATAAACAACGCAGCTATTAATAAGGATAGTCGAAATGAATACATGCAAGTTTTCACAGCTCTAACATCACTCCTTCATCGTCAGCCTATGAAGTTTTTAACCAACCGAATAACGTGGAAATAAACAACGCAGCTATTAATAAGGATAGTCGAAATGAATACATGCAAGTTTTTACAGCTCTAACATCACTCCTTCATAGTCAGCCTATGAAGTTTTTAACCCACCCAATAAAGTGAAAATAAACAATGCAGCTATTAATAAGGATAGTCGAAATGAATACATGCAAGTTTTCACAGCTCTAACATCACTCCTTCATAGTCAGCCTATGAAGTTTTTAACCGACCCAATAACGTGGCAATAAACAACGCAGCTATTAATAAGGATAGTCGAAATGAATACATGCAAGTTTTCACAGCTCTAACATCACTCCTTCATAGGTAGCCTATGAAGTTTTTAACCAACCCAATAACGGGAAAATAAACAATGCAGCTATTAATAAGGATAGTCGAAATGAATACATGCAAGTTTTCACAGCTCTAACATCACTCCTTCATAGTCAGCCTATGAAGTTTTTAACCCACCCAATAACGGGAAAATAAACAATGCAGCTATTAATAAGGATAGTCGAAATGAATACATGCAAGTTTTCACAGCTCTAACATCACTCCTTCATAGTCAGCCTATGAGGTTTTTAACCAACCCAATAACGTGAAAATAAACAATGCAGCTATTAATAAGGATAGTCGAAATGAATACATGCAAGTTTTCACAGCTCTAACATCATTCCTTCATAGTCAGCCTATGAAGTTTTTAACCAACCCAATAACGGGAAAATAAACAATGCAGCTATTAATAAGGATAGTCGAAATGAATACATGCAAGTTTTCACAGCTCTAACATCACTCCTTCATAGTCAGCCTATGAAGTTTTTAACCAACCCAATAACGTGAAAATAAACAATGCAGCTATTAATAAGGATAGTCGAAATGAATACATGCAAGTTTTCACAGCTCTAACATCACTCCTTCATAGTCAGCCTATGAAGTTTTTAACCAACCCAATAACGTGAAAATAAACAATGCACCTATTAATCAGGATAGTCCAAATGAATACATGCAAGATTTCACAGCTCTAACATCACTCCTTCATAGTCAGCCTATGAAGTTTGTAACCAACCCAATAACGGGAAAATAAACAATGCAGCTATTAATAAGGATAGTCCAAATGAATACATGCAAGTTTTCACAGCTCTAACATCACTCCTTCATAGTCAGCCTATGAAGTTTTTAACCAACCCAATAACGGGAAAATAAACAATGCAGCTATTAATAAGGATAGTCGAAATGAATACATGCAAGTTTTCACAGCTCTAACATCACTCCTTCATAGTCAGCCTATGAAGTTTTTAACCAACCCAATAACATGGAAATAAACAACGCAGCTATTAATAAGGATAGTCGAAATGAATACATGCAAGTTTTCACAGCTCTAACATCACTCCTTCATAGTCAGCCTATGAAGTTTTTAACCGACCCAATAACGGGCAATAAACAACGCAGCTATTAATAAGGATAGTCGAAATGAATACATGCAAGTTTTCACAGCTCTAACATCACTCCTTCATAGTCATCCTATGAAGTTTTTAACCAACCCAATAACGGGAAAATAAACAATGCAGCTATTAATAAGGATAGTCGAAATGAATACATGCAAGTTTTCACAGCTCTAACATCACTCCTTCATAGTCAGCCTATGAAGTTTTTAACCGACCCAATAACGTGTCAATAAACAACGCAGCTATTAATAAGGATAGTCGAAATGAATACATGCAAGTTTTCACAGCTCTAACATCACTCCTTCATCGTCAGCCTATGAAGTTTTTAACCAACCGAATAACGTGGAAATAAACAACGCAGCTATTAATAAGGATAGTCGAAATGAATACATGCAAGTTTTCACAGCTCTAACATCACTCCTTCATAGTCAGCCTATGAAGTTTTTAACCCACCCAATAAAGTGAAAATAAACAATGCAGCTATTAATAAGGATAGTCGAAATGAATACATGCAAGTTTTCACAGCTCTAACATCACTCCTTCATAGTCAGCCTATGAAGTTTTTAACCGACCCAATAACGTGGCAATAAACAACGCAGCTATTAATAAGGATAGTCGAAATGAATACATGCAAGTTTTCACAGCTCTAACATCACTCCTTCATAGGTAGCCTATGAAGTTTTTAACCAACCCAATAACGGGAAAATAAACAATGCAGCTATTAATAAGGATAGTCGAAATGAATACATGCAAGTTTTCACAGCTCTAACATCACTCCTTCATAGTCAGCCTATGAAGTTTTTAACCAACCCAATAACGGGAAAATAAACAATGCAGCTATTAATAAGGATAGTCGAAATGAATACATGCAAGTTTTCACAGCTCTAACATCACTCCTTCATAGTCAGCCTATGAGGTTTTTAACCAACCCAATAACGTGAAAATAAACAATGCAGCTATTAATAAGGATAGTCGAAATGAATACATGCAAGTTTTCACAGCTCTAACATCATTCCTTCATAGTCAGCCTATGAAGTTTTTAACCAACCCAATAACGGGAAAATAAACAATGCAGCTATTAATAAGGATAGTCGAAATGAATACATGCAAGTTTTCACAGCTCTAACATCACTCCTTCATAGTCAGCCTATGAAGTTTTTAACCAACCCAATAACGTGAAAATAAACAATGCAGCTATTAATAAGGATAGTCGAAATGAATACATGCAAGTTTTCACAGCTCTAACATCACTCCTTCATAGTCAGCCTATGAAGTTTTTAACCAACCCAATAACGTGAAAATAAACAATGCACCTATTAATCAGGATAGTCCAAATGAATACATGCAAGATTTCACAGCTCTAACATCACTCCTTCATAGTCAGCCTATGAAGTTTGTAACCAACCCAATAACGGGAAAATAAACAATGCAGCTATTAATAAGGATAGTCCAAATGAATACATGCAAGTTTTCACAGCTCTAACATCACTCCTTCATAGTCAGCCTATGAAGTTTTTAACCAACCCAATAACGGGAAAATAAACAATGCAGCTATTAATAAGGATAGTCGAAATGAATACATGCAAGTTTTCACAGCTCTAACATCACTCCTTCATAGTCAGCCTATGAAGTTTTTAACCAACCCAATAACATGGAAATAAACAACGCAGCTATTAATAAGGATAGTCGAAATGAATACATGCAAGTTTTCACAGCTCTAACATCACTCCTTCATAGTCAGCCTATGAAGTTTTTAACCGACCCAATAACGGGCAATAAACAACGCAGCTATTAATAAGGATAGTCGAAATGAATACATGCAAGTTTTCACAGCTCTAACATCACTCCTTCATAGTCATCCTATGAAGTTTTTAACCAACCCAATAACGGGAAAATAAACAATGCAGCTATTAATAAGGATAGTCGAAATGAATACATGCAAGTTTTCACAGCTCTAACATCACTCCTTCATAGTCAGCCTATGAAGTTTTTAACCGACCCAATAACGTGTCAATAAACAACGCAGCTATTAATAAGGATAGTCGAAATGAATACATGCAAGTTTTCACAGCTCTAACATCACTCCTTCATCGTCAGCCTATGAAGTTTTTAACCAACCGAATAACGTGGAAATAAACAACGCAGCTATTAATAAGGATAGTCGAAATGAATACATGCAAGTTTTCACAGCTCTAACATCACTCCTTCATAGTCAGCCTATGAAGTTTTTAACCCACCCAATAAAGTGAAAATAAACAATGCAGCTATTAATAAGGATAGTCGAAATGAATACATGCAAGTTTTCACAGCTCTAACATCACTCCTTCATAGTCAGCCTATGAAGTTTTTAACCGACCCAATAACGTGGCAATAAACAACGCAGCTATTAATAAGGATAGTCGAAATGAATACATGCAAGTTTTCACAGCTCTAACATCACTCCTTCATAGGTAGCCTATGAAGTTTTTAACCAACCCAATAACGGGAAAATAAACAATGCAGCTATTAATAAGGATAGTCGAAATGAATACATGCAAGTTTTCACAGCTCTAACATCACTCCTTCATAGTCAGCCTATGAAGTTTTTAACCAACCCAATAACGGGAAAATAAACAATGCAGCTATTAATAAGGATAGTCGAAATGAATACATGCAAGTTTTCACAGCTCTAACATCACTCCTTCATAGTCAGCCTATGAGGTTTTTAACCAACCCAATAACGTGAAAATAAACAATGCAGCTATTAATAAGGATAGTCGAAATGAATACATGCAAGTTTTCACAGCTCTAACATCATTCCTTCATAGTCAGCCTATGAAGTTTTTAACCAACCCAATAACGGGAAAATAAACAATGCAGCTATTAATAAGGATAGTCGAAATGAATACATGCAAGTTTTCACAGCTCTAACATCACTCCTTCATAGTCAGCCTATGAAGTTTTTAACCAACCCAATAACGTGAAAATAAACAATGCAGCTATTAATAAGGATAGTCGAAATGAATACATGCAAGTTTTCACAGCTCTAACATCACTCCTTCATAGTCAGCCTATGAAGTTTTTAACCAACCCAATAACGTGAAAATAAACAATGCAGCTATTAATCAGGATAGTCCAAATGAATACATGCAAGATTTCACAGCTCTAACATCACTCCTTCATAGTCAGCCTATGAAGTTTGTAACCAACCCAATAACGGGAAAATAAACAATGCAGCTATTAATAAGGATAGTCGAAATGAATACATGCAAGTTTTCACAGCTCTAACATCATTCCTTCATAGTCAGCCTATGAAGTTTTTAACCAACCCAACAACGGGAAAATAAACAATGCAGCTATTAATAAGGATAGTCGAAATGAATACATGCAAGTTTTCACAGCTCTAACATCACTCCTTCATAGTCAGCCTATGAAGTTTTTAACCAACCCAATAACGTGAAAATAAACAATGCAGCTATTAATCAGGATAGTCCAAATGAATACATGCAAGATTTCACAGCTCTAACATCACTCCTTCATATTCAGCCTATGAAGTTTGTAACCAACCCAATAACGGGAAAATAAACAATGCAGCTATTAATAAGGATAGTCGAAATGAATACATGCAAGTTTTCACAGCTCTAACATCATTCCTTCATAGTCAGCCTATGAAGTTTTTAACCAACCCAACAACGGGAAAATAAACAATGCAGCTATTAATAAGGATAGTCGAAATGAATACATGCAAGTTTTCACAGCTCTAACATCACTCCTTCATAGTCAGCCTATGAAGTTTTTAACCAACCCAATAACGTGAAAATAAACAATGCAGCTATTCATCAGGATAGTCGAAATGAATACATGCAAGTTTTCACAGCTCTAACATCACTCCTTCATAGTCAGCCTATGAAGTTTTTAACCAACCCAATAACGTGAAAATAAACAATGCAGCTATTAATAAGGATAGTCGAAATGAATACATGCAAGTTTTCACAGCTCTAACATCATTCCTTCATAGTCAGCCTATGAAGTTTTTAACCAACTCAATAACGTGAAAATAAACAATGCAGCTATTAATAAGGTTAGTCGAAATGAATACATGCAAGTTTTAACAGCTCCAACATCACTCCTTCATAGTCAGCCTATGAAGTTTTTAACCAACCCAATAACGGGAAAATAAACAATGCAGCTATTAATAAGGATAGTCGAAATTAATACATGCAAGATTTCACAGCTTTAGTCTATGAACTTTTCTGCCCACCATCGTAAAGTCTAGCAATTTTTTTTTCAGCTTGCTAAAGAAAGCTTTCATTCTCAGAATATTTGCGTGTGGGTGGAATGGCAGACAAATGCAGCAACGGATAAACTGATAGTGTGGAGGAAAGCGTTTGATTGACGGCAGAGAGGCAACAATAATCGTCTTTAGCATCCCGAACTTAGAAAACTCATCGCATCCTCAGCAGCTGGCAAATAGATGAAAAGGCTGATTAGCAATATTAAATTGAATATTTCTTTTAGAAGAAAATTTGAAACACTGACAGTAAAAGAGATACGAACGTGAATAAATAGCTTCAAACGGATACAATGCAATCTAGAGTGAAAACCGACCGATCATTGAAAAAGTATGCCGAAAGCTAAAATCTATCACACAAAATCAGATTTATCACATAAAACCTGCTCCTCTCCAAGACGTTGTCGATCACCACTCTCCACAGCTTCCTCTTAGTAACGTTTTTTTTTTCTTTTTTGCCATCCATTTACACAAGATTTTTGGTAGGTTACTCCCTTGCTTTCCTTTGTTCCTATTATCTGTAATATTTTCTCTGAGTGTAAAAAACTCCTTGTTTTTATTTGCTAAACTAATCTTAGTTTGGCTTAAGGGCACAGGTGTGGAGCATCCAGTAAGAACTCAACTAACTGCTCAGTAATAATAATCTTGCTAACCAATACCCTAGTCCTAAACTTTTAAATGTCAAGTCTGGCTGAGTTTGGCACAAGGCTGCAAGTATGAGGAACTAAGTGAAAATTGTGCTCACGCTTAAAAATAATTGTCAACCAACCCGGTTCGTCTTGCAAGTTGTTTGTTTTCAACCTTCACCTGGACCCCTTCTCCATACACTTTGTATTTTCCAGAACTTTCTTGCAGCGATTAGAATTTTTTTAGTGGCATCAAACTCTCCATTCCTCAAAAAGTATCCATCCTAAGACGAGGGCAGCAATTGTGGATGCAGCGTGCTTGAAGTTGTTTTAGAGAGGAGTTTCCACCATATAAGGTCTAAAACTCCCCCAGTCTGCCTTCGTGTAGCGAAAAATTGTTCTATGGAATGGCAAAACAAGAGATGCTTTTGTTTGGTATCACTCTGAACACTAGGGAATGGTCTAACGTCCCCTTAGGAGAATTTTACTAGGCATTTTTTCTGAGCAGAATTTAAAGAAAAATTCCGGCAGTTTCGCCTAATGCCGTGTTGCATCAGGGATGCTGGCAGGTTCTTCGATTATCTGGGCCAGTTCCTAGGTGATGGAGAAGTCTGCAATATCTGGCTTCTTCATCAGTTTTGTTCTTATGGAGTAACCACTCTTTGTGGTGGATATTGTAGTCACAACAGATATGAAATCTAAGGGAAATTCAGTGAATGTACTATCAATCCTCTCAGATATCCGAATGAAAATTACTGTCCCATCATCCTGAGGGCGTTAGAGAGCGATACCGAATTTGATACTATGGATAGGTGCCACGCGGAAGCACATATATCGTCCTCGATTTGTGCCTCCCTGTCAAAGGCAAACTCTCTTTAATGTAGGCACCGAGTCCGTTGCTGTGGCGATTTAGGTGGTCGTGTTTGGATATTAGAGGTGAGTAGCCGGGAACGCGAGCTCCTGCAGTGTGTTTAAGGCACTGATACCGTTTTCAGACAGAAACAGGAGGTTTGGTTTGGACTCAAGAATATGGGGTCCCCTTCGTAGAATCCTCACATTGGTGGAGGAGTTGGTATACCTGAGGTCTACTTTGAGGTCGTGTAATCGTTTAGATTTGATTTGAATGATTCGTTTTTATGGCTTATCAACCCTCTGCAGATTATTAAAAAACAAGTAAATATTTTTTAGTTTGTAAGAATTTTTGGCGGGTGGATAATGATTTTCGTTTTACTAATTAACCCATAGTTGGTGGAGAAGAGGTGGATTCTTACAATCCCCATGGGTGTTTACGCGTAAATGAATATCATGAACTCAACTGGAATTGGAACTCGGCTCTCCGATTAACTATTCTGAGGCATTTTCTATTACACAACCCGCACATCCAAGCTTACAACACCTGGTATTCCCAAGCCGTCACCCAACTAGATACTGACCAGGCTCGGCATTGCTTAACTTCAGTGATAGTACGGGAACCGTTGTTTGAAATCGATTAGCGAGATGTGGTGCTAGTGGGCAGAACGAGGAACTAAAAACACATGCAGTCAGGAGGAGATAACTGAAATTTCTGAGGCCGGCTTAGAGAATTTCAAATCCGTAAAGCATATTGAAGGCGAAACAGGGGAAACAGTTTGTTCGAATGGATGACAAGAACAAACAGACATGGTAATGGCTAAAAATTACTTAGAGCAACTAAAGTCAGGACATTGTGGAAAGTCATAATCGCCCACGTCACGAAGAGATGTGAGACATAAAACGACAAAGGCAATATTTGTATTTAACATCTATATCGGTGGGGTAGTTAGTGACTAGGCTCTGGATAATTAAACATTGATGTGACATAACGTTGTAAAACTTGCAGCACACATCAAATAAGAAGCACATTTAAATTAATATATCGCAAGTAAGTAGAGATATTCAAAGAACCTCCTGATTAAATTAAACTTCGCCTGATATAATTATGTCTAAATAGGTATTTGCTGATTAAGATAATTTTTTGGTGTACTTTCATGTAACCCGTGAAAAGATTAGTTATTTACAATGTTGGCACGCTAATGCTTCCATTGTGGCAAATATTCCAATTCATAAATTACTGATAGAGGTGGGGAGCTTGCTGGTTGCGTGATGATTTTCAACGAGGTGTTTAAATCGAGGATTTCAGATAATGAACTTTTAAGGGCCTCTCATTTAATTGCCTGGCAGAGCACAATCTACTATTTCTCTCTACTGCGCATGTGTCATAGATTAGGTAAATTTTAGTAAATACCGATTAGCATTGCAGCTGTAGTCGTGACTTCATTGATACTTATCAGACCCATTGCTGAAAAAAACAAAAAAAAAAACAAAAAAAAACAAACAAAACAAAAAACAAACAACAAAAGAAAACTGCTGTAATGACGTCTTCGTTCAAGACAGCCGAAGATTAGGAAGAACATTAGAGAAAGTGTCGATGGAACAGAAGACTAGGTAGGGAAAATAAAGAAGAGGTTTATTAAATACTTATGCATAGAACAGAAAAAACTTGAGTAAATCAACTACTTCTCAAATCCTACTCTAATGTGGCTACTTGCTATATTTATAAATAGTAGCAGTCCATTGTCACAGAGTAGTAGGGAAGTGTAGGATGTAGTCCTAATTGGCAGCAGCTAACACCCACAGGAAAAAGATAATCCGTCCCCAAACTAGAAATACACCCGAAAAAGACTCATGATCTACGTCTGGTAGAGTGTCGTCCATCAAGAAGAGCTAAACCAAAATATCTACATACAATTTTATGTTTATTCCCATACACTGATGGACACGCAGACTTCTGTATGGAATGCACAGTTAGAATATTTCCTCTATTTTGTTATAAACCTTCCGACTTTTTCATCAATGTATTGTAATGTTTTCTTTGTCCAAAATAGACGAGAATTAAGAAGGCTGTAGTTAGAGAGAGTATCGACGGAACAGAAGACTAGGTAGGGAAAATAAAGAAGTTTATTAAATACTCATACAAAGAACGGAAAAAATTGAGTAAATCAACTACTCCTTAAAACCTATTCTAATATGACTACTTGACATATTTATAAGTACGTACAGTCCATTTTCGCAGTAATAGAGGAGAGCAGGATGTACGCTGAGTCCTACTCGACAACAGTTAACACTCACAGGAAAAAGATAATCCACCCCCAAACCAGAAATACACCCGAAAAAGACTCATAATCTACGTCTGGTAGAGTGTCGTCCATCAAGAAGAGCTAGACCAAAACGAAACAATTCATAAGGAAAAAAGATTGTTGTCATTTAGAAGTCTAGCCAAAGCAAATGCGTCCATTAGTGATTAAATGTAAATGACGTCTGCGATAAAGCGAGACAACCTATCCGAATCAATCAGGAAATTATTATGATACTAAATATGAAAATTATTACAAATCCTTTCTCATAAATTGTCTACGTACAATTTTGTGTTTATTCCCATACACTGATGGACACGCAGACTTCTGTGTGGAATGCACAATTAGAATATTTCCTCTATTTTGTTATAAACCTTACGACTCTTTCATCGAATAATGTATTGTAATGTTTTCTTTATCCAACATAGACGAGAATTAGGAAGGCCGTAGTCAGAGAGAGTATCGAAAAAACAGACAAATAGAGAAAGGAAACAAATAAGAGGTTTATTAAATACGCATACAAAAAGCGGAAAAACCTGAGTAAATCAACTACTCCTCAAATCCTACTCTAATGTGGCTACTTGCCATATTTATAAGTCCGAGCCTTTCATTGTCACAGAGTAATAGGGAAGAGCAGGAAGTGTCCTAATTCCTACAACACAACAAAAACAATTGACTTTGCCAAATAAAAATGCCAGGCAATTGTCGCAGGTAATACCGAAACTTGAATCTGAACCCCTTTCTGAGGGTCGCCTAAACACTGTTTCAAAACCTTTAATTCCACAACATCTGATTGAATGTAGCTATGTCTGGTTATGAGTCATTAGTGTAGGGTGTCCATTGGAAGTTTCTTCTTTTCAATTAATAAAATGAACTGAAACGTATTTTTACCATTGATCTTTACACTGGACGCGATAAATATCTTTGGAAAGCCTAAGCCTGTAACAAAAGCACGACGGCCTTCAGCTGAATTAAATATCGAGCAAGGACTAGCGACAGAACTTGTTACTACCGGGTAAAAAAGAGTTGCTTCCTTCAGACAAGGACTCTTTGAGTCTGCGAAATCTCAGACCCAACCTCCTAGAACTGTACATTCAGAAAAACGTCTGGAGTTTTCCAAATGGCATGATTTCAACTATTTAACTTAGTTACTAGTCGGGAATGTATTCTAGCAGTTAGAACAAATATAAAACAACAGCAAATCTGCCTGAGATGTTTCTGAGATGAGGTATAATGTACACTATTTACATTGTTCGGACTATGATCCTCATCTTTGCTACCATATTTATCACAAAGCTTCGGCCGTTTTCCTCAAGGACAGACACATGGCACAGTGGATAAAAGCGTTAGTTAGATCCAGTGACAGGACCCAATTGAATGTGAGTTCAATACCTGGTTAAGGCAGTAGAGAACTTGGAGCGGGGAATTAACAGGAGATAACTTACATCCATTAGATATGGCACGTGAAACTAGAACAGTCTACCCCAGCGAGGGAAATAAAGGGTTCAGTTCGACATTCCAACCACCTGAAGAAGGTCAGAACGTACAACGACCAAAACGTTGTGATAAATATGGCGACAAATATGAGGACAATAGTCCGAATAATGTAAATAGTGTACATAATAACTCATCTCAGAAATATAGACAGATACAGGTTTCCTTGTAATAATACAATATATATATATATATATATATATATATATATATATATATGGAGAAAAATTATATATTCCCCTCTCCAAGTTCTCCACAGCCTTAACCAGGTATTGAACTTATAACTCTTTTGGGTCCTGTCACTTGATCTAGCTAACGCCTTTCTTCACTGTGCCATGTGTCCTTGAGGACAAAGAGTATGAGTTCAATACGCGGTTGAGGTAGTGGAGACCTAGGAGAGGGGAATTAACAGGAGATAACTGACAACTGACATCCATCAAAACATGGCACGTGGAACTAGAACAGCTTACTCCAGAGAGCGAAATAAAGGGTTCAGTTCGACATTCCAACCACCTGAAGAAGGCCGGAGCGTACAACGACCGAAACGTTGTGATGAATGTAGCCACAAAGATGAGGATGATAGTCCGAACAATGTAAATAGTGAACAACAACAATAATAATAATGATAATTAATAAACGCTTTTCAGAAAAACCTTTACCAGATGACATCGATTCTAGTATTCCTGAAAGAAGCACCCCATCTTTTCGGCACGTGACATTGTTGGGATACGTTAACCTGAATCCGGACATGAGATCAAGATGTAAAAAATGAACACAGAATCCTACAGTACATCTTACATATTTGATACACTCACCATATAGTCGCCTGAAAGATTTATCTGCTCTCCGGTGCAATTGGACATAATCGTGTTGGACAATTTCAAACCTGTGATTAATTGTAATCTATTGTTCCATATTGACATAATTTTTTACCTTCTCAGATTTGGTACTTACAAAACAAAAGGTTGCTTGGCATCGTTAATTAAGCAGGAAGAAATATATTCGTAATCAATCTCATTAGCAGTTTTCAAAGAGAAAAAAAAACTATTTCTGTTGCAGAAGCCGTAAATAGCTGGATTATTATTATTATTATTATTATTTTTTCTTTAATCAAATATTGTTTAACGTCAGATTTCTCACTCAATGATAATTTTCAGGGCTTAGATGAGATCTTATACATCTGCTAACTTTTCAGTTTAAAAACAGCCCTGCCAGATATCAATAAAAAAGTAACAAAAAAAATCAAACTATAACAATTTTCCTTAATTGATATTTTTCGCCAAGATGCAGGTGATTGTCGATTTTGGAAGCGTGATATTGAAAATTGGCATTTGAAAGGATAAATAATGACAATATTTATTTCCACTTCCTTACCTTTTTGAGGAAAACGAGTTTAAAGATTAAGCTTCACTATTTACATTATTCAGACTATTGTCCTCATATTTATTACGTTGTACGATCCGGCTATCTTAAGGTGGTTGGAATGTCGAACTGAACCCTTTATTTCCATCACTGGGGTAGGTAGACTGTTCTAGTTCCACGTGCCATGTTAATGGATGCCAGTTATCAGTTATCTCCTGTTAATTCCCCTCTGCAAGTTCTCCACTGCCTTAACCGGATATTGAACTCACACTCTTTGGGTCGTGTCACTTAATCTAATCAACGCCTTTATCCACTCTGCCATGTGTCCTTGAGAACATCTGTGTATGAATTTCTGGGTATTATGAACCTAATATCTTCAGCAACATTTTTTACCAGTGCTCCTATTACAATTTTTGCTATTATCATTGCATGTTTTTACCAGAACTCATATTGCAATTTTTGTTGTTATTATCGCTTTTCTCTGGCACTCTTTATTACTGGTTCCCATATTGTATTCATTTCTATGCTTGGTCGGTTCTGGAGATTTTTGTGGCCTAGCATATGCGCTGATTAGGAATTTTCCAATAGTGTTCTTTGTCTATGAGCTCAACCTGATCATAATGATCAACGTTTTCTTTTGTTACCTGTTTGAATTTCTAGGATGAGGAGTTATTATTTACATTATTCGCCCTCTCTAGAATCGCCAGATCATTCTTATATGTGTCTCCGTCTCTCTCTACTAAACTCAGTCAGCTATCTGTCCTTTCTCTACCTTTCCCCCTCCTCTCATGACAATTGCGTGCTAGATAGTATTCATGTTAATATAGACAAGGCCATCTTCTACACACGTTTGCAAATATATTTGTGTTCGGTGAATTTAATGCACACCATACCAGGCGTCTTAAACATCTTAAACATCACTAACCTCGCTAGCATCAAAACCCTTAATTTCTCAATTACTCTATCTTTCACTCATGTGGTGAAATTCCCCACGCATTTCCACAGTAATACTGATAGACACGATTTTCTCCTAGACCTCTTTTTTACCACTATCCCTGACTCATGTCGAACTATGCAGCACTGCCATCTTGGCAGCTCTGCCCTCTTGGCAGCTCTGATCATTCGGTAGTGTCTGTAAATATCTCCTTCCGCACCCAACATTCAAGAACCTCCTACCAACAGAATAACTTTCTGTTATCAACGCGAGGATTGGGACTCTTTCCGTGATTTCGTTTGTGACGTTCCTTGGAATGAAGTTTTTATTCATCCTGTTAAAAAATCCGCGTCTAAGGTCTCCTTCTGCGTGAATGTCGGCATCGATGCCTTCATTCCAGTAAGGAAATACCAAGTTAAATCACGTTCATCTCCTTGGTTCTCACTTGCATGCTCGACCGCTATAGCCCAAAGGAATCATTTCTTCCGGCTGTATCAAAGCGACACGTCTGATTGCAACATATGTTTCTTTGTCGCTGCTCGTAATGAGTTCAAGCAAGTCCTCAAAGACGCGAAGATACTGTTTGCCGATAGAATGTAACAACGTATAACATCTCGTAAATTCGGTTCTAGAGATTATTGACGGCTCTGCAAGAACAACGGCAAGTTCTCAATTCCTCCTTTAGTCAATCAATTCAAAGTCCTGACATCTACAGCAGATAATGTAGAATGCGTTGCTCTGAAATTATCTTCAACTCAACCCACAACTCATTTAAAGTACCCATACGTGATTTCCTCACTAGAACAGAGGCTCTTCTGAGTTATATACGCATAACCCCGTCGCTGGTCTCAGACATCATTTCTAAATTAGACTCCCACAAGGCAAGTGGATGTGACGGGATCCCAGCCGTCGTTCTAAAGAAATGTTTCCGAGCTGACTCCATTTTTCTCCAAACTCTACAACTATTGCCTCGCTGATGCCTGCTTTACAGTTTGTTGAAGTTATCTGTAATTTCTGTTTATAAGAACTCTGCAGAACCCTCTGACTCCCTCTAACTATCGCCCGACAACCGCTTTTAGGCAAAGTATTCGAGGCTTTAATCAATGCTGAAGTGTTTAAGCATCATACTATTCACGGCCTACTCCCTGATAAACAATATGGCTTCCGTTTTGCCAGGTCTACCGCCGATGAGCTGAATATGTATATCAAGCTCTTGATAAGAACGGCGAAGCTCGAGCTGTCACGCAGTCAGGATATCACGAAATTGTTTGACAATGTTTGGCTCGTTGGTCTTCTACACATGCTCCAGGGCTACGGTATTACAGGACGATTGTTTCATTTAATCCAAATCGTTCCTATCAAATCGTGAAATGAAGGTCGTATTGAACGAGCTCGCTTCCAGATCCTTTCACACGAACGTGGGTTTCCCCATGGCTCTGTACTCGACCTTTTTCTGATCTTCATCCATTATCTTCCTGATGTTATCTGTTCCCAAGTAGACATTTATGCAGGTGACACTCCCATTTACTCCTGTCTCTATAGCAAATCAGCCAGAACTGACAAAGTTAACCTAGCCGCTGCTCTTGAAAAAGACTTCCAATCAGTGGTTAACTGGAACAGGAAATGGCTTGAAATTGTAATACCCCTAAAACTAAACTGCTCTCATTTAAGACCATAGAGAAAATTTCCTGTCCGCCATCAGCATGGCTGATGCTAAACTCCTGGCGAGCAACATACTGTGATTTCTTGGCCTCACGTTTTTAACTGACTTGAAGTAGAGCGACTACATCGAATCAATAGCTGCATCTAGTGCAAGGAAAGTTCGGTCACTGTGCCGTGCCAGAAGGTTTTTTCTCGTCAGAGTCCATCTTGCGCATTTACAAATTTGCCATTCGTCCCTGCATTGAATTCTGCTGCCACATATAGTCTGGGGCTCCTGCTGTTCATCTGGAGGTTCTTGACAAAATCCAAAGAAGGATCTGCAATATAATCGATCTCGACTTCAGTCACTTTCTCACCGACGGGAAGTGGCTCATCTCTCACTGTTCTAGAAATATTTCCATTGCAAATTCTCAGATTAGATTTTTTCCCCCCGACTACATGAATTTAAGCGTGCTACTAGATCGGCATCTGTTGAAATAGTTAAATATAACTGCCACTTCTACGCCAACAGTTTCTTTTCTCGCACTTCCCGCCTGTGGAATTCCATTCCGTTTCCTTGCTTCCCTGATAACTACAATCTTCAAAAAATTTAAATGCAACGTCAATCGCCATCTTCTATCTTCTTGAATCGAATGCCATTTATCTATTATCCTATTTTCAATCCCCCTATACTTATAATTTTTTCTCACTTTCACACTCTTCACCCCCTGCGTACTAGTGACATTGCTGCCTTGCTTGAGGTGAAATGATTAAAAAAATTACGTTCAGAGTTGTCTTTCTCTTAGACTGCTTGGCAAACAAATCTGTACTGCATTTTCATCATATCTGCGAGTAGAAGACTGGTATTTATATGACACTCCTAAGGTAAATAGTTAGAAATAATTTGGAATAAAAAATCTTAAAGACGATGATCCTTCATCGTGAAATGTAGACTGGCACTAGATAGAGATCTGCTGAATAACAAAAAACACACCACCTGATCCCTTCTAACAGCAAAAACAACAAAAAATGGATAGCGCATAGAAAATAAAATAATGACATAATAATCAAGATATCACATTACCATAAACAAAAGGTTTGGATATGTATATCAAGCTCTTGATAAGAACGGCGAAGCTCGAGCTGTCACGCAGTCAGGATATCACGAAATTGTTTGACAATGTTTGGCTCGTTGGTCTTCTACACATGCTCCAGGGCTACGGTATTACAGGACGATTGTTTCATTTAATCCAGTTTTGGAAGGAAACTGTCATCAGTATTAGAAAGAACTATATAATTTAGTGGACTCATTTCCTGAAAGTCACTTTTAAGAAAAAGAGAATTTCTAAATTTCCACTGAAGACGACACTAACTTGTTGGTCAATGAATGCTCAATGTTTTCTGGGTGGAAACGGTTAATTTTATTATTACCATTCATGCAAAAAGAACAGAAACCTTTGCAGTGAGAATATGGTCACCATTCTCGTAGACATATTTCATGTTCTTAAACGTTAATCTACCCTCTCAAGGAACACAATATGATGTCTGTGTTACTGCTTCCAAATCATATTAAACTCTATAGTCTGAATAATTGGTCAATGTTCAATAAAATTGATTCTTTGTGACTTTTGTTTAACTGGTGTTGAGAATTTGAACTCTTGGCACCTTCCAATATTCGATAATAATGGAGGCGGCTGTCCAAATATGCAATGCATATCTGACAAGCAGGGCTGAAATTGGATGCAAATAGCTTTAAAGAATGTGAATACACTGAAGTGCATTTCAGAAAAAAAGACTCAGAAGAAAGAAATTCAATTTCTATTTAAATAGATGTGGAGATTTTAAATTTACTGATGTTTGAAAATAGATTAAATACTCGTATAAGTTTAACATTTCGACAAAACAGACTTGATTTTTTTTTCTAGGGTTTAATTTTTATTCACCCAAAGGTTTTAGAGTCGTGTGATCATAGCTGTGTGTATGTGTGTATGTGACAGAAAGAGAGAAAGATAGAGAGAGAGAGAGAGAGAGAGAGAGAGAGAGAGGGAGGGAGAGAGATCTGGAGAGAAAGAAGCAAGTAGATAGATAGATAGATAGATAGATAGATAGATATATTTAAGTTAATGGATATTTATTTATCTATCGGACATATTTTTACATAGATAGATATCAACAGACGATGATCGACAGACATACAGACTCACGTAGATATGGAAAGACAGATATAGATAGATAGATAGATAGATAGATGATTTTTTTGTTGACAGAATTCTGAAACAGTGTTTATATTTTCATAAAACGGGACCATGTATGTGTTTATGCGAAAAGTCGCTGTGGTCATTGATGTTTGCAGTTGGGCGTGTCCACGTGCTTATATGCAGTCGCCCGAATATGAGTGTAAAATTTATCCCAAATTAAAAGCAAATTTTTGTTTGTATCTAATTTTTCTGAGCAAGGAATAAATCATTGATTTAATATTTCATTTTCAATACCTGGTAAACTTCAGATAAAAACAGAAACATTTGAAAGATTATTGTCGTGGGTTTAAAAACAAAATCTGTACTCCTTTAATTGGCACGGTAGGGCGGGTTAATTTTTTACTTTTTTTTTTAGAAAATCATCATTGCACTCGGTGTGTAAGCTGGAATTTTATGTGATATGTACTGACATTAAACATACCTTTTACTAATTCTTGAGCATTTAGTTTTAAATTTCCACTCAAAATTTTTTGAGGAGCCTAGTTTAAAATATTAAGTTTCAGTTCAAAATTGGTGCATTGGAATTTCATTCCGGTGAACAGTGAACGCCTTAGAGTACAGCCTTATAAAATCTATCATTTACTGAAGCTTTACAAATTGTATATGGACAAGATGCAAGGGATAAGCATTTTATTGCTAAATCATTTTGTCATCAAATAATACACATATTTACTTCAAAGGGAAATTATGCTGAACAATTTCGCTATATCTTTTTTTTGCTTACAAAACTGACTTCAAAGTGTTACTATTTCACGAATAAATGCCAAAAAAAGTTAATATTTTTTTTTGTATTAGATACAATGATTGAAACATATATTCAAACCATAATTATAATTATGAATCACCACAGTTGCATTGACCCTTCGTGCTGAGGTTAGTCTGAGGGCGATGGTCTTGATTCACGCATTTGTTGCTTTCTTTCTTCTCGGCCGTCTTCTCCAAGTCGAGTTGGTTTGTTCGATAAAATGAGAACTTCAACAAAAGGGGTTTTTAAACTTAAGTATTTTATTAAACACGTCGACGTGTACATTTTTTTTTAACTAGACAGTGGGGTTGCTCTATCATCTCCCCTGGGGAGCAAGTATATCCGAGACACGTAATAACCACGTATAATGTGTAGGACGTGTAAACCATAACTCCCTAACATTGCCACGTTTGGCTCAGCCAATCAAAATCGTCATCTCTGTTTTGTCTACCAGCTGACCCCAAGGTCAGCCTCAGATGTTCTCAGCCAAATACACTGCCCCTCAAAAATAATTGTCTGAAACTATTATTTAACAACGCCAAGCAAAATAATCAATTCTTTTTATTATATTCGATAAGTAAAAAATGTGTAAAATATCGTAAAATATTACAAAAAAGACTAATCAATGAATAAGATCTTCCACCATTTGTTAGGTCATAATCAATAAAAGCAAATAGTAGATAAAAGTGCATATAACACAATAATACTGCTGGGTATATATGATAAGACAAAATGTTTTAAATTTGCATTGTTTATTGATAATCACGCTAATAAAAGGTTACTCAGTGAATTAGATTTGTTAGATCATTTGATAGATTATAATAAATACAAAAAAATAGATAAAAGCGTATATAACACCATAATACTGCTGGGCATATATGATAAGACAAAATGTTTTAAATTTGAGTTGTTTATTGAAAATCACACTAAAACTACGGCACTGTATAATATATTACATCATAATTGAACATTGTTCAGTATAATTTTCCTTTGAAGTAAATGAGGGTTGTATTTGATGGCAAAATGATTTGGTATTAATGTGCCTATGCCTTGGCTCTTGTCCATATACACCTTGTTAAGCTTCAGTAAATTATAAATTCTATAAAGCCGTGCTCTAAGGCTTTAACTGATCACAGGAATTAAATTCCAACGCTACCATTTTGAACTTAAGCTTAATCTTTTAAACTCATTTCTTCAAAAAATGGTAACGATTTGGAAGAAAAATATTTTCTGTCATTTTTTTTATCAATATTAAATTTAGATAAGTAATAACACCAAGAATTAGATTCACAGCTTGTACTAATTTTGGAGCATTTAGTTTTAAATATCGTCTGAAAAATGTACAGAAATAACTAATTTCCGCAGGTTTTTGCTTACAACCTGACTTCAAAATGTTACTATTCCAAGTATAAATCTAAAGAAAGTTGATATCTTTTGTATTAGATACATTTAATGGAAAATATATTCATAACAGAATTCTAATTACGAAAGACCACAAACAAAATATGCAGTTTCTTTTACAGTCTTCGAAAAGTAAAAACAGTTAAAAAAATTGTAAAAGATTACAAGAAGTCTATTCAATATTATTTGTTAGATCATTTGTTAGATCATTTGATAGATCATAATTAATAAAAATTAAAAATAGATAAAAGTGTATATAATAGCATAATACTGCTAGGAACAAATTATAGGACAAAATCTTTTAAATTTGTATTGTTTATTGAAAATCGCACTAAAACTACTGCGCTGTATAACAAATGACATCATAATATAGCTAAATTGTTCAGTATAATTTCCCTTTGAAGTAAATGTGGGTATTATTTGATGGCAAAATGATTTAGCAATAAAGTGTCCATGGCTTGCATCTTGTCCATATACAATTTGTAAAGCTTCAGTAAATGATAAATTTTATAAGGCTGTACTCTAAGGCGTTCACTGTTCACCGGAATGAAATTCCAATGCACCAATTTTGAACTGAAACTTAATATTTTAAACTAGGTTCCTCAAAAAACGGTAATGATTTAGAAATAAATATTTGATGTCACTATTTAGCATGTCATATAGCAACTTCTAAATTGAGTGCAACACTACAGTTCCAAAATCTACCTGACCTATTGACAGAGCAGCATCATGCATATCGAGAAATGCCAACTTTGATCATAGCTAAGAAGAATGAGTTTAACTCTGGTGTAAATACACGAAGGTAGTATCGTCATTTTCAAATTGAGTAAGTAAACCTTTATATGTTAGGGAAATACATTCGCTCTAGAATTTCTTTCTCAGTTGAAGCATTAAATTACTCCTGTAAATCGGCGTTATCTCAGCAGAATGAATCTATAAGAGAAATTTATTTTTTAATTTTTAATATTCATTTGTCTACTCTTTTTCTATTTTCGTTATTGCTTTTATCTGTGGGACTCTATCTTGGCCACCCACTCCATATCTGCTTGCCACATACACAGGCACGCATACCAAGAAAGGTGCTTTAATTATCAGTTGAATTTAACAGAATTTATTCACTTATTATGGGGGCGGATAGGAGGAGAGGTAGATATGTTGTTTCTCTATGCATTTCCATGAGGTTTTTTTTTTGCTTTCAGAAGGAAAGAAAACTAATCGATATTTTTTGCGCTTTGAAAACTTGAATAACAAGGTTAATGCATTTATAAAAGTGAAATTTGATACGAAGCTGGATCAATAAATTCGTAGCCTGGTGCGCAGTTATTAACTGATGTTTGAGCTGAATTCTTTCACTGTATAATGTTTGATTGACGTGATTCCTAATAAACAATGATTGAATCACCTGAGTGAATAAAACTGGGGTCAATATTACATACTAGGCTGGATCAATAATTTCGTAGCCTGGTGTGTAGATATTAACTGAAGATTGATCTGAGACTTTCACTGTATAATGTTTGATCGATATGATTCCTAATAAACAATGAATGAAGTCCCTGAGTGAAGAAAACTAATCGATATTTTTGCGCTGCAGAAACTTGAATAACAAGGTTAATGCATGTAAAATTATATACTAGGCTGAATCAAAATGTTCGTAGCCTGGTGCGTAGTTATTAATCGGTGTATGATCTGAATTCTTCACTGTATAATATTTGATTGACATGATTCCTAATAAACAAAGAATGTCGTCTCTTGAGATGGAAAGACATTATTATGAAAAATAAATATTTTTCTGTGGAATACACATGATTTTTTTACACCATTAGCTTTACAGATTTAAAGAAGTCCTTT
Source organism: Acanthosepion esculentum (assembly GCA_964036315.1). Lineage (NCBI taxonomy): Eukaryota > Metazoa > Mollusca > Cephalopoda > Sepiida > Sepiidae > Acanthosepion > Acanthosepion esculentum. Next base: position 116,109,116 of record OZ038482.1, on the reverse strand, counting down.
GAAAATAACACTTATGAATTTAAAATTAATTATAGAATCAGTTTCCTAAAAATAAAGATATTTAATGTAAAGTTTGAGAATAAACCTATCCTTCTCTTTGCATAAGAATATTTTTATATACTAAACTTCAACCAATAAAAATCTCAAGAGATATTGAAAGCAGGGGATTACTGTTAAAATAGCTATGATTAAAGAGGTGTGTAATGTATATAAAAAAGAAAGGTTGAACAGAATATTATGATGATAACAATTGACCCCTGTCTTGAAGAAGTTACGGTCGAAGTGCTCAGGGATGCATCCACAAAGAACTCTGTTTTACAATGTAGCAGTTCTTAAGAAATGTAACAGTTCTTAAGAAAACTAGCAGTTCTTAAGAAAAGTCTGAGTCGATTTTTCTTCATACATTCGGAATACGGGGAGAATGAGAAAGGTTCAGCTATGTGGATGTGGCATGACATGTCCTAGCTATAAGGGTCTGAACTCGAACAACAAAAGAACATGAACATGGAAACGTGGAAAGTGCGGTAAAATGGCGATAGGGTTACAAGTCTGTGTTGATTAGAATGAAGCTGCCGAGTGAAGAATGTATTTCCAAGACCGGATGAACTATGTTGAAATCTATCAAGGCTAGAAAGTGAGGACTGAGCAACTTCTAGGCTGGATATGGCAGCAATACTCAATTTTTGGTCTTATCTGATTCTTGTAAAATTAAAACGGCATTATTAACAGAATGTCTTTCCTGAAATAAAAATCTTTAAAGAAACATTTGAGGATAGCACAGTCCTAGGTATAGGTATGCAAAAAGCGATTATGTTCCTTTTGTCGAAATAAGTCACGTGACGGAAGTTTAGTGACGTCACTACATACAGTGACGAAAGTGGCAGTCAATTTAATTTGGTTTACAGTGGCCAAACCAAGCGGTTACTATTTGAGCCTGGGCAAAAGCGCCCGGGCTGAAGCTAAATCTGTCTCCTCCAGCACATACTATGACTTACAAGCACTTGGCGCCGTTCCCCTTTGGGAATATATCTTCAAAAGATATAGAAAGAAGCTGAAAGTAATCAATTTGAGAAAACCCAAGACCCACCGATTCCAGTTTGTGGAGTATGTACGCATTTGGGACATAGTTGATGAATCCAGTCCGCTTGAATCTGACATCCTAAACATGGCTTCTCCAGAAACACAAATGGATCTCCATATTATGTGTGAGACTCTATCTTTTTGTTCTCATTTCACTCTGTAGATATATGTTGTTATATTTTCATTGGGTAGGACATGAATAAATATGTCTATATTTTTCTGTGTATGTCTTAGGATTATAAAAGTCCCTCTGAGAACAAAGCATGTTATCATTCGTTTTTCTTTCAGCTATTCCTTTTCGCCCGGGAAATACCGTCTTATTATATCATGGATATAATAATGCCCATAATTGGGAAAATACAAATGGAAAAATAAACCTTTCTTCCAATAGCTCTCCTATTTTTTCCTTTAATAAATTTCCGTCAAGAAACATTTGAGAATAGCTCTGTCCTACGCTTTCGCTTTGCAAACGAGATCGATTGTCTAACTGGCAAAGAAGAGAAACTGCTCAGTCTGGCGAGTAACTTGAATGAAACATCTTCCAGATATGGTTTGCTGTTTACTCTCGAACAACCAAACTCATGATGTACAAGCGGAAAGGGCTTTCATGGAAGATAAACATCAGAGGTCAGGAAGTTAAAATAGTGAGCCAATGAAAAAATGATCTCCATTATCAGTGATGAGCATTACAGAATAGAAATAATTTAAGAATAGCACAAACTGTGACAGCTATCCTAAAAGTAAGAACTATTTACATCTGCCTGAAATCGAAGATCAGCTGTTACGTACACATGCAAATCAAGGGCGTTAACCACGGAACTGCAACGAAGAATCCAAGCATTAGATACTACAGAACCATCCTAGGTATCTTTTGCGCAAATCGCACCAGAAATGAAGTAACGCAAGACGGCATCAGACATGAAACAAGCGGTTTTGAGGACCTCATAACCACTGTCAGGAAGAGAAAGCTGAAATGGCACGGACAGGACATAAGAGTCAACAATCTTTCCACTGTCATTGTACAAGGTAATACCTTATGCAAATGAAGAAAAGGCGGGCAAAATAGGCTGACAACGTCTCTGAGTGGACTGAGAAATCATTCACAGACTCAGATATTGGTATGCAACCGAGTCATGTGGAGGTTTGCTCAGAGATAGATAGATAGATAGATAGATAGATAGATAGATAGAGAGATAGATAGATAGATAGATAAAAATGAGCTGACTGTATCGTTGAGTGCATTGGAAGATCATTCACAGAGACTCAGACATTGACACGCAATTGAAACATGTAGAGAGAGCTGGTAAGGTGCTCAATGTTGTCATGGGATTGATGATGATGATGATGATGATGATGATGATGATGATGATGATGATGATGATGATGATGATGATGATTATTATGATGATGATGACGACGACGATGATGATGATGATGATGTTCATGCTTTGCTTATTAACTCATCATTTTTAGCAAAACAACTGTAAAAAAATCATTGCATTTTTATTTTACTTCATGGAACTTAGTCAGACACAAGACCATATGTTTGGGGCGCCCATCGAGGATCAAACACATTACACTGTATTACTGACCCGCCAATCTAACTTGTGAACCATTGCTCCACATCGAATCATCCTGTCATCATTTCGTTATCACTGATAGGCATATTTAATTACACTCGAACTGTTGTCCTCATCTTTGTTGTTATTATCACAGCTAGGCTATTGGCTCGTGGATTAGAGCCGTGTGCATCGGTTAGTAAATATGATAACAGTAATTGTGAGTTCATTCTCTCGGTTGGGTAGGGCAATCAGGTCGAGCAATAACTGATCAATACTAAATAAGAACTAGACGAGAAATCCCCCCAAACATTGAAAACGGGATGAGAACAATTTAGCCCCGTAGATTAAATAAAGGGTCCAGTTCGAAATTCCCCGAAGATTACCTGGAACGAGAAGTACCTGATGAAGGTCGGTAGATGTAACAGTCGAAATGTCGTGATAATAATAATAATAATAATAATAATAATAATAATAATAATAATAATAATAATAATAATAAAGATAAGGACAATAGTCCGAGTCTAAATAATATAAATAGTGTTATGTCCTTACGTTAGAAATCCAGATAGAATTCGTGCATATATTTCAAAATACGGACAGTCTACATTGTGAGGAAACAGATCTGTCGTGCATAAGCATGAAAAAGATTACAATTTATTAAACCAATAAAGTATATTAATATTAATTAATCGATCTAGGACACAGGCATTCTTTGATTCCCTGACGTGAAACGATAGGTGGTAATTAATGTTCAATTTGTTGATTCAAAGAGTGAATTAAATTAACACGAAATAGATTGTATTCATTAATTCGTTTTAACATATGGTCGCTTGGAAAGCAGCGTATAATGTCCCTTGAATGATAAATGAGACGCTCCTGATAGATTTCTGTTTAAATTGCATGCGTGTTGCATTATCAGTATTTACCTTACTTACAGTCGGATTAAAGTTCACAGTAAAGCTGAGAATATTATTCCGACTGTAAATGATATAAATTGATTTGATAAATCCTATGAAGTGTTTCAGTGAAGTGAATTTAGTCTTGTAATGAATTAAAAGTGCAGACGAGGCTTGAATCTTTCATATTTAATATTACATCTCCTTTCACTTCATTACTTCATTATTTACTCTCAACCAGTGTGCGGTGCGGCCCCCGGCGCCCTCAGACAGACGTGAACCTTAATTCTATTCTACCATGACGCTACTTAACTCGTGCATATTCATTCTTAGAGGCCTCTTGTGAAAAATTTCACCAGAAGCCGCTAACCCTAAAACAAAATTTAAAACAATTGTTTTATTTTTAGAAATTTTCAGCGTCAAAAAAAAGAAAAAAAGAAAAAAAAAAGCGACTCGGTTTAAACAAACGTTCTGCAGGGAATTGATATTTAAGTTTAATAAAACGTAGAATAAAAATAATCGTGTCTTCGATAAAATTATCTGAAAAATAACACGCGTGCTTAAGGGATAAACACCATTCCGTAGAGTGGGAACTGAAGGAAATACTAGATCATTGCAAAAATTCGTGTCTCACAGAAAGCATAGCGTCTTCATCGACATCGCAATGTTGCCTGGAGCGTGAGTAATCGTTTAGATTAAAATCAGCCTGAAGAAATCTGCAAATCCATTTTTTGGTCCTCCGAAAAGAGGAAGCAAGATCCAAATAAGCCATTTGAATTTTTTTTGTCGCTGATCAACCCTTCCAGAAACTTATAGAGCATAATATGGCGAAAGTGCAACTTTTCATCCTCCATCTTTAAGTCATTCATTTGTGAACAAAACATCAGCATTTAACAAATTCTGACTCGAAAATGAACCATGCATGGTTTAAATCTAGATCACACCAGAAACGCCAGTCAAGTTGCGGCCATTTTATATTAACAATGAAAGACAAACACGAACTTTTGCAATGATCTGATGATAATTTAATCTTCTCGCCATTTATATCTGATACACAAGTGTAAGTCTATTTTTCAAAAATCCCACTACAGCTTTGTGGGTAAAAAGAGAAAACAGCGATAATCCCATTAAATATATTAACATAGAAGTAAATGTGTATGTAGCTGAGGTGATAAAACATTATCATTTCCATCATAAAGTCCAGGTTCGAATCATACGATGTTCCATTTGACAAGATGGAGATGACATTTGACAATACTAACTGTCAGTAGAAACGACCAAACCATATCACAGGTATATGTGGGAAATCAGGCCGCCGTCGATAGTTGTAGCGTTACACGACGTTATAATCGATGATTTGAGACTACTATATCATGGACCATGAATGTGAGCAACGATGAGGTCTTAGAGAGGATGCAAACAAGTAGGAAGCTTATACTTAACATCAGAAAAAGGCAGAGTAAATTTCAGGGATGTGTAAGGAGAAAATAGGGCCTGGAGAATCTGATACTCACAGGTCGATTAGAGAGAAATAGAGACAAGGGAAAGAAACGCATGACATACCTGGCGGGCTTAAGCAAGTGGATGACAGAACGTGGTATAGGGGAGGCGGCAGAGGCACGAAACTTATTGAGAGCTACAAGGAATAGGGGGAAGTGGAGAGCCATGATTGCCTACGTCCTGAAAGGACACGGCACATAAAAAGAAAGAAAAGAGCTTGCCCAACTATTGATCGTGCCAAGTTATGCGTTCCTCCCAGAAAATGTAACCTAGGTCCGCTCAGCATTATAGCAGGGCCTGCAATAAGGAGGACCTAGCGTGTACTTGGAAAACAAATAGCAAGGCATGAGCTTAAAGGAATTATTTGTTGAAAGTTATTATCAGGACGAAACTTGTAGTTTACTTCTTTGTTCCTGATTCATTTTCGCATTGTCGTTGGGCATCGGGTGACTGCTATGGAAATATAAATATCTCATATCAAGAGGTTAAAAAGAGAATGAGAAAATGAAGAAAGCAGGTGAGATATTAAGGGCATTATTACGCCTGCAAATAATGTAAAATAAAAATTATGAATGAATGAAAAATTAAAAAAAGAAATGAAAGAAGAGAAATTTATTTTTCAAAACTGAAAGAAACGAGAGAAATTCAAAAATAAAACTGAAAGAAACGAGAGAAATTCAAAAATAAAACTGAAAGAAACGAGAGAAATTCAAAAATAAAACTGAAAGAAACGAGAGAAATTCAAAAATAAAACTGAAAGAAACGAGAGAAATTCAAAAATAAAACTGAAAGAAACGAGAGAAATTCAAAAATAAAACTGAAAGAAACGAGAGAAATTCAAAAATAAAACTGAAAGAAACGAGAGAAATTCAAAAATAAAACTGAAAGAAACGAGAGAAATTCAAAAATAAAACTGAAAGAAACGAGAGAAATTCAAAAATAAAACTGAAAGAAACGAGAGAAATTCAAAAATAAAACTGAAAGAAACGAGAGAAATTCAAAAATAAAACTGAAAGAAACGAGAGAAATTCAAAAATAAAACTGAAAGAAACGAGAGAAATTCAAAAATAAAAGAAATAAATATGGTAAAAAGAAAGAAAATACGAAGTGAGAGAGAGAGAGAGAGAGAGAGAGAGAGAGAGAGAGAGAATTAGAGAGAGAGAGAAAAGAAGAATATGTAATTACTAATGCTTGCATTAATGTTATTTGGATTATTCATATAAAAATATATAAAACTACCTAGCTATATGATAATGCTTCATCAATATTAGAACAATTATATTATAGTGAAAGCAAAGAAAGAGAGCGAGAGAAAAAACTATACGCGTAAGAGTCAGAATGAACATACTGTCAATATGGTAAAAAACCTATGTGTGAATGGTAGATTCACATACCATCAATCTGGTGGAAATATATCCGGAGTGTCAGAATGAAAAGCCATCAATCTAGTGGAAATATAAGCGTGAGTGTCTGAATGATAAAGCATCAATCTGTTGAAAATATAAGCGTGAGTATCAGAATGACAAGCCATCAATCTGGTAGAATGATAAGCGAGAGTGTCAGAATGACAAATCATAAATCTGATAGAAATATAAGCGTGAGTGTCAGAATATCAACCCATCAATCTGGTAGAAATATAAGCGTGAATGTCAAAATGACAAGCCATCAATCTGGTAGAAATATAAGCGTGAATGTCAGAATTACAAGCCATCAATCTGGTAAAAATATAAGCGTGAGTGTCAGTATGACAAACCATCAATCTGGTAGAAATATAAGCGTGAGTGTCAATATGACAAACCATCAATCTGGTTGAAATATGGGTGTGTGTGTCAAAATCACAAACTATCAATCTGGTAGAAATATAAGCGTGAGTGTCAGAATGACAAACTATCAATCTGGTAGAAATATAAGCGTGAGTGTAAGAACGCCAAGCCATCAATATGGTAGAAATATAAGCGTGAGTGACAGAATGCCAAACCATCAATCTGGTAGAAATATAAGCGCTAATGTCAGAATGACAAACCATCAATCGGGTAGATATATAAGCGTGATTGTCAGAATGCCAAATCAACAATCTGGAAGAAATATAAGCGTGAGTGTCAGAATGAGAAATCATCAATCTGGTAGAAATATAAGCGTGAATGACAGAATTACAAACAAACAATATGGTAGAAATAGAAGCGTGTGTATCAAAATCACAAACCATCAATCTGGTAGAAATATAAGCGTGAGTGTCAGAATGCAAAACCATTAATCTGGTGGAAATATAAGCGTGAGTGTCAGAATGACAAACTATCAATCTGGTAGAAATATAAGCGTGATTGTCAGAATGACAAACGATCAATATGGTAGAAATATGAACGTGAATGTCAGAATGAGAAGCCATCAATCTGGTAAAAATATCAGCGTGAATGTCAGAATGAAAGCCTTCAATCTGGTAGAAATATAATCGTGAGTGTCAGAATGCCAAATCATCAATCTGGTAGAAATATAAGCGTGAGTGTCAGAATGCCAAATCATCAATCTGGTAGAAATATAAGCGTGAGTGTTAGAAGGACAACCATCAATCTGGTAGAAATATAAGCGTGAATGTCAGAATGACAAGCCATCAATCTGGGAGAAAGACAAGCGTGAGTGTCAGAATGACAAACGATCAATCTGGTAGAGAGACGAGCGTGAATATCAGAATGACAAACCATCAATCTGGTAGAAATATAAGCGTGAGTGTCAGAATGACAAACCATCAATCTGGTAGATATATATCCGTGAATATCAGAATGCCAAACCCACAATCTAGTAGAAATATAAGCGTAAGTGTCAGAATGACAAGCCATCAATCTGCTAGAAATATAAGCGTGAATATCAGTAAGACAAACCATCAATCTGGTAGAAAGATAAACGTGTGTGTCAGAATTACAAACCATCAATCTGCTAGAAATATAAGCGTGTGTGTCAGAGTGACAAACCATCAATCTGGTAGAAAGATAAGCGTGTGTGTCAGAATGCCAAAACATTCAATCTGGTAGAAATATAAGCGTGAGTGTCAGAATGTCGTGTTGTCAGTCTGTTGATAACTTATGTCTGAGTCTCAGTCTGATATGCTATCAACCTGGCGTAAAGCTGAGTTGCTCAGCGCGGTGGTTCGTATTGTTTTTTTGTTTTTTTTTTGGTAACAAATTCCGGTCATTTTTTTCCTGACTGGTCCTATATTTCATAAACATAAGACGTTTTGATCCACTTTTGGAGAAAAAAATTGACATGCAAGCGCAGGTCAATGATGGTGAAAATATGGGTGTTATGCATATTTTTCTTTCTTTTTGTAAAGCATTTCACCCCAAGCAAGGCAATAAAGTCACTAAGACCAAGTGTTTACTGAGTGCAAAAGAATATGAGAAAACTTAAACAGTATTAAGGAGCGAGAACAAAAAACAATATGAATTAAGAAGATACCGGGTGAAATTGCATTTAATTTTGATGAAGATCAAACTTGACAGGAAATCAAGAATCCAGAAGAAAGTTCATCACGCGGAAAGTGCGAGAAAAGAAACTGTTAGTATAGAACTTACGGTTACATCTAACCATTTCAACTTTAAAATGCTGAGACCTATGCGCTAATCTAGTACTGCGCTTAAATTCATGAAATATTGATACTGTAGAAGAAGGTTCATCACATCATGAAAGTATTTATAGAAAAAGCACAGGGAAGCTATATTATGGCGGTGGGAAAGTAACAGAAGTAGAGACGGCAGATTACGACCAATAACATTATAGATGCTTCTTTGGATTTTATCAATAATCTCTAAATATATAGCGAGACCATCAAACTACATGTGGTAGCAGTATTTAAATCATGAATAGTAGACTTATAAATATGGAAGATAGATTCTAGGGAGAAAAATTGTCTAACACAACACAGTGAACCAACTTTCCAAGGAATAAATAATTTCAACTATTTAAATTGTCGAATTATTCAATCAGTCCTTATGAAATCGATAGATGGGCACTTCGATGTCGTGTAATGGTTAGCAAGCTTGTCTCGCTAGATCAATTACGACTGGATAGTGTGTTGAATCCTCACTGGACGCCCCATACTTTTGGCTTTGTGCCACATCTAAATTACGTTTAGAAAACCACCATATGGAATCAATAGAAGCCAGTTGTTGAGTTGATTCTTGCCTTTGCTTACGACGGGGTATGAAAAGTTCTCGCTCTAAACTACTTCCTCAAATTTGATAAAATGAAGAAGCAGACATTTTTTTTCAAATGGTTTCTTGTCAGTCTAATAACTTTTCAGCTCCTCGTCGTAGATTGACAGACAGAAATTACACCACAGAAATAATTAAAGTTTTTTGACAGGGCCTCCATTATATCGTTCTTCGCTCGAGACAAAGCCAGCTATTTCCATCGAAAGACATCTGCGTTCATCTGTGGAAAGAGACGAAGAAAATAAAATAAAGCACAAAACTCGAAACTGCCGAACTTATTTTAAGTTTATTGAAAACCAATTTTTTGTAATCTTATAAATGAAACAAAAAAAAGAGAAAAGAACCAAAGAACAAACGCACGAAATAAATAAATAAAGAAAGAAAGAAAGAAAGAAAGAAAACAGAAAATAGAAAGAAAAGATTTTAGCGTCAAATCATTTTGAACTCGGAAGGTCATTTGGTATAATGCTTATCGCCGCCATTGGCAACAAATTTAAAACTTTTAACTTCATACAGCTTTGAGTATAAACGTCATTTAAAGTTCCTTGGTATAACCAATCAATTATCCAAGTATTTTGTTTTTAGTCAAACAAAGAAAAGAAAAAAAAAGAAGTCTAATAAAAGTTTCAATTTTAAACACATCTAAATCTTTACGCGACTTTTTCCTTTGAATTTTTTCATCAATTCGACCAGAAGCGCTGATGTCTAAATCCGTTCAATCGTTTCCAACACAACGAATATTTGTTACTATTCTTGTTGAGAGTATGCAGGTTTTAATGCGTTCGAAGTTTGAAATACTACGCTCACCATTTGCTATCGATATTAGAAGTGGCAGAGAAAACCTCTGAGCAATGATAACATTAAGCATCTTTACCAGGAGTTTATTATTGTCACATAAAAAGAAGTGTGATTCTTATGGTGATATCGACTACGGAAGTCTTCCAGTTATTCGCAACATATATCATTAGGAATAATATCTTTTTTTTCATTATTCATCAATGAGCTCCCCAAATTCTTGAGGTCCATTATGTAGGTACCTCCACTTATTCGCTGACAAAACAGCATAGCATGATGAAAAAAGGCACTAAACTTAATAAAAACAAAGTTTTATAACTAAAATATTTATGCTATTATTAATAGGAAAGACTTAAATATTTTTAATTGTTTAAAAAAAAATTAATCCTTTATAGCACGTTCGAAATTTTGGTTAAAAATTTTGTTTAGTTTTTTTTCTCTTTGTTCCGGTGAAAAACACGTTGTTTGGAAATTCTTGCAAAAATCAAATAATTGTCGGATTTTAATGAAACTCTCAGAAGCTATTCACAAATGAATAAAATTATTTCTGAATTTTTTTGTTTTAGAAATTCTTGGTAAAAATATTTTGTTTTACATGTTACTCGCCACGAAATTTCATGAAATTTCGAGAAATTAAAATTTTTTTCCATAAAAATTTATTAGTTAAAATAGGACTCATGGGAGAATGTAAATCATCCAATTGTTTTTTTCATACTACTGAAAAGTCCTTCGATGAGAAAACTCACCCTCCCCTCTTCCCACCCATAAATAAAACCAGTAATATAGCTATTAAAAGCTAAATAAATATTAACTCTATATAGGTAAATAATTCGATACTGTAAGTCGAATTATTAATGGTAACACTTTATTTTACGTGGCAAACTAAATTAGTTAACCACGGAGCCAGAATAAAAAAACGTCTTAAACGACCGAGGATAAATATCTGACTAAGAATAAAATCCTCTGATAAAAAGGAGTCGTCTGCAGCTTCCAATTCCATGAAAAAGAGCGGCAACAAAAAATTATCGTCTGTTTTGCCATCAGACGCGTATTATACAAAATATCAATACATCATAATAATTTTCCACTGTAGTTATTGTAAAGATGTCTTCTCACTCTCTCTATATATTAATTTAAATTTCTGTAAATAAAAATTTTCCAGAGAAGACTATGGTCTTAAGAAAAAAAATGCTTTTGATGAATAATGAATATTTTTTAATTTTAATTATACTAATTTATAATAATTTAAAAATCGACTAAATTTCTGCATTATTTTCTTTCTCTTAGGTGATATTGTAATTAAGTGGAAACTTTATTTACGAATCGAAAATTGAAAAGCTTACTATAATTCGTTTTGCACGAAGATTCAAAAAATAATTTTATTATTTTTTTAGGTTCCTATTTTTGCATGTATGGTAATTTATATATGACCTTAATATTAAATGGTCACGTGTTGTGAGAGTTGTCCTCCATTTACAGAGAAATTCGCTTATCTGCAATTTGCTATTTATTATTGAAATTATGACGGAGTCACTAACTGGGTGCCCTGTGATTAGATGAAAAACAACCAATCACAGGCTACCTTTTTAGATCTTCACCAACCCTGACGAGAGCGGTTTTTACGAACCCTCTTTCTCTTTTGCTTGTTGGGACCTTCAGAGACAACACGTTCCCCGTCTGCACTCTCCGTCATCTAAATACCATGACGTGTGAGGATTTGGACAGCAACTGAAGCTCAGAAGTCAAGGCTCTATTTCTTCAACCCAGCCAAAACGACACAGGAAATGTAAAACTGTTACAAGGACGCATCTTTCAGATAAGTTCCGCAAACCCGACTGTTTGCAAGAAAACTTTCCTCTCTTTTCCTACAATACAAGTATTTTTCAAACAATTCCATCTGTGTTTGTGTTCCTTTCTTCTTGCCGACATCACAATTTTTCGTTACCAAATATAATTGGGAAAATCCCAATATTATTGCATGTTTACGTCTAAACAGCCTTTGCACATTAGCCCTTCAAAGTTTTAAAACTCTGAAATTTAAAGTAAGTTTTACTGTTTTTAATTTCTATTTCATTAAATATTTTATTTTACGAATTTATTTTAGTGCGGGCCAAACTTCAGTTAACTAAATTTTATTTAGTTTAACTTTTATTAAGAAGTTTTTTTGTTAGTAGTTTTTTGTTTTTACTTTTTTCAGTTTATTCTTTTTGTGAGAGATATTTTGATGGAATAATCCATACTAACCTTTCACTCCTCCAGCATAATCCATTTCACGCCAAAAATATCTATCAACCAATCAAAACTCTAGTTTCAGCAAACGAAGTTTCCTATTGGTTAAAAGCCTTTGAACTGTAGCAAATTCACGTGAAAATGCCTTTTCGCGCGCAAGCCTCTGGAGCCTACATTTTTTTTTGCCCAGAAATCTATAAATAGGAAATTCTTGATCGTTTCAAACAGTCAGACTTTCATTGCCAGAAAGATGCCAAACTGATCCACGCAAGTCAAAACTTTGACCAACCACACCTGACTCAACAAACCACAAGCACGCTCTAACTCTCTCAGGAACGCTATCTAAACATCACTTACAATACTTTAAAAAGTAGCATTTTACTCACTACTTAATAAGTATTAGTAAACAAACAATCAAATTTTCACACAACTAAAGGTACGCAACTCCTACCAATTCTGAACAATAATACAAACAAATTTACGTACACACACTAATAATTGAACTAGCACAAAAGACCAATTTCGTACGTAACTGGACACTTAGGTTAATTTTGTGAACAAATCTAAATAACAATTGCTAACACGTTGAAACATTCACAGTAATATTATACGCAACCAAATACATCTATTCTCATTTATCCATCAAAGTATTCGTGAATTGTATATAAACAAATGTTATTGTTGTACATTTAATATTTGTCTTTGCTTTCAATCTTATTGAATGATTTGTTTCTAATATTTTCTTTAATTGTTGTGAACGAATGTTTTAGAACACCAACACTAAAAACCCCTCTGATCACTTAAAAATACATTCACCAGTCTGCAACAATTTTAAATTTTAAATCTAATGTTTAATAAATTTAATTATTTTTATACTTTGTTAAATTTACATTTGAAATTAGTTTTCTCATTTTTTAATTAATTTTGACCAGTTTTGAAAACCGGATGTTCACAATTTTTATAATGAAGAAAATATGAAAAAATGTTTTTTAGCTATTGTTCAGTAAAGTTTATTAACTATTAAAGATTAAGTAATATTTTAATTATTGCAAAAGTTTTTCATGGTCAATGTGTTAATTTTCTTGCTTCCTTTTCTTAATTAATAGCAGAATGGACGTGTCGGAGTTAGCTCCTTCTTAATTTCCTAATGGTTCATTAGGGGAGATCTCCATACAATATAAATACTGGCGACTTCTTGCCTCGTTCTCTTATTTATTTCTTCATTTCAGCGAACACATCTACAATGTAAGCTCTCGCAAAAGACAGCGTCTTCCCATTTGTGGGAGACGCCATGAACATTATACACACATACACGTACGTACGAACTTTCACAAATATAAAAACTCTTTACGTTCACACACAAACACAAATATTGATGTCTTTGTGACTTGTAAATTTGTTGTTTAATACATATATTTGTTTATATATATATATATATATATATATATATATATATATATATATATGTATATATATATATATATATATATATATATATATATATATATATACCAAGTATAGGATTGGTGTATACGGAATAAATTCCAATAACCAACAATTACTATTCTTCAAAGTGTGATCAATACAGAGTAGAGCGAACATAATTATTTATTTAAAAATTATAACATAAATATGTTATAAAATCACTACAAAAATAGCCATTTTGTTTCAACACCTCTGGTGTCTTATCAAGTGATGATGTTGAATCATATATATATATATATATATATATATATATATATATATATATATATATATATATATAAAGAAAGAACAGTAAGATATATAATCCGGTGTTCTTATAGATATTTTTTATTTTTACAAATAGTGCTCAATGTAAATTTACAGAGCATTAATATTATAAATTAACTGATTTAAAATATGAATTTTTTTCGTTACACAGTAATAGCCATTTTTCAAAAATGGAAGCTAGAAGCTTCGAATTTAATTTTGTAATTAAATTAAAAACATTAGTTAAATTTCATCCTCAAGCGAATTTTGGAGTAACTTATTTTTTAAATTTACAGTTTTAAAGGGACGTCAAAAATCCATAATTCACTGTCGGTCTTGTTTGTTTTCTTTACATCTTCGTTTGGACTCAACTTAAGTCCGGCATATTCTTGTAGTTGGACCTTCTAGCATGAATAAACAGCACGTCTTCCTAATACAACAACACTCAAACCCAGACGGTCCTCTACAGACCTCACTGTAGAACGCCATAAATGGTTTCTATCTAGTTTCGTATAATTCAGTTGCGAAACTTTGGGCATTCTACAGAAAAAGAAATTCGGGAATCAATTTCTCGGAATTTAAAAAGAAAATGTAAAATGTAGTGGCCAATTCTGTTGCCAGATCAGCTACTGTCACATTTTCGATTTGCCTCTTTTGAACCCAGTTGCAACTATAACGCCATCTACTGCAAATAAACACTGTATGTTGCAAAAACAACCCTATCTGATTCAAGTGCAACCCTGTCTGCTGCAAATGCAACCCTTTCTGCTGCAACTCCAAACCTTTTTGATGCAATCTTGCCTGCTGCAGCTGCAATCCTTTCAACTGCACGCATGGCTGTTGCAAACCTGTCTGCTGCAGGTGCAACCCTTTCTACTGCAAGCATGTCTGCTGCAACGCTGTCTGCTGCAACGCTGTCTGCTGCAACGCTGTCTGCTGCAACTGCATCCATTTCTACTGCAACCATGTCTGCTACAACACTGCCTGCTGCAGCTGAAATTGAAACCCTTTCCTCCTCAAATGCAACACTATCCACAACTTCTGCTTAGTGTTCATCTTCCACTCTTTTTTGTAAAGTAATAAGCCTAAAAATGCGTTCATTTAGATTTCGTAAATTTATGTCAATTCTGGTCATCGATACAATCAACACGTCAGAAAAACAGGACTCGTGGTTAAGAAATACTTATATATTACGTTTTTTATGCTATAAGTAAGTAATATTTGTTTCAAATTAGATTAATTTTAACTTTTCTAATTTTCCTCAAATAACGTGCCATAAATACATATTTTATTTTTAAAAGACTTTTAAAAGTGATAATTAACTTTTACTTACAAATGTATTAAAATGTGAGAAAATGGCTGCTTATAATCGATGTTTTGAAAGAGAGCAAAAAATAAATGCACAATCCAATCTATATTCCAATCTATATAATTTCCATTTTAAATACACCAGAGTATTTTGCTTACTGGAAATAATAAATTTAATCATTTAACTTTCAATTAAATCTAAAATGAAATCTTCACGAATGCATTTTCATTTTTAAAAATTCATTTTAAATCCTAGGTATCGAAAATTAGTGGTGGTACTTATGTATATCTTAAGTAGATCTATTATTTACTAGAAGCATCCGTAACTATTTCACGGTTTTCCTATTTGGATTTTCTGTTGAATCTTAATTCTTTAGTTAGTGATTGAATAATGTCATGGCGTGTTCTACGACAATAAAATATCCGTAGAAAATTTCCTATCGCATCGTTAAATATTTGTGGTTAACGACATGCAATAACAATCATAAATATGAATGCTGGTCGTTATTTTAAGAAGTAAGGGGGTACAAATGAAATTGACTACTTTTCTAATTCACGTTAAACACATGTACTTTCTTTCTTCCTTTCTTTCGTTCGTTCTTTTTCTCAATGAAACCAAGTGGCGTCTCTGATATGTCTTTTGTCTTTCCACACGATCAAACAATCAATAAACAGTTATATTTCGGCTGTTAGAATCTCTTTTCCCTAGATTTGATGGAAAAATAGCGGAAGAGAAACATATTTTTTCCATTTTTTTGTATCTTTCCACGCCTCATATTCAAAATGTCGTTTCTTACTTCTGTTTCTAACTTGATCTGATCAGAGTTTGTTTGTATTTTTAATTCCATTTCAATTTCAACAATTTCATTTGTCAAAACATTTTGGAAACCAGCATCCCATCTGCTGTCGACAAAACCACTTTAAGGTTTACAAAATGGCAACAAACACATCACTTGGAAACTTCCAATAGCACATGTAACCAGCAGAGAAAATCATGACATCATCCTAACATTGAATTTTCATACGACCGAAAACAAAAGTTTTAGAAAGAAACGACAAAATATATTTGAAACAGTGAATGGAGTTGACAAATTTAATTTCGTTACAAAACCTATTATAAGAAAAAAAGTTTTATAAATTTCAACCGATAGTAATGCTAACCGTTTGATCAATGAATGTCTAATGTTTCTTCAATGGAAACGGTTATTCTCATCATTACAGATAGTATTTAACTGAAATTAAGGCAGTTTCCTCGTTTTGAATTAGTTTGCGTGTAGGAGTGACTTACAAAAAAGGATGCGGTTGTATGCAAAAAAGAGATGTCACTAATTGGAACTTATAAATTGTAAAAGCAAAGATATTAAATTCAATTCAAGAAGTATTTCCAGATTAACCTGTTAAGCTAATATCCTCAAAGACCACCTTTAAAGCATTCGATATATGCTTGCATGCTGATGGATGTGCAGGTAGCTGTAGTCTTGGATCTCTGATAAAACAAAAAAGTCATCAATCGCGAATAAAAATTAGTAAAAAAATTAGTTGAAGTATTTTTTGTTTGTCACACACACACACACACACACACACACACACACACACACACACACACACACACACACACACACACAAAATCATCTAAAAATGTTTATACTTTTTACATCGTTCGGACTGTTGTCCTCATCTTTATTACCATATTCACGACGTTTCGGTCGTTGTATGCTCCGACCTTCTCCAGGTGATATGCGTTGGAATCGAAACTTTTATTTAGTCCACCGTGTAGATTGTTCTAATTCCACGTGCCATGCCGATTTTCTTTTTCTTTTTTTTTTTTGGACATCACAGTTTCAGAAAATTACCTTTAGTAAGTCATTTCCCCGAGTTTTTGCTCACCTCTGCTGTGGCCAGGTATTGAACGTACAACTCTTTGGGACAATAAACATGGGTTGAGTAATACAAAAAGTTACTTGAAACTCCAACGTATATCACCTGAAGAAGGTTGGAACGTACAGCGGCCGAAACGTCCTGAATATGTCCTAACGATGCGGACAACAGTTTGAATGATGTAAATAGTGTAAATAGTCAGAATACCTCATCTCGGGAATATAGAGAAATATCTAAAACCATATCATTTTTTTTTATAGACTTGCGGTTAGGGGTGGGTAGAACATACGTAAATTCTATTAGCCAAGGGCTTCTGAAATTCTAAAACTTCTGAAGTCTAAAGATAAGACGTTAGGACTTTTCAGTTACACACACACACACACACACACACACACACACACACACACACACACAAATATATATATATATATATATATATATATATATATATATATATATATATATATATTAATGCATGTTTCATTAAATAATATAGACAAGTTTTGTCTATTTATTTTATGTAAATTCTTTTCATATCGTCTGCTAAGCTTAATAACATTATCATTAAACGAAGAAATAAAATCACAATATTGATACATATTTTTTAATCCTATCTCAGCTTTCGGCTTACATAAGCCATTATCAAAGATGATAATTACATTACAATATATTAAACAATACACGGACAAAACAATAACGATAGTCTGTTTTTGTTTACATAGAAGATTTCCAAGCAACGACAAACGATAAGGGAGAGGTTATAGTTGTTCCAACAAGAGAAAAGTGTATATTTTAAAGAGAAGAGAGAAGACGCAAGCGTTTTTGGTTATAATGTGGATTTTTAAAAATATATATTATATTTTATTTTATCTACCACAAACCTACAGACACCCAACAATACCTTCATTTCAAGAACCGTCACTGAAAAAGCTGTCTAAAATCCATCTCCTATTCCTTAGCACGTAGGATTTGCGCCATAGTGACCGGTAAACACCCCCGAAAAACCCGCCTAGAAGAACTACATAAAACTCTCAAAAATAGAGGCTACCCCACAACACTAATAAACGAAGGTTTTGAACAAGCAGAAAAATACCGTTAGACTAACTACGAAATCCAAAGAAACGTAACGTAGACCAAACTCTAGCGTATGTCTCAACATACACGAATAATCCAGAACTATTTAAAAAAATTACAAGAAATCTAGACTTACTTAACAAGAATGATAAAATGAAAAATATACTAAAAACAACCAAAATAATTAAAAGCAAACGGCAATCAAATAACTAAAACACATAATAACCCCATACTAATTTAGAGAACACGATGCAGGGGGTCACAAAATGCAACAAGAAAAGATGTGAGATTTGTGATATCTTTATAGAAGGAAACTCCTACACTTTTGAAATCCCCACAACACCCTTTAAAATAAAGAGAAATTTAAACTACAACTCCAAAAATGTGATTTATGCGCTCAAATGCACAAAATGCAACAAGTCCTATATAGGTATCAATCCAGCATTACACAACAGAGTTTCCCGTCAAAAGAAAAACATTAAATTACCAGACAACAGAAAACCCCTTGTATCACAACACATCTACAAATGTAATCAATGTAAATTTAAAATTATGCCAATATATCAAACATATAATTATTGTTACCTACAAATACAAGAAAAAAATCCTAGACAAATTTAAACCAGCACTAAATAGATCATAACCCCACACACATAAACACACAACATACACACATAATGGAAAAATAGTCGGACCACACACACACACACACACACACACACACACACACACACACACACACACACACACATAAACACAAACATATCTATGTAGAACGAATATACATACACATACAGACAAAAACAAACATAATATACTAACCACAAGCACACACACGAACCCTACACAATATAGGAATTGTGTCCATGTATGTATATATATATATATAATATATATATATATATATATATATATATATATATATATATATATATGCTAATTTCTTATAATAAAACAATATATATGTATGGAGAAGGAATATGTATACAGATACTAGCAAAAACACACACACAATACACAAAAATGGAGATAGGTTTAAAAAATACAGAAGTCATAAAAAGATAAGAACAAAGACATTCTTCCTTCAGCCTTTCTCTGAGCAATCCTAATTATTTTTATTACCGCTTAAGCAGAAGAATATTTTCTCCACAAGTACCCCCAAAATTTGGATTACTACTAAACACAAAAGACAATGCTTAAACAAAGGAAAACATAAGGGAAATTAATTCCTTTTAATAATATGTGGAAATAACGACTATTTGCCTGATGAAGGTCGCGAGACCAGAAACCCGTATAGCAAAAATATGGAAAATAAAATATAATATATATTTAAAAAAAGACACAGTATAACCAAAAACGTGTGCGGCTTCTCTTTAGAATACATATATATATATATATATATATATATATATATATATATTTTAACACATTTTTCTGTTTATACATTCTTTTTAAAATGCTCGGTTTTATAATAAACAGTATTAATAACATGTACCGGCCTTATATTCTTATAGAACAGAGCATTTACTTAAATATTTTTATCTATGAAAAGAATGTGTAAACATAAAAATGTCTTAAAATAATTGTCGGACTTTGTCCATTTCATATATATATATATATATATATATATATATATATATATATATATATATATATATATATATATATATATATATATATATATATATATATATATATATGTGTAATAGTATTAACCGACCTGAATATCCGAGAAATTTCATAGAAAATATGTGTCCTCCGACAGGAATCGAACTTGTATCATACACAGGAATGTCTTATAGCTTGACGTGCTATATAATTTAGCTACAGAGAAAGCGACTGGTTAGCAATGTCAAATTACTGTTTTTAAACTACAAATTTCCCGTGATGCTATTGTTAATACTGTTTATTATAAACAGAGCATTTACTTAAATATTTGTATCTATAAAGAGAAAATATATTAAAGCAATTGTCGGACTTAGTCCATTTCATAATGTATGATGTGATTTGTTTACTTTAAGATATCGAGTAGATATGAGCGTTCGAGAGAAATCATGGGAAATTTGTAGTTTAAAAGCAGTAATCTATCTTAGCTAACTAGACGCTTCCTTTGTAGCTAAACGGTTCTCTTTGAAAGTAATTAATGGTTGTTCTAGGACAACGTCACAAGTCATCTAGACTGAGCGCTTTGAGAGCACTGGCCTTGTCCAAACTTTTGATTATGTCAGATTATGCTCTCTCTCTCTCTCTCTCTCTCTCTCACACACACACACACACACACAAACACAGAGAAGCTGTAACTACGGCTGGCTTAGCATACTTGCAGTATAAATCACATATTACTATTGGGCAAACACAAATGTGCCCAAGCAGACGTCTGCAACACAGATTACCTCGCCGCAGTAGTGTACTAGGAAACGAAAAGCCGGTCGTTATCATTTGACCGATATAAATTAATACAGAATTTGAAAAGATTTAAAATTTTATAAAATATTCTAATTAAAATGAAAAAAAAAACAATTCTAGTAAAAATTGATTAGTCATCGAAAAAGTTTATAATAATATATATTTATTTATAAAATAAATTAAAAACTTTTCTAATTGGTTTTACTGAAGTTTTATTTTTTCTGTGCAGTTTTTGTCTAATCCCCCAATTAGACAAACCAACATGCTATTTCGACACTCACCCCAAATTCATGATTTAAATTCTCGGTGAATTTGTTTTTATAGCTAATATAAACAGTAAGCGCTGCAGAAAAGAATTTCTCGAAATTTTATAAAATTAAATAAGTAGTGGGAGCTAAAATATGTTTTACCAAGATTTTCAAAAAGAATTATTTGAAAATGATTTAATTAATTTCTGAATTATTTTTGAATGTTTCATTAAAATGCAACAATTATCCAATAATATTTTGAAATAATTTCAAAATCAATGTTTTTCAATGCAAAAAGAAGCTCAGATTTCTCGTACTAATGTATGGCACCACATTGACGCCAGAAAAACAAGATGTTTAAGTTTAACCAAAATTTTGAAGATTCGAAAAAGGATTAAAAAAATTCATATTTACATAAAAAATTCTCTTAATCTTTTCTCTTAATAACAGCACAAAGATTTTGACGATAAAACTTTTTTTTTTGTTAAGTTCTGGGCATCTTTTCATCATGCTATGATCATTTTTAGCGAATCTTTGGAGGTGTTTAACTAAATTCTTTCTTCATTTGTTTTTACTCATTGACTGATAGCTGATAAAAATAATAACTGTTAGTTTATTAGAAGTTATCTCCCTTACAGAAACATGTCGATTATCAACGGGAGAAGCAATTAAGAAAGTATAATGGAACTTATAATGATGATTATCTTTTGAGGAAAAATATTTTGTTAAAGAAAACTTCATAGAAATATTGAAATTAAAACGAATTATCTTATTCGTATTTATTTAGATTTGCTTTGATTACTAAAAGATTAAAATGATAGAATTTGTGAATCGGCTTTTCAAAAGCAAAGATACCTGCGTTATGTTCTAAGGGAGGAAACTCCACATAGACTTACAAAGGGAGGCCAATCATATATAATGTTTACATTTTATATATTTGTTTTTATTTTTCATTTGCCTTGTTTTATTTGTTTTTTGTTTTTTTTTAAATTGTCCCCTCATATTTACGAACGATGATGAAAAGTTCGTGGCCCGACCAAGAAGCCAATTCAAAAGAACAATTTTATTTAGTCAATTGGTCAAATTGTTGGAAATGAAAAGTATCTATATCTTTTCTTCAGTACCTTTGTAATATCAAGCAAACTAGCATTAAATAAATAAGTAAATAACTGATTAACTATGGAGACCTTGATATTATTTGAAGTGGGACGTCTATACATTCGATATGGTAACTAAATTCTTAGCAACACGATTCTCGTCAAAAGTCATTGTAATTTGGCAGCGTATTTTATTTTTGATTTATTTTATCGAGGTCACCCCATGCAAAGAAGTAATGGCACAGAGATACAAGAGGTTACTGGGCTGGAAGAATTAGAATCAGAAACATTGCTAAGGAGCGAGAACAAAAGAAGAGTACTCAGCAGAAGAGTAGATACCGATTGACATTGCATTTAAATTTTTGCAGATTAAAGTTGACCAGAAAGGGAGGGAGTACCACAGGCGAGAGAAAAATAGTATAGAATTTACGGTTACATCTAGCCAACTCAACTGTATATTGGTGAGATCTCGTCACCATTCTAATACAGCACTTAGATTCAAAGGTACCATAGCGGAGAACCCATCCAAATAATTACCATGAAAGTATTTATAGAAAAGGCATAGGGAGGCAACTTTACAGCGGTCAGGAAAGTGACTGAAGCCGAAATACCAGATCAGGGTCAATAATATTGCTGAATTTTATTTGGATTTTATCGAGGAGCTATAGATAAATAGCAGGAGCACCGTACTATATGTGGTAGCAATATGAAAATTCTTCGTTTTGTATGAAACGCAATGTTTCTTTACGATGAAAGGAAGTGGCAGCGAATCCAAGAATAATAACTCATACATTTGTGGGATACAGCTACTCCAATTAAATCTTATTTTATATGCTCTATAGATGATCATGGCCCACCGCAACTTCCTTTCTTTTTTAGCTGTATGTTATTTAAAAATATTGTACCTATTCTGCCAACCTGTTAAGCTACAAGCAGTTTTCCCTGTTTTATTTGCCTTCAGTATCTCATGTGAATGTGAGATAGTTACTTTCCTTGCACTTCTTGCCTATGGGGCTCTGTTTCTTGCTTCCCTGCCAGATACAATCAGTTGTTGGCATGATGCTCTCTCTCTCATTCAATAATAATAATTTTAATATTGGGTTGTTCATTAAGGAAATTGGTTCGCTGTGTCATGCCAGGAAGTTTTTCTCGTCAGAATCCATCTTGCACATTTATAAATGTACCATACATTCTACAATGAATATTGCTGCCATATCTGATCTGGAGCTACTGTAATATATCTAGAGATTATCGACAAAATCCAAAGAAGGGTCTGAAATGTTATCGGTACTGACCTGGCATCTCGACTTCATTCACTTTCCTAGCGCAGTGACAGGCTTCCCTGCATCTTTTCTATAGAAGGAAAGCTCATTAGTATAATTGCCATCATCATGATGGCAATTATACTAATGGGCTTTCTTCCTTGGTACCTCGACCTCATGAATTTAAGAATATACTAGCAACGACATCTAATCGTTTAACTGTTGAAGTAGCTAGATTTGTTCTGTGCTAATAGTTTCATTTCTCGCACTTCTCGTCTGTGGAACACTATTCTGGCTCGATGTTTCCCAGCCAACTTTAATCTTCAAAAAATTAAATCCAATGTCAAGCGATATCTACAGTTTTCCTGATTACTCTTCTATTGTTCTTGCAGAGTTTGCATTAATATGAAAGGATCTTGAAGAGTGACTTTCATTATCGGATTTGGTAAGAAAGATTGAATCAAGTCAAATATTTGGAGACGCCATAGATTGTGAAGAATACTAGACAGAGTGTCACTGTTGTTTTTATCTTAAGCCTGATAGACAAATTCAGTAACAACTGCTAAACTGAAATTTATCCGAAAGATGCAGGGGGGGGGGGCTTAATCAATTCAGAGTTGTTTAGATCCTTTATTATTCGCAAAAAAAAAAAATGTGCTAAATAGGATGAAATTTCGAAGTATCAGAAGATTCATCAGAATCCTTAACTATTTGTCGTAGTGTATGGAGAGAATAGGGGCCAGTTCAGGAACGCATTTTCATAGGACAATTGCAGGGAATCTGCTATGTCCGCATGGTCTGTGGGAATCTATTTTGAAGACGAATGCGGAAAACATGGACGGAGTTATGTTCTTATGTGACAACATTTAACGTGGCGTACGGACGAAAAGGGTTAAACGGAGGAAAGGGGTTAAAACAAAACGATTTTAGTTTTTTTGTCAGATAGAGAAGTATTTTCCCAGGACATGGGAACAGATGTATGAATTTTGTTGAAAAAGTTACACAAGGTGATTCAGCTAGACACAGCTGGCAGGTCGGGGTGGGGTGGGGGGGCAGAGGTTAAAGTCGTCTGCTGAACGGTGTCAATGGGAAAGTTTAGCTGACAAAATTTCCCCGAAAAAAAAAATAATTGTGAGCAATTGGAACGGCAGAAGATGACGTCAGAAAGGCTGACATCATATGATGGCTCCTCCCGAAGGAGGAGGGAATTTTCTAAAATTGGAAATGTGAAATAGAAAACGAAAGAAAACAACTGGTTGAATTTTGGGAGATTTGCATAAAACCCACCTATTCGCCCGCATCACACCAGTTGAAAGGGACACCCATAAATACAAGTACCCACGTGGGCCAAAGTTAGTTGGGGTCAGTTAGACGGAGGCAGTCGGAGGCAGTTGGGGCCAGTTGCAGTTGGGGTTAGTCGGAGAGGAGGTTGCGGTCTGAAGTTGCGACCGAGAGTTCAGAGATTTCTGACATAACGCTGTTTTGCCAACCTAATAATAATAATAATAATAATAATTATCTGCTGAAGAATAAAAACTCCGACGAATAACCTTGTGCCGTCCGTGAAAGTACAAATCACAGTACTTGAATTTAAATCCAGTTGTCGCTGAAGAAAGACTCCGACGAATAACTTTGTGCCGTCCGTGAAAGTACAATCAACCGTACTTGAAGTTAAATCCTGTTGTGGTTGAAGAAAGACTCTGATGATAAACCTTGCGCCGTCCGTGAAAGTACAAATCACAGTACTTGAAGTTAAATCCAGTTGTCTCTGAAGAAAGACTCCGACGAATAACCTTGTGTCGTACTGGAAAGTACACATCACAATATTTGAAAATAAATCCAGTTGTCCAGTCTGGCCACTCTTCAAAGAAGTTACCCGCAATTTTCGTTCCGTCGCCATGTTGGGAAAAGAAGAAAAAGAAGAAAGAAAGAACTGTAGATATTTTTTTTTATTCTGATATAAACATCATATCGTGGCTTATTCGGGCGTCGTCCATTTTATTTTTTCAATTTTGTATGCACGTATTCAACTCCTTGGTTTAGCGTGGTTATGATACCCCAGTGGAAATTCGGCTTGACTCTCTTAAGATCAAAATCACAACGTGGGTAAGAGAGGTCACAGTTGAAGAGGTCGACTTAGAGACCAGCTGCTGTGTCAAACGCCATCAACGACCGATGAGTGGGCTGACGGCTTGTTCTCTGATACCAGGATCGATCCTGACCAAGCGAGCAAACCGGGATTGACCATGAGTACCACCATACCTGGTGACCGAAGCAGCCCGGACCCGGAAGACCGTCATATTTGGTGCTGTGACCAGGCCGTGGCCTTGAACATCGTCATACTTATCACTGAGTAGAAATGCCGTTTTAAGTGGAAAAACAACCAAAGATACTCATCATGCGGCGAAAGTGTAATTGGAAGAGAATTTCCGAGCAAAGCATTCTTGTTTATCAGAACTAGATGACAATACATCATACTGATTGAAGAGAAGGGACATTGAGGATTTACATTTTTTCAACACATTCTTACTGAGCAGGCAGTAATCTCGAGAGCTAAACTAACGCCTCAATCTCTCAGCGAACAGCAACTTAGCCTCATTGATGAGACGTTTACACTTATGATGAGCGGATAGAAAGAGGCTTTGTCACGTTAGTATAGGTGCAGGGATTTAAATTGTCACACATCATATATCTATTTTTTAATTGTTGCGTCCTAATGCTAGTGTCCTGGGTAAGACGATAAACTACATCCAACAGCAAGGCCTCTGATCAGGAGATTTGAGGAGTTTGGAACAACCTCATAATTGCTGGTGTTCCCAGGTCCACCCTGACCAGAGGTGGTAGCACCTGTTAGGGCCCCAGCCATGGGCAAATAGTTAACCCCAAAACTTGGGTCAAAACACTATTAAAGTGTAAATATAGATTTTAATACCAGAAATACTTTATTTACATTATTCGAACTATTGTCCTCATCTTTGTCGCCATATTTATTACAACGTTTCGGCCATTGTACGCTCCGACCTTCTTCAGGTGGTTGGAATGTCGAACTAAACCCCAGTGAGCGAAATAAAGGGTGCATATGGCGACAAAGATGAGGACAATAGTCCGAATAATGTAAATAATGTACAAAATACCTCATCTCAGAAATATAGACAGATACAGAAATACTTTGTAAAAAATTATTACCAGCAATAAATTTTTGAAGAAATGAAAATATTACCGGCAATACCTGTAAATATTAAAATTTAATTGTAAGAACTATTGGGATAGTCCATACTCTGTTGATACCCAAAATTTGACCATGATCCATCCGCAGATCATATGTTAACGATTCAAGTCCGTTGTATCTAAATAGACCAATCAGTTCGGTCGTTACATGTTCCCGCCAAAACACGAATATTGCGACAGGCAAGGAACGCGGTCTTTTTCGAGATTCAATTATTTTGCGCGAATCATTTCTACGACACGAACCTCTGTTTCGTCGTTGTACCAAATATCTTCAAATCCACTCACCACCTTTCAGAAATTCAGCGAATTTGAATTCCTTGAACGAAAACTCCTTTTCTTACCAAAAGCAAACTCATCGACATCATTCCAACGAACGTTCTCGTGAATAATATTCAACGAGTTGTTTCTCCAAATCAACTACGAAGAAAATATTATCTCACTCAACATATAAAGGTACGCTACTTTGAACGATTTATTTCTCTCTCCCGCACACACACAATTATATTAACGAATCTCGACAGAAGAACAGTTCAATCGACTTGTCACAAACATATGAACTCTAACTTCCAGTTCACACATTCAAACATTATTACAACTCATAATTTGTATATATGTGTATATAAAAATTGTAATTTTGTTTCTCGTTCAAATATTGTCGTCGTCGTTATTTGGTTCTTGGTTCTGTTTTGCATAATATATGTTTGGACAATTTCTTTTAAATTGTTTGTGGAAAATAACACGCAATTAACCCAAACCTTCTGAATCAGACTCTGTTTATTCTTTAATCATCTAAAAATTCCTGACGTTTCACAACAGAACAAATTTTGCTCTAATAAACAAAAGCAAGAAAATTCAATAAATTTTTGAAAAAAAATATTAACAGCAATACGTTTTAAAAAAAAAACAATATTACCAGCTATATATTTTTTTTTAAATAATATTACCAGGTGTACATTTTTGAGGAAAAAAAAATATTACCAGAAATAGATTTTTCACAAAACAAAATATTACCAGCAATAAAAAATGTTGTTGGCATTAAATAACCAATTGAGGTTGATATGCGGTAAAACAAACAAAATCAAAGCATAATGCTATCCGGATAAAATACTCTGTTATGGCATCGACGGTGTTAGGTGCAACTTGTTTCAACAATCTGAACATCGATGTTGTAAAGAAATATCTATACAAAAGAATTAAATTTTGCTTTTCGAAAAATATTTGTAACAATTTATTGCGTTAAATTTCAAGGTTTGAAAAACCTCTTCAGTTCGTTGTCGAGCGTTTGTATCGAATCTTGTTTCATAATAACTTGACTTGAATATACTAAACCATACATTTCCTTCTTTAAAGTGATTTTTCTCCTGAATAATGAACATAACAGAAATTCATTCTACTTTGCGGCTACACTATCTTTCCGTAAACAATTTGTCTCTTCATTTCTTGCCTCCTTCAGTACGCATTTTTGGTCTGTCGGTGTTTCACTATGACGCCCCCAGATTAATAGGGAAAAAATGGAGCAACAACAACAGCAACGACCGCCACCCCCTACCACCACCAACAGCGATAATAATAATAATAATAATAATAATGATAATGATAATAATAATAATAAATTTCTGGGATGAAGAGTTGTTATTATTTACATTATTTATAGTTAGACTAAAGTCCTTATGTTTATTGTTATTCTCAAAATGTTTCAGGTTGTTCTGGTATGTCGATCTGGGTAATTTATTTAATCTACGGCGATAGATTCTTGACGTGCCGCTGGCGATATCTAAGGGAAATAACTCGTCCGGTTCATTTTTCGCAAAGCCTATTTATTGCTGAGTCAATGCTACCTAGACCAGGGATTGAAATCACAATTATCATACCACCAACGTCACGCAACAACACTTTAATATATTCCCCTTGACTAAATAATGGGTCTAGTTCGAAATTCCCTGACGGTTACCTGGATCGAAAAATACTTAAGAAGGCTGGGCGGTACAGTGTCCGAATATTTGTGAAAGCAACAATGATGAGGACATTGGTCCAATTGTAATAATAATAATAATAATTGTGTGGCATATATACACCCTAAGCGCTGACGAATTGTGCATCTCTGAGCGGGAGTAGTAGAGAGCATCATGCCCGGTAACGAGTGGGTTTGTTTTTGATTTTTTTTTTTTTAAGTTGACGGGATAGTCAGATTAGGCAACTTGGGAATCATATCTAAATAATTAGGAACACCTTCAACTGGAGACCGTGTGAGCGTACATGATTAGTTGACCTGAAAGTACTTCTATTAAGTTATAAGGCACATTTGGCTGTAATGCAAATACCTCGTTTACCCTTATAAGACTGTCATCGGGCGTGTACTTCGCTTGGTAAATTTGTACTGCAACGTCACTTTGTTAGCACGCTGCTTTCTCAGCCAGTAATAATAATAATAAGCATTTGAAGTCCCAAAACATATGACGTGTTTTTCGAGGCTCCGTAGAAACGTAACAAATTTAATATATCAGCGTATATTTTTACTGATGAATTTTAACATATATATATATATATATATATATATATATATATATATATATATATATACTTACGACCCTCCCTCTTCTTCCAACCCTATCGATAGCGGAGGTAGAGGAGGATAGTAATCTGTGTTTTTTTGTTTTTTTAACATTTACATTTACTCAATTTTGGCCATAATTGTACGAATTTAGAGAATATGTGTCATACTTGTACGAATTTACAGAACATCGAAATTTTAACACGAGTAGAAAGGAACATGTAATAAAAGGACCTCATGCCAGACTTGCATGAAAGTACAAACATGAAAAAGAAGTACATTTAAACAAAAATGACGCACAAGAAAACCAACAAACTTATCTCGTAATAAAAGTTCTTTTCCACTAATGTCTCTTATATCTACTCTCTTTTTTTCTTTTTTTCCTTTTCTATTTCTTTTTATAAGCGTCTCCTTTTAAGGTCTTTTCTTTCATCCTTTCTTTCTCTTTTCGTTTTGTCTAGCGGCTTGGCAGTCGATCAAGTTGAAAATGCTTTCCCCCTCTCTTTCGTCTCGGTGTAGCAGTATTTTTGTTTGAGGTGGTCTTTCTTTCTTTCTTTCTTTCTTTCTTTCTTTCTTTCTTTCTTTCTTTCTTTGCTTGGTGACAATCAAGTTGAAACTACTATCTTTCTCCTTCATCTCGGTGTGGCATCATTCTTCTTTGAGATATTTTCTACCTCTCTTTCCTTCTTTTTCTTTTTCTATAAGCTATCTTCTGTCTGTCTTTCATCCCAATGTAGCGGCATTTCGCATACGTCGTCAAACGGGTCCATCTATTTCACTCAGAGATGAATTCTCCTTCTCGTAATTTCGCGAGCACGTCTTTTCAGCCCTTAGGCCTGGACACAACTCTTGTATTTTTCGCATTTAATACTTCTTTTCGGCATTTAAGCCTGGACAAATTTCGCGGACACGTCTTTTCGGCCCGTAGGCCTAGACGAGAGAGACTTTTTCGTTTCCTTTCTTTTCTTGTCACGTGGTCAGTTTTCAAGTACGAACTTTTCCCCATTATGGTTGAAATGAGGTCATTGAGCCCCTCTCTCAACTGCAGGATCAGAGAAAGTTTAGTTTAAAATGTTTCAACTTTTCTTATCTGGAATCTATCCGTGTAAATCATGCTGTCAACACGTAGATCAAAAGAGAAGGAAAGGGAACATTCTGGTTAATTTTGTCGCCACTAAGTTTACCTATATTTTTGGGCTAACTATCTTTACGTTTCTGCAAGTACTGGCCTCTTTATTTTAGAATGCTTCTAAAATATAAGCAATGGTATAGTTTTTATAATAAATTTAGATAGGGGGTTCGTAACAATATATATATATATATAATGATGTATGATGGTGGACTCTCCCGTCGTATTCGACATATGAGGGTCAATCAACTCAGTCCCTAGGAACCGACAGCCAGACACTAGCACATATGATTCGATTATAGTGGCGAAGGCTTTGTGCAGAACCATCCACAGTTTTGAAGGGTCGAATACAGAGGCCTGTTGCACTACGTGCCACAAGGTCTCCAAATAACTCTCCGCAGGTTTTTGAATTCAGAGTTGTCCTTGACCAGTTGCCGTCCAAAGCTATAGAACACAGTCTGTACTGCAATTTATCCATAGGTGGAGTGAGAAGAATATATATATATATTTTAACGTAAACACATACACACACACACACACACACACACACACACACATATATATATATATATATATATATATATATATATATTTATATAAATTTTAATTAATTTTATGTAATTATTTATTTTCTTTCTAATATTATATAACTTTTTTATCGAACTTTTGTGTTTATTTTGTTTTAATTTATTTTCAACGTAAATATAACTCAACGTAATTTTATGTTAATTTTGGGTTTATTTTATTGAACTTTCTGAAATATATACTTCAGTGTAAATGTAACTCAACGTAAATATCCAGCTGATTTGAATTTATATCTTGGTAACTATAAATCATAATCTATTTAAATTCTTACTATTAAAAAAAGAGAAAAATTCCTATTATGAAAGAGTTTATATTTCTTAAAATAGTATTATATATATATATATATATATATATATATATATATATATATATATATATATATTAATTTGCTCATTACTGCAAATTATATTTTAAACTAGGAGTATAACCCGACTTTGGCCGGGTATTTCATTACTGGCAATTTTTGCCGTTCATTTGGAGCAGTTTACGTTTAAAGTCAGTCCCTTCCCAAAGATTAATGATTTTCGATTTTTCACCTTCAAGGTTGTAATTTTTTCCAGCCAATT
The DNA here is from genome assembly GCA_964036315.1 of Acanthosepion esculentum. NCBI lineage: Eukaryota > Metazoa > Mollusca > Cephalopoda > Sepiida > Sepiidae > Acanthosepion > Acanthosepion esculentum. The sequence continues at coordinate 116,077,786 of OZ038482.1, read as the reverse complement.
TGAACTCAAAACCGGCACTGAAGAATTATCTATCAAACAAAACAAAAAAAAAAGAAATTCATCGAAATCGGATGAAAACTGTGGAAACACATAAACAACATCTGATCACACACACACACGCACGCACGCACACACACACATACATACACCCAGATTTTGACAATTATAGATATAGCTAATATTATTGTAATAATTTAAACTATTTATTTTTATTACAGTTATTATGAAAGATATATATCGAAGAACAGATAGTAAATAGTAAAACGTTGCTGAGAGTTATAATGGACAGGAAGTAGAGGAGAGCCATTGCCTCCAACAATTTGGACTCAAAACCGATATTGAATAATTATCTATCAAACAAAAAAAATTCATCGAAAACGGATGAAAGCTGCGGAAACGCATAAACCTCACACACACACACACACACACACACACACACACACACACACACACACACACACACACACACACACACACATATTTTGAGAATTAATAGATAGAGATTAATAATATTTTAATTTTAAAGACTTGTTGTTAAGTTAGGATTTACCATTCAAAAGTGAACGATGGTTTATTGTTATCATTGTCTGTTGAGGTGTCCTCCCTCTAAAGAGTCTGTTAGACTCTTCCGTCTACTATAAGTGTAGTAGGACAGAAGCCTTCGGTGAGCAGTGAATGGATGGAGCGCTGGTCGTCTCATACTCTTCTGGTGTACTTACTGTTTAACATACGATATATCTGTAAACCTGGTTTTTGTTATTACTTAACAATTTACTTGGTCACAACATTGTCATTGCTATTTAATGTGTTATTGATCTGCATATTGAGTAATTGGCACTGGTATAATTGCATTGTTACTGTTACTGTTTTAAAATTCTTCTTTTTTTACTGTTTCTCTTAACGGAGTCTTTGTTTGAATTACAAAAGCATCACTGGAACAGTCATTTAAGTAAATTGCTGAAATATACAAAACTGATACTGTTAATAAAAAGAAATGAAACAGAATGCAATAATAATAATAATAATAATAATAATGATAGTAGTGGTAGAGACGATAATAATATTATATGATTTGTATATATGTATATGTATGTATACGAAATGAAATACAAAAAATGGTACTCAAAAGTACTGCTCACAAATTACGAAGAGCTTTATTTATGTAAACTACGTGCGATCATTGTTTTTTTTTACAAAAATGATCAATGGAAAATCTCATGAAGCCATTTCTGAACTTAGATCTCTGGTTGGCACCAGGAAGGAAATGTGTATACAACAGAACTCCAAGGAAATAATAATATTTTTACTCCAGTTACTTTAATGGTAGCCGGCTCTATCAATTAAAAATAACTTCCTACCGTTTTGAGATAGTTTCCCTATATCTTTTCTATAAGCATTTTTATGACATTGTGACACTATTTAGCTACGGTGGTTAATTAATTAATTCGTCACAGAAATTAATAACGGGAATTACTTAAAGCAATAGATAGATCGAAAGACATACTGAGCGACATTATTTGTTTCTTTTTACAAAGTATGGGCAAAAGATTTTTTTTATTTTCATTTGCGATGCAAGATATGATTATTTTTCCTTTCCCGCAGAAAACGGGAAAGTACGTAAGAAAGGCAGATCTCGACTCTGTCAGCATTAATTAATGTCTTGATAAGAGCAACGATCTTGACCACACGCATACCTGACACTCGAAATTTCGAATGTCGGTCAACTGCGTGTGGAAAAAGGGGGTCAACGGAATTCGGTTAACAAGAAAGACGGAATTAATCGAATTAGGTGAAACAAAAACATTGATATGGACGGAAAGCTCTACATGACAAGACTTTCTGTCGCCAGAAATGGGCGTCTGGACACACGATAATATTAAAACGATAAAGACAAAGTGATTTGGTCTCCAGGTGGAACACGACCACCCAGTTAAAAGTTGACTGCAATAGTTAAAGAGTCAGCAATAAATGCGCTGGACAAATACCAGGTGTCTAAAGTAAGATAAAAGAATTTAACGATCATACTCTGTGAGGTCTAAAAGTATTCCGACCGATAATAGGAAAAATTCCGAGAAAGATAATTCCTTTTCTTTTTTTTTCTTTCCCCTCGGAGTGTCAATATAAGCTAACACCAGCCTAGCCACACCCACACCGCCAAGAGATCACTTGGCCCAAATAGGGTAGCATGATGTGATAGGCAGAGGTGAAAAATATGATAAAGAAGGGGATTTAGTTGACGCCCGTCTGAAGGATTGGTATGAGGTACCAATGTGAGGAAGGATAAGCCTAGGGGGATAATTCTCATCCGACCTCTCCTCACAGAAGGTGAAGATATGAGAAGGAAGGGAATTGTTGTTGACGCCCCTCGAAAGGATTGGTATGAGGTACCGGTATGAAGCGGAAGAGTTTTAGCGGGGTAATTCTCCTCCGACCTCTCCTAACAAAGAGCGATAGATTTCCAAAAATGGAAAGTGATAAATTTTCCTGTCCGAAAACAAAGAAAATCCTTATTGGGCATTTGAAATTATGAAAGAACCCAGACTGCGTCCGTCCCAACATCGGGTTTTGGTCGACGTCCATATAAACGAACGTCCCCGGGCGTTCAGTAGAGTTGGGGTTCCGTAGTTCGAGAAAGTTTGAGAGTTAGAGAATAACGCCTCGCAGCAGGTGACCGCACGAATTTCACGCTTTTCGACTTAGACTTCTAACCAAGAACAAGTTCAGTGAAGTCCGATTTAGATTTTCCACCAAAGCCAGTTTTAACAAATATCGATTGAAGATACCAAAAGCCGTTTATTGAAACACAATTTAAGATACCAACACTCGCTAAGAAACGCAAAAGTGTCACAATCCATAGACGTGGGCTGGGAGAGAGAGAGACGCACTCCTGTATCGAACAAACAGATAGAAAGTAAATTGTTATTCCTTAACAACATTCGATCTCCTTGAATTGTTCCTTTATTTTTCTTCTACATTCATTTGTGCAGAATCACCTTTGACCCGGATTCAGCACGCACTACGGCCCGACGCCTGATTGATTTCGTCAACCTAAGATCAAATCACAACATGGGGAGGTTGGACCGAGATCGAAGTAGTTGCTTCGGTAACCAGATGTTGGAGGCGAGCTGAGAACGACAAAGCTGATGCCGAATCTAACCAGACATCAACCGCGACCAAGACAAGAGTTAGAATCTCACATCCGATGCCGTGGTAACCAGCAGGGTTAGAGTGTCATATCTGTAGTCGCGATCAGGACTTCAACGGGTGTCCTAGGGTTAGACTGACTCGCATACGGTGTCGTGATTGCAGGATCACACCACCCACCCGGGGTCAGTGTCACACAATTGTTCTAATGTACTTTTTCTCCTTGAGACCTCGACTGCATTAATTTAAGCGTGCTACTCGATTGGCAATTAGGTCTCATCGTTTAATTCTTGAAATAGCTAAATGTAACCGTCAGGTCTCTTCTGATACATTCTTTTCTCGCTCTTTTCGCTTGTGAAACTCTCTTTTCGTTTCTTGCCTTCTTGCTAAATACGATCTTTAAAAATTTAAATAAAACATCAAGCGACATCTGTCTTGCGGGAACTTGTTCTTGTATTCTTTTTTTATTGTCGCCTTGCTTGGGGTTAACAAAAACATGTATATTCACACGTTCGAGAAGTACGATAATCTTTAGCATTGTTTTTTCCCCAGAAAGCCCTACCGCATGGGCTAGGAACGTTCTTCTTCTCTGGGCTCTACTTCACAACTCCCTTCGTCAATCTATCTCCTGACCGTCACGTGATCCTCGTGACCTTTACAAAAGGGACAGAATCGCCATTTGTAATCCAACAGAGGCAAAACGTCGCCATTAATAGTGATCACTCCAAACACCATGATGTTGACCGGATATATAATTTAGTGCTACAGGGTGAGATGTGTACATTGTCGCCATTTTATATTTTCAATTTCACGCACGTGAGTTGTTTTTTTATGATTTTGTCTACTGCACAGTATAGTAGGATCAGCTGGGCACCGTCTGTGAGAAAAAGAGCACCACGACGCAATTCACTCTGCTTGAATTTAGGAAACATGCTGTACTGTTTGGTATTCGCGCCGTAAGCGCCAATACGAACATTTAAGAGTCTTTGAGTGTCAATCTGAGGACAGTGCAGACGATTCGGAAAGATATATCCAGTCAACATCATAGTGTTTGGAGTGATTACTAGTAATGGCGACGTTATACTTCTGCTGGGTTACAAATGGCGATCGTCTCCCTTTTCTTGAGACGGTCACGCGGGTCACGTGACGGCCGATGAATGGCGCCAGGAGATAGATTGACCAAGGGAGTTGTGATGTAAATCTCAGAGAAGAAGGACGTCCCTAGCCCAAGCGGTAGGACTTTCAGGGAAAATAACGTGGCCTAACCTGGTTTGTAGAGAAATCGCCCTAACGCCAGTTTTCCTTTCGGGTAATATTGCAAGTAAGGTTCCGCTTTCTTACACACCGTTTGTTGTTGCATATGTTGCAACTTCTCTGTGTGGGACACATATATATATATATGTGTATATCTCTAGTTGTCTGTACGACGTAGCATTATAAACTTCTCCGAGAACCAAGCATGTTTATTATTCTTTTTCCATTCAGCTATTCCGTCTTGTCCGTGAACTACGGTGTTGTTATATCACGGATATAGCAATGACCATAATGAGAGAAATATAATTGGGAAACAATACTTCTTTCCCTCACTCTCGTTACACCTCCATCCCTCTTCTCACAATGCCTCAGACTCAACACGCATGCCTACGTTAAGCTGCTCTGGCTCAAGAGGATGATTGCTGAAAACACTGTCTGGCAACAGGACTCTGCACCATGCCACACAAGCAGGAGAACCCAGTCATGGCTGTCAGACAGTTTCTGTAACCACATCACACCTTACATCAGGACACTTAACTCCCCGACTGCAAACCCCTTGATTATTATGTGTGAGACGCAGATGAGCTAGGGACAAACAAAACTCGTTGTAACATCAAAGATGAACTGAAAGCAAGGATTATGGCAGCATTCTCCAACAAGGAGACCGTCCAGAAGAGATTCAAGATATTTCGAAGTCGCCTGGAGGCTGTGATTGAAATCAATGGCGATTTTATTGAATAAATTAACTCTTTAATATTTAAAGATATCTTTGCATAATTTTGGTAAATATAACAGTTAAAATGAGATGTCAGTGTCATTTTCATTTTTGCGTAATTTAGACGACAATTGCACCCTGTATTTTAGAAAAGAAAAACTGTTCTCTTAAAAATTGTGAACTTCATGTATCATCTCCTGTTTGTTGTACGTAATTTATGTCACAGTTCAGTCGAATCATATGATTCAATTTTACATAGATGTTTCAAACATCACAAATGCGTTTTATATTTGTATTTCGCATCACTTCTCAATATATTAAAGTGCATGGGTGCTCAAGTGTTCCATTGGTAAAAATGGTGGGATTGTGAATGCATGGCATTTGTGATTTTGAAAGAAGATATTACTGAACTAGTGTTGATATATGTCCGCCTATATGGCAGTGAACGCTGGAAAATCTCCTCAAAGATGAAGAAGAGACTTGGATGTGGTTCTACAGAAGGATGCTGAAGATTCCATGGACCGAATATGTGAGCAACGGTGAAGTTTTAGAGAAATTGGGAACCAAAAAGGAAACTTATACTAACATCAAGAAGAGACAGTTGAAATTTCTAAGACACATAATGAAGAAAGAAGACTTGGAAAATTTGATACTCACAGGACATATTGAAAGTAGGTGGGACAGAGGAAAATACCACATAACATATTTAGTGAGCTTGAGTAAATGGATGGCGGAACAGGATTTAGGAGAAATAAGAGAAAGACAAAATTTATTAAGAGCTACGAAGGACAGGAAATTAAAGGGGAGCCAGGATCGCCTACGTCTTGAGGGGACACGGCGAATAAGGAGGAATATATATTATGATTTTTTCTGCCTCTGATTAAGAAGATCCTTTCTATTTTTCTTGATTCTTGGTGCAATGACAATCTTGTTCTTTTTTTCATTTGACCATCTCTTTGGACATTATTTCTTGTAATCAGTTCGTTCACTCTACAAACCATTCCTTCTTCTTCTTCTTCTTCTTCTTCTTCTTCTTCTTCTTCTTCTTCTTCTATGTTCAATGCCACTCCAAGACATGGGAGATAACAGCTCTCCACAACTTCCTATCCTTTTTAGCTCTTAGCAATACTTGTCTTTTATCACCCCCCCCCTGTCCTTATTCTGTCATCCATTTACACAAGAACGGTAGGTAAGTTATTCGCTGTTTCCCTCTGTCCCTCTTGCAGACAGTATAGCCTGTGAGTGTAAAATTCTCTAAGTTTTCTTTCCTCATTGTGTCCCCCTTGAAATTTAACCCCTCTCTTTCTGATTCTATCTACAGGTATCTTTTTTGTTTTCATTAACGTTGAAAATTCATAGTTACTTACAGATCGGTATATCATATTCTCAGCATCCTTCTGTACAACCACATTTCTGTTGCCTTAAAATTCCTATTCACCTGTGAGGAGATTGTTCCGCATTTACTGACATATAGGAGGACTGCTATTATATAACAGTTCGGCACTCCTTGTTTGCAATTAAATTTTCCTGTTTCATAATACTTTGCATCGCTTTTGGAATGTACCTTTTGCTTTACCAATGCATTTTCAGATTTCGGGGTCCCATTGTCTGTTCTCTGTTAAAAAAAAAAACAACCTTAATATTTAAATTTTAATATTTAAATTTTCGTAAAGTGCTGTTCGATAAAAGTGACTCACTTGATTTTTTAACTTAAAATTTTTTTCGCCTATTGTTTTTAGGGTCAAACTAATTTTTAATCTTACTAATATAAAGACCCCTTCCCGACCACCTAGTAAAAAAAGTTTACTCATCCTATGGTATTCTATTGATAATTATAATTTTGGATATAAATCAGATTTAGGGAAAAACTCTGTGCAAAAAAAGTGACTCACTTATTTCCTGCAACTAGTAATCAATAGAAACATAACCAACCAGCTTTAAATAAAGAATAATAGAGGTATGATTTATTTATAATACGTAATATAGTTCGAAATATTTAATAATCTATGGGTCCTCCTTTATATTGAATAACCTTTTCAACCCTTTTTGCCATTGACTTCATTAGGTTCTGGCAAATCTCATCTCCAAGCATTGAATTCCATTCGGATATGAAATTCACAATCAAATCCTCTTTGTTTCTCAACTGCTTTCTCGAGAGCCTGTATTTTATAATGCTCCATACGTTTTCTATGGGGTTGAGGTCAGGAGATTGAGGCGGCCATGTCATAACACTCACCTGCTTCTCATCAAAGTATTCCTTCATCAATTTTGATTTGTGACAGGGAATATTATCCTGCATAAAAATGAGCTTGGTGGGGTCGATTTGCACCCTTTCAGCAGAAGGGGACGGACAAGACTCTAAAATTCTCTTGTACAGCTCGCTCCTGAGGGTCTTTTCAATAGGTTTTAAGAAACCAGTTCCATGAAAAGAAAAGCATCCCCAGAACATTATACTGAACGGATGCTTGGCAGTATTTACTGCTAAATTCAAAGAGCTTTCAAAGCTTCTTCTTCGGATTTTAGATCACATATCCCTTGAATTTAGCTCAGCTTTCGTTTCATCGGAGAAGAGAACATTTAGTAAAAAAAATCAGGTGAGTCACTTTTATCGAACAGCACTGTACTTGCTTGATTTTGGTGTCTCTTTGCTGACCAACTTACCCTCATTGATATAATCCTTTCTTCTCACTTTACTCCCTTCTCTAGGAGTTCCTGCAGTTTGCTGTCTGTTTCTGTTACCAACAAGGAAACTGCTGGAACTTTTAGAGACATATACTTTTTTTTTCACACTGTGAGCGAAAGTTTAAATGTGAAACTTATCCGCCTTTCTTTAGTCTTCTATTTTGGCGGCTGTTTACTGACAAAGAACAAATTTAAAAATATCTTTGCTTTTCTCTTTCATATGTTGATCTTTCGTTGTAACTTGAAGTAAAGTTCAAGGTTAAATCACTGACTCCAATCAATAGCATATATAAAAAAGACACTCCGTATTTTTTTCCTTCTAAACAAAGAAACAAATGATTTGGTACATTCGGACTAAGTTACTAAAAAGTGAACTTCTTTCTGCCGAGAAAATGTTCTGGTCTATGGAGTCAATTTAAAATTGTTTTCCTTTTTCAAAAAAATCGACAACTTTTTCCCTCCTTAAACAAACCTATAAATATAGATCAAAGAGGAAAATTATTAAACCTTTCGACCCAAAACGAAAACAAACATTTAATATCATGGTGACGGTATAATTCGAGTTTTACGTTCAAAATAATATAAAGCCCAAACCCCAGGGGGCCATCCTTTAGGCAGTACCTCTGCTTTAAGGCGGGGCTGGGTTTATTACCCGATGTCTGAGGGGACCCCAAAAGGGAAAATGCCAGGAGAGCTTTGTCAAATTTTCCACACTATTACCGGTAAAGCTATTTTAAATTGACATTGTTTTACAAACAGTAACGATGTGGCCACGCTGAAACACACACACACACACACACACACACACACACACACACACACACACACACACACACACACACATACACACACATACACACACACACATATATATATATATATATATTGTCTACTGAAAAATTAATTTCGGTTGAGCTCTCTGGTTTGAGGTGTGAATTTGTAAACAGTGACTATTTAAGCTAATATTTCACGACTCTTCGGCAGAATTGAGTCACTGTCAGTCACTGTGTGTTTATCTAAATCTAAAAATAAACACGCTAAAATTCACCTTCATCCCGACGCAAATTCAGTCGGGTTTCGATCCTAGCTAGAGGCAACCGGACGTCTAGCCACACTGATGAGCGCGAAACAGTCTGTCTGTGGATGAAAAATATATATATATATATATATATATATATATATATATATATATATATATATACAGGTAAGAATCTGTGGGTAAGTAATCTAAGTGAATCCTAATAATATAAAATATTAAAACTGTTCCACAAAGAGAGCTCAATGTATTTATTACAGAGCATATATAAATAAATTGCATATAAATGAAATTCAAAGATATCTCATATGCATTGTGTTAGAACAGATAAGTCTAAGAACATATATAAATTTAACCCTTCAAACACTACAAGATCCTAACGGACAAAATTACTGATAATTATAAAAATGATAGATATAATAATAGGATCTTTGAGATAGAAAATGTGACGGCTGAATTATCTAATAATCTTAATAATAGAGATAGAATGGGGAAAATCCATACAAAAGATGCCTATATTTTATTTAAAGACCATAACATATCGGGATTCTTTGAATTTCATTTATATGTACTTTATATATATATATATATATATATATATATATATATATATATATATATATATATATATATATATATATATTATACAAGATTGATGAACGTGTTGGATTAGCCAAATTATCTGCCAAAGAACTTCTAATGACCGTTAAAGAACGTTGCTAAAAGGGCGTCTGTTTCTCTTTTTCTTTTTTTTAACCAATGGATACCTGAAAGATATGGCTTGTCTCGTTTCCCTTCATGTTGGAATGTAAACAGCATACAATGTCCTAAGCTTACTAGACTACATACAGGCATATCAAATAATTCTACCAAAGTGATAAAGAACTCTTCACAAGTGTAATTCTTTCACAATTTCATAGGAACTCTGTACACTCGTCAGTATATAAAAATAAAAAACGACGTAATTACAGACACACCTTCATTCACCACCCTTCGTATGCTTTCTATTTAGTTCGCTAAGGCAATAAAATATATTTGATTCATTTACGTAATTGTTATACTTTATTGGCTAAAGAAATGTCAATGTATCGACTATCAACGAAACCAAATTCAGGCAAGTACAGAAATCTGAATATCTGTGCTATTTCGGAAGGTTGCATAACGAATAACTATTTGTACTTCCTCCCATGCTGTTGTGGCAACTCTTATAAGGGCAAGACCAGTTGATCGATCAAATATATCTAGCGTTTAAAGTTTCCTCTAAATTTACACAAAGTAAGTCTGTAGAATACAGATCAATTTTAAAGTGAATTGCGTTCAGAAACTATGTAAATCGATATCTTTATAGCCAAACTTGAAATCAATTTAAATTCGGGGAAAAGATCTATTGGGTCGCATAAAGCAATCTTTGGTTTAAGTAAAACGCACAAAGTATTTTGAGGGTACCAATGTTTTATTTGAGGCTCTGTTTTTGTCCGTGGGAATTACATCTAATGACTTGCTCATTCGAAAACCTGAAAGAAAATGTGCTCGCCCGCAGGAATCAAATCTGCACCCTCCTTTCTAGGGGGAACCACCGTTTTCTATGTGTCCGAGCAGTTTAAAGTAAACCAGTTAAGATGATGTTTTCTCCTAAGAAAGGGGACGCGAGTTCGAACCCTGCCAGAGAAAGCATCATCTTTATGAGATCTGAATTTACAGGCAGGTAGACGTAATTCACACTCAAATATGGTTGTTCGAGATAACGTTTGGAATAGTAGAAAATAATATCGGATAAATGATCCATTGATTCATTATAAATATATTTGTATGTATTAGTTAGTTCCTCCTCTCGTTCCCTATGAAAGATGCGGCAACAATATCCCTCTATCGAGCACGATCCTGGGCTTATTCTTGCAGTTTACCTGCACGTCAGCCCTATTTCAGCCAGTTCTTCCCTTGCGGTCTTCCTACAGGTCTTTATGGTCTGCTTCTCTATCTACGTCCCCCATCCAACTTCAGCTCCAAAGAAGTTCTCATTGATCTTGTCGATTGCATCAGATCACCAACCATTTTGCGCCTCCGCCATGTGATTCTTTTAAAGTATTTCATCCCAAGCAAGGCGGGAAGCCAGTAGCACGCAAGGGGTTACAGAAGATTTGGAGCAAAACATGTGGGGGTTTAAATTAGAGATAATGCCCAATACCGATGACAGAGATATGTGTAACCCGCTAAATAGGGCCTCGGTTCTGAGAGGGAAATCGGGTATGGGTGCACCGGAAGAGTCAAGCGTTGAATTGATAGAAAATTTCCGAGCAAAGCATTCAGCCTTGTCGGCAGAGGAGGTGAGGACCTCAAACTGATTGAACAAAGGAGGTATAGAGGGTTTGCTATTGTTCAGAACGTTCTTGTAGAGACGCCAATAATCCTTGGAGCCGAATTTGCGAGATGCAATACGTTCCTTCATTCGAGCAGCAAATAGTGACTTAGCTTCGTTGAGGACAGGCTTACACTCATTATGGGCGGAGGAAAGAGACGTCTATTGTAGTCGGACATTTTGTTTTAATATCAGTGTTTAGCCAGATCTTCCCTGAACTGTTTGTTATGTGGCTTCGCCATGAGGTGGTTCTCAATCAACGTCGGTGGAAGACATTTACCCTCTGGTAGATTTTGATGATTTTCATGATTTACTGGCATAGACTGCTGTTGGTATGACAATAGAATCATAGAGCCGGAGTTAAGTACCCTGGTTGAAGAGACTGCTAGACCAGTGGTCGGCAATTTTTTGCTATGTGCCAACTTAGAGTTTTACGATCATTCAGTGTGGAGATTTCTCCAGACGTATTTTTTTTATACAAGTCAAGGTCAATATAGCTGTTCTACAATATCTTTATATAGTAATATATACAATAATATGTAAACCACATGAATAGAAATAAACTGTTTTTAAAAGTATTTTTTTAAAGTTTTTATTACTAATAAACGACTGAGCAGTTTTGAAACAGCTAAATATTTTCTTTGCGTTGTAGTAGTTATTGGTTCGGACTTCGGGATGTCATTTGCGGCTGCGTGCCATTGGAAATTGCTTGGCGTGTCACTCGTGGCACGCGTGCCGTAGGTTGCCAACTCGTGCTAGACCATATCGGTTCCATAAGTTGGAAGACGCTGACAGATTTTCCAAATCTTCTCTCCGTATCTTTATTGTAGTCAACATTTCGTGAAATGTTATTTCCTAGATTGGTGAACGCGTCATTGGATTCCAGTGCCTGCTCATCCAACAAGACTTGGTTGTTGATGGTCTTCCCCAATAACCATCACGTTGGTCTTCTCTTTGCAGTTCCGGAACCAAATAGTTGCTGTTGAGGCTGTTGGTCATACTTTGTATGATAGATCCTCTGGCACTTACCAGTCCCCGACCATCTGCAAAGTCAAGATCCGTTACCTTTCTGGGTATCCATTTTATTTTATATGTTAGGTTTCCCATAGACTTCCTCATGACAAAATCCGAAACCAGCAGGAAAGGAAATACTTCCCTGTCGAACTCTTGTGACAACATCAATCTTCTCAGTATTGCCGGGTTTTCAGTGTCACTCGTGTCGGTACCTATTACGTACGCACGCTCTTTCTAAGTTACTTGCGAGATGACCTTCAGTCTTGATATCTTTGGCATCAGTGGGTCGAGATGGAATGGTCGAAGGTGCCATTGTTTTGTTGTAATTATTATATACTAGATTAAAAAGGAGGCATTTAAGCTTGCTCCAGCCTCGGGCTGTTGATTGAGCTTTCATCGCAATAAGTGGGGAGCTTGCTCCTGCCGTGGGCTGTTGATTGAGCTTTTATCGCAATAGGCGAGGAGCTTACTCCAGCCTTGGGCTGTTGATTGAGCCTTCATCGCAATAGGGGGGAGCTTGCTCCTGCCGCGTGCTGTTGATTGAGCTTTCATCGCAATAGGTGGGAAGCTTGCTTCAGCCGCGGGCTGTTGATTGAGCTTTCATCGCAATAGGTGGGAAGCTTGCTTCTGACGCGGGCTGTTGATTGAGCTTTCATCGCAATAGGTGGGAAGCTTGCTTCTGACGCGGGCTGTTGATTGAGCTTTCATCGCAATAGGTGGGAAGCTTGCTCCTGCCGCGTGCTGTTGATTGAGCTTTCATCGCAATAGGTGGGAAGCTTGCTTCTGACGCGGGCTGTTGATTGAGCTTTCATCGCAATAGGTGGGAAGCTTACTCCAGCCTCGGCCTGTTTATTGAGCCTTCATCGCAATAGGGGGGAGCTTGCTCCTGCCGCGTGCTGTTGATTGAGCTTTCATCGCAATAGGTGGGAAGCTTGCTTCTGACACGGGCTGTTGATTGAGCTTTCATCGCAATAGGCGCGGAGCTTGCTCCTGCCGCGGGCTGTTTATTGAGACTTCATCGCAATAGGTGCGGAGCTTGCTCCTGCCGCAGGCTGTTGTTTGAGTCTTCATCGCAATAGGCAAGGAGGAGCAAATGCAGACCTCAAAGATGATCGATGTATTTAAGTATTGCATTTGTATTTAAGCTTACCTTTTAGAAATTCAACGATAATTTTTCTGCCGTCACTTACTTTAAAGACAATTTGACGTACGTAGGTCTTTACTTTCTGTACAAACAATTAATTTTATTTCATGCGTGACTTTCTCTGGATTTCGCAATTAATTTCGATTATTCCCAAACTTATCAAGTTATAAAAATTGTTATCTTACAAAAGAATTTGTCGCAAACGATCACATAAAAAATCACTGAAAACAATTGCAGTAATAAAAACTTGGGAATGTGTTTCTTTAATTGAAAAAGTGTGACACACTGACATTCACATTCATTATATAGATAGATAAAGAGGATGAAATATTTAAAAGCTAGGGAGTTGTGTCCCTTTAATTGAAAGAGTGTGACTAGACCCAAAGAGTTGTGAGTTCAATACCAGCAGTGGTGAACCAAACTTGGAAAGTTGAGTTAAATGGAAATAACTGAGACATCCGGAAGTGGCATGGCACGTGGAACTAGAACAATTTAACTCGATGGACGAAATTCTAATTAGCTGAAGAAGGCTGGAGCGTACAACGTCCAAAACGTTGTTATATGACAATGAACAACAGTCCGAATAATGTAATAATAAGTAATGCTTCACAGATGGTGTATTACTGTGGCTTGGTATATTACGTTGTTTTGTAAGCAATTACCATTTAAAGGACATTCATTCTTCATTCTACAGATTACACGTGGGTTTAATTTGTTCGGGTGGTTTGATGATAGTTTTCCTGTTGTGCTTTTTTATTATTTGTGCCACGTAGCACGGTGCAACTGTAGCTGATTTTTACAGTGTTTTATTGAATATCTTGTGTAGAATGCTTGATTCTAGGAAGTGTTTGTTTAGGAATTCGAAAAATATTTTACCTAGGTAAAATATTCTTCAAACTCCTAAACAAACACTTTTAAAAAAAGTTAAAAACAACTTTTTTACTACGATAATAAAACATCGAAACCCGAAAATAAAAAAATGAAAATAAAAAACAAGTAAAATAAATTAACCCAGATAAATAAATAAACAAGCTACTCCCGCCAAAATAACTGCCAGAATGGACTACTCACAATGCAACACTGACCCATATATATAAAGAGTCAAGAAAAAATCCAACACTCGCGGCCTGAAGATTGCGTCTAGCATGAAACAGCCTGTCGCCTTTGAGTGTTGACTTCAATGTTCACTTTAGTAAATATATATATATATATATATATATATATATATATATATATATATATATATATATATATAGTTTGTGACCCTGGGTTTCGCGCTTTTGCGATCATCAGACAAACGGAATTTATTCCTTTTTCTGTCAAGATTTTTCATTAAATTCATTTTAATTTCTTGGCCGAAAGCAATTTCTTCCGAAATTCAAAAAGTTTTTTTTCATATATACAGCTGGAAAATCCAATCGTTGTGAATAGCGTGGTCCACTAATGGGTGTTTCATTATGTGTAGTCCATAAAAGGCTGTTTGGATAATGGGTTGTCCATTAATGGGTATATCATTAATGGGTGATCCATTAATGAGTGGTACATGAAGATTATTGTCTTCTCACGGATGCTTTTTGCAAATATTTTCTGGATTATGAAAAAAGCACAAAGATGAATTGTTAAAAAGACAACAGAATCAATAAAAAACAATAACAAATCATTATTCGATTCTTAGATTTTTATAGTTTTTCAAATCATTCAATATTTATTGACATTCTTCATATGATTCAACTGGAATATTTTAATGAACACTGTGACGGTGTTTTGATGATGGCATATATATATATATATATATATATATATATATATATATATATATATATATATATATATATATATATAGCTGTATATATTTTAGACAAATTTGTGTAACAATTTCATGTATACAGTTTTGTTTGACGGAAATCGAAATTCAAATTCTCCCCGAATCCATACAATATGTTTCGGACAATAGAACAATTTAAAATAAAAAATTAAAACCAGAAAATATCATTCATCTTCAACCAAACCTCTCTCTCTCTCTCTCTCTCTCTCTCTCTCTCTCTCTCTATATATATATATATATATATATATATATATATATATATATATATATCTTTATATATATGTGTGTGTGTGTACCTACAAAGATTAGCTAAAAATGAGCATGCCCACATGAAAAATGACCCAAACTAAATAAAAACAGAGTTTTATGATCAAAATCTTTCAGCAATCATTAAAAGGAAAGACCAAAGGATTTCTTTTATATTAAATTATATTTTTCAATCCTTTTTAGACCTTTTTTCAAAACTTTGTTATTTTTTACTTACGTCAGAAGGTGACCATAAATTAGTAGAGGACATTTTAACGAATTTTTCCGATGTAAAACATAATAAATTGGAATTTCTTGCAAAAATCAAAAATTGTCGAATTTTAATGAAACTTTCAGGAGTTATTCACAAATGAATGAAATTATATTAGAAACGTTTCTTTTTTTTTTAAATCTTCTTAAAAATATATTTTTTTTACATCAGTTCCTTCCACACTTATTTAATTTATGAAATTTCGAGAAATTCATTTTTGTATAAACACACGTCATTGGAGAATTTAATTGTTTCTTTTTGTAAAACAGGACCCCAACCTACAGAAAATCTGCTCCAAATCGTAAAATCCTGTTAAACTGAGTTATTATTTAATTAGAAAAAAATAATTGCTTTTTATGGATAAGATATATTATGGACTCTTATAAAAAATATTTATTTCAATGAATAATAATTCTATGCAAGAAGTGTTTCATTTTGTTTACAATTTTGATTAGAAAAATTTATAATGTTTTGCATGTTTTAAAATTCTGTATTAAATTGTATCAGCCAAATGGTATTATTATGTAAAAATTATATGTACTAATTATAAAGGAAAAGGCTTACTACAATTCAGCCATCCCCTGTATTTTTAAAATCATTTGTGTGTGTTAGTGTGTGTGTGTGCATGTGTATAAACGTGTTGAGTTTTGTAAATGCCATTATCATAAATTCGGAGCTATAGTAAAGCCAAAATATTTAAAATTCAATAAAACAGTAGGTAATGTGTAATGTCTTTGTAAATTTTCAAGTATATAGGGTGATTAAAAATGATATAAAAAGGGCGCTGACGTTGTATTCGCCAGACAACATTTACAGATATGTTCCAGCAGAAAAAAAAATTTCAGACGTCTGTGCATCGAGATAGTTGTCACCGTCTCACAAAACCAACTACATCCGCATTAAGAAAATAATTTCTGCAATATTTTTAAACTAAAAGTAATATTTCATTCAAATAAGATAAATTAAATTTTAAATCAGCTGATCCTAATAAAAAAATCAGAAAAGTACATTTTATTTTTGAAAGATACTTTAATAAAGTGAATTACGTTACAGATTTGTAAATTTGGCTAAAATCAGTCATTTTTAACAATAAAAAAAAAAACTTATTCCAATCAATTCAAATCCGTTTCAAATATTACAAAAAGTGTTTGTCTTATTGGAAATATAAAATTTAATCTATTAGCCTGAAATTAAAATCAAAATAAAAGCTTTAACAAAGATTTTTTATTTTTTAAAATTAATTTTTGGAGGTACCTATATATATATATATATATATATATATATATATATATATTATATATATATATATATATATATATATATATATATATATATATATATATATATTAGGTGAAACCGTGATAGGTTTGCCTGGCTCTTTAGGTTTAACTTAGGTTTCCCCTACTTAGCGTATCGAGAACTTTATTTGGTTATTTTTCTTACTCGTATCGGTTTTTTTTTAACTCTGAATTTGGATGCTAGACGATTATTTCGGCTGACATACATCTTCTTTGTTCTTTCTTTTTATTACCTTTTTTTTCCTTTTGGTATTGGTTTGTTTATTTGCAAATCAAGACACCGAAGATTTTCAGACGAGTATAATTTCTTATATTTATAAGATTATACCTAGTATCTATCTATCTATCTATCTATCTATCTATCTATCTATCTATATATATATATATATATATATATATATATATATATATATATATATATATGTATGTATGTATGTATATTATATATAAATTAATTCAAGTTAAATAGAAAAACGGAAAACCTTAAGGGTCCATTGGTTATAATGTATTTCCCCAGGTATGTGGTTTTTACCTGGTTCATCAAACAACACTTCCAAGGGTGAAAGAATATTTTAAATTTACATATATTTTTTTATCTACTTTTGAGGGGTAGTTTTAAATTGATGTAAGTTGATAGAGAGATAGAGGGGGAGGAGGAGTATGACATGGTCGAAAATAGAGGGGGAATTGCTCTGATTTAACATTGAACTCTCTGGATCACATCATCTTTGGGATTATCCATATGGATTAACAAATTTTTCATTACTATATATATATATATATGTATATATATATATATATATATATATATATATATATTTATATATATGTATATATATGTATGTATATATATGTATATATATATATATATATATATATATATATATATATATATATATATATATATGTATATATATATATATAGATATATAATATAAATATAAATAGTTATACACGTTTGGAAAAACCTTAGGTATTTTGGCTTGTAATTGAACAAACCAATGCCCAAGGAAAAATAAGGGATAAAAAAGAATATATATATATATATATATATATATATATATATATATCTGAGTGTTGAATTCAATGTTCAGTTTTGTTTATATATATATATATATATATATATATATATATATATATATATATATATATATATAAGTGACCATTAAAGTCAACACTGAGAGGCGACAGGTTGTTTCATACTGGACACAATCGTCAGGCCGCCTGACGATTGCGTCCAACATGAAACAGTCTGTCACCTCTGAGTGTTGACTTCAATGTTCACTTTTATATTTATATTTACATACGCTCTATCTCTGATATTACCCCATAAATATTTATCCCATAAATATAGCACACCTTATAACTATATTTCTTCATATATATATATATATATATATATATATATATATATATATATATATATATATATATATATAAAAGCAACAAGAATACAGCCAAACAAGTTTTGTTAAATGAAACCGTGTCCAAATTTCACGTCTTATGTTTTTATTCAAATATTGTCGCCCGTTTAAATTACTAAGAACTGAATCTTGCAGCCTTGTCCCTTTTCCCCTTTTGCACATGACGTCATTTCTACGCTACGACTATAGTTAAAATTCTAGAGTCCCGTAAATGCCAGGATGTAGCTAACAAAATCGTGTCTACCATATTGTCAACATCTAGTTCTTGATAATGTCTGAAGCGAACGATTATAATGAACATAAGGTCAAAAACGTTAACTTTGCACACTTCCTCTCCAATTCTGACATCAACGTACACTAGACATTTATTTCTGTCTCCCCACTAAGACCAGTTGTGACACACGGTCCTTTTTTTAAGGTGGGGACCCGAGTTCGTACACCCGGGCCAGGAACAAAAAATTCCCATAGCCCCCGCAACCGTCGGTTGTGCTGGGCTCGTTGCGAGCAGTGATCCTTCTCTCTGGTGCAATGTCAGGGCGCGGGCCTCGGGCAGCTGTTCCCTAGGTTTGCGCACCTACATCGACGTACACTATATTCGAAATTTGGGAAAGTGCGATAAAAAATTAGACAGACTTTGTCGGTTGAATTTGTTAAGACTTGTTTATATATTTGAACAGTTTTCTGTTTCGTGTTAAATATGAAATAATTACGACAATGGAGGAACTTTAAATATATTTAAATCGACCAGGTGCGATGGGTAAATTGTCGACATCTTATACATTTAATTTCGCGCATGCGCCTTGTTTGTTTTTTTAATTTATTTTGGCGACTGCACAGTATAGTAGGATCAACTAGACACCGTCTATAAGAAAAAGAGCCGTATGACCCCTATTCACTCCGCCAGAAATTTGGAAACGGCATGCTTGGCATTGACGCCTGAAGCGCCAATACGAAAATTTCAAAGTGTCTGGATGCCAATCAGAGGACACTGCAGAGAATTCGGAAAGATATATCCAGTCAACGTCATGGGGTTTGGAGTGATCAATCGTGATGGCGACGGTATGCCTCCATTCATCTTCCCACAGGCCTACATCAAATGAGTTTAGGAGGTAGTACGGCCCTGGGTCAAGAGGATAGCTGCTGGAAGACCCTATGTCTGCCACCCAAGGAGGATTGCTGTCATAGTAAGACAAGACATGGTAAGACAATTTCTGCGAGCACATCACTCCTTATATCTGGCCATATAACTCGCCAGACTGCAACCCACTTGATTTTGTGTGGGGCGTAGTTGAACGAGAGACTAACAAAACTCTTTGTAACACAAAAGATGAACTGAAGGCAAGGATTATGGCAGCATTAACCATTCTTAAGCAAGGAGACCATCCAGAAGAGATGCAGGAGATTCTGATTCGTAATTGAAGCCAATAGCAATTTTACTGAATAAATTTACTCTTTAGTATTAAAAGGTATTTTTGGTTTGGTTTGGTTTCCTTTTGTTTTACGACATATCAACCTCAATGGGTTATTTAATGCCGATAAAATCTTTATTGCTGGTAATGTTTTCATTAAAAATCTATTTCTGGGAATATTTTTCCTTGAAGAAATCTATAACTGGTCATATTTTTTCCCAAAGAATGTATAACTGTTTGTATTGCTAGTATTTTTTAAAGTATTGCTGATAATAATTTTTCCTTCAAGAATTATTGCTGGTAATAATTTTTTTTATTACAAAGTATTTCTGGTATTAAAACCTATTTTTACACAAGTTTGGGTGTTAACTGTGTGCCCATAGCTGGGACCCTAACAGGTTCTACCACACCGGGTCAGGGTGAACCTGGGAACACCAGCAATTAAGAGGTGGTTCCACGCTTCTCAAAACCTCCTGATCAGAAGCCTTGCTGTTGGACGTACTTTATCGTCTTACCCAGGACGCGGATGTAGTTTATCGTCATACCGAGGACGAGGTATTTTTGTGTAATGTTGATAAATATATCTTTTAAA
>OZ038482.1:116042376-116049876 GCA_964036315.1 Acanthosepion esculentum | reverse complement strand
AACGAAAGGACATTTAAACGAAAGGACATTTGGCCGACGGAAATTTGGACGAAAAGACATTTGGCCGACGGACATTTGGACGAAAGGACATTTGGCCATCGGATATTTGACCGACAGAGATTTGATTGACAGACATTTGGCGGACGGACATTTGGCTGAGAGACATTTGGCCGACGGACATTTGAACGAAAGGACATTTGGCCGACGGAAATTAGGCCGACGGAAATTTGGCCGAGAGACATTTGACCAAGAGACATTTGTCCGACATATATTTGGCCGAGAGACATTTGGAAGAAAAGACATTTGGACAACAGACATTTGACCGACAGACATTTGGCCGACGAACATTTGGCCGAGAGACATTTGGCCGACGGACATTTGAACAAAAGGACATTTGGCCGAGAGACATTTGGAAGAAAAGACATTTGGCCAACGGACATTTGGCCGAGAGACATTTGGCCGACGGATATTTGGGCGAAAGGACATTTGGCAGACGGACATTTGACCGACAGACATTTGGTGGACGGCCATTTGGCCGAGAGACATTTGGCCGAAGGACATTTGAACGAAAGGACATTTGGCCGACGGAAATTTGGCTGAGAGACATTTAACTGAGAGACATTTGGCCGAGAGACATTTGGACGAAAAAACATTTGGCCGACGGACATTTGGGCGAAAGGACATTTGGTCGACGGACATTTGACCGACAGACATTGACCTACGGACATTTAGCCGAGAAACATTTGGCCGGAAGACATTTAGCCGAACGGACATTTCACCGAAAAAGTACAAGTAAAAATAGTATCAAGCAATACTTTAAGTATTTTAATTCGCAGTCTTATAAGGTAGGAAAGGACTTAATAATTACCACTGAATTTCAAGTGATTAAATTACTAAATCTAAATTTAATGTTAAAAGTTTTCTTATTTCAATAATTGTTTATTGAAATTATATTTAAAAAAATATTTGAGTGTATCTGGGTAAAAAGTAGCACCTAATTATTTAAATTCATATTTAACAGTAAGATAAAAGCTAGTTCATCCCTTTAAGATAATGATCATTAAAAGCGAAGCTGAAAGATCTTTTATATCGTAAAATCTTAAGATTTTTGCTGTAGTAAAAAGTGCTTTTTCTCAAAATATTTATCATCTTAAAGTAATATTTGCAGTAAAATATGATGTAAATAGAAATAGATTTAAAAAAAAGCCTGTAAAAAAGAAACAAAAAATGATAAATTAAAACAGTAAATAAATATAAATATAGGTAGCACATTACGATAAAGAGTGTGACAGACACATGTAAGTACGCCATTACATTTTCGGCCAAATGATCACTCGGTTAAATGTCCGTCGGCCTAATGTCCGAGTACCCTTCAAAACATTGGTGATGATAACTCTCCACAACTTCCTGTCTTTTGTAGCTCTTAACAAATTTTGTCTTTTAGCCATCTCTCCAATAGCCTCCTCCGTCATCCTTTTACTCAAGCTCGCCAAGTAAGTTGTATGTTGCTTTCCTCTGTCCCACTTACCTTCAATCTGTCCCGCGAGTATAATATTCTCCAAGACCCCTTTCTTCTTTATGTGCCTCAGAAATTTCAACTCTCTCTCTCTCTCTCTCTCTCTGATGTTAAGTGTAAGTGTCCTTTTTGTTCTCAGTGTCCTCAGAGCTTCGTCGTTGCTCACATGTCCGGTTCATGGTAGTGTCAACGCCCTTGTGTCAAACAGCATTTCTGTTGCTTCAAGTCGCTTCAACTCACTTCTCTATTTTCAACTTCTTTATCAATGTGTACCTTTATCATTTCTTTGGGCTTTTGTTCAAAATTCTTTATTGTTTCTGCTTGAAAAATGTTTTCGTTTTTGTCCATTTCCCTTGGAACGATATACTTAAAAAAATTTTTTTATTTTATTGATTTCTAGTTTCATTCCGCGTTGACTCGTCAATAAAGAATAAGACATCTATAGGAAGTCTGCTCATTCATGCAAACCAGCATATAGTTATACTTAATTCATAGCAACAAGGTAATTGGTTGGTTGTTTGCTTTATGGCATATCAACATCAGTGGGTCATTTAATGCCAATAAAATTTGAAATAGATTCATAAAAGGTTTGGTAAAAAAAAGGTGTATATATATATATATATATATATATATATATATATATATATATATATATATATATATATATATGTGTGTGTGTGTGTGTGTGTGTGAACCATTCTTTTTATCACAAAGTATTTCTGGTATTAAGGTGCTACCACCCCGGGTCAGGGTGGATCTGGTAACACCAGCAATTAAGAAGTGGTTCCACGATCCTCAAAACCTCCTGATCAGAGGCCTTGCTGTTGGACGTAGTTTATCGTCATACCCAGGACGCGGATATAGTCTGAGTGTTAACTATTTGCCCATAGCTGGGACCCTAACACGTGATACCACGTGATACTGTTGGACGTAGTTTATCGTCATACCCAGGACGCGGATGTAGTTTATCGTCATACCCAGGACAGAGCAACAATTCTCTGGACAACTCGGCGTGGAATAAAGTATAAATTCCCTGGGCGTGGGGTAAAGCGTTAATTCTGGGGGTGACTCTGTGAGACTAGTCCAGCTGACCATTGTTGACCACGAGTTTGCACCAGTGTCATATTCGAAGGAATTATTTGCCTTCGTTTAGGGTTAGCTGTAAATGCTGAAAACAATTTTGATATTTATATAAAAGGTGTCAAGATTTTTTTATTTTGCTGATCAACATTCATTTTATCATCGTCATCCATATCTTTTAATCGATTCCTTTGAGTATGAAGATCGCATTCTAGTTTGAAACTGACAGTCACCATGCAGTGTTGATTCCTATATCAACACACACACGCGCAGGCACACAATCTCTCTCTCTCTCTCTCTCTCTCTTTCCCTCTCTCTCTTTTGTTTAACAAAATACAGGATAACAACTCAAAAATATTTACTGACTGAAAATGATTTTTTTTTTGTAAATAGAAATAATGTAGGATTTTTTAATACAATATTTCGGATGTGAAAATAAAGCAAGGGAATATAGTTTCATAGAAATCCCAAGAGTGTCGCCGACAAAACTAACCTGGCCGTTTGTCTCGAAAAGGACCTCCAATCGGTTGCCTCAAAAACAAACCTGCTCTCTATTACTCACCAGAGAGAACCATCCCTGCCTCCCATTAGAATGTCTGACGCTCAACTCCACGAAAGCACCTCTTTGCGACTGCTCGGTCTCACATTTTCTGCTGGCCTGAGATGGAACGAATACATCGAGTCAATAGCTTCGTCAACCGCAAGGAAAGTCGGTTCCCTGTGCCGCGCCAGGAAATTAATCTCGCCGGAGTCAATCCTTCAAAGCTACAAATCAACCATTCGCCCTTGCATGGAGTATTGCTGCCATATATGGTCTGAAGCCCCTTCTGTTTGTCTCAAGGTCCTTGATAAAATCCAAAGACGGATATGCAATGTAATTGGCCCTGATCTGACATCTCGTCTGCAGCCGCTCTCTCACAGACGGGCCGTTCCCTCTCTCTGTCTTATTTTACAAATACTTTCACGGTAACTGCCCCGATAAGCTGCTTTCGCTGGTTCCCAGACTTCATGAAGTTAAGCGTTCAACTAGGCTGGCATCTCGCTCTCATCCTTTCACTGTCGAAACTGTTAAATGTAGCCATCTCTTCTACTCCAATAGCTTCATGTCTCGCACTTCTTGCTTGTGGAATTCCCTCCCCATTTCTTGTTTTCCTGATAGCTATAATCTCCAACTATTCAAATGTAATGACAATCGACGTCTCCAGATGCCATGATCTATCCCCTATCCTTCTCTTCATCCTTTCCTCTATAACTCCTCTTTGCTCTCGCGCCAACTCTCTGTAACCCCTTGCGTGCTAGTGGCTTCCCGCCTTGCTTGGGGTGGAATGCTTAAAAAAACAAAGTGTACCTTACTCAATTAGGCAATTTGAACTTGCTTTATCAAGATGGTCTCCAGTGACCAAATTGGTAACGGTACGCTTCGGTTAAAGGAATGTTTTCTCCGATGGAAGACGCGATCCGGTTTGATTCTTGTCGGGAGGTTAAATTTTTTTTTAGTAGAACTTCTTAATCTAGGCCAGTTGTTAATAATTTCACTGTTTAAGAAAGCAAAAACGGGGTGAGGACAGCTATGCTACCATCGGTTGAAATAATTTGAAAAAAGCGGTTGTACACAGCTGATTGTTTAAAGATATCTAAACGAGTTTGGCACCATACATGACATGCATATGCAAGTTTCAATCTCACGAGGATATTTAAGAACATGGCTCGAGTTCTTAATTATACAATGATATTGTTCATAAGGGCTAATATTCATTTAAGGCATGAACCTCTCGATTACCATGCCCTGCCAGTATCTATACCCTCACTGGGGCTTACGACCATCTCACATTGAAACACCGGTTCTTGTACGATGACCGAAATTAAGCAACGTCGAACCTGGTCAGTACCTGGATGGGTGACCGAATGGGAATACCAAGTGCTGTAAGCTTGGATGTGCGGGTGGTTTAACGGATCACGACTCGAGATTAGAAATCGGAGAGCCGAGTTCAAATCCCGAGTCAGGTTCGTTATATTCCCATACGCACAAATATTGGAAACTGTTTGAATCCATCGTCTCCCACCAGCTTGTAGGACTTGTAACAATAAATAATTATTATTCCGGAAAAATTATTAAATCTAAAAATATTATCTGGCTTTAAATAAGCAGCAAAAGATTAATAAGTCGTAAAAACAAATCAATATGCCTTCACTGTTTTTTTTTTCTTTCTTTATTTCTTTATCTTTTTGAGCGAATACACGTGTTTGCATATGAAAAGTTTTATAGATTTAATGACTTTTTTTAAACATTAAATCTGTTTATTGATAATTTTAATAAGTTGGATGTCCAAATGAATAAACTGATGTAAAAGAAAGCAGCCTATATGATTAAAAGTAACACCAAGATCCAACAACTAAGTGGTTTTACTGTCACGTAATCGAGCGCCTTAGAAACCAATTAATTAATTGGTATTCGTTGTGTGATTTGTAATCAATAACTATCACGATTTTCTGATGTATATTAGTAAAATAACCAAACCTGGACATTTATTAAAACAAATATTTGTTCAGATGATGATACCAACAGATAATTTTTCCTCATTCTCTTTCAGGCTTTACTTTTTTCAAGTTTGCCAAAGCTAAAATAATTTCTTGAAGGCATTGAGTTCTTATGAAAATTTTTGCACTTTAGTTAACTTGCGCCATTTTATTTTTCTGCAACAAAAAAGAAAAATAAACTGTATCCGATTCTAGGAAAATATGCTGTGCCCCCCGGGCGTCCTCTGGTGTATATCGATCTGGGTAAATTTTGTGACGTACGGTGGCTGTTCATAATTAAGTATAGCTCAAGACTTCAATGTTAAGATAAAACAGTATTTAATTACAACCGCAAATAAATACTTAACAAGAACAACGAAGTAAAAGTCAACCAAATATAATTAACCATTTCAGTAAATATTTTGTTTGTCGCGTGGCTCGGCTTGACGTCCGGTAAATTCTAAATGAAAACCCAAATCCTCAAAGCAAAATAATTCATACTAATTCGACTGGATAGTTTCAATCAATAATCACTTCAGTCAGTAGCCTGACATCGCTATTTATCCACATGGCGGAAAACACATATACATAAGTCCAGAATGTCACTTTCGAAACTCGGTGCCATTTTCTTCCTCTATGACAGTAACCTAAAGGGAATTCTGAACTGAACACTTTATTTAACCTACAGGCGGAGACTGTTCTCGTTTCACTGGTCATGTTTAGGGATTTATTTATTACAGTTTAGTTCTTATTCGCACGTTTCCACTGTAATTTGATTTGCTATCTATTTAGAGATGATGCCTCGATAAATGAAAACACACATTCCCCAATTGCCAGGCTTCAAAATGTACACCAATATTTTCTTTTAGTATTTCATTTTTACTGATTAATACGTTTGTCTTTCAGAACGTTTGGAATGTCTCAAATCTTCAGGTCATTGGAATGTCGAACTGAACAATTTACATACATACACGCCGGAACACTCATTGACGTACGCAGACACACACATACACGCACGCTAACCCACCGGAGCTCACACAAACATAAACATATGTGAACAGTATGCGACTTGGGATATCGTATATATGTGTCGTTGGGTACATAAGTAAGCATTTGGTCGCTGCATTCAATGTTGTCACAGTGGATAAAACCGTTAGTTAGATCCAGTGACAGGACCCAAAGACTGTGAGTTCAATACCTGGTTAAGGCGGTGGAGAACTTTGAGAGGGGAATTAACATGAGATAACTGACATCTATTAGACATGGCACGTGGAACTAGAACAGTCTACTCCAGTGAGCGAAATAAAGGTTTCAGTTCGACATTCCAACTACCTGAAGAAGACCGGAGCGCACAACGGCCGAAACGTTATGATAAACATAGCGACAAAGATGAGGGCAATAGTCCGAATAATGTAAATAGTGTACATAATACCTCATCTCAGAAATATAGACAGATGTTCAGTTCGACATTCCAACCACCTGAAGATGGCCGGAGCGTGGTTCGGCTTAACGTCCACCAGTCAGTCAATAATCCCTCAACAATCGATCGAAATCCATTCGTAAGCAACTCGTAATCAACCAATAGTCAACCCGTAGTCCACTACAGTAAGTAGCCTGACACCGCTATTTATACACCAGGCGGAAAAGATACCCATTAAGTCCAGAGTGTCAGGCTCGAGCCACGGTGTCAGTAGTTCTAATCTTCTTCCTAATTAGCAATAACATATATAAATATATATATACATTCAAAGGTGCTATATAGCAGATATTAATATATATAATATGTAAATTTAAACATGTTATATAGCATATATAATATCCAGTTTTTCATATTTTTTTATTTGTTGCAATGTTCTAAGAGTAGTTTTGACACAGGGGCGCACGTATTTTTGCCGATTAATGAGTTTGATTTCATAAGGTTTTGAATCCCCGTCCACAAATTAAACAAGCTGGTTTACATTTCATAAAAATTGCCTCTCACGAGAAAATATAAATAACCACCGTGAACATTTGTTTCAAATGCAGCTTCTCACGAGTGGCGACGCCCAGGTGCTTCAAGCCTTAGACACGGAATCAAGTAGCTTGTTAGGAAATTCATATGGATAATTTAGCGCCATATATAAAGCAGAATAAAACCTTCGGGGCGGAGAGAGATTAGTTTTTCAATTAACTATTTCTTTCTTTTTCTAGTTAAACACATCGTCGAACGTATTACAATTTTCGAAACCAAAGCCTCAGACAGAAGTCTAGAGTAAACATGCTTTTTCTTAAATAACCACGAGCCAAGTAAGAAGTATTGAGAATTTCCAGAATTATATAGCATTCGTTTTGAGTTGAAATAAAATAAACGGGAAAAATTTCGTTTGAAGAAAAAGAAAAGATAACTG
>OZ038482.1:115994876-116037376 GCA_964036315.1 Acanthosepion esculentum | reverse complement strand
ATACCAAGCATACCCTCGATGAAATAACTGCACCTCACTGACATTCATTGGCATTGCTGAACGTTTACAGAGACTAAACAATGGATGCGAGCATAGTAAGGCAGTGAGTAATGTGTTTCAGCAGTAGCGAGAGCAATGTGTCTCATGGCACATTCTGGTTGGCATCCCACGAAATGAAGAGCGTAGGCAAGGGTTGGAAAATAGCATTTTCTAGCCGAAGACTGGCTCTTCAACGTTGTTATTGTGTTCCTTGTATCTTTTGCAGCATCCGTAGGAATAAGCAGGGTGCTTTAATTACGGAACGTCCCATCGCACTCTTTGCTTTCAATCACTGACCTGTTTCCTTGTCTTGTCTTCATTCGTTGTAGTTTTTGTCATTTTCATCCTAGACTTGTGAAGCGTGTCTTTTTCGGAATTGACTCTGTCTGCTACGTTGTTGGTGTTTTGATATGAACTGATATTGTTTCTGAAACGAGTAAGAAAAAAACATTAAATACTAACTAATAATATTTAATCTTATACACTGTCATAAATATCTCTATAAACAAATATTACATATAAACACGTCGACTGCTTTATTTTATCCGTCATTGAAACCGATTGAAACCAAAATCATAGTCTCCATAAAAACTGCCATTAGCATTTTTAACGTGATTTATTTCCTGTAATGGAGGAACGGTGGTGGAATGGATAGCAGCTCGGAATATGGAAACGGAAGGCTGAGTTCAAATTCAATTAGAGTTTCTTACACTCACTTACGTGCTTGGGAAAGGTATGAATCCTCTTCTTCTCCCCCAGCTATGGGTAAATAGCAGGACAGCTCGGGTTCTATAGCCTTGGATGACAACTGGTCTACTGCAAGAAGAAATGTCAACCTACTGCGGGAAAAAATCTGCCTTGTCCGTCATGTATCGATAGATACATGATCACCTACGCGTGTATCATGGCTCATAACTGACTGACTGACATTCATTTACGTACTAATAATAATAACAACCCCTTCTCCGGCCAGATATTGGTATAATATCAGGAGAGACTGGGTCCTGTGGCCTTAGGTGGCAACCAGTCAAGGAGAAGGAAAACTCTGAATTCAAACCCCTTGTGGGTCTTGCTTCTTTAGTCAAAAGCGAGAGGGTAACTTCGAAAACAATATCATCTCCCATTAAACGACAGAAATAATAGACTATCGGGCTTAGTACAATGATTCGAACATATACAAGACTGGGATACATCACGGCGCCGTGGGACTCACGGATTTCTAACCATTCACCGATGGGTGTATCATTTACGTCACGTTAGACAATTTCCAATAAATGGAAGTTTCATATTTTCCTAAACGGGCCAGAACAGACAGGCAACAATGTTATCAAAACGCAACAGTGATACTGTTAAGTAACTGATCCATTTACTAAATAAATAGTTAATATTTTTCAGAAGTCCTGACCTGATTTAGTCAACGTTCTTGGATATTTAAACTCTATTATTTGTATGTAAAATCAGCGATGTTGAAAGTGGATTGGTCCAGTTGAATAACGATTTTCAATTATTTTCGTTTTTGGTTTCTCAAATAAACAATTAATATAATTAATTAATAATGTAATTAATGTAAGTAATGGAGGAACGGTGGCGTAGTTAATAGCAGCTCGAACTGTGGAAACGGAGAGGCGAGTTCAAATTCAATTCGAGTTTTTCACATTCACTTACTTGCTAATAATAACCTCTTCTCCCGCCAGATATGGGTAAAATATCAGGACACAGTGGGTCCTATGGCCTTAGGTGGCAACCAGTCAAGGAGAAGGAAAAGAATTCAAATTTCTGTTGCTTTGTGGATTTTAATTCTTTAGGCAAAGGCAAGAAAGTAACTTCAAAATAAATTCACCTGGGATTTCATCTCGAAAAAAAGGAACTGTGATCCCTTCGAACAACAAGAGAAAATAATGGACCTTTCCGGCTTAGAACAATGGTTCGAATATATGCAAGACTGTGGTACTCACTGATTTCTAATCATCATTGTATCATTTACGGCACGTAAGACCATTTATATGGAAGTTTTATATTTTTCTAAACAGGCCAGACAGACAACATTGTTATCATAACGCAGCAGAGAAACTCCGTCCTGGGTATGACGATAAACTACGTCCAACAGCAAGGCCTCTGATCGGGAGGTTTTGAGGAGCGTGGAACCACCTCTTAATTGTGGGTGTTCCCAGGTTCACCCTGACCCGGGGTGGTAGCACCGGTTAGGGTCTCAGCTATGGGCAAATAGTTACCCACCCCCTGTAGTCAAAACACTATGACAGTGTAAAAATATATTTTAATGCCAGAAATACTTTTTGTAAAAATTATTGCCAGCAATACATTTTTGAAGAAAAAAATATTACCAAAAATAGATTTACGAAGGAAAATAATATTCCCAGCAACAAAAATTTTGTCGGCATTAAATAACCTATTGATGTTGGTATGCCGTAAAACAAACCAAACCAAAAGCAGCAGAGAAACTTTCAAGTACCCGATTCCTTTTACTAAATAAATGGTTACTATTCTTCTTAAGTCTTGACTTGATTTAGTCGATGATCTTCGATTTTTAACCTCCATTATTTGTATGTGTTGAGTCTTGACTCATTGTTGAATCTCGACTAATGCATGGAATAATAATGCAACACAAAATGTACTTAGAACAAGAATGTATTATAACAAGAAAGTGTACACAATATTTACATATAGTATTTCTGTATATTTCTGGGAAGACCGTTCCTGGAGAATGTGTTGACTAAGTCGCAGTCGGGCAGAGTCTCTAGCTGGATCTCTGTATTCCCTCCCTGTCTTCCGGTACCAACCATTATTTATATAGTCGGTAGTCACCTATGCAGATTAGGTGGATCCTACCACAACAGTATGTAAATACAGCGATGCTTAAAGTGTACTGAGCCAATTGAATAAATTTCAATTAGTTTCATTTTTGGCTTCTCAAATAAATAATTAATGAATTCAAATAAAGGGTTGAATATGTTGCATTCAAAAGCCCAAAATGAAAGGTTGTAAAAGTGACAGTATTTAACGAGCCCCTAATGGTAATATGTGATGCATGGTCGGTTTAACGTGAGGTGCTCATCGATGCAAATATAGGTCAAGGACAAAAAATCAACACACCTTCCATCACTAGATCAATGTGGGAGGTTCTGCCACAGAGCTGAAACCGCCAGGAACTATGCGTTCTACATAAGTAAAAAGCCACAAAGAAATGATACAAGAATATGACAAATGTCATTCTGTGTGATGCTGTAATTATTAGGTCAAAGACAAAAATGGTGCAGACCTCGTGACCACTGTCGTCAGTATAGACAAACCCTCTCTCTTGAGTAAAATGAGGGAGGTCTTGCTGTAAGTTTAGAATCCCCGGGACTAGGCAACTCTTATAATTTTAAGAAGTGAGAACAGGTACTATACTTTGATCCCAGCTCCAATATCTGGAAAAGGATGTATCAACTTCCTATGGCAGACACGGTAAGAAAACTACAGAATCTTCTAGACAGTGTAGCAAAGGAAAGCGAGAAGAAAGGACTAGCTATAATTTGTAAAAAGATAAGATGTGTGGTTGTCAGTAAAAGAAGAAGCTCAAGATGCGGTCTACGAACTGGAAAATGTCAAAATCAAGCGTGTTTAAATATCTGGGAAGTGTTTTAACTAAAATGTGACACCGAAACCCGAAGGTACATTTGAATAGTCAAATATGCTTTCCAGAAACTAAACAAATTATTAAGAAAGAGGATAATTTCGCTAGAAATGTATTACCAATCCTCCTATATGGTAGTAAATGTTGGACAATTTCCTCGCAGATGAAGAGGTAACTCGAAGAGACAGAAATGCGGTTTATACTGAAGGGTGCTGGGAATACCATGTACGCTGCGTCTAATCAACGAGGAAGTTTTAAGGAAAATGAGAATAAAAAGGGCAAAACCGGAAAGAGTTGAAATTTCTGGGACATAATGAGATAAGAAGGCATGGAAAGTATGACTCTCGTACGTAGTTGAAGGCAAGAGAGCATTTTGAAAGCAGCAAAATTATGTAAATGGATGGAACTAGGCGAGGGAGAGAGAGAGGGAGAGGGAGAGCGTGAGGAAAGGAAGAAGAAATAGGGAGAGAGAGAAGGCGGAAAGAGGGAGAGAGATAGAGGGAGGAGAAAGAGAGATAGAGTGGGAAGGAGAGAGATAGAGAGGGAGAAAATAGAGAGAGAGGGAGAAAGAGAGAGAGGGGGAGAGAGACAGTAAGGGAGAGAGATAGAGATAGAGAGATGGAGGGAGAGAGAGATAGAGGGAGAAGGAGGCAGAGAGAGAGAGAAAAATACAAACATTACTTAGAGCTAAGTATAATAGGAAGTAGTTGTTTAGTGATTAGTACTAAGCTTTTCACAGTATATTCTATGATCTTTGAGGGTTAGAAGATAAGTTACTGCATTTTCGTTAATGCTATTTAGCGGATGAGAGAATATCTTATGTAGAAAGATGCTGGAAAAAATACTGCACGACCAGCGAAAATGTCACCAATTCAGCTCTTTTAAGTTAAAAAAAAAAGGATTTAATTTTTTTGGCAAAAATCGAACATCAACGAGTTAGTAATTAGTGTTGCTGCCTTTGGCTCGAATAATTGCATCAATTCGATGTGGCATTGAATAAAACAAGATCCAGATTTTCTCTTTGGGAATTTAAAAATATTCTTTTGGTGTCTAATTCCAAAGCTCTTGGAAATTGTGTGCTTTTTGTTGAAGCACATGTTTCTTTAATTCTGACCACAATGGTTCAAATATATATTGAGATCACGATTTTGTGTTGGTCAGTCTTATAAAAGTTGAGTATCTTCCTCTACGTGAAAAACCCTTTTTTGCATGTGATGTGTGACAAGGAGTACCGTCAGGCTGAAAAAATCCCTCATCTTCGTCGTCTGGCAAAAGATTAGACCGGATTAATCTAATACAGTTTTCGCTGTTTACGTTTCCATCAACTTTTACGAAATTTTCTTCTATCATTGTTTTAATGAAACCTCACATCATTACGCGTCTTCGCCAAATTGTACCGACTTTGTGTTTTACTTGCATTTTTTCTTCCTCCCAATGGTCATCTTACATATTATCTTACACTAGAATGTAACTCTATTTTACATTCATCGCTAAAAATGTTTTTAACTACACTATTTACATTATTCGGACTATTGTCCTCATCTGTGTAACCATATTTATTACAACGTTTCGTCCGTTGTATGCTCCGACCTTCCTCAGGTGGTTGGAATGTCGAACTGGACCCTTTATTTCGCTCACTGGGGTAGACTGTTCTAGTTCCACGTGCCATGTCATTGGATCTAACTAACGCCTTTATCCACTGTGCCATGTTAGTTAGATCCAGCCACAGGACCCAAAGAGTGTGAGTTCAATACCCGGTTAAGGCAGTGGAGAACTTGGAGAGGGGAATTAACAGGAGATAACTGATAACTGACATCCATTAAAAACATGGCACGTGGAACTAGAACAGTCTACCCCAGTGAGCGAAATAAAGGGTTCAGTTCGACATTCCAACCTGAAGAAGGCTGGAGCGTACAACGGCCGAAACGTTGTAATAAATATGGTAACAAATATGAGGACAATAGTAATGTAAATAATGTACATAATACCTCATCTCATAAATATAGACAGATAATGTTTTTAACCATTTTCCAGCATCCCATCTTAGATGTTCTTTGGACCATTTCAGTTTTCTATTCAGATGGTTTTTAGTTAAAGATGTTTTTTGTCCGTTCAAGTTGTTTTTTTTTATTAATATACAGCATACTTTATCTACTGAAAAGGTAAGACTGCATCAACTTCTCACTGTTAATTTTGGATTGCTTACTGAGACGCTCAAAATCTTTCTTTCGTCTCCCTTATCTAACTTTCATGGTTTTCTGCCTTTCGTTGCACTTAGGACATTTCCAGTCGTATCAAACAACTTTTGCATGGCTTGAACACTGTTTCTGGAAATTAGCAGCTGTCTGACTATCGCTCATTTTGAGTCATCTTCCCTTTCAAAGTCACAACCTTCATCTTTGTTTGAGCAGAAATTTTAGTCATAATTTTTTAGTAAAGGTCCACAGACACAACATACGGCTAAACAATCTTAATAAAATAAAAGTGTATAATCATTTTATGTAGTTTCGCAAAACGTTTGAACGCCAGTGTACATGTCTATTCTGGTGTGGAAATATCATTGAGTGCTAGTTAGATCATAAAACAAACACTATGGATAAATATTTCATTTTATTTTTCTAACCTACGTATATGTTAACAGCAGGTGATATATGATTCAGAAAGACGTATAATTACGTCCACAGCAGTGGGTTTGGTTTGGTTTGGTTTATTTTGTTTCACGGCATATCTACCTCAACGGGCTATTTAATGCCGACAACATTTTTAGGATAGATTTGTATGAATAGACTATGTATTGTTTGGTTTAGATTGGTTTGGTTTGGTTTGTTTAACGGCATATCAACCTCAATGGGTTATTTAATGCCGACAAAGTTTTAAGGATAGATTCGTATGAATAGAATATGTAGTCTTTGGTTTAGATTGGTTTGATTTATTTTGTTTTACGGCATATCAACCTCAACGGGCTATTTAATGTCGACAACATTTTTAGGATAGATTCGTATGAATAGAATATGTAGTCTTTGGTTTAGATTGGTTTGGTTTATTTTGTTTTACGGCATATCAACCTCAATGGGTTATTTAATGCCGACAACATTTTTTATTGCTGGTAATATTTTGTTTTGTCAAAAATCTGTTTCTGGTAATATTTTTTCTTCAAAATTGTATTGCTGGTAATAGTTAACTATTTGCCCATAGCTGGGACCCTAACAGATGCTACCACCCTGGGTCAGGGTGGACCTGGGAACATTAGCAATTAAGAGGTGGTTCTATGCTACTCAAAACCTCCAGATCAGAGGCCTTGCTGCTGGGTGTAGTTTATCGTCTTACCCAGGACGCGGATATAGTTTAACGTCTTACCCAGAACGATCCGCAGCAGTGAAAGTGATAATTATCTAAAATTTCAGCTTTGTCCTCCAAGATTGGTTGGTCTATCAAGGCAATATAACCCAGTCTGCTCTACGGTTTTGTTGGTGGGTAGTTTAAGAAGGGATTGATTTATAGTTTTCCCAATGGCATAGAGATCAAAATGAACGCAAACTGGTTCGGGCTGAATTTGATCCCAGTCTGCTGATTCCATTTTTTGCGCGTTAAACCATTACACCAACAACGAATGTTAAGGTGTCAAAAAAAATCTATCTTAATGTCGTACTGAGTGCTACCGGTACCATGTAATTCATTACTATCTGCTGCATGTTTAGGTTATCGGCGACTGAAACCTTTTTCCTTTTAAAGTCTTTTTTTGATGAGTAGGGTTTTCTTGGCACCCAGCAACATTAAGTGCAAAACCTATCAATAAGCGAATGAAGCTTCTTGTATGGTCACCGGCTATCTAACTGTTGTGGTAGGATCCACCTAATTTGCATAGTGGAGTACCGACGATATAAATATGGTTGGTACCGGGAAGACAGGGAGGCGAATCAAGAGATTCAACTAGAGACTCTGCCCGACTGCGACTTAGTCAACACATTCTCCAGGAACGGTCTTCCCAGAAATATACAAAAGACTATATGTAAATATTGTGTACACTTTCTTGTTTCAATACATTTTATTCTAAGTACATTTTGTGTTTGCATTATTATTCCATACATTAGTCAAGTTTCAACACTAACACAATGAGACTAAATTGGCTCCCCCTATTTATGGATGCAGTGTCTGTGATGATGATAAAACATTGCTAGGCGGGGAGGAGGGCTTTCTAGTCTGGAGTCAACGGGTTCTCCCTATGGAATAAACGGCTACGTATCAATGGCCAAGGTGAATCTTCAAGCTGGAGGTCACCGGCTGTGGTTTGAACTGGAGAACGATGGGCTCCGGCAGGTCTCCTTGCCCAAGACAGGCTAAACATGAATGGATTACTTTCAATCAAAATTTGTGGACGGAGCGGGTCCGGTGCTCAGCTGCACAATGACCCTTGAAACACAGCCAGTCATTGGATTGAAGATGATGATGATGATGCTGATGATGATGATGATGATTTTGTTCTTGCTCTTGGGTATGTTGCACGAATCAATTATTCAAGCGAGCATACAACCCTGTGAATTGATTAATATATATAGTGTTTGCCAAGTTATTCTTGTCTACTTCTATATTCCGAGGTCCTTGATCACTGATCTTTGTCGAATGTTCTTGATCACCGATTTTATTCAAACTATTATTCATAGTAATTACTTATGTCGGTTCATTGGCAAACAGTTATGACCGTTATCAAAATCGAAATTTTTGAACGGAAATCTGACATCAGTTTGCTTCTATTACGCCTGTTGTTTCTTTTAATGATTTCACCCCAAGTAAGGCAATAAAGCCACTAAGATGCAAGGGTTTACCGAGAGTCTAGGAAAAAGAGAAGAACAATAAAAGAACAGGTTTGAAGGAGACAAATGATGACCATTGATATTGCATTTACATTTTTGAAGATCGTCGTTGACAGTGAATCAGGGAGCCAGAAGATAGTCCCACAAGCGAGAAGTGCGGATGAAGAAAATGTTTCCATAGAACTTACGGTTACAGCTAACAACGTCATCATTGGAATTATAAGGCCTAAGTGCCAACCTAGTACTGCCCTTAAATTCGTGAAGTCGAGGTACCACCAAAGAGGAAAGCTCATCAGAACAATTACAATGAAAATATTTATAGAAAAAGGATCAGGGGAACTATATTATGGCAATGGGAAAGTGACTGAAGTCGCGATGCCAGGTCAGGACCAATATTGTTGCAGATTTTTTCAATAATCACTAAATTATTGGATTTTTTTCAATAATCTCTATCAGAATTTGACTAGATGTATAAAAAATTCTACGCGCAGGCGAGTGGTATAATGATTTTCTAAGCGTAGATTACATGTAGCACAAGACCGAAAGTATTTGGAACCCAGTAGGGATCGAACTCACTACTCTGTCGTAACTGTTCTAGCAAGATAATCTTTCTTATTATTAAACTACGTCAGTGTGGCGTAATTAAATTTCCTATCCACCATTTGTTTTTAATTAATGTTTTGTGTCATTTTAATTAATTATATTAAGATAGGGTCATTTATTGTGAATAGTTTAAACCAGTGTGTTTCTAAATTACATGTAACAGGATAAGTTCAGGCATAATACAGATAAAGTAATGTTTTCAAAAACTAAAATAACAATTTTTGTTAATGTTATGGGTCCTTATCTATAACTACAGAATGAACTCTTCCTAACACTATGTATACAACGTCTCTCTCTCTCTCTCTCTCTCTCTCTCTCTCGAGAGAGAGAGAGAGAGAGAGAGAGAGGGAGAGAGAAGGACGAATCGAGTCGAGTCGATAGTAGTTCACTCCAAACCAGACTGACAGTCATACTAACACCTTCCACATCTTGTACTATTATTCCGTGTAATATATCTTCGTTATTTCTACTCTTGTGTTCGTGTTGTTCTTCCTTAGACCTAACCTGGACCTTAACAGTGGCGACAAGGATATTGAAGAAACGAATTCTACGCGGAGAATCTAAGAAAAAGCCAAAAAACAAAAAACAAACCTTTTTGCTATCGGTCGTCCATAACAGAGGCGACGTAGGTATTGAAAAAAAAAAAACAAACAAGTCCTACGCGAAGATAAAAAAAAAAGAAAAACATTTTTGGACACTAACCGTAACAGTGGTAACGAAGACACAAATTTTACCTGTCAGCCAGAACAGAATCGAATTCTACGCAGGAAAAAGTTTTCGTACTAAGGTTCCAGAACAACAGGCGACAAAGACCTGAAGTCTACACTGAGAAAAAAAAGGAAAAATCGTTACACAAAATTACGGTCTAAACATGGAAGACTTTAAGGCAACCATATTGGAACTAATGAAAATGCAATTCGAGCAGCAACAGAAAAACGAAGAAAAACTATTGGAAATTCAACAGAAAAACGAAGAGAAGCAACTCGAACTACAAGAATTACTACTACGGGCAGTAACAAATAAAGGACAACATTCTGAAATGAAGCGGCATTCTCGCAAAATGCTATATGGAGCTCTATCAAAGACTTCACTTATGCACCGGACGAAGACAAAACCTTCGCGGCTTTCTTCCGAAGATATGAAGATTCATATGAGTTTTATTGCGGGAATTGGTCAGACGCGAAAAAAGTACGTCTACTACTGAGGAAACTAGGGTCAAGCGAATACACTAAATTCGTAGACTACTGAGGAAAACGAATGGGTTGACTTCCAAAGAAGCCGTGAAACTTTTAACGGAATTATTTAGTCCGAACACTTTACTATTCCACAAAAGGTGGAAATGTTTAAATTTAACAAAAAAGGATAGCGAAGACTATATAACATTCGCTTCCGTAGTAAACAAACACTGCGATGACTTTAAGTTATCTGAACTCAGCCCTGACAAGGCCTGGTTTCGACTAAAGATGCGGAGATCAGACGGAGAATTCTAACAAAACATGAGAGTGAACCAGAATTGACGCTACAAAAATTGGCTGAGGACTATCAGAGATGTATAAGCATAAAAAAGGACTCGAAAGATATAGAAGAGTCTGGCATTGCTCACATACGAAAAGTACAACAACAAACACGTTTTTCTCCCTCCTCAAAAACAAATCAAACAAATTATTTTACTACAAAAAGTCAAATGAAACCCCAGAAGAAACGACCACCCAGTCCATGCTATCGCTGTGGGTCTTTGCATTGGTACAAAGATTGTCCATACCGCTATAAGAGTTGTCTGTCGTGCAATAAAGTGGGACATAAAACTTCGCACTGTAGAAAAAAGAAACTTACAAAAGCCGAGTAAGTGTCATTAGAAATGATCAAGCGGACGGGATAAATATACGAAAATACGTACAAGTAGAAATATTAACTAAAAAAATCATTACAATTAGATTCCGGATCAGATTTAACCATTATTAGCTTACAGACGTGGAAGAAATTAAACAAACTGACCATGTTGAGAACAGATATAAATAGCCAGGTCGGTAACAGGAAGAAAAATCAAATTTGAGGGGAAGATTATCACAAATGTGACGTTCAACCGGATGACCAAGAAATTAAAGATGTATGTTCTAAAAAATACGGAAAATTCATTAGGAACTGACTGGATGCAGAAATTTGACCTCTGGGATTTACCGATAAATACGTTCTGCCAAAAAGTGAAAAGGTTATCGACCGAGGCAGAGAAATTGAAGGAGAATTTAAAGGAGAGTTTCCTCGACGTATTTTCAGCCGGCATCGGGAGGTGTAAAAAAGTGGCGACCAAAATCGAACTAAAGGAAAATGTACAACCCATTTTCAAGAAGAAAAGAAATGTACCTTTCGCATCATTATAAAAAATAGACGAAGAGTTGGATAGACTCGTGAAAACCGGTATATTGACAATATAGTCAATGGGCCGCACATACGGTTTACGTGAAAAAGAAATCGGGTGAGATACGAGTATGCGCTGATTTCTCGACGGGATTGAATGCAGCGATTAAGGATTATCACTATCTTCTCCCTAGTCCAGAGGAAAATTTTTCTCAAAGATAGACTTCAGCGAAGCATACCTACAAGTACCAGTAAATGAGGAAAGCTCGAGGTTGTTGTGCATAAACACACATAAAGGGTTATATAAGTTCCAGAGATTACCATTCGGGATCAAGGTCGCGCCGGCGATATTTCAGCAAATAATGGACACTATGCTAGGCGGACTGGATTTCACGATCGCGTACCTTGATGACATCCTGATAAATGGCAAAAATATTGAACAACAGTGGGAACACATTCAAGAGGTTTTCAGGCAGATACAAAATCACGGTTTTAAGGTAAAGGAAAATAAATATGACTTCTTTATGAAGGAGATAAAATATCTGGGCCATATTATTGACGAAGAAGGAAGAAGACCAGACCCAGAAAGAGCCACGGCAATAAAAAAAATGCCGACTCCAAAAAATTTAGCCGAGTTACAAAGCTTCTTGGGCTTAGTAAATTATTATCAAGAATTTATTCCTAACATGCACAAATTAAGCGCACCCCTAAACGAACTGTTGTAGAAGGAAAATTTTGGAAATGGTCATATGAATGTCAGAAAACTTTCGACAAAATCATTAAGACTCTAACAGCAGATTTATTTTTAACGCATTATGATCCAAAATTGGAAATAATAGTCGCGAGTGATGCGAGTGCCTATGTTGTTGGGGCATGTATACTTCATAAAATGCCGGATGGAACACTAAAACCCATCGGGCATGCGTCAAGAACGTTACTACCAGCCGAACAATATTACTCGCAAATACAAAATGAGATGGTGGGGATTATTTGTGCGGTTACGAGATTCCACAGATATATTTACGGTAGATTTTTCATCTTACAGACGGACCACAAGCCGTTATTGACAATATTTGGATCAAAGAAAGGTCTACCTGTTTACACTGCTAATAGATTGCTAAGATGGGGGACGGTTCTATTAAACTATAACTTTAAAATGGAGTATCTTCCATCAAACAAAATCGGGCATGCAGATGGTCTTTCGAGACTAATACCAAAGAAAACGGAGCCATTCGAAGATTCTGTAATTGCAGCTCTACGATATGAGGAAGATATTAGAACATTATGTAGTACAATTCGTGACCTCCTCGTCATATTATAGGAAATAAGAAACAAAGCAGTGAATTACGAATTTATAAAGGAAATGAAAACAAAAATTGTAGGAAAAGATAAGCATATATCAGACAGTTTTTCGTTATGTGATAGTGTTCTGCTATATAATGAGTAGTAACGCCGAAAACGCTACAAAGGCGAATCCGCAAGGATTTTCACATGGGCCACCCAGGAAATAACAGGATGAAATCCTTAATGCGAAGTTAAGTGTACTGGCCAAACATGGATCAAGATATTATACATATGGTGGACAAATGCAAGGTCTGTTCCTTAGCAGCCAAGGCACCTCCGATCACTCATAAGCCATGGCCTAAGACAGACCGACCGTGGTCGAGAATCCAGGTAGATTGCGCAGGTCCATTCGAGGTTTTCTACTAGTTGATTGTAGTAGCCAGTTACAGCAAATGGCCACAAGTATTTCGTTGTAGAAAATCTACTTCTGAGACTACAATAAATGGCCTTCACGAGCTGTTTGCTCGTTTCGGAGTGGTTGATTGTTTAGTCACCGATAATGGGACACAATTTACATCTGCGGATTTTCAAGAATTTTCTGAAACTTTTCAGGTGAAACACATCAAATCCCCGACATATTACACAAGATCAAACGGGCAAGCAGAGAGTTTTGTAGCTACATTAAAAAGAGCACTAAGTAAAGCTTATGGCGTACCAACAGAAAATTCTTGCAAGTGTATAGAATTACACCGAACAGTACTACGCCATCGGCATTATCGCCGGCGGAAGTAATTTTCGCCCGAAAAATTAAATCGGTATTCGACAAATTACTGGCAAAACAGACAAAGCAATTGCCAACGTCGTTTGTGCCAAAAAGAAAATTTAACCCAGGGGAGAAAGTTTTTTTTTAAATGTTCAAAAACAGCACATCCTACTGGGAGCCAGGTACAATAGAGAAACAAATCGGGAACGTGATTTACATAATTCAGGGTTCGAAGTTCTCGCATAAAAGGCACTTAAATCAGATCAGAAAAAGGCTACTAGAGGATTCTAACGGTCTACCTCAGGAAGAGGAGGAAGTAATGCACACACTATTTGACACATTCAATATGCAAAGGCCTCAAGCAATTTCAGAACCGCGGAAATCAAGCATAAAAAGAAATTTTACAGAGCCTTTGATGATTAATCCGAAGAGGAAATCATATTAAAGACCCCTGCGAGGTAAAAGCTTGTGGGGTGTGTGTTATGGGTCCTTACCTATAACTACGGAATGAACTCTTCCAAACACTATGTATACTACGCCTCTCAAGAGAGAGAGAGAGAGAGAGAGAGAGAGAGAGAGAGAGAGAGAGAGAAAGAGAAAGAGACACGAATCGAGTCGAGCCGATAGTAGTTCACTCCAAATCAGACTGACAGTCATATTCCGTGTAATATATCTTCGTTATTTCTACTCTTGTGTTCGTGTTGTTCTTCTTTCGTCCTAACGAGGACCATACCAGTTAATTAATTCTGTCATATTGCATCAATAACTCATATTAAATGCATAAGAATTATGATGTCTCAAATAAACGTAAAATAAATTAAATAAACCCGACGTCTTTCTAACACCACAGAATGAAAGCAAAAAATGTTCCAAATGAATTTGAAAAGATAATTTATTATAAGAAGAAAACATTGACTTAAAATATTGAAGAAAATATTGAAATAATTTCTGAATTACAGTAGAATCCCTCATATTCGGAATCCCTCATACCCGGAAGCTCTCATATCCGAAATCCCGCATATCTGGACATGATTTTGATGTGTATATTTGAACTATTTGGGTGATGTTTAACTAATTTGAAATTTCCGTTCTTCAGGAAATTTACTTTGGATAATTGCTTCTGCTTATTTCACTCCAATGGCTTGTATTTGTGCAAAAGATGATGGGAATAAGAGGAAAGGGTGACAACGAGACACATCTACCACATGATAGCGACGAGATGCATGATTGTGATGAAACCTGGACTGAAATTGAAAAGGTTGTCAGTTTTATGGAAAGAAAGCCAGCATTCAGCTATGTAGATTACAATAATTCACGCACAGTGTTAAAAAGTGTCTTTCGTTAAAAAAAATTCAAGAACAAAAGTAAAACAAAATGTGGAAAAAGTTGAGAATAACATTAGAAGAGAAAGAATCATTATGCAACAGCGATTAAAAAAATCCTCGTTACATTATTTGTTTTGCATACGTGGCATATTTAATTTAATGAATTTTCATGAACATTACATAATTTATTTCTTTTTTCTTAAAATCAATTCCGTTCTATTTCACTCACCATTAGCTTATTTTGTTTACGAAAAACATTGAAAATAAATGTCAACCCTGATTTCAGTTCTTTTATTTTAATCTAAATATAACCCCTCATATCCGGATTTTGTAACCAATTCCTCATATCCGGAAGGGATTTTTAGTCCGATCGTGTGGTATTCTATTGTATTTGTCTTTAAAATAAAGAAAAGCAGTTTGTGTTTTCATATATTTTACGTTAGTGAAAAAAAAAAAAAGAATTTCAAAGCCTATTTTCTTTTTTGCCAAATCTAG
The DNA here is from genome assembly GCA_964036315.1 of Acanthosepion esculentum. Classification (NCBI taxonomy): domain Eukaryota; kingdom Metazoa; phylum Mollusca; class Cephalopoda; order Sepiida; family Sepiidae; genus Acanthosepion; species Acanthosepion esculentum. The sequence goes on along the minus strand of OZ038482.1, from coordinate 116,022,067 downwards.
TCCCAATTTAAATATTTTTCCAGGCACATCTTTAGAATTCCTGTTTTAAACTGCCATAAAGTTACATTAGCCGAGTTCCCTAAATATAATAGCGATAAGGCCGGGAGGTGAGGCGATTGTTTTTTTTTCTGATCAATTCACCCCAAGCAAGGCGATAATGCCACGAAGACGCAAGGGTTTACTGGGAGTGAAAGAGAATGTAAAAAAAACTTGAGAAGGAACAGGAAACCCTATCCTAAACAGAGAACAAGGAATAAACCTTCTACTCCTGTTCAAAAAATGCAGGAGGTGTGTGAACCGGTTCAGAGGTATAGAGTTGAAGTAGACTTTGGAAGAAAGCGGAAATCTAATCTTACAGAAGAGGAGGAGTGTGACCCGGGCGATAGGAGAAAAAATAATCATAACTTTCGGAGTTCCTAAGTAAAGAGTTGAAGTAGACTTTGGAAGAAAGCGGAAATCTAATCCTAAAGAATAGGAGGAGTATGACCCGGGCGAAAAATAATCATAAATTTCGGAGTATAGAGTTAAAGCAGAATTTAGACGAAATCGGAACAGCGTCCAACCTCTCTTTCACAGGCGGAATATGGCGAGTCTCTTACTGTTCTAGCGCTACTTCTATGGAAAGTGTTCGGGCGAACTGCACTACTTGGTTCCGCCCTGTCTAACCTTCACAGCTAGGACCCACCGTGACACTTACATTGTCTCCGTCTTCCATCGGCGAGAAGTAAGTTCCACTCAGCTTCTTCTCATGAACCACTGCTCTGTGGAACAGACTCTCAAGCGGATTTTCCCCGGATCACTGCAATCTTAACCTGTCTAGGTCTAGAGTTAACTGTTATCTTCCCCTACTTTCCATATAAACTACAATTTAACGTAGCGCTCTACTTCAGGGAGAATCTTAAACAGGAGGAGAAGGAGTGTGAACCGGATTATAGGCGAACCTATTTACTCCTATTGTTAACCATTACGTTATTGTAGGTGTTCTAAGATATATAACTATAGTTATTTTCTAAACGTAGCTTAGATGCGGCACAAGGCCGAAAGTATGGGGCACCTAGTGAGGATCGAGCTCACTTTCCAGTCGTAACTGATCTTGCGAGACAAGCTTGCTGAGGTGCCCAAAATAATTTTCTAAGTGTATCTTAGATGTGACACAAGGCCGAAAGTGTGGAGCATCCAGTGAGGATCGAACTCACTATTCACTCAATAGATCTAGCGAGGCAAGCTTGCTAACCCTTACACCACGTCGAAGGGCAAAGAGATATAGCTATACGCTTCCTTCTCTGTCTTTAACCATTTAATAGTAAACAACTGTTTGGAACCAATAACTGGCGAGAAAAAAAACAATATTCTCTGAGAACGTTTCTAAGAGATGAGATGAGAAATTCATTATGCAGATTTTAACCTTTTCGCAATTTTAATGCTATACTTGTCGAGGCAAGTCACGTAATAATTTAAAATTATTCGTTTTCTGAATCGAAATAGTGGCATATCCACAAAAGTAGTGTAAAGACCAGAATATTTCTATGGTAGATTTTGAGACAATCTGTGGGCGTTGAATGTTAATTCAGCCTATTGCGTGTCATGGAATTGAAAAGAATATGAATAGATCGACCAAAGATGTTATTGGGTTGAAATTCCGACTCATTAACCGAATAACCTCTTTTAATTTTCTGCATTTAATATATTCTTCATTTAAAATTTTTGGCTCTTCCGGTCACTTAGCTAAGGTGTTTACGCGGCCGGTGTTTATCAGTGATATCTTACCAATAATCAGGCATGAAACTAGTTTGGTTTGTTTTGATTTCTTTTACGGCATGTTAACCTCAATTGGTTATTTAATGCCGACAAGATTTTTATTGCTGGTAATATTTTTTTCAAAAATGTATTTATAGAAGTATTTTTTCCCAAAGATGTATTGCTGGTAATAATTATATTCCTCAAAAATTCATTGCTGGCAATACTTTTTGCAAAAATGTATTGATGGTATGAAAGCCTACTTTTTCAAATTCGTGGTGCTTTGGCTCCAGTTTGGGGGATAAGTATTTTCCCATAGCTGGGACGCTAATATTTGCTACCACCCAAGGTCAGGGTGGACCTGGGAACACCAGGGATTAACAGGTGGATCCACGGTCCTCAAAACCTCCTGAACAGAGGCCTTGCTGATGGACGTAGTTTATCGTCTTACCTAGGACGCAGATGTAGTTTATCGTCCTACCCAGGACGCGGATATAGTTTATCGTCTTGTCATGGACGCAGATGTAGTTTATCATCTTACCAAGGACGCGGATTTAGTTTATCGTCTTACCCAGGACGCAGGTGTAGTTAATCGTCTTACCCAGGTCGCGGATTTAGTTTATCATATTACCCAGGACACAGATTTAGTTTATTGTCTTACCCAGGACGCAGATGTAGTTTATCATCTTACCCAGGACGCGGATGTAGTTTATCTTCTCACCCAAGACGCAGATGTAGTTTATCGTCTTACTCAAGACACGGATTTAGTTTATCGTCTTACCCAGGACGCAGATTTAGTTTATCCTCCTACCCAGGACGCGGATTTAGTTTGTCGTCTTACCCAGGACGCAGGTGTAATTTAGCGTTTTACCCAGGCGCAGATCTAGTTTATCGTCTTACCCAGGACGCGGATTTAGTTTATCGTCTTACCCAGGACGGCATGAATCTAGTGAGAATTATTTCTTGATATTAAATTGCTAATGCTACCGTAATTATTATCATCACAGATACAGAAGAAAAGTAATTGTGCATATCCCCGCCCCTCTTTCTCTCTCTGCGGGGGAGTTGTGAGTTGTGCGAAATCTAGTTTTGTGTCTAGACTAGATTTCCTTCGACGTGGAATCAGAACAGTCTAGCCCTGTAGATGAAATAAAGTGTTCACTTCGTTATTCCTTGTAGGTTACCCGGATCGATATATATCTAATGGAGGCCTGAGCCTGTCCCTGCAAGAAAATATAGGCTAGACAATTTTCAGTGTACGGAAGCTCATAAAATATCTATTCAGAGTCTTAATTCTGATCTCTCTGCTGATCGAGCACTCAATAGGAGAAAACAAACGTTTAGCTTTCAATACCTCTAAAACAAGGTTTTTGTAACGGGTATGAATTTCGCCTCAAATTTCAGAGTTTCAAGGGGTTGGGGAATCTTTTACTTTTTCTTGTTTTTTTTTTATACACATAATTTTGTTTATTGAATTACAATGCCCTGGCATTCTATTGAACGTTTTGTTTGTTGAAGTATGCTTTAGTTTATTTATTTAATAATTAGCTATGAATTAAAACAAATTACGTTACACGCATTCAGGATTAAAAATCATCAATATTTTCTGTTGCTATTAAACTAGTAAACCTCCTCTCTGAAAATAATCCATTTTATATGTACTAATATCGAAAGATTTTCAGAAATATGGGCATATTATTTGGAATGCAACGTTTGATTCGGAAAATCTTGAAAAGGGAGGAATGATATATATGGCAAAGATGGTTGAGACCAATTGCTCCAAAACCAAGCTGATATCATTTCATCAGCTTAGCATTCACTTGTCCCAATTAACGATTGCATTCTCAAATAGGATCTATGCTTTGAAGATCTATCGAGGCTCATGATCCAAAATGAAAGATGCTAGAACATTGGTCTGTTCCTTGTATCGCCCCAGAAAGTACCTGACTCCTACTGACATGCTTCTCCTTTACATGAGTCTGATCAAACTAAAAATAAAGAATTAATGCCATATCTGGGCTGGAGCTGTACTATCTATCCTTTCCAACCTTGAGAGAGATGAAAATCGTTGACGCACTCTTGTAGGAGGGATGAGTTATTTTCCACTCTACAGCCTCTTTCCCACGAATGCAAAATTGCATGCCTTTCGCTATTTCCATAGTAAATGTTCAGATAAGCTTCACTCTTTAGTGCGATCAGTTCAGGCCATTACAGCTAGGACCCGCCATGCTACCGCCACTGATTCGCATCTTCATATTAACCCCGTATTCTAATTGTAAGGCGAAAGATTCACTCAGAGACCTTTTCCTCAAGAACAGCTATTCATGAAATAATTTCCAGCGTGGCTAGTTTCCTGGATATTACCATTTTATCTTGTTCAGGTTACAAGTAAATCGTTATCTATCAAATTTGACCTATCGGGTGGCATTTAAGCTACCTCTTTCTGGGAGGGGAGCTCTTGATTTGGCCTACATCATAATAGGTAGAGAGAAGTATATGCAATAGGCAACAATAAACTACAGAAAAACTCAAAACTGATCACTTCATTTAAGAATTGCATTAATATTTAAGCTTACCTTTTAAAATTTCAACGATAATTCTACTGCCTCCACTTAATTTAAATACAATTTGATGGACGTAGGTTCTTACTTTCTGTGTAAACAATTATTTTTAGTTCATGGGCGACTTTCGATGGATTTCGCAATTAATTTTGATTATTCCCAAATTTATTTCCAAGATATAAAAATTGTTATCGTACAAAAAGATTCGTCGCAAAAATCACGTGACAAAATCGCTGAAAACAATCGCATTAATGAAAACTTGGGATCCAGGAGTGCGGGCCCGGATCCAGCCTGAAATGTTTTTAATTTTCTCACGGAGTCGGCCTGATTCCAAAATGGTATGATATGTTGGGCTACGGCCTCTAGGAGTAAAATTGAAAAAGTGTGACATAACGACACACTGACATGCGCAATCATTATATAGAAGTTTGGTCATTTTAGTCGGAATTTCAGTAACCTTCGTAAAAATCAAAAGCTTTTATTGATGTTTTTAAAAAAGACTTATGTAGTCCTAACTACATGGCACTGGTGAAATATTGGTAATGATTAATTTGGTAATTATTATTATTTTTTTTTTTAATCGTATCACCCCAAGCAAGGCCGGAGGCCACTATCACGCAAGGGGTTAAAGAAGGGTTGGAGGAAGAGCAGATAGGAGTGGCAAGGGAGGGGATGTGGTGAAAGAGAAAGACAGTGGGTCGATCAAGGCAAAGGAGTCACAGAAGATCTGGAGCGAGAGCAGATAGGAATGAAAAATGAAAGGATGTGGAGAAGGTCGATCAAGGCAAGGGGGCCACGGAAGATCCGGAGCGAGAGCAGATAGGAATGAAAGGGGAAAGGATGTGGAGAAGGGAAGTGGATAGATCAAGGCAACTGGAGATGTCGATTGACGCTACACTTAAACCGTTGGAGATTGTATTTGTCAGGGAAACAGTAATAGGGAAGGGAGTTCCATAGGCGAGATGTGCGAGACATGAAGCTATTGGAGTAGAAGAGACGTCTACATCTAACAGTTTCCACGGCGTAGGGGTGGGAGCGGGATGCCAGCCTCGTGGGGCGTTTAAATTCACGAGGCCTGGGGACAAGCGAACGCAACTCCTCAGAGCAATTATAATAATTTCTATAATGGTTTGTAATAATTTTATATATAATTGCACATAATACTTTCTGTGATACTTGAATATCATCATGCAATTGTGAATAGCTTTAGAAGAAATAGCATTTTGGAATGTAATAAAGATGATGTGTTTTCTATCAGAAAGAGTTTCTAAGAAGAAAAAAAACGAAGATTTTGAGGAAAAGAGAATTTCTTATATCAGAAGATTATCGCTGTAGTCGGTGTATATATATTTTTTAGCTATTTTCGATTCGTGATAGATGTACTCGATTTAGGTTTAACAGAATGCCCGATTTAGTGTTAAAATTTTACTTGATATTCGTTTTTACATTAAAAGCGAAAGGTTTTTTTATGTTCAAAAGATAATTATTCACAAATAATCAAAAAAAAAAGATTAAGATATTTATTGTTAGCGATTGCACACCGATTCCCTGATACTTGCTTTTATATTTTTTTAAACTGGAAGTTGATCAAAACCCAGTTAAATATTATCTGACTACAATTGTAAATTCGAATATAAGTTTTCCAACGTGTCGAATATTTGCGGGTGGCGTAAGTGGAATACCAAATCATGTTCATTACATTCACATTAAGCGCGAATACTTTCGGGAAACGTATAAAACAGTTGAAACTTGACTAATGCATGGAATAATAATGCAAAAACAAAATGTAGTTAGAATAAAATGTATTGAAACAAGAAAGTGTACACAATATTTACATATAGTCTTTTGTATATTCCTGGGAAGACCGTTCCTGGAGAATGTGTTGACTAAGTCGCAGTCGGGCAGAGTCTCTAGTTGGATCTCTTGATTTGCCTCCCTGTCTTCCGGTACCAACCATATTTATATCGTCGGTACTCCGCTATGCAAATTAGGTGGATCCTACCACAACAAAAACCGTCTCCTCTCCCCAGATATGGATTAAATAAATAGTAGGATTTCTATCGGAGAAATATCATTGTTATCCTGAAAAAATTGTAATGCATTATTCACTAACAAAAAATTTCTTTCAATGCAAAATATGTTCGGCTTCTTTAAATAATCCATAAAGGGTCGATAAACCGTAAAAAAGAAAATCAATCATTGAAAGCATCGATTGCCTCGATTGGTACAGATCAGAAATCACGAAGAGAATTAATTCCTAAACTCATCAACATTATTTTCCATTACCCTCATAAACGGATGAATATATATTTTTTATACAATTTAAAAAAAATCATTTGAAAGCAAGTAAGGCAATAAAGCCACTGAGACGCAATGTGAGAGAATATTTGAAAAAGAAAACACTATTAAAGAGAGAGAAAAATAAAAGAACAGGAATTAAGAAGACAGAAGCTACGTTACGACGACAAGAAAGTGAGTGAAGCTGAGATGTCAGGTCAGGATCGATAACATTGCAGATTTTTCTTTGGATTTTGTCAAAAATCACTAAATATATGACAGAAAGACCAGACCAGATGTATAAATACCGGCGAACATATAAATTAATTTATTAAACTTTCTAGATTTGCTTCAACCTTGGCAGGGAAATCTTAACGTAAATGGTAATGATAATGCTGATAATAGCCGTTAACTTATGACGAAACATTCGGCATTTATTGACCGAGAAGACAATACTGCTGTGGGTTGCAATATATAATATCTTTCTCTTCAAATAATTTTTCAATAAAATAGGTTTCTCAAGTCCAGCAGCTGTTATCATTCTTTCCAGTACTAATGAGGGATTCTTTCCTAACTTTTTATTTGAAGTAGCAAGGATTGTCAAGGTCCTGATTATGCCTTTATTTTCTCTTGAAGTTACATGTCATATCCATTTTGGCTGTCTCTCTCTCTCTCTTTCTCTCTCTATCTATCTATCTACACACACACACGCACACACACACACACACACATATATATATTAATATTAATGTTATAGGGACAGTAACATGTTTATTTGCTAGAAACACTGCAGGCAATAATGAGAGGACATCTGGAAAAGAGAAAAAAGTATATTTATTTGCAATACAACGAAACTGCGAATCATTTAGAGAATGTTTTTGCCTTCCATCGTTATGGCTGATGCTAACCTCCAGGAGAATAATCCCCATCACAAAAATCCACTTCTCGTATCACATTGACGGTTTGATTACATCATTTATATTTTTACAGTATTTCGCCAAATAATTCTTTGAAACAGAATATTCGGTTTCCAGATCAGGAATTAGGTTTACCATTCTTTGTATTCTTCTTCCTACTCCCATTTCTGTTTACCATTTTAAAAACCCTGATTCTCTCGTGCTGCTACAATTTCGGTAATCAAAACTAAGTCTACACGACTTACATTCTAGCCGGGCAACTTTGAAATTAATATTAGCTCAAACTCCAGGATGCATTCCACCAGATAGAAAATCTTCTTCGGGAAGGGACTAGTGTCATTAACCGATGCCTGAAGCGTTCCTAAAATGCTAAACGCGGAGTTGGCTTGAGCAATTTTTGAAGGGATTTCTACATTAAAACTCGACCTTGTGTCATATTGTGCAACGACATGGGCGTGAAGATAAATACCTACATGATTTTCACTCGGATGATTGTCCTTATCTTTATCAAAATATTTCAGTAGTTGCACTCTCTATTTTCCTCTAAGTGCTTTTCGAGCTGTGTAATTGTTATGGGACCTTACCTATAACGACAGAGTGAACTCTTCCTGACACTATGAATACTGCACCTCTCAAGAACCCACATTAAGCTGCCCTTGTGCCACATGTGACCCACGTGGGAGGGTTGTTAAATATCGAGACGGAATCGAGTCGAGCCAATAGTAGTTCACTCCAAACCAGACTGACAGTCATACTAACACTTTCCACATCTTGTATTATTATTCTGTGTAATATATATTTGTTATTTCTCCTTGTGTTCGTGTTGTTCTTCCTTGGTCCTAACCTTGGATCATAACAGTAATCTTCAAGGATTTTTCTAAATTAACCCTTTATTAAATCGAACAGGTTGGACTGTTCTTGCTTCATTGTAGATGTCTATAGATAGCTCTTCTTTCTCTTGTTAGTATTGCTCAGTATATTGCCCGTCCTGTTTTCAACGAGTCTAAGTCTACATTACCCGCTCCAGAGATTGAACTCACTTCTTCAAAACTTTTAATTAATCCGATCGATCAGAAAGATTGTATAGCGCCTGCTTTTATTTAACTCAGTTTGAACCCTAACTACGGACACTGAAGGCAATATGCTACTATTCCTCTACGACCAAAGCAGAAACAACAAGTCAGCAACTTTCCTTGTTTCATATTTTTACCACCATCTGTATACGGACCCAACGGAATTGTTTCCTTTCATAAAGAAACTTTTTTTTCATTTCAAATCACCGAATATCGATATATTTTCCCCTGAGTGGAAATTAGTTTCTGTTTAGATATTTTTGTCTGTTCCGGATGTAAGAAGTTAAAAGCGTTTTACTATGGGGGAAAGGAATATCGATTGTTAATTTCAGCCACGTGGTAATTGTGTATAAGCAGCCAGTTCATTTATGATTATCTTTTTATTTCCCCATCAATCATTTTCGCATGTGAAAGTAAATTTTTATCAGTCAATAGTGTTCATTTTATTTTATCAATATCAGTACTAAATCTATCATTATGATTTCATATCTGTTTCGCTAAATCTCAATCAGCCTATTATCTTGGAATATTGATCAGTTGCTATATATATATATATATATATATATATATATATATATAATATTAGTGGTAAATATACACATACATATGCAATCATATATTTAAAATATATATACATACATACATACATAAACATATATATATATATATATGTATAAAAAATAATTCCAAGAGGATAGAATCCAGGTAGAACTCAATGTTCAGGACAGAGTAAGGATATAATAAAAAGGCTTAAACACTAATATTCCATGGTCATAATTTATTCCATTGGAATTGTAAATACGATCCAATGCATTAGACTTACAAATGCAAAAAGAAAACAGAAAAAACAACTTCGGGAATAAAAAATAGTGGTTGAAAGAAGAATTAAACTTTAACGGAGAACTAGTTAATCAGAATAAAACTAGAACTAAAAAAAGAAAGAGGTAGGTAATATGGTTTAACCCACCGTATTGCGATATAGCAAGTTTATTTCTAAGATTAATACATAAGAACTTTTCATAGTAAACATTCACTATATAAAATTTTCAATAGGAAGACTCTGAAAATTAGTTATTCATGCGTTAGAAATATGGAGAAAATTATATCTTCACATAATCGTAGAATACTTAGGAACTACCATAGTAATGAAACTCAATCTAGTAACCATACCTGCAATTGTAGTAATAAAGTCCTTTGTCCAATCGGGGGCAAATGTATGTATGAAAATGTAGTGTACGAGGCAACAATCTTCCCCGAGGAAAATATAAACCAGAAAAAAAGATATATCCGCGGGTGATTGGAAGGAGCGTCTATACAACCATAGACGCTCTTTTAAATATAGATACCTCAAAAACCAAACTTCCTTATCCAAACACTACTGGAATCTGGTGGATAAGGGACTAACCCCAATTTTCCAATGGAGATACCTTTCAAGAGCTAGAACCCCTAATAACTTCCGTGATCGGTGTGATCTGTGCATTGCGGAAAAAATTTTATTATTAAAGATAAGATTCAAGATGAGTTGCTAAATCTTCGTAGTGAGATCTTCTCTAAATGTAGACATAAAACACGATTCAAAACTTAAACACGGTTTTATAACGTGTTGTCACTTGTGACAGTTCCATCTTGGTTAAATAACATCGGGCATGACATTTTAATGGAATGACTATTTTGATTATCTATATGTATCATTGTGTATGTTTATGTGATGCGCTATGTATTTAATTGTTTTTGTCACGTGGTGATATATGTGTAAGTGGGTATGTAGGTAGACATTTTCCCTAATAATTGGTATGCAAAATCAGATATATTATTTATATACCTAGGTATGTATTTAAACGTAAGTGATAGATATGCGTTAATCACTCAACCGGTTTTTAATATTCTTAACGTTGTCTTCCTCAATGTTCTTGAAGTATAAATTTATTTCCACCCGTATATTATGATATGTTAAATGTATATATGGATGGATATGGTCCCTAAAATCTTTTTTTTTAAATTAATTTTTTGATATTGAGAAAAACTTTTTAACTTCTACTTTTTGATTTTAATATATAGATATGTATATGTGCGTTCATATGTGTGTATGTGTATGTGTAGATATATATATATATATATATAATATATATTGGTTTTTATATATATATATATATATGTATATACATACATATATATATATATATATATGTATGTATATATGTATATATATGCGTATATGGATGGATGTATATGTAGGTAGATGTGTTTATATATGTGTGTGCATGTTTAAGTATGTATATGTATACATATATATCAGTATATGGGTGTATATGTACGTATGTATGTATAGTTAGTCGGATAGATAGACACATACATTGTTTATTTGTTTAGATGGGTGTGTGTACGTATTTGTATGGAGACGTGTAAGGTTTTATGTATATATTGTGTTTGTGCACGTATGTGTATGTCCGTATGTATATATATATATATGTGTAGATGTATATATGTGAAAGAGTGGATGTGTATGGATGTGTGTGTTATATATGTATGTGTGTATGTATATATGTGTATATGTACATGTATATATATATATATATGTATGTATATATGTGTATGTATGTATATGTATGTGTGTGTGTGTACACGCCTATATGTATGTAAGTAGTGAAAATATAAATAAATTGTGTATGTGTGTATACGTATGTGTTTTTGAACACAGAAATACAGGTTCTTGCTGGATTAGATAATCGTTATTTTTATATGTTTATATTAGATTTGTAACCTGTAGTCGATATTATTTTTGTCAAATTTTCTTGATTACACAGCGGCACTTTTATAAATGCTCTTCGGTTTTAGTTTCCCCACTCCCCAAAAAATAATGGAAGGAAAAGAGGAACATAAACGGAGAAGAAGAAAAGATCAAAGAGCAGACATCTACCTAAACAGTAATAGGCAAAGAGTCCGGGGTGAAACGGATGGTGTTTCTAACGCTGCTGGCCACGGCCCGAATGGTGATTTGGACGACGCGACAGGAGGAAGTCTTGCGGGGTATCCGTCTTTCTCATCAGGATCTGATACAATTCTTTGAGCATCACCTCAAGATGAAGATTAGAACTGATAGAAAACGCTTGCATTCGACAGTCTTCAGCGAAAGGTAGGTGACTCAGGCGAGCATGCTTCGTTTGAACGGGGCTAACCTTGATTTTCCGTTTTAGGTTAAGCCTACGGCACATTGGGGTGGCTTCCTGTGGAGCCCTCTCCTTGGTTAGGTTAGACAAGCTTTGGTGTACCTAGTTAATGTGATTGAGTGTTGTTCCCGGCCTGTCCCCGGCCACGTTTTTGGTTATGATCCAGGTTGAGATTCCCAACCTCCCCAGTTTATTTTTGGCCCCTTTTATCTCGACTGGGTCAGCTTTATATTTTCCCATGGTCGTATAATTATTTATCCTTTTCCCACTCCCTTAGCGAGAGAGCTTCTTGATTTTGTCCAAATGGGCAGAATACAGCGGCCTCTCCTTTTTGAGTATTGGACGGGCCCTACTAACATCAGTTATGTTTAATTGCTTTTGTGTATCGTTTTCGTTTTAGTTTCTTACTGGGTTCATCTCCCCCCCCTTTCATTTCATTCATCCGTAAATTTTTAATTGTAATTATATAATCATTATATTTTTTATCGGATGGGGAGCGTTTTGTACCCCACCACCCTTGAGAGGATGCGGTATTATGGTGTATGGAGGATTGATTGGTGACGGACGAGTTCTTATGGTGAATGTGGAAATTGTAATGCATGAATGGGTCGTGAATCGGATTAGCTAGGTATAAGATAGATAGTGATGACCATCCTCAACCCCCCCCATTTCGGCCTTGTGCCATAATTGTGCAATTTTGTCTCAATAAATATCGAGTCTTCTATGTCTAAATTAGCAAGACAGAGCATATACCCGTCCTGGGTAAGACGATAAACTACGTCCGCGTCATGTGTAAGACGATAAACTACGTCCAATAGCAAGGTCTCTGATCAAGATGATTTAAGGAGTGTGGAACCACAGTCTTAATTGCTGGTGTTCCCAGGTCCACACTGACTTGGGCTGGTAGCATCTGTTATGGTCCCAAATATGGGCAAATAGTTAAACCTCTGGGATCAAAATACTAAGAAGGTGTAAAAATACGTTTTAATACCAGCAAGAATTTTTTGAGGGAAAATTGTTACCAGCAATATATTTTTGAAGAAAATAAATATTACCAGCAATACATTTTTGACGAAAAATATTGCCACAAATACATTTTTGCAAATAATTATTTCCGGCAATACGTTATTACCATCAATACATTTTTGAAGAAAAAAATATTACAAGCAATACATGTTTGGAAAAAATATTACCAGAAATAAAAATCTTGCCAGCATTAAATAATCCATTGAGGTTGATATGCCGTAAAAAAACAAAACAAGCCAAACGAAAGCTTATAGGCTTTCCAGCATCACGACTGAGAAAGAGACACAGTTCGGACTTGAGTTTTCATCTATCGCGATCGCTGGCCGATGCATGAAGTGTGATTCACATCGTCTCCAGAGCACAGCTCAGCAGTCATCGAGTTGAATCTGGTCAAGATCCTTTATAAACAAATGTAATTAAACCATTCTCGCAACATACTTCTACTTCCGACTTGAAACACATCTGTTTAAATTCCATTGTACGACATTGATAACGGTCGCTACGGGCGCATTGTATTTTGTTTAACGATCAAAAGCAAACGTTTTTATTGAAAGCAACGTTGTTGAAAATTTGACTTGCACTTGCATAAAAATCGCACAGACTGACAACGAAAAACAAAAACCTGTCCGGTCGCAAAAGCTGCGTGTTGGAGCCAGGGGTGGCAGTACGAGCTTATCCACCGAAACAATGTTACCTCCCCTAGTTAGCGACTGATGAGGGAAGGGTATCGCACGTGATTTCACACGTTGTATTTAGAAAATTGTATTATTTTTAAATTGTTTTATTTTCTTTCTGAGTCATGACGCTAGAGTTTGCTAAATATAAACACAATAAAAATTGTAATTAATAATAATAATAATAAGTCCGTTAGGCATGTGACTGATATTCCCTTAGACTGAGTGACATGATGGGTATAATGGGCTCTGTATATTTGTGCCCCAGCGCCAATTGTTGGTAGGTAGCTCCCACACTCAATAATAATAATATGGAAGCGATGACCCGTTCATCGCAAGGGCGGTAGGTTTTTTTATTAGAGCAAATTAAATGAAGTACTCTGTTGATGGAACATATAATTTACCCTTTTGCAGGAAAGCTACACCCAAAAAAAGCTGGCAGAAAAAGAGTACAGACGACGCCATGACAAAGTAACACTCAGACTACATCAGGAACTATGCAGGAATTATAGCCTATTACGACTGACAAGCGTTTGGAGAGAAATCGACAGGACATCGCATTTCTGAATTAGAACAGCCTTGAATAGATCCTTATAGACGTTGCGGGACCTTGAGGTAAGAACATAATGGAGAAGGAGCGGAGGAAAATACAGAGGAATCATGGCTCACTTCCAAGAATCTTTTTACCTCACAAGAAGCCTTAGGGATACACGACATCATTAGAAGTGCCAACGTGGCAGCGCTACTTGGAACCGATCATGTATTGTAGCATTGTATATTTAACCTGTGTTTAGGAGCTGAGATGGGCCCATCATCACTCGAACGAAACATATGAGAATCAGAGATGATCTCAAATAATAATAATAATAGTAATAATAATGGCGACCGTTACTTGGCGAATTTACTCTCAGAGTTGACGATGCTTTTGTAGACAGGCACAAAAATCATCAGTGGCTGAAGAGTTAAAAGCAGAAACAGAAGCATTTACAATAACAGCGCAAGACTAAAGCCTACTCGTCCTGGGTATGGCTATAAACTACTATCTGGCAACAAGGCATATGGCCATGAGGTGTTGAGGAGCGTCTAACCAACTCATAATTGCTATTATTGCCAAGTCCACCCTGACCCGGGGTGCTAACATCTGTTAGGGTCCCAGATATAGTTAACCGCCAAACTTGGGTCAAAGCACTATGGATATATAAAAATAAATCTTTATAGTAAAAATACCAGCAATGCATTTTCATAGTAAAAATAATTGCCAGCAATAGTTTTATGAAAAAAATGAAAATTACCAGCAATACATCTGACTCTGTTCAAAAAACCCTGTTTGCAAAAATACGTCACTGAAATCTGGTCTAGAAACTGATTTCTTACAACGAATACATATTCTATTCATACGAACCTATCCTAAAAATCTTGTCGGCATTAAATAACCCATTGAAGTGTTGATATGCCACAAAACAAGATAAACCAAACCAAAGCCTACTAACCAGGAATTACCAGGCAAATAAAAAAAAAATCAACGCAGACCCAATATGTACATAATATGAACAATGTGTTGTCATTTTTTACCTCTTTGCATCTTGTTGTTTGATCTTGACCCTGAAGGATTACAAAGATCAATAAGGTAAGATTGGACAGAGAGGATATGTCAATATTATAGCGTACCACATGTTGATAAATCGTATGAACATCATCCTGAAGCAGTCGTCGAAAGCAATGAAACATCTATTCTTTAGAACTTTACTATTCACATTGACAGACATATAAAATATAATAGAATAGACATAGTTATTAAAGACAGACTTCTTACTTTCTTAGGTAACGTATGTGACAAACACTTTGGCGATCTTATGTTTTTTCGATTCATATATTAGTATTGTTGACCATGTTCACCATAGTCTATGAATATAGAAAACAGCGCAGTACGTTATCTGTTCAATGAAACAACGTTAAAGATTAACACTCACGAGACAGACACTCTACTGAATCTGACTATATCGCCAATACCACCAGCAGCTGTCCCGTAATTCTTCAGTCTTCGATATCAAAGGCTGGCAGTGCATATTCGGGAACAACATGGCCGCCTTTATACACGTTGCATATTTTGAGCCTTCTGATTGGTTAACTCTTCGATTGATGAACTATAAAATGAGTCATCTCATCTTGGCTGGCTCACTAGTATACCAAGGTACCCCAAAACTCCAACAAGTATATATAATATTAGTATAAACAATATCTAAAAAAACATCACATTCTTTTAGTGTGGTCCCGTTTCCAATAGCCGTTATACATGTTACGCTAGGACATTTTAGACGTCCAGCTTTTCAGTCCAGCTTTTACATAGAATTTTGCTATGCGACGATAACTGGTCGGAATAGCAGACGCAGGTCGTAAATTCGCAATGCGTTTCTATGACGTCGTACATGACCACGTAATAATAATAGGATGTCATCTTTGATGGTGAACATCTCTGTTGTAATGTCCATGTAACCACTCTGATGATGGCTCATGTGAGCCGAAAGCTTAGGTCGAGGAACAGCATAATAAAAAATATCCAAATGTTGGATAGTTTTTGTCTTTATTTTCTCTCGAAACTAAAGCCAATATACGAAGCTTAGAACGGCTCCTCATCAAACATGGCATTCGTTGTCTGTTATATTTAACAATATATGTTTGAATAATGATCTGCCGCTACATTATATATATATATATATATATATATATATATATATATATATATATATATATATATATATATATATTGTAATAATTAAAATTTAAGCTCTGCTTGTGAATTGAGCTTTTTTAAAAAATAAAAACAAAAATACTAAAGAACTCCGGATTATTAACCTAAAGTTTCTTTCGTATTTTTCTATATATTTGCATACATTCAACACCATCACTTTATAAGACACCAGTGGTGTTGAAATAAAATGGCTATTTTTGTCGTGATTTTATAACATATTTATGTTATAATTTTTAAATAAATAATTATATTTGCTCTACTCTGTATTGAGAACTCTTTTAAGAATATTAATTGTTGGTTATTGGAATGTATTTCGTAGACACCCATCCTATACTTGTATATATATATATATATATATATATATATATATATATATATATATATATATATATATTGGAATCTTCCGTCGTTTTCGACGTATGAGGATCAAGTAGCTCAGTTCTTAGAACCAACAGCCAGACTATTTGCACATATCATTTGATTATAGTGGTGAAGGGTTTGTGCAGAACCAACTACACAGAGCTGAATACTGAGGACTTGGGTACAGTATGTCACAAGGTCTCCAAACGACACACCACAGGTTTTGAATTCAGACTTGTCCTTCTCCTAGACCGTGCGACACGCAACGCTATAGGACCTAGTCTCTCCTGCAATTTGCCCATATATATAGTTCATTATCAGGGATAGAGCGTAAGTAAATATAAATATGACTGATTCATACCTTTCCTAAGGGTATAAGAACGTGTGAATGTAATAAACTCGACTGGAATTCGAACTCAGTATCTGAACCGCTATTCATTACTCCACCGTGCCTCCATACATTTGAAGTGTAATGCATTATATAATGTGTGTGTGTATATATATATATATATATATATATATATATGTATTCAAGATAGTATATTTTGATATAAATTCTTTTTGTAAACATTTTCTTTTAAATACAATAGACTGGGAATATCTGTTCGATTTCAAGTCTTCTTTTGACAAGTTTCGCGTCGTGTCGAATGACCCATTTATGTTAATTGGAGAATCATAAAGAAAAGTCATGAAATTATTATATTCCAAATATTTTCGACCATCGTTGGTCGTTTTCAAAGGAAGCAGCATAACGAGAAATAGTCAGCGTAGGAGTTGTGTTATCAAAAATTTAGAGTAGAATTTCGTGCGGTTCCACATGCTCTGAGTGAGAAATTGACTTCACTTAGCTAAAATGACTTCATACTTTAAAGGATTTACAGCTTAAAGAATTTGCTTAGATTAGAAGAAAGGTTACTGATCTTGAGTTTCTTTATTTTGATGTAAATGTCCTTTAAGTTTTGTAAGCGTATTTTAGATTTGGAGCGGAAGAAAACCGTTGTATTGTTAACCGGCATATGACGGAAATTTTAAGAGTCTCTGTGGATCTGTATTATATTTTGACATATTGCAATTTATTCAGAGACATGATAGGCCAATTCTCTCAAGAGAATAGTTGCAGGATAACCAATATATGTTGTTTTCTTTATTATCAACACAGACAATCTAAATGACAAAGAATTGGTATCAAATATTGGTCTTTGGCACAGTAGTTTATTATGTAGAGAACTGTAGTTCGTAGATACAAGTTTGAAAGTTGTTCTTTTTTGTAATATTTTTAATTTAAGGCGGTTATTAGTACTTGTCATGGTCATATATCGATCACTTATAATTTGACTGCTTTTCCATTATTTTTATGTAAACAAACGATTAAGAATGACATTCCCATCGATCCTAGAAAGAGTTCTAACAGTTAGTGAACGTCAAATACATATTTTCTTGAAAATATCTGTTTTCAGTGTAATATTTTATAAATTTCAAGCTACATAGACTCTGTTTGATAAATGAATGTCGAATATTTCCTTTATAGAAATGACCAATCTTACCATTACCACTTAATCCAATCACATTAAAAAGTGTCATATAGGAAGAAAATGAGTAACTACCGACACCGAGGTTCGAGCGCGACACTCTGGACTTATGAATATATGTTTTCCGCCAGTTGTATAGCGGTGTCAGGCTACTGACTGCAGTGATTATTGAGTGGAACTATCTAGTCGAATTAGTGTGAATTATTGTGCGTCGATGATTTGGGATTTGATTTAGGATTTACCGGATGTTAAGCAGAGCCACACGCTACTAACTAAAATGTTTAATTATCTTTGGTTGAATTTTACTTCTTTGTTCTTGTTAAGTAATTATTTGCAGTTGTAATTAAATACTGTTTTATTTTAACATTAAAGGCTTGAGTTATACTTAATAATTAATGGCCACCGTACGTTACAATAAAGAAATAGAAAGCACTAGATCAAGATGGTATCCACGGGTTTTAGTTTATAATAATTGTATCAATATATCAAAGATTAGCCTAAATTTATATTTTATAAAACCAAGCATAATCTATTGAATGAAAAAATTCTTTCTTCTCTACTCCTTGCCCAATCAACAGCGCCCATAAGGCAGGATTGGCTGATTTGTTTTTACGGTTTATCAACCTTTTGAAGGTTATTTAAAGCCAGAAAATATCTTTAGATTGTAAGAATCTTTTGGTGATAATAATGATTTACTTTTATAAAGTCTACTAATTAACCCTTAACTGGGGGGAGAAGACGTGAATTCATACTTTTCCCAAGGGTATTTGAGCGTAAGGGAATATAACGAACTTGACTGGAATTGGAATTCAGCTATCCGGTGTTTAATCTCGAGCCGTTATCAATTACACCTCCCGCACGCACAAACATACAGCACCTCTTATTCTCGAACGCTCACCCATCAAAATCTTGACCATGATCGACGTTGCTTAACTTCGGTGATCATATTTGAACCGGTGTTTCAACGTGATATTGTCGTAATCCCCACAAAGTAAGAGATCAGGAAATGTACGTGCAAGATGACCGTTGGGGATAAAAGAGTGTTTGTTCGTTCTTTGACAGGTTTGTATTCTATTTTTGGTGTCTAGCCTCTCTCCTCACTAGATAAGCCTGGTGGCAGACACAGTTTTTATTTGCTGATCATCGGATCATGTGATATATTATTCGAAAAGTGCGACTGGTACAAAGTAGCCTAATATTAGGTTGATACCTATATTCGTTTGTTTTTTTTTTCTTGATGTTGTTCGAATCATCTCCAAGAATTATCCTTTGTGTCATTTTTGCTTCTAAGTAACTCTGGTCATCCTGTGAAACACTTACATTATTGAAATTTTAGTTCAGCTTAGCCAGCTCTTTGAGACGAAATTCCAAGTAGAAAAAAATGAGCATGGTGGACATCTTCTCTTTGCTTTTAATCAAGGTCACAAAGATTCCGAAGCTGCTCGGGACATTTGTGCTGTGTACAGAGATGACTTCCCTAGCGACAGAATGGTACGGAAATGGTTTTCCCGTTTCAAGGAAGCGAAAGTTCGAACTCACAAGCTCTCCAAGTTCTGGCCGACCTGCTGACTTTGATGAGAACCACGCGATGATCAAAGAAGAACCGGTAATTGGCTCAGAATATGGCAAGCTCTCATGTTATTGTCGCTCGTCATCTTTAATCAAAGGGTAACATCCACGGCGCATAGGTGCTACACGTATTGACCGAGAGAAAGAAACTCGAGCGCTCCTCCATTGTCAGCAGTTTACTCGTTCGACACCAGACTACAAACTTATAGAAAGAAAGATCCCTTTATCGTATTATCGCCGGGGACGATAAATGGATTCTATGTGAATATGAAACAGGGAAATGAATACAGTATTGAGTGATTCATCATAATTATTAATAAATAACAAGTATTAAAATAAAACGAAGTTATGTAACAACCTAATAATAGCAGAAGAAAAACAAGAGTCAACAAAAAGAATTGAACTACTTAAGTATGTACTAATAAGGGCGATGAAGCTAAACAAAAGAGGAACTCTCAATAGGGAATACTCGAAGCGATTTTATTAATTTTAAATAAATTCTGAAAAAAGAAATCAGAAGAACAAAGAAGACACTGGAAACAAGACTTGATAATAATAATGAATAAATACATAAACAGTTTGCAGAGTGACATACTCAAGGTCCTGCTTAAACGGGGCAAAAAGGAGAGTTCATAAACGCTGATCAAATAGCGAGAATCTTGATGACAATTCCTAAGGACTTGCACTCAAGAGATGACGTTCATCATCTGGATGTACAAAGGAAGAAAGAAGTGGAATAATTATTATGGCGACTCAGTTATCAATGGATTGACATGAAAAGATTGATTCTGTCAGCCGAAAGTTGCAATAAAAATGAGGGGACGACAAATGTGGATCAGAAAACTCAAAAACTGGAAGCCTAAAAATAAAAGAAAACCAAAACAAAAAAAAAAAACAAAAAAAAAAAAAAAGAAGCAAAACAAAACAAAAAACGGAAAGGAAAACAAACACGGACATTTCAAGAGACAATAATAATATATAATATGATATGGATACGATGTGGAATTGGACATTTGAAATTAAATTCTCGCCGATGGCGGCCCAGAACAATTATATAAGGACACACTATATACAATTCTATAAAGGGCAGCTAAATACCCTATTATGCAAATCAGTATGTTTCCTATAAATAAACCATTTCATGATATAATCACTTGCATATGATGAATATACCACGCGATTTTTCAGATGATAATTAATTCTAATTAAAAATATGACAATAAATCGTTTGGGGATGTGACATTTTATGATACAACTTGAGGATTGTTCATTATATTGCAGACAAAAACGTAAAATATAACAGGCATTTATTGTTTAATTTTAGAAATAAAAAAAGTTGCCATGAGTCGTAACTTGAACAGAGAAACAAGATATAGCCATTCAGAGACTGTTCTGCAAGCTCTATACAGGTATAAGGCCAGTGGCGCAATTTACGCGCGCTTTCCGGTATTGTCTCTACTGCACATGTGTCAATATTATTATAAGTTCCTTGACATCTAATGTCACAAAAAAACAAAAACAAACAAAAAACAAACCAAACAAACGATTCCACGTGACACTAATTGCTTTATTAGATTGCATTCTCCTTAATCTACGTACAGGCCTTCACTTACTGAACACTCGAACAGATCTGTTCACACTGTGCTGTCGAACTCTCTGCCTTGATCAGAGAGGAACCCGGACGAGGCTTTGCCGACGGGCAAAGTTTCGTTCGGGGGGGGGGGGTAGACAGGCCCTGAACCCGTTTATGCGGGTTCTAAGGGAATATTTTTGGCCGAGCCTACAGGGTCGGAAAACCCACGATAAACTTTGCCTTGTGACACATACATCTCTCGTAGGGTTGTGCTGTTAAATATAACATGCATTCACTTACTAACCTGTCAGCCGGTCTTAATTTTAAAAAAAAATGACAATACCTTGAAAATAAAAACAAAAAAACAAACAAAAATAAACTCGTGAATGCTATACCGCAGAATCAACAGTGCAGACCTCGATGTTCCGTCGTGGGTGGGTCATATTAAATTAGATTAACATTAAATCCGTTGGCTTTGTGGTTTCAATTAATGCTAACTTTCTTGCAAAACAACAGCAAAAAAACACAAAACAAAACTCTAAATCCCTTCGGGAGTGAGGGGAGTCAATTGGCCTAACGATTTAAAAGTCCTTTGCTCTCTCGTCCGCGAATGCCTTACTACGGTGTTTAAAGCTAAAATGCTCCGTTTGTTTCAAGTATGCCTAAGCCAGCAAATTCAAGTTTAACGAAAGGATAAAAAAGAAAAAGAACTACCTAAACTCGTCTACGTGAAAGCCAATCAGTTACAACCTATTTAAAATTTAACTGCAAATCTCCATTGTCTCCTTGTACGAGGACCGGTTAATTCTAATATTATTTACCGAAAAACCTGTCCTAGTAAATGGTCTAAGTTAATTCACGCCGTAAAAACAAAAAAATAGTAATATTCCTGCTGACCAAGGGAAAAAAGTCTCGCTTAGACGTGGGACGTTCTAAGTAGTTTTAAAGCAAAAATCCCGAATTGAATTCTCAGGTCACAAAACTAGTTAATACGGCAAACTTATCGAAGCCTACACTACTACTTCGATTTAGAACACTAACCAAACAATACCCCCACGGTTTCGACATCTTGGCCTAATCCGCTAGATTGTGCACTGTATAATTCTTTAAGCGTACACAAAAAACCAAAAAAAAAACATGAAACGAAAAAAAAATAAAATAAAATAACGGCATCGCGTAGAATCAGCTTGAATTCAAGAGTTAAATCTCTTTATATTGACTTGTATCGAGGAAGCAATTATAATTTCGAACCCAATTTCAACCCATATACGCGACTATACATATAAGCAACATTTATTTTAAAATATAGCGTCAGTTGACGATAGACTGCATTTACCGTTTATTTAATGTCGTCATACCCGCAACGTTAGATTAATCAGGTATGTATTTTTCTTTTCTAGCCACGCCACCGCTCGTCAGATAAAAAAAAAACTGGGGGAAAAAGAAACAAGTGAAGTTTCACTCATCATAATGGCTTATTCATGCCTTAATCCATGGATCATTCCTTTTTAGCCAGATCCAACGGAATTCTTCTTCAGATGTATCTGAGCTTTCTTTCAGGACTTTCTTTTTTGCCGCAAAACGATTCCAATTTTCGCTAGTGCCTTGCTTAATGACAGTCCCACAAAACGTCTGACTCCAATTGGATCGAAGTAGGTTTTCCAGCCGTTTTGCTGGCACCTTTCGACCAGCTCCAGTTATTTCTCATGCTTTCTTTCATTAGCAAGCGTGATATTCTTCTCTCATACAATTATTAATTTCTTGGTGCTGTTATATTGAAATATATTAAAAGGTCTGGGCAAAGTATAGTTTGGGAATTTCAAATGTTTTTGCAGGTCCGTGATCAGCTGCCAGACGGGTGCTGTAGAAAGCATAATTGGGGGTATTTTTTCCTGCTTCCTTTTTATTTCATCCGTCCTAATAAAATGTATTAGTGGCTCTTTACATCCTGATTTAAATTTGCACGAGCTGATGGCTGTCATGGCTGCATTTCCTATGGCTCTAAGGACCTGATCATGGCGTCAACGATACCGTATATCACCTAAAGCCTTGCGGCAGCTACTTAAGATGTGTTGCAACGAACCTCAATTTCCACACAGAAAGCACTTGGGTATTTCATTTATACCCCATATATTTAGATTTGCTGGACTTGGGAGAAAGTCGTACATTGATTCTATTAGGAACTTTATTCTACTAAAGTCAGCACGCCAGCAATCTGAGTAATTTATCATCCGATGTTCAATTCCTTCCCATTTTGTCCATGTTTCTTTGTTGGCAAAGCCTGACCATTCTACAGTAACGGATTTCCTCGGCGCCTGCTCGGATTTCATTTTGTTTTAAATGGCGTATTTCTTTACCTTGGGCTTTATCGTACCGTCTACTGAAAAAGTAGCCCAACCCTGTCTTCCGATTTGCCCTGATTCCTATTATGGCTTTTTTTTGTTGTCTTCGCCTCTCTTCGGCCACAGCTAGTTCTTTAATAGCGCTTCATTTTCTACCTGTCCGAGTCTCTATGTCCGCTCCTCTCACTTTCAGGTCTTTAGATTACTCTGAATTGGTAGACCTCCCTCGTCTGGTTTACTAGAAACTCCTCTTTGGGGGTGCTAAGTGGTAGCGTTGCCTCATTTATGTTACCGTACAGCGCAGCGCTGCGTATGATTTTAGGTAACCCAAGCCATCTTCTCAAGGGCGTTGTTATTTCCCTCTCCAAACTTCCACCGTAGTGAGCGGAACTTCATATAGCTGAAGCGGTCATAGTACTCTCGCTAATAATGAGTGTTGGAATACCCACACTGTAAATCAACCTGGAAGGCCTGATTTATCGATTCTTAATAATGCGTTCTCTAGATCGTCAGTGCTCTGGCGGATGAAGGCGGTATCTTTTAGACTATTATAGAATGCCATACCTAAATACCGAAAAAAATTCTGGAAAGCATTAAAACAACTGATGGTAAAGTTAAACTTAAATCAATGTTGGAAAAATATGACACTGAAATCCGAAGCTGTCAGCTATTATCGGCTAGTGTGTGTGTGTGTGTGTGTGTGTGTGTGTGTGTGTGTGCGTGAATACCCGGGCCCTTATCCGGATATGGCCATTACATTCAGGTGTGCAATATCAGCGAGATGCAACCCGCCTCCGCTCTGAGATATCTGTCTATATATCTGTCTGTGATACGGTTCTTTCTCACACTTGTATCCCAGACGCAGCTAGGCCAATCACATGGATCGTCACATAGCGGCTGAGAGGTTACCTTTCAGGACAAGCCTGTATATGGATTCTCTGAAGAACACTCTCTGAAGTCTATTATGCTATCATCCGGTTTGAGACACATTTTTCGCTATTGGAATCCGCCTTCTTTTATTGTCCTTTCTCATTCGCTTGCAATCCCCGCAACTTCCCGCGTCCGATTATCGCCTTGCTGGTGGTGAAACTATTTTAAGCAATCAATGTCTTAATGTGATGAATGTTATAGATTGTCAATTAATCCATGTTGTAAAATAATATAATAACATATTTTTATATATTGGGTATTGCCATAATTAAATATGTTTCCAATGTTACTCTGACTACTTTGCTAAAAATATATAAGCTGAGTCTCCTACAATATATTGTTTATATAAATGTAATTGTTAATTACTTGTCTGTCTCCGTGTTTAATTGCTATTCATTCTGATACTACGACCCATGCGTCTTGAACTGTAGCGAATTTATATCCAAACACGCGACTTCAATAGCCAATGTTTCAAAGACGATCGCTTAACTTCATTGTCATATTCACAACATTTCGGCCCAGTGGATAAAGGCGTCGGTTAGATCCAGTGACTAGACCCAAAGTGTTGTGAGTTCAATATCAGGCCACAGCAGTGGTGAACCAAAACTTGGAGAGTTGAGTTAAAGGGAAAATAACTGAGACATCCGGATGAGACATGGTACGTGGAACTAGAACGATCTACCCCGGTGGACGAAATAAATGATTCGGTTCGAAATTCCAATCACCTGAAGTAGGCCGGAGCGTACAACGACCGAAACGTTGGAAATATGGCAATGAAGATGAGGATAACGGTCCGAATAATGTAACTAATGTAAGTAATCATAATACCTCATCTCAGGCATCCAATCACCTGAAGAAGACCGGCGTGTTGTGAATATGAGGATAACAGTCCGAATAATGTAAATAATCATAACACCTTATCTCAGAGACAGATACAGATACAGATACAATCACTCAACAATATATATAATATATATATATATATATATATATATATATATATATATATATATATATATATATATATGTACATGTAGTGTAGAGTGAGTAAATACCAACAAGTCAGATAAGGGGGTTAGCCGTGTATTATGTTGATGCAAACATTTTCCAAAATAATTTATTTGTGTAAATTCGTGTCATCAAAATATTTCCTTTGGCCTTATTACCTTTAGCTTTAAAAAACACATCAAGCAAGGCGATAAAGTCACTAAGACGAAATGAGATTATTGAGAGTAAAAGAAACTGAGTAAATGTTAGTGAGGAGAAAGGGCAACAAAAGAATATGTTCCAAGGAGAAAGATAACGAAAATTGACGTTGCTCTTATATTTTTGAAAATCTTCGTTGAGAGGATAGCAAGAAGCTGGAGGAGTGTTCTACAGACCAGAAATGTGAGCGAATAAACTATTCGATGAGAGCTTACGGTTACAACTAGAAATTTCAGCTGTAAAATGATGAGACCTAGCAGCCAATCTAGTACTGCACTTAAATTTGTAAAGCTGAGGTATCAAAGAAGAAAACTCATCAGAATAATTGCCATGAGGATATTTATGGAAAATACACAGAGAATCTAAGTTACGACTGTTGGAATATGATTGAAACCGAGATGACAGGTCAGGATCTATAACACTGCAGATGCAGAATCTCGTAATACAAAGCAGAAGCGCCAGACCAGATTTAGCAACAACATTCAATTCACAGACAAATGAGGAATCGCAGAACTGAGTTCCAATTCCAATCGAGTTGATTACTTTCACTTACGTGCTAATTGATTGTACACACTTACGTCCTAATAACCTTGGGAAAGTTATGGATCCAAATCTTCTCCCATTATGTGTAAATAGACGGACAAAATGGGTTCTATAACCCTGTGTGGCAACCGGTCTAGAGAAGGAAAATTCTGAATTTAAAACTGTATGTAACCCTGGCGAAACACATACTATGCAGCTAAGAAAAGGACCGTTCGCACTGACTCGATAATGCCGAGTACAGCCGATTCTTTTTCTCATCAGTGGGAAGTGGATAGAGGTGATTTTGCGCAGTTTTACGTAATATTCTATTTTTTAATATGAGTTCGATTCTAATTGGTACTGCGCTTAATTTTATCTTATTATTTTAAAACATAAATTTTAACGCGTTTCGTTTTTCGTCTTAATCTTAGAAGGTCTAGTAATAACAACATGGTCTTCGCTTTTGTCTTTAAAACACACTGCCATTTATTTCTGTAAAGATAATGGTATTTGGGGTCAGACAGCATCAACACATGCAAATCCCAAGCTTGGTAATTAAACAAAATCTAGATACTTTCTTTGTCTAGAAGAATGTGTGTTATTCTTTTATATGTGAATGCAAAAATGTTTTTGGACAGATAGTTTAATGTAAACAAACACTCGAATTTTATTAATCAGGACCAAAATATTCGGACACCAGATTACTCATGTCTTTTTCTTATCGGCGAGACGTGGATAGATTAGAGAACCTTGCTTTTGTTCAATATTACTGAATCTTGGATAGTTAATTCTGTGTTTGATTCTCTTTGAAATTGTTCTTAAATTCATTTTATTGTTTTAAAACATAATGTGTAATACGTTTGTTTTTTCGTTTTTTTTCCTCAAGCCTAGACTCCTGAGAAGTTTAATTATTAGTAGTGCCTCGAAATTACCATCCTGCATTCCATGCATTTAAACGTTTAAACAGAATTAATGCCTT
>OZ038482.1:115874876-115984876 GCA_964036315.1 Acanthosepion esculentum | reverse complement strand
TAACAAGAAAGTGTACACAATAAGTACATATAGTATTTCTGTATATTTCTGGGAAGACGTTCCTGGAGAATGTGTTGACTAGTCGCAGTCGATCAGAGTCTCTAGTTGGATCTCGTGATTCCTCCTTCCTCGTCTTCCGGTATCAACCATTATTTATATAGTTGGTAGTCACCTATGCAGATTAGGTGGATCCAACCACAACAGTTTCATGGACGCGGCCATTTTTATAGTTACGCCACAAAGACATGTGTTAACAAGTCAGTTCTAGCCGTTACAAAAAGTATGACATACTCGCTTGTCTTTGATTTACAGCTTCTCGGGTAATTTTAATTCTATAAGAATTATATCAATTTGTCACTAATGTTTCGAACACGTCCGTATCTCTCTAAGATCCCCTCCTTTACTCTTCCCAAAAATTGGGTGCAAGTTGTTTATAATGATAACAGTATTAATATATTCGAAGATAATGAAGATAGGCTCGTTTGTGTTTCAGTTTGCGTAGCATTTAAGTAAGTAACTAAGTTGTCTCAGAGCTGTCCAGATTCGGAGCGGATTTTCTTTTCTCTTTCTAGAATATAAAAAACAAAAAAGAATGACTGAATAGTTAAACCACTGGGATACTATCGATCTCGGGAAACGACCTGAACACGGAAGACCGTTGGGAGATATCCAAGTTTTGTGAGTGTAATAGGGTGGATGGAACTGCTCGGAAGCCTTCGATGCTTCTGTTAGCAAGTCAGTGTGACCGAGGGTTTCAACATACTGGCCTTGTTTAAATTCTTGATTGTGCTAGATTATGTATTCTCTCTCCAAAAAAGTAGCAAAGGTCCTTGGAACAGAGTTTGGTTAGGTGAGATTTTGAAACATGACTCTAGCAGACTAGTGTTCAGTCATTATTAGAATAAGAGTATTCTTGCAAAATATCTCGTCAGTTTATTGTAAGTAGTTAAGCCATTATGCTATGAAACTGAATGAACTGTTGTCTATTTATTCTACGAAGGTGGACAGAAAAGGTCATAGGCTGACTATCAAAGGGTGACGCAAGATCTGTGAAATCTTGCATGCGTTAAGTTCACTTTTTAAAGGTAAACTGACATCTTACTTTTCAAAGAAGACTGTTCATCCTCTTGATCCAAAAAGTCAGATATGACGTCATCGCTGCGGTACTAGTTCCCAGGCAATTATTTTCTTTCATGTTGGGGAACAGATGATAGTCAAATCAGGAGAATAGAGAGGGTGATCAACCAGTTCAAAGCCACAGTCATGCGCAGCATCCATTGAAACCAAGGACTTGTGTGTTTAACCATTGTCCTGATGAAACAAGATCTCTTTATGTCAGTTTTTTTCTGGACGTCTAGTCTTGATAGCCTCTGGTAATTGCCTCAGCAAATTAGTATTGTACTCTCCATTGATGATGTTTCCCATTTGAAGATAGGCAATAAACACAATTCCTTTTGCATCGCAAAAACTGAGGTCATCTCATTCCCTGCAGATAAAAGACTTTGGCATTCTTTTGAGCAGTTGAGGAAGGGTGTTTCCACGGCAGGGATTGTCTCTGGCTCAAAGTAATGAACCCAACACCCATCTTGGGTTAAGAAGCGTTCAAGGGATCTGCCTTAAACCATGTCAAGTTCATTGTACAGAATATTCTCAACTCTCTCACGGGATGTGCTAATTACATTGGCTCTTTGTTTTATGGTCAATCGCCTATCATCCACTGCAAAACCTAGGATCATCTTCAACCTTCCCCCTTCCCTTCCTAAATTCAGTTGCTCACTTTTATTATGTTTGTAAAGATGGAGAATCATCCATTAATGTAGCAACCATGTCAGCATGAATGTTCTGCAGGTATTTGATAAAACCACGGTGTCAAATTTTGCCCATTTTCAAGAGAATTCGCCACTAGTTACTTTTGAAGTCTTCTTTGAACATTCATGAATCTGCAAAGGAACAATGAAGTTATCAATAAGACTAGGTGAATTAAAGCATGCTACATTTCACAGCTCTAGAATCACACCTTCGTAGTCAATGTATGAACCTTTCAGCCCACCACCGTAAGTAGATGAACCTCTTTTAATTAGAATGAATCAAATACTTACTGCCCGTCTCTCATTGCTGTTCTGTTATGGCTGACAATCCAGAGCTCTTTGCAAATACTGGCATAAGCAAATGACATAACGGCGACTGGAATAAGTAGAATGATGGACATCATGTAGAACTCATAGATTTTGTCAATCGTTTCCGTTGACCATTCCTTGATACACCAGTAACCTTTCCTGAAATAACCAACCTCTTGGTGACTCTGAAAATAAACGAAAACACAGCAAGGGTCAGTACAAACTGTCGTAGGGGAACCAATAAAATCTGTCGAATCCTTTATATACCGAGGATGCTAGTTACGTTCTCTAGAAAGGAGGTGAAAATTCGCATAGCTAAAGCCTGGGATGCTTTGAGTAAAATGGATGTAATCTGGTAATCTGATCTAACAGACAATCTCAAATAGAGATTCTTTTGAGCGACTGTAGAAGCGTTGTTAATGTATGGTGCCACTGCCTGGACATTAACTAAAACGCTAATTTAAGCTTGATGGAACCTATACTCGGATGCTGAGCGTTATACTTAATATCTGTAGAAAACATGCAACTAAATCATAGCTCCATGGACATATCTCTGATAATCCTACGATCTTCCGCGAACGCAGAATGCGTTTTGCAGGACACGGCTGGAGAGCAAAAGAAGAGTTTGAGAGTGCTCTATTTCTCTGGACATCTATATTTGGAGCAAGACGAGTTGGTCGTCTTGCACCCACTTACATTGACCACCTATGTTATGATGCACCTAATGGCCTTCTCTGCTTGATACAGGACAATGGCGGTTAGACTTATGAATGTCAGAGTTAGCTCGACCGAACATAAATAGACAAAGAATAAAGTTTGACAATGACATTTTAATGCATTCGCGTAGGTTACAAATTGGAGACGTTAAAATAAAGCAAGTACATATATTGAGCGAAATGAACTTGACAATATGACACATATGACGCAAATCGTGGAACAGCAAAATTGATCAGTTGTTAGACTAAGATTTGAACCGTTGTCTTTTAGAAATGATTAAAGATATCTTACTGGAATTCTCCGAGCATTATATAAGCCTATTAGACTCTACTTTGAGCAATAAGAATGTATAATTATTCTCCAAGTTAAACAGAAGAATGTTCATCATTAATTAACCGTAGCTACGGATCAGAAGCTCATAAAGGATTAAAATAAAGTTCATATATATATATATATATATATATATATATATATATATATATATATATATATATATATATATATATATATATAATGTATATATTATGTATATATTATGAAATAGACAAAGTCCGACAATTATTTTAAGACATTTTTATATTTATCTATAAAAAGAATGTATAAACATAAAAATGTCTTAATATATATATATATATATATATATATATATATATATATATATATATATATATATATGAGTGTGTGTGTATGTGTATTATTAATGAAATGGACAAAGTCCGACAATTATTTTAAGACATTTTTATATTTAATTCGGGGGGAATTCATGAATAATTCTGATGTTAAAAGCGAGGATAGTTCGCAAGAATCCGACATGGAGTTGAAATGTCAGAATGAAGATAAGTCCAGACGTAGATCCCAAATAAAAAGAACCATGTACATACACCAAGGGAGAGATAAGATCTCGTACTATCGTTCAGAGTAGACTCAGATCAATGAAGGTCATAAAACCTCTTCGCATCCAGGAGGTGTAGTGACTCTGGCAAAATGGAATGGCCTTATTTTGCACAGAGTTGAGCGACTACTCGGTACGAATAGAGAACTTCTATGACAAGAAGACATCACAACAAAGAGAATATTATAAGGAAGTGTAGTATAGGTAGCAGTTGACAGTGTAGTTAAAGAGATTAGTTCCTAGGGAAGCATTCTGTCTCTCTAGAGAGTTTGTTCCAGAAAGCAAGAAATCTGCTAAAGCGAGTGTATATGCATTTCTGAAAGAGCGCAACCTTTTTAATAATGTGCAAGAAATGAAACTATACCATAAATGCAGTTCTGTTATGGCAGAAAAAATGGTAAATGCAGCCGAAAAGGGGACATTCGACAGGTTTTGAGGTGCACACCAAAAGGAGGCTAAGCATCAAGATCAATTTGGAAAACACGCTTTTTTCCCCATTTTACAGATCCATTCTGATAAGTGGGCTGCTGACCGCTCATGAATTAATATCGGCCATCGTCATGAAAGAATAGTACTGTATGCAATTGTTCACCTACTGAGGAAAGTATTATCAATGTTATGAAAATAGAAACACTGTACATCTTAAATATCATTTAACATGAGAATTTGTGTAAGCAACTTCAATTACCATAGGTATTGGTTAATGACCAATTAAAGTCTGTATTTAATAATAATAATAATAATAATAATAATAATAATAATAATAAGTTCAAAATAGAGTTCCAAGTAGGTGCAGAAATACAAAAAAGTTCAAAATAGAGTTTCAAATGGGTGCAGAAATACAAGTAATACACCGACTGAAGCTGCAAAATATTTAAAAATGGTAGCAAAAGCAAATGCAACCAAGCAGATACAGAGACGATGGTAGGATAAACCGCTTCATGGTCAATACTCTGCCCGTACCAAACAAGCTGACGTAGACCAACCCCGTACCCATCAGTGACTATGTAGTGCAGGGTTGAAAGCTGAAACTGGAGGTTTTATCCTTGCTGCACTGGACCAATATTTGTTAACTAGAAATTATCAAGTACATATCCTAAAAAAATTGTGTTAACCCAAAATGCAGATTCTGTGATAAATATCCAGAAACCATTGATCATCTTGTATCAGGTTGCACGGTATTGGCACCCACTGAATATAAAACACGGTATGACAGAGTGGGCCAATATCTGCACTGGAAAATATGCAACTTCTAGGGGAAGGAAACTGAAAGAAAATGGTAAAGAAACTGAGTGGGTCAATGTCTGTATGTGGAAAAATTGCCTCCTTATTGATATGGCAGTCCATGCAGACTGCAATGTAATTTTGAAGATCTTCAAAAAGCTGTCAAAATACAAGGACCTTGAAATGGGAATCTCAAAAATATGATACATGAGAACATCAATAATCTCTGTTGTGGTTGGAGCCCTCGGATTGGTAGGAAAAGATTCCTATAGACTCATTGAAGGGATTTCTTGTAGCCAATGCCTTACAGATATGCAAAAAAATGTTCTCATGAGACAAGCCCAAACCTTAAGAAGGGCTTTATTTATGTAAAATATGTCTTTTTTAATTGCTCAGTAGAAAATGTCATGATGCCATTTCTGACCTTAGGACTCTAAGCGGGACCCGAAAAGAAATGAGTACAAACCAGAAATCAAAGGAAATAATAATAATAATAATAATAATAATAATAATAATAATAATAATAATAATAATGATAATAATAATAATTACTTCTTGTAATTTGTAAGTGTTTCCAAATTCCCTCAAAACTAAAATTAACTATGTTTTAGTTTTTTTGGTATCTTCCGGCTGTTTTATGGAAATTGTTTTTGTTCTGGCTATGCTAAGTTGACTACCTGTCGTAAATTTGACTAATTTATGTTAATTATTTAATATGAATGTTCGATTACAATCATTGACTTGTAAAATCTATAACATAAACCAAACGGCCACGAAGTGAAATTTCATGTTGATTTTTTTATAGCGTTGTTAAATTGCTATTAGTTTTACGTAGTTTAATTCTCAACACTTTTGTGAATGATATGGGATTAATTTTATTTAGAAGTTAATGCCGATTATAAGAGAAAGGTTATTCGTCATGTTTATTACGCGAAGAAAAATAATCGTAATTGCAACTGGACACATTTTGATTTGATCTCATTATCAAATTTCTCTCATAGCATTTGCGATCTAATTCTGAATGTGTTTTACTCTTTTTTTAGTCTTTTCAAATTGTAAACGACGTGTTTTAAAAAACAAATGAAATATTTCGGTTTATTTTTTGTGCGTAAAAAGAAGCACAAAATGATTGCAATTCCCATTGGATAAACCACGTAGATTTTATCTCCTCGTCAAATTTCATCTAACTCAGAAAAAAACTTTTTGTCTTTGTTTCGTCATTTCAAATACAAACGAAGTGTTTCAAAATCCAATTAAATATCTCGATTTTTTTCTGCGTAGAAATGTGAACATTTTTTTACGACTACGATCCTTTGTATTCTCTTTACCAATTCCTTTAACAGATATTGTCTAAACCTTTTAAATATCTAATACTCTTTTGCCGAAAACATTATGTCGAAAAATCTTCATATAAAAGTCATGTGAGTCCTTTCAACTCTTTAAGTCATTCGTGACTTCGATTCAGCAGACAGACAATTGCTAAGTTTGCTACATAAATTGTAGTTCAAATAATAGTTATAATTCCGTGAAATATCATCCTTAATAAAACATACTTACTCTGCCAACAATTATTGGAGATGCCAAGAGGAAAGATAGAAGCCAAATGAAGAGAATGGCTTTCCTTGCTCGACTTGCTGTGCAAACATATTTCGCTTTCATTGGATATATTATTGCGTAGTATCTGAAATAGCAACAAAAGCATCACAGATATTATTAGCATCAAGTATCTACATTTTTATACATGGAATGCAGTGAAATCGTTAATTTTTCATAACATAAACATAACAATCGATTAATTCTTCATTATATTCGCAACAAATACATACAAGAAATTTTAAGAGTCGTATAATTCATATCCTTGCTTAAAATCAATTTCATTAATAACAAACATCTCCCACCGTCATGCTTACGTCAATATCAACGTTGAAAAACCTGTTCCCGTACGATCACTGAAGTTAAGCAACTTTGAGTCTGGTAAGTACCTAGGTAGGTGACTGCTTGAGAATACAAGGTGCTACAAGGTTAGATGTGCGGGTGGTGTAATGTACTATCGCTTGGAATTGTTAATCGAATATCCCAGTTCTAATTCCAAGTTGGGTTCGTTATATTCGCTTACGCGCAAAAACCCTTAGGATATGTATGAATCCTCATCTTCTCCCCTAACTAAGGGTTAAATAGTAAGACTTGTATCGTTAAATCATTATTATCTAAAAGAAATATAGGAATATTTTCTGGCCTTTAATAACCTGCAACGGGTTGATAAACAGTAGAAAACGAATCAATCAGACTCTCATCGTCTGAATTCTTTTATTTTCCTTTTTATCCCTTCATAATATGAGCGATCATAGTTCTCCATAACTTGCTAACTTTCGTAGCTTTTCTTTAATTTTTACTGCTACTATCTCCCTAGTCCCTGTTTTGCCCACCGTATACACAAGCTTCCCTCTCTTCCTTTGGCTTTCAAAATGTTTCATTCTTTATTCTCTCATTATGTGTCATAGATATTTCAATATATTTTCCAATATAGCTAAACTACAATTATAAAATATAATTTTTTATAAGTGAATATGTCACTGAAATATATTGACAAAATGTTCAGGTCTTCTGTTAAGTTCCAGGTTATACGAACCTTAAGCAAAAGACGACATCAGTTCAAACTGACGGCAGGAAAACATGGGTTTTAAATGTGAAGCATATTTCGAGATTTAGTGAGAAAAGAATCGGTCGGAGTAGAAGTGGCGGTGGCATTTAGCTATTTCAACAGTAAACAAGTGGGACCTAGATGCCAATCAAGTAGCACGCTTAAATTATTTTAGTCAGGGCACCAGGAAAAAAAAATGGCTTGCCAGAGCAATTCCTCTGAAAATATTTGTAGAAAACCAGAGGGAAACCAGGCCACGTTGCTGGGAAAGTGACTGAAGACGAGATGCAATGTCAGGATCGTTTACATTACAGACGATTCTTTGGATTTTGTCAAGAATCTCGAGATGAATATCAGGAAGACCAGACCAGATATGGCAGCAGAATTTAAATGGTAGATTTGTAAATTTTCAAGATGGAATCGGATGAGAAAAAGTTTTCTGCTACGACACAATAATCCAACTTTTGTTGATGTGTGTGCGTATGTGTGCACTGAGAGAACTAACTTGTCACATGAAACTATTGTCTGATGAATTCTTTAAGCAGTTGTCCTTTAAAAATAAATTCTATATCGAAAAAAACTATTAAGTGATATTTGTTTATGTAATAAAGTTATTTGTATTCGTAGTTCACGTTAATGAAACTTTTCTAATTTCAATTTCTATATTGCGTCTTGGGTTTGAAAATAAACTATATCTGCCAGGAAGACATCTGATCGAGAGATTTGACGTTTTGATGAGCGTAGAACCACCTCTGCTGTTGTTCAGAGGTCCACTTTGACCCGGGGCATTGGCACCTATTATGGTCCAAGTAATGGTCAAATAGTGAATCCCAAATCAAAAATCAACAGTAGATTTTTATAATAAAAGGACCAACAATAAATAGTTATTGCAAAATGATAATCAATCAGTCACTTACGTGCCATACGTGATACACGTTTCGATACATGACTGACGAGGCAGATTTTTTCCGGCAGTAGGTTGCCATTTCTTTCTGCGGTAGACAAGTTGCCATCCATGGCTATAGAACTCGGTCTATTTACTCATAGCTGGGGGAGGGAGAAGAGGATTCATACCTTTCCCAAGGGTATTAGCACGTAAGTGAATATAATGGAATTCCAACTGGAATGTTTAATTACAAAATCGGTAGCTACTGCAGTCTTACGTCTCTATTAGTCAGTTATGTGCCATGCGTGAAAAACGCTTAGGCGATCATTTATCTTTCGATACAGAATTTTTCAGGCAGTCGGTAGCCATTTCTATCTGAGGTAGACCAGTCGCAATCCAAGACTACAGAATCCAGGTCTGTCCCGCTATTTACCCATAGATGGGGAGAGAAGAGGAGGATTCATGCCTTTCTCAAGAGCATTAGCATGTCTGTCAGTTCAGTTATGTGCCATGCGTGATACATGCTTAGGCGATCATGTATCTTTCGATACATGACTGACGAGGCAGATTTTTTTCCTGCAGTAGGTTGCCATTTCTTTCTGCAGTAGACCAGTTGCCATTCAAGCCTATAGAACCCGGTCTGTGTTGCTATTTACCCATAGCTAGGGGTGGGGGGAGAAAAGGATTCATACCGTTCCCAAGGGTATTAGCACGTAAGGGAATATAATGGAATTCAAACTGGAATGTTTAATTACAAAATCTGTAGCTACTGCACTCTTAGGTCTCAATCAGTCAGTCATGTGCCATGCGTGATTCACGCTTAGGCGATCATGTACCTTTCGATACATGACTGACGAGGCAGATTTTTTTTTCCTGCAGTCGGTTGCCATTTCTTTCTGCGGTAGACCAGTCGCGATCCAAGGCTATAGAATTTGGTCTGTCCTGCTATTTACCCATAGCTGGGAGGTGGATTCATGCCTTTCCCACCGCTATTAGCACGTAAGTGAATGTAATTGATTGGAATTCGAATTCGGCTTCAATGCAACACAAAATATATGCAATTTTTTATAGTAAAATTACCAAGAATATTATTTTGATCTAGAAATATATATATCTTAAAATATCGACCTTTATTCTGGAAGTATAAGATTATGTACAATATATCTATAGTTGAAGGCGTAAAATGGCATACAAAATATTTATATTTCGGAAGGAAGTAACCCAAAGAGATGCTGACATTGTACAATAAAAAATGAAACGAATAGAACATTTTTCTATATTATCAAGTTTCCTTCGAAATGATTTTCTTTTGTTTTTTTTTTTTTATTCCTGAGCGCTTTTGTGAATTTTTTAAACTTTTACGCGAACAGTTACTAGACTGATTCAAAGTTAATATGCGATATTAAGTTTTACCAAACTGACACCGGAATAGCTAAGTGAAACCATTTTCATAGGGATGCCTAAAAAACCAGGTGCAAACGAATGCGAATTCTATCGGACAATCAGCCTAATGAAGCAATATAACAAAACTTATCCGAATTTTGGTGAATAGATTGCACGGCAAAATCAGACCGGAAATAGAACAAGAACAGTATGGATTCGTTAAAGACACTGAAACAAGGAATGTGATGTTTATGTTCAGAATGATAACAGGGAGATAAATGCAAAACGATGTATACCGATGCTTTATTGATTAAAGCGTTTGAGAAACTACGTCACAAAGAACTGTTAGAACTGCCTTGTCAGTTTGCTATATTTAGGAAGAATATTAGAATAATACTAGCAGCATGGCCCGGCGTTGCCCGGGCTTGATTAAAAAATCGTACGACTCGTACACCAATCGCTATCACTTGACTTAAAATATTTTTGCCCTTCCTTGCCTTTAAAGGAGTGCCCTTTGCCGTGCTGATGTTGCCTATCTCACACTGCGAATCTTTTCTGAGCTCTATACTAAACAATAAATCTGTTACGAAAAAAGAACTAAGCAAAATGAACACAAAACGATCAGCTTTAAAGAAGGATACGTAACTGGAAAAACCGAATGAAAAAATAATGTTAACAACAAATACTTTTTTCACACCCAACCCAGTTCTGCGGAATCAGAATCAACGTTGAGTTAAAGGAAGTGACTGAGCCAATTGGAGTAAAGTGCCATGCAGATTTAAACACACACACGCACACATATTTTATATGTTTTGATACTGGATTATTTTTTGCAAAATAAATCGAAGATAAAATAATAGTCAACTTTTATTATATTCATTATGTATATCGTTTCCGGCATAAATAAATATTACCACGAAATATTACAGGTACGTGACGCATTGAGAAAAGAAATGCCAGTCCACCATATCAGATAGTTTGAGAAGCACTGATGTAGAGTATGAGGTAAGAGACACAGGAGGTATGGGGGAATATAACGGTTACAAATCATGAATGGATTGTAGTAATCGGTAATTATCCTTTTAGGAGTCGGTTTCACGAAATAGCGGCTTCGTGGGAAGAAGCTCTTCGAGCGGAACTTACATCTCACATATTGCTAAAAAAGACAATCAGGGTAGTATCCTTCAATGTGCGCTGCATGCCTGGTCTGAGGTGTGAAGGTAAGAATTGGTGGAACTAACGAATTTAGTTCGTCTGAACACTTTCCCCTGGAAATATCGATAGAGTAGAGAGAGGCTTGCAACATTTCATCTGTGGGAAAGGGATTGTATAGTGGAAAATAATTTGTTACTTTGCCTTATCTGACGAAGAGGAAAACGAGAAGAAATGACTAAACATCAAGTGCATACTGTATGGTTTCAGCAAACGAAAAGCCCAACGTGTGAATTACAAATTGCGGATGCCAAAACCAAACAAGATCTCCACTGCCTTAACCGGGTATTGAACTCACACTCTTTGGGCCCTGTCACTGGATCTAACTAACGCCTTCATCCACTGTGCCATGTGTACACAAGGACACATAGCACAGTGGATAAAGGCGCTAGTTATTCTAACCACCTTAAGAAGGCCGGAGTGTACAACGGCCGAAACGTTGTAATAAATATACCGACAAAGATGACAATAATTCGAATAATGTAAATAGTGTACATAATACCTCATCTCAGATACATAGACAGATACTAGAGTAAACTAATCCTCACTTTCCAGGCGTGATAAATTTCAAAACCGTTTACACGGGCTTATGGGTGATTAATTAATTTCCGCTCTAAAAAAAAAAAAGAAAAATCGAAATACTATCGCTACCCACTTGCTACCCACACGCTACTCACTTGCTTTTACCAGGGAAATATTATGAGCTATATTCAGTAATTTCACCAGTTCAGACGTTCACAATTAAAACTCCATTTCCTTCGTATTCCATTTGTAAAAAAAGAAGATCCATTCGGAAAAAGTTTTCCCGAAAGCCACTCTTTTGTGGAACAAACTCTCAAGAGAATGTTTCCCGATTACTACAATGTTAAACTCTTCAAGTTTAAAATCAACCGTTATCTTTCTCCTCTTGATCTGTTCTTCTTACGTCCTCCTCTTGTGTTCGTAATATAACATAATTTACCAACTCTCTACACTGGGACTTTTGTACTGAAATCCGTCCACACTTGAAATACTGATACTAGTACTTAATAATAAACCATGGATGCAGTATTTGGTCCATACACAGCCGTCATCTCCTCCAACAGCTTTTTACGGCCGGATTAATGTTCACATATTTGCCACTAGGACCGGCGTTTCGCATGTTATCCCTTTCGGTTATCTTTACTGTCTGCCGATTCGGGTTAGCTCCAGGGACTGTTGAACTGAATTTGTATTTGTTCTTGCTTCACTGTCCACGAATTTTCCCTGTTTTTAATACTTTGCTTAGCTTTTGAAAGTTATGTTGTCTATCCTTTTGCTCCTTCTGATCTGGGTGTCGTATTTTATATCCTCTATTCAAACGATTCCAAGATATTTATTTTGATGCACTTGTTTGGTTTTGGCATCCACAATTTGTAATTCCCACGTTGGGCTTTTCGTTTGCTGAAACCATACAGTATGACTTCTTGCAATTGATGTTTAGTCATTTCTTCTCGTTTTCCTCTTCGTCAAATAAGACAAAGCACATCTCTATGATTATTGCCTCTAACTCCATGTTAAATAACAAAGGACACCTTCTTCCCGAATTCCCCCGTTAATACAGGAGATAAATAACAACTGACATCCACTAGACATGGCACGTGGAACCAGAACAGTCTACCCCAGTGAGTGAAATAAAGGGTTCAGTTCGACATTCCAGCCACCTGAAGAAGGCCGGAGCGTACAACGTATACCTCCCCGGACGGAACTTTGCCCTTCTGCAATCTGGTCGAATATTCTCCCAAGGCCTTCTCACCTACTGATCTTATAATACGTGGAAGAGTCCAACATAGACTCTTTAGAGGGAGGACAACACAACAGAAATATATCTCTGAAAAGCAATACACTTCCTTCCAGTATTAATTCTACTTTTATTAAATTAAAATTTTTTAATCATATTTTATATTAAATTAATGTTTATTAAATTTTTATTTACGATAATATTAATTTTCTTTTCATATCTTTTTAGAAAAGAAATGAGAGAAATCTTGATAACATGTAATGAAGAGAGTGCTCGGGTTAAATGATAACGCGGGCAGACAAACACGTAACACGTGACTTGAATCTACCAAATTTAATATTAATTTTATTCACCTGATTTCGTCAATTCCCATTAGACAATGTGTTTTGCACAGCCTACGCCCACCTCTGATGCAATACGTGGATCTTATATTCTTTCTGTGATGTATGTGAGACTGACCTAATTCCCTCTGTAAAGGCTATTTATATAATCTTGTGTATTGCAAAGATTTCTACTCAAAACCGGATGCAATCGTAATGACTCCAGATTTCCCATGGTGTTACTGGCTTCTTTGCAATATCTCTTCTAGCATTATTTTACAAATGTACTGTCCTCGTATTATAGACGTTGGTTATTTAAGATACTTTTATGTTTATACATTCTTTTAATAGTTACAAATATTTAAGTAAATGCTCTGTTTTATAATAAACAGTATTAATAACATTTATCGGCCTGAATGTACGATAAATTATCAAAGAAAATATTCGTCCTCCGACAGAAATCGAACCTGTATCCTATAAGGAACCGTCATATAGCCTGACGTGCCTTAACCGATTGAGCCACAGAGGATCGTTCGATTAGCAAGGCCGATTTTACTCGTCAATATATTTCTAAAATGTTCCTCAATTATAAGAAGACAAAACGTCTGTCTATATTTCTGAGATGAGGTATTATGTACAGTATTTACATTAGTCGGACTATTGTCCTCATCTTTGTCGCCATATTTGTCACAACGTTTCGGCCGTTGTACGCTCCGGCCTTCTTCAGGTGGTTGGAATTTCGAACCGAACCCTTTATTTCGATCACTGGGGTAGACTGTTCTAGTTCCACGAGCCATGTTTGATGGATGTCAGTTATCAGTTATCTCCTGGTAATTTTCCCTCTGAAAGTTCTCCACTGCCTGAACCGGGTATTGAACTCACACTCTTTGGGTCTGTCACTGGATCTAACCAACGCCTTTATCCACTGTGCCATGTGTCCTTGAGGAGAAGGCCGGAGCGTACAACGGCCGAAACGTTGTGACAAATATGGCGACAAAGATGAGGACAATAGTCCGACTAATGTAAATACAAGACAAAACGTGTTTGGTTGTCAACAAGAGGAAGGCCCAAGATATGAAAAAGAAGTTGGGGACATTAAAATCAAACAAATCCCAAAAGGAATGATTTTTACAGAGGACAGAAAATGTGGCATCAAGTCTGAAGGCGGATTGAAATAGCGAAAGATATCTTTTAAAAGTATTAAGTAACAGGAAAGTTTTGTTTGGAAAAATTAATGCCTGTGAATGCTGGCCTGTCTCCTCACAAAGGAAGACAAAACTTAGAGTAACAAATACGGTTCTACAGAAAGATATTGCGAATATTATTGCCTGCAAATTTGATTAATGAGAAAGTTTTAAGGAAAACAGGAGGAAAAAGGACATTTGTAGTTATAATCAGAAAGAGTCAGTTGAAACTTCTAGGACATATAATCAGGAAAGAGAGGGGGTAGTGTAATGGTTAGCAAGCTTGACTTGCTAGAACAAGTTCCGCCTTGCGCCACATCTAAGCTACTCTTGGAAAATCACTATAACGACGAAAGAGAGCTTGGAGAATTTGACATTGAAAGAATATATTGAGAGCAAGAGGAACAGGGGAAAGTAACGAATGACCTTCTGTGTCAAAGGATGGCTGGGTAAGACTTGCGAGAAATATCGAAAAGATAAAGAAATACAAACGAGAGGAAGTTCTGGTGAGCCATAATCGCCCAGATATTGAAGAGACACGGTACATAGAAGAACTTGTTTACGTTTCATTCAAATTAAAATACATGTGTATATATGTGCGCATGCTCATATAGAACTAAATGGATGCAATTCCGTACTGCATTTATAAACTTAAATTTGTGCAGAGATTGTATTTGCGGATTTCTAGAAAATATTTGTTTGTTCTTTTTTATTCTGTATTTCAAATTCAAACAGAAATTTGAGAAATGCTTAGGATTGAAATCCACTTAAAGGAAGTTTCAGATATAATTTCACCCCTAAACATTCTCCTTCTTATTATCACCATGGAAACTCTTTTTTAAATCACTTTGTCAATTGCAGTTGACAGCATTACCGGAAGGAGATGTTTTGAAATTACAGACGAGCTTTCATTTCTATAATCTCTGTTTTATTTTCCTCTCTAAAATGTTGATTTTGAATATTCTAACCACGACAGCGATAAAACTCAAGTAATACAATTTTTATTATTTCTTTTTTAAATTTTATTTTCAGGAAGAATTTAGTCCTTAGTTAAAGATCCTGTTAAGTGGTCGATTGGTCGCCAACTGGTGATAATAAATTCCTCACTGTCCATGAAATGACCAGTGCAGATTATTTGCAAGTTGTTCTTTACGTTTCCTAATGAAATATTGGGGAATCCATGTGAAAGTTCCGTGCCAGAATACACTTGAGCTCAGGTTCGTGTCAGGCCGTCAAAGACTTCATTCAACACTGCATCTGGCAGCGTTGAATGGAGGCTCAAGATTTAACCATTGTCAGTGTTTACCTCCGACCTGCATCCGGTATTGCAAGCATAAGAACGTAAAAGCCATGTCACGTACACAGTGTCAACACATCCTCCTTCCTTTTGTATTTTATTGATAAGAATGAAGCTCCACCCCAGATAGATTCTTTCCCAGAAATGTTTCATTATGAAACAGACTTCCGAGAGATGCTTTCCCGATCACTACGATCTTAAATCCAAGTCTGCGGTCAACCGTTTCTGTCATAACTATCCGCATAACATTTACTCCTTACCTAAACCTTTATGCCCTTACAGCAATCTCATTCACTAACCCTCTACCTTGAGTGGCTTTTGAGCTTGTATTGGGCGAAAAATAGTATTAAAAATGGATATAAAAACAAGTGTCCCATTACTGATTGAAAAGTCTCTTACAACCGACTAGTTGGGTCCACGTATTGAACGAAAGGCGTTAAAGCTTTCTCACATAACAGATTGGCTGAGATTAACTGACAGAATATTGCAGTAAATAATATTGTTATGTAAAGATTGAAGCCGTGTGTTATCATTAGTCACGGCACTACCACCTTTATTTCATTCCTAACGTTGGATACTGCAGCCTCATCTGGTCTAGTGCTTCTATTATATATTTAGAGATTCTTTCTAAATTCAAAGAAGAATCTGCAATGTTATCTGTCTTGACCTGGCATCTCGGCTTCAGTCACTTTTCTATCGCCGTAATTGTTTTGATGAAATTTCCTCTGTGGTACTTAGACTTTATGAATTTAAGCGCAGTACTTGGTTAGTAGCAAAGTCTCATCATTTTAAAATTGAAATTGCTAAATTTAGCCGTAAGTTCTATGCTAACAGTTTCTTCTATCGCACTTCTCGCTTGTGGAACTCTCTTCTGGGTTCTTTCTTGCCAGCCAACTTGGACCTTCAAAAATGTAAATGTAATGTCAATCTTTATCTTCTGTCTTAATTCCTGTTCTTTTATTGTTCTCTGTCTTCAATAGTGTTTTTCTCATATTTTCCCTTGCGTCTTAGTGGCTTTATTGCCTTGCTTGGGGGTGAAATGATTAAGAAAATCAAGAGAAAAATTAAACGTTGAAATAATAAAAAAAATACAGAGTCTCTTCCGACTATACAAAACGTCATCAAGTATAGGACTTCATATAGCGATTTTCCAGCCATAGCTTAGATGAAGCACAAGCCCGAAAGAATGTGACACCTAGTGAAGATCCAAATCACTATTCAGTCGCAATTTGTTCTAGCGAGACAAGCACGCTAACTATTACACCGCCTCGGGTACCCACATTACTGGAGAGATTTTCAAAGCGCAGCTTAGATGTGGCACACGGCCGAAAGTATGGGACACCCAGTGAGGATCGAACTCACTACTCAGTCGCAATTGTTCTAGCGAGACATGCACGCTAACCATTACACCGCCTCGGGGTGCCCACTTTACTGGAGAGATTTTCCAAGCGTAGCTTAGATATGGCACAACTCCGAAAGTATGGGGCACCCAGTGAGGATCGAACTCACTACTAAGTCGTAATTGTTCTAGCGAGACAAGGACGCTAACCATTACACCGCCTCGGGGTGCCCAAGGGCTTCCTATATACAATGCATATAAGAAAATGAATTTATTTAATTAAAGGAAATATGTAAGGCAAGAACGATAATTTTCAAATGAATTAAAATCATGAAATGGTGTCTTTTAATGAAAATATGGTTCTTAAAAATTGTTATGAAGTTCGTATAACACTCATAGTTGTTGGTTAGTA
This sequence comes from Acanthosepion esculentum, assembly GCA_964036315.1. NCBI lineage: Eukaryota > Metazoa > Mollusca > Cephalopoda > Sepiida > Sepiidae > Acanthosepion > Acanthosepion esculentum. Next base: position 115,967,493 of record OZ038482.1, on the reverse strand, counting down.
AGACTGTATGGAAAACAGTGGGAAGAAAAGTTTTTGAGCGAAGAAGGATTTAATCAGATGTGACCAGGGATTTAGAATATAGTAGTTCGGTTAGATAGGCGTATGATTGAAAAGCGCTACGCGTTTGCGAGCCACCTTTCAGTTCCGTTCCATGAGCCGACGTTTGAAAAATAGCAGACGGACTAGTCCATGTTTCAATAAGTGTAGAGAAGCTTAGTCACTCTTTCTACGCAACAAAAATAAACCCAATTAACCATGAAATCTCGTGATGTGTGAATGCGCTTCTATAACAGATCAGAGATTTTAAAAGTCAAATGAACATTATTATGATTAAAAATCATAATAATGTTCACTATCTTGATATTCTTTGTCATTACAACGTTTCGGCCGTTGTATACTCCGGCCTTTTTCAGGTGGTTGGAATGTCGAACTGAACCCTTTATTTTCTCACTGGGGTAGACTGTTCTAGTTCCACGTGCAATTAAATGCGTTATCTTCCAAGAATACCGTGTCGCCTGATTTTTGCCGAAATGTAATCTTTGTTATTACAACGTTTCGGCCGTTGTATACTCCGGCCTTTTTCAGGTGGTTGGAATGTCGAACTGAACCCTTTATTTTCTCACTGGGGTAGACTGTTCTAGTTCCACGTGCAATGTTTAATGGATGAATGGATGTCAGTTGTCAATTATCTCCTGTTCATTCCCCTCTCCAAGTTATCCACTGCCTTAACCGGCTATTGAACTCACACTCTTTGGGTCCTGTCACTGGATCTAACTAACGCTTCTATCCACTGTGCCATGTGTCCTTCTTGAGTGTGCTTCCATTACAATATATATATATATATATATATATATATATATATATATATATATATATATATATATATATATATATATATATATATATATATATATATATATATATATATATATATATATATATATATATATATATATATTGTAATGTAATATATATATATATGTGTGTGTGTGTGTGTGCGCGCTTATATTACAAAGAATATATATATATATATATATATATATATATATATATATATATATATATATATATATATATACATATATATATATATATATATATATATATATATATCTTCCTTTGGAATGGAAGCACACTTCCTCATTTAGGTATTTTTCTCGAAAGTCCATATCTGCTCAAGAAATTTCTAAGGAACGATTTACAGATGGATTAGGTAGATGTAACCGAAAGTTCTATTCTAGTAGTTTCTTTTCTCGCACCTCTCACTTGTGGAGCTCTTTTCCGGTTTCTTGTTTTCCTTTTCATCTACAAAAATTTAAATTCAACGACAATCACAATCTTCTGTTTTCCTGAACTCTTTTCTTTTCTTCTCATCTCTGCTCACTAACATCTTCTCACTCTCTTTCACTCCCAGTAACCCCCCTTGCGTTCTAGCGACATTTCACTTTGCTGGAGGGGGGATTGATTAAAAAGCATAAAAAATAATTTGTTTTATTTTTAATCCGACATTTTTATTTCTTCAAACGGTATTAATGGATACTCGTATTTCAAATAGACGCTCCGTTTTTATGGCGTCAAGATAGCTTATCGTCTTAGTTTAGCAGATTTTAGATATTAAACATTTTGTGGGATGGACAATTATACTGTTATACCCGGTGTGTTAATCGTGGAAATCATACCCCATTTTACCCCCCAAAATGTATCCTATTACACGCCCTCTCTCTTCCTTTCTCCAAACAAACGGTACACTACAAACCAATAACAGAAACAATTTGAAAAATCCTGCGAATTTTAGACTAAAAATTCGTAGGCAAAAAAAATGGTCATTTATTAAAGTTATCGTAATTTCTGACTGTAAACAAAATTTGCTCTGTTTATTGAAAATAAACAGAGAGCTCTCTTTTTGAGTCAGTTTTAACATATTTCAAATTCTATTTTGTGTTAACAGGACTCGCCTGAATTACACCAACGGATTACTACGTATATATATATATATATATATATATATATATATATATATATATATATATATATATATATATATATGTAACAATACACGAATGAAAAACCTTCGAATTCTTGATTTAACAATCGCTAAATCAATCTCGAAGGGAAAAAAGGTTTTAAAAAAGAAAGAGCCAGGAACATGAAAGTCTGTCGAAAATAATCGCACAGATACAGGTTCAAGGCCCAAAGAAAAAAACCCGATACGAGGAAACAACTAGCTAAAGAGCTCGATACAAAAGTAGACCAAACCTAGTCAAACCTAATGAGCCAGACAAACCTACCAAGGTTTCAACTGACCCTGACGATCTGCCTAAGTGAAACCTTGGTAGGTTTGTCTGGCTCATTAGGTTTGGCTATACATATATATATATATATATATATATGTATATATATATATATATATGTGTGTGTGTGTGTGTGTGTGTGTGAGAGAGAGAGAGAGAGAGGGAGGGAGTGTGTGTGTGTAGGTATAAGTGAAAAGTCAAAGAACATTACAGTATAGTAAAAGAATATTTAACATCCAAAATCCAAGAATTGGTGTTCACTAAAACCTCTATGCAGAAGCCACTACTGTATTGAATCGACGATATCTATTACCATTCAAAGTATATAATACTTTTTCCGGGTAGTAAGAACAGACGGAAAGAGCTCTGTTTTGTAAATTAGAATATATTTACTTCTTAAAAATTCACATTGATTTTTGGCAAAAGGGTTAGAGAAAAATTAATAATTACTTTGAGTAAATGAAGAGAGTTTAGGGGAAACAGCAAAAATTATTAAGCGCTACAATGGACAGGAAATAGTGGAGAAAGATGATCGTCAATGTCCTGTAGGGACACGGCACTTAGATAAAGAAGATTAATATATCTTTGATTCAATGCTTTAAACCAATTATTAAATAGCAACATGGAAATAGTAACAAATAGATAAATCTGTTGAAAGGATTTTAAAAAGTTTCAAAACAATCTCTTAAAGTCGTTTAAAACATTGATTATCGATTCAAAACTTCTGTAAAAATAGAATATAGAAATTCTTGAAAGAAAAGATCACTCCTGTATACCTTTACATCAGAATAAAACCTGACATATGTTTAATGTTTAAACATTTCTGAATGAACATCGTACTTGCATCTTTGAAACTTATTTTCTATCGACGATGCAGTTTAGATGAATCGTTAATAAGCTTAGATACACGAACAACAAAAAATAGACAGTGTATCAATTAGCAGTTGAAGGTTCGTCTAAAATTGAATTATAGAGGTGCAATTTCCGGTGGCGAAATGGAATTTTGAAGCCGGGCTACGCACTCCATGATAATCGTTAATGGTTACGAGATCAACAAATAATGACATATTTAAATCTTATTTATTTGCAAATTAATTCAATTCTTGGTTTCTATTTGGCAAAATTTCTCGATCACTTTGTTGTAGAAAGTGTCAGCACCTGACTTGAAATTCATCTCCTTCCAAAGGTTTTTATTTAGTGAAATGAAAACCAAATTACCCAGTTTATTTTCACTTTGAGAAAAAAAAGAGCCAACCAAGTCGACTGCTTTATTCTTACTTATATTTCTTACTTATACTTATATATATATATATATATATATATATATATATATATATATATATATATATATATATATATATATATATATATTATACTATTATATAATATATTATATATATATATATGTATTTATATTTGGATATTATTTACATTATTCGGAGTATTGTCCTCATCTTTGTCGCCATATTTATTACAACGTTTCGGCCGTTATACGCTCAGGTGTACCATTTATCCACTGTGCCATGTGTCCTTGATAACCTCTGTGTATGAATTATCTGGGTATTATAAACCTAATGTCTTCAGCAACCATTTTTATCATTGCTCATATTGCAATTTTTTGCTGTTATCATTGCAGTTTTTACCAGAGCTCATATTACTTTGTTGTTATTATCGCTTTTCTCTGGCACTCCTTATTACTGGTTCCCATATTGTATTTATTTCTATGCTTGGTCGGCTCAGAAGATTTTTGTGGCCTAGAATATGTGCTGATTCCTTAAGTTTACTAATTTTCCAATGGTGTTCCTTGTCTATTATCTCAACCTGATCCCACAGAGGGCGGTGATCTCCCTTCTCTCTCCATATGTGGTCAGCACCGCCTGATTTTTCCACTTCACCTCGTGTTACAACTTTCTGATGTTCTTGAAGTCTTACCTTGAGGAGGCGGCCTGTCTCTCCTTTATATTTCTTTCCACTGCTGCACGGGATAGCGTACACACAGTCTTTAGTCATGTTCTCCTCTATGGGGGGTCTTACTCGAGAGAGATATCTGCGAAGTGTCGTCAAGCTTTTGAAGGTTGTCCTGATGTTATATGGACCGCAGATCCTTGGTATTTTCTCTGATAACCCCTTCACATAAGGCAGGCAGAATGTTTTCTGAGTGTTGTTGTCCTCCTCCTCTTGTACCCGCCTATCCCAGCTTTTGGGGGCTGCAGCCATGTATCCAGTGTAGTTGTTACGTTGTATGGTACTACTTATACTGGCCAATTCTTTATCTAATATCTCTGAGTCGCCACTTTTGACTTTTGCTCGGTGTTGTAATCAGCGGGCGATCCATTTCTTTACGCTATATGGATGGTGAGAGTTGAAATTGAGGTACTGTCCGGTGAATGTCGGTTTATGGTATACGAATGTCTTGAACCCATGCTCTGTTCCAGATATTAGAACATCCAGGAATAGGAATGTGTTGTTACTCTCTTTTTCTATTGTGAACTGTATCGAAGGTCTTATTGAGTTCACATTTATATTTATATTTGGATATATATTATATATATATTTATATTTATATATATTATATTATTATATTATATTATTATATTATATATTATATATAAATTATATATATTATATTATGATATTATATATATATATTATATTATATATATTTATATTTGTATATATATATATTTATATTTATATATATATATATATGATATATATTATATTATTATATTATATTATATTATATATTATATATATTTATATATAATTATATTATACATATTCTATTTATATATATAATTTATATTATATATATATTTATATATATATATTTATATATTATATATATATTATATTATGATATTATATATATATATATATATATATATATATATATAAATATAGTCTTAAGGTGTTCTATATTTATGGGATAAAGTGCTCAATATCAGAGATAAAGCGTCTGTAAATATAAAAGTAAACTTTGAAGTCAACACATATAGATAGGCGACAGGGTGTTTCATGCTAGACGCAATCGTCAGGCCACTTATATATATATATATATATATATATATATATATATATATATATATATATATATATGTATATATATATATATGTATATATATATAATAATAATATTTCTTACTTATATTTTTCGATCACACAACCATTCAACCTCCTTTTGCTGAATTCTTCACCGTTCTGTGAAGCTGCGAACAGAAATGGACCAGGGGTTGTATACGGAAGGTAAGATCTTCCTTTCTTACCAGATTCTACTAATATCTGATGTTCAATTTTTTTTCCGAAGAGATTATGGAATAACAGATTTTTAGATTTAGTACGAGTGGAAGGAAAATTGTAAAAAATATCAATAATTATGTCTTGATTTTCTTTTAAGTCAAACTAACTTTTCAAAGAAAATGTAACGCTTTTTAACAATTTGATTTGACCAATTTCTTGAATTAATTCTTTATTCGACTAAGCTATTGCCCTTTTGTTCCTGAATTTGGGTATATAATAAGTATGTGTTCAATCTTTGGGTCAGGTAGCGTGTACTAGCAATCAGTGGAAACGAAACTAGCAATAACAGAGCAGTACTAAAATTAAGAATAAGATGAGATATCCCTAGACATGGGCAGTGAAATTAAATAGGGCGTTCAGTCCGGAATTACCAGTAGGTTAGCCGAATCGACGTAGACTTAATGAAGGTTGGAGGGCACAACGGCTGAAATGTTGTGATAAAAACAACAAAGAACAGGACAATAGTCCGGGTGTAAATAATGTAACTAAATAATGATAACTCTTCATTCTAGAATTCCAGACAGAAACTCAGTTTTAAAAAAATCCAACATGAGGCAAATAGTATGGCTTGCTATTCATATCCGGTATTTATGTCTGCTAGGTGAGAAAGATATTCCCTGTTGTAGATGTCTGTTAAGGCAAACTTGCAATTACTCGACAACTACAGATCCAACTTGTGGTTTATATTGGAAATATGCTATTTCAGGGATTAAGTGTATAAACTGGTGTGATCAACAGTTTTAAACAAATCTAGTACACTCAAAGCCTCGGTGACGATGACTTGTGTGTCCGTGCTAGCACAACCACCCACTTTTTCTGCACGGTTCTGTCAACGCAGTTTCCTTCCCAATGCTTGCGTCAGTCTGTGGTATGGTATTTCAGATCCTTCCCAATGGAGTCACACAAAAGAATCGTCTCCCAAGGTTGTCATCATGAAGTCACCCCCGCAACAAATGTGTGTCGAACCCGATTCTCGTGATCGGGATGCTAACATTCTGAATACTCGGCCATAAGAAAAGATAAGTAATGTTTAAAATGTTATATATGAAGAACAGATTTTAACGACAAATAATTCAAGAATTTTTCAGTAATCAAATAGGAATCTACGCCAAAAAATAGCAGTAGATTAGAAACTTTGCAACGATAAGCATTTTATAGCGAAATAAATTGAAATATTTTAAGCATATAGATTATTTAATTACTGTGATTTAATTACTATAATTTAATTTTTATGTTACTTATGTAATTTTCAACACTGAATAATAAAAAAATAAACAATGGGGTGCCAATGATGTACACAAATGTTATTTTTGATTAGTCACAACGAAGAAAGCAAAAATGTCCTTTTCATCTCATGAAATAAGTAAAAATTGAATTTAGGTCCGTTGTAAAGAAAGTTTTGAAGTAATTAGGTTGTTCGCAAAATAATGATCGATTTTCGAATAAACCTTATAATTGTATTTTAATATATTATTATAATAGTTAGACCAAAATATATAACACATTCCTAATTATTAAAGTGTCCCTTTGTTAATTTTATATCAATCTCATTAAGAATATAACTTAAAATATTATATACACGTCATCTTAAACATGAAAAAAGAACAGATGCCTCTAGTGATTCTACAAGATTTCAAGCTTGGCCATAAATCTTCTTAAACTTCTGCGTACATTAACAGAATATAGGGTGAATGATGCACTTGTGCTCGGACAGTAAAGCTCTGGTTTCTCAAGTTCCGCGTTGTGGATACGAATCCATCTGTAATTGACAATCATCATCTCAAAACACTAGTCAAGCAAAACGCACGTCAAAGTTTCAGAGAAATGTCTCCGATAATGGGTGCCAACATTTCAACAATATTGGATTATCTCAGGAAGATTATCAAACGTGAAGAAGCTCGATAAATGGGTTTCACTCAGTGAAAGTTTTGAAGTCTTTTCGATCTTGCTTCTGCTCACTTCGGATGGCCTGTTTCTTGATCGAATAGTTACTTGTGATAAGAAACAGATCATTTATTACAATTGTAAACGATCGGATCAAGGGTTTGATCATGACGAAGGACCCAAACATATTCCAAAACCAATATTCCACCAGCAGTACGATTATGGCGACTCTCTGGTGGTCTGCCATTGGCGTTATCCATTACATCTTTTTGAGATTTTTACCAGATCATCAAAGTCTTAGTTTACTTCAAGCAACCGGACGAAATGCACCTTCAGTTAATCAAATTGCGACCGGCCCTGGTTAATCGACGATGTCCAATTCTGCCTCACGACAATGCTCGGCCACTGATTTCGGATACGGGACTTGCCACATCCAACATATTTCTCTTGTTCACTGACTACTACTTTTTCAGACATCTTGACGATTTTAAAGCTCATTGACATTGTTTGCCTGTCCCCAGCCCACTAATTATAGGTATATGTGATTGATTTATTTTTTTCGACTGCTTATCAACCCTTTGCAGGTTATTCAAATCCTGGAAATATTTTTTGATTGTAACAATGTTTTTGGAGATAATAATGGTTTAATGACACAAGTCTTACTAATTAACCCATAGTTGGGGAGAAGAGGTGGATTGATACCATTCTCAAGGATATTCGCATGTAAGTGAATTTAATGAACCCAACATCAATTGGAACTCGGCTGCCCGATTAAATATTCCGAGCCATTATCCATTACACCACCCGCACATCCAACCTTACACCACCTGATATTCTCAATCGGTCATCCATCTAGGTATTGACCATACTCAGCGTTGCTTAACTTCGTTGATCGTATGGGAACCGGTGTTTCAACATGATGTGTTGTAAGCCTAATTCTTGGTATAGCTGTAACAATACGATTTCACACACATCTAGAAGATAATTAGATAAATTTCTTTTCTTTAAGTCCACTTATTTATCTGATTTTTCTAGGAATTTCGTCTCCAATCAATGTTTGAGTAAACCTAAGGGTTAGCGTTTGGGGGATTTATGTCTACAGCTGCCTTTGATTTGGGAAACATAAAATGTTATTAATGATTTTAGATAATAATAATAAAAGTAGAATCTTCTGAAGCTAACAACCCAAAAAGCCGAATGGGCGGCCACAAACCTTCCGAAACACAAATGGATGGATAGATGGTGAGCACCCAGCCATTATTCATATTAGCAGAAAGAAGCAGGAAGTTATATATATATATATATATATATATATATATATATATATATATATATATATATATATATATATATATATATTCAGTTATGTGGATATTAGTTTCTAACCCTGGGTTTCATGTTTTTGCGATCATCAGACAAACTGGCTTATTTTTTTTTAAATGGATTTATTTAAATCTATTATCTATTAAATCTAATATTATATATATATATATATATATATATATATATATATATATATATATATATATATATATATATATATTAATTCTATTATCTATTAAGTCTATTTCTATTTTTTTAAATAAACCAATTTGTGTGAGAATCGCAAAAGCGTGATACCCAGGGTTACAAACTAATATGCTAACTTTATGACAGATATTAAGCCCTTTCCACTAAGTAACACACACACACACACACACACACAAACACACACACACACACACACACACACACACACACACTATTTAAATTTACATAAAGCATGAAGTCGTTTCTGACTTTAGTTCTTTGGTTGGAACCGGAAGGAAATGTGTATACAACAGAAATTAAAGGGAATAATAATAATAATAATAATAATAATAATAATAATAATAATAATAATAATAATAATAATAACTCAACTACAATATTAGAGATCACACACAAAATAAGTTCCTCTTTATTGATATGGCAGTCCCAGCAGACTGCAATGTACCTTTGAAGATATTCAAAAAGCTATCAAAATACAAGGACCTTGAAATCGAAATCTCAAAAATGTGGCACATGGGAACATCAACAATCCCCGTTGTAGTTGCAGCCCTCTGATTTGTTGGAAAAGATTCCAGTAGACTAATTGAAGGGATTCCTGGAAGTCCATGCCTTAAAGAAATACAAAAAATTGTTCTTACGAGTACAGCCCACACTTTACGAAGGGCTTTGTCTATGTAAAATATGTTTTGTTTTGTTTTTTCCAGTCGAAAATGTCATGATGCCATTTCTAACCTTAGGTCCCTGGGCGGGACTCGGAAAGAAGTGAGTACGCAGCAGAAATCAAAGGAAATAACATAATAATAATAATAATAATAATAATAATAACTCTTGCACCACAGGATCAATGCTTGCTAACTAGAAGTTATCAAGCTTAGATATTACTAAATTGCCTTAAAAATATAAAATATTGTACTCACAAATACTGCTCACACCTTACGAAGGGCTTTACCTATGTAACACAGATGTTGATGAGGACAGTAGTCTGAACAATGAGAATAGTGTAAATAGTTACAAAACCTCATCTGAGAAATATAGACAGATACTTACCAAAGAAGAATCTCTAAAACGAAATATAAACAAGAACATTCTAACTTTCTTGCTACTCAAACGGGCTTATACGGTGCAAATGTTGACTTCTTGCGCTCAAATTCAATCTGCCTTTTACTCTATACAATTCTTCTCAATCTGCAAACGTAGGGAAAATACAAAAAATAATAAACCTGTTGTATTAACGAAAGCTATGATTCTTAGCACACACCCTGTACAGCATCAGTCGTTACATGTTTTAATAAGAAATTTGGCCGTAAACCAAAGCCACTGACTCCATTAGAGTGAAACTTATGTAACGACAATGCAGCAGCGATGTTAAAGTTAGCACTTAGAAACTCAATTTATCACGCTTTTCCTGCTATTAGTAAATCGACCAATTAATCAATGTGTGTAAACGAATGTCCCCGAGTTCTTAGTTGGAGATCAGGCAAACTTACAAACCGGTAAAACCATTTGTAATGAATGGCAATTAAAACTACGAATAATCCTGAGATATTTCCTTTAAAAAGAATTTGCAAGCGAAGAGGGAAAAGAAATGATGATTATAAAATATGATGTGATATTTTTGTTTTTCGTAGAATGCAATAAAAAGACCCATTCTTAATTGGCATTTACAGAATGTTGAAATTCTACCGCCATTAGAACAATTTTTCATTTAATCAAATACAATGAATAGGCTCCATGTAATTTCAGTTGCTATTAATTCAATTGATATTATTTATTGTCGGGTGCGTCTGTCAAATTCCTTTTTTTAAGTAACCTTTCTTTTAATCAAATTTCACCCTGACCCTTTGCAAATTACAAATGTGTCATATAGGAAGAAAATGAGTAACTACCGACACCAAGGTTCGAGCGTGGCACTCTGGACTTATGAATATATGTTTTCCGCCAGGTGTATAAATAGCGGTGTCAGGCTACCGACTGCAGTGACGATTGAGTGGAACTATCCAGTCGAATTAGGGTGAATTATTGTGCGTCAATGATTTGGGTTTTGACTTTGACGTCAAGCCGAACCGCGCTACTAATAAGGTTTTCACTGAAATGGTTAATTATCTTTGGTTGGCTTTTACTTTGTTCTTGTTAAGTATTTATTTGCAGTTCTAATTAAATACTGCTTTATTTAACATGCAAGTCTTGAGTTATTCTTAATTATTAACGGCCACCGTACGTCACAGGAAATGGTCGAAAGCACACAAAGTAGACAACTGTCTTTGAGCCAATTGATAACATACCTCAAGTTTTATTCCATTTTAACCTGTTTCATTCGTTCACATTTTGTTTCTGCAAAGTACCAGATGAATGTAGCATTTGATTTTAGGATTTATTATTTTCTTTCATATGAAAAAGCTTTTGACTTTTTTAAAATATCATGTTTCTTCAGGAGGTTGGTGAAAAAGCCCATTCATTCCCCATTTAACAACAGATATTTAGCAAAACAGTCAGAGGCAGGAAAATGTTAGAAACAAAGAAAAACAGTGTGGAACTGCTATGTAATATCTCATTTCGCATATGGCAATGAATAATGGAAAATATAATCATGTCTTTTAAAAACTAAGCAAAGTATTAAGAGATAAGAACATCTCGTTAGACACAAAAATGCTAAACTGCTATGTAATATCTAATCTCTTATGTTTCAGTGAATGTCGGACAATTTTCTCCCAAATTCAGAAAAGACTTAAAGCAACCAAAACGTGGTTCTACCGACAAATGCCGTGAATACCATGTGCAGAGCATATGAACAACTAGAAAGTTTGAAGTAGAAGAAGAATAATAGTAACCGGAATAAGACAATTGAAAATAGCTGATACATATATTGAGGAAAGAAGGCTTGTAGAATATAACTCTCACAGGAAGGAAATCGGAACAGAAAGGGAAAAGATCCTAATAGAAGAAAAAGAAGAAGAAAAAGAAAAGAAAAAGAGAAGAAAAGAAGAAGAAAAACAAGAAGAAAAACAAGAAGAAAAAGAAAAGAAAAAGAAGAAAAAGAAGAAGAAAAAGAAAAGAAAAGAAAAAGAAGAAGAAAAAAGAAAAGAAAAAGAAAAGGAAAAGAAGAAAAAGAAAAGAAAAAGTAGAAGAAAAAGAAGAAGAAAAAGGAGTAGAAAAAGAAAAAAAAAAGAAAAGAAAAAGAAAAAAAAGAAGAAAAAGAAAAGAAAAAGAAAAGAAAAAGAAGAAGAAAAAGAAAAGAAAAAGAAGAAGAAAAAGAAGAAGAAAAAGAAAAGAAAAAGAAAAAGAAGAAGAAAAAGAAAAGAAAAAGAAAAAAAGAAGAAGAAAAAGAAGAAGAAAAAGAAAAGAAAAAGAAAAGAAGAAGAAAAAGAAAAGAAAAGAAGAAGAAAAAGAAGAAGAAAAAGGAGTAGAAAAAGAAAAGAAAAAGAAAAAAAAGAAGAAAAAGAAAAGAAAAAGAAAAGAAAAAGAAGAAGAAAAAGAAAAGAAAAAGAAGAAGAAAAAGAAGAAGAAAAAGAAAAGAAAAAGAAAAAGAAGAAGAAAAAGAAAAGAAAAAGAAAAGGAAAAGAAGAAAAAGAAAAGAAAAAGTAGAAGAAAAAGAAGAAGAAAAAGGAGTAGAAAAAGAAAAAAAAGAAAAGAAAAAGAAAAAAAGAAGAAAAAGAAAAGAAAAAGAAAAGAAAAAGAAGAAAAAGAAAAGAAAAAGAAGAAGAAAAAGAAGAAGAAAAAGAAAAGAAAAGAAAAAGAAGAAGAAAAAAGAAAAAGAAAAGGAAAAGAAGAAAAAGAAAAGAAAAAGTAGAAGAAAAAGAAGAAGAAAAAGGAGTAGAAAAAGAAAAAAAAAAGAAAAGAAAAAGAAAAAGAAGAAGAAAAAGAAAAGAAAAAGAAAAAAAGAAGAAGAAAAAGAAGAAGAAAAAGAAAAGAAAAAGAAAAGAAGAAGAAAAAGAAAAGAAAAGAAGAAGAAAAAGAAGAAGAAAAAGGAGTAGAAAAAGAAAAGAAAAAGAAAAAAAAGAAGAAAAAGAAAAGAAAAAGAAAAGAAAAAGAAGAAGAAAAAGAAAAGAAAAAGAAGAAGAAAAAGAAGAAGAAAAAGAAAAGAAAAAGAAAAAGAAGAAGAAAAAGAAAAGAAAAAGAAAAGGAAAAGAAGAAAAAGAAAAGAAAAAGTAGAAGAAAAAGAAGAAGAAAAAGGAGTAGAAAAAGAAAAAAAAGAAAAGAAAAAGAAAAAAAAGAAGAAAAAGAAAAGAAAAAGAAAAGAAAAAGAAGAAGAAAAAGAAAAGAAAAAGAAGAAGAAAAAGAAGAAGAAAAAGAAAAGAAAAGAAAAAGAAGAAGAAAAAAGAAAAGAAAAAGAAAAGGAAAAGAAGAAAAAGAAAAGAAAAAGTAGAAGAAAAAGAAGAAGAAAAAGGAGTAGAAAAAGAAAAAAAAAAGAAAAGAAAAAGAAAAAAAGAAGAAAAAGAAAAGAAAAAGAAAAGAAAAAGAAGAAGAAAAAGAAAAGAAAAAGAAGAAGAAAAAGAAGAAGAAAAAGAAAAGAAAAAGAAAAAGAAGAAGAAAAAGAAAAGAAAAAGAAAAAAAGAAGAAGAAAAAGAAGAAGAAAAAGAAGAAGAAAAAGAAAAGAAAAAGAAAAGAAGAAGAAAAAGAAAAGAAAAGAAGAAGAAAAAGAAGAAGAAAAAGGAGTAGAAAAAGAAAAGAAAAAGAAAAAAAAGAAGAAAAAGAAAAGAAAAAGAAAAGAAAAAGAAGAAGAAAAAGAAAAGAAAAAGAAGAAGAAAAAGAAGAAGAAAAAGAAAAGAAAAAGAAAAAGAAGAAGAAAAAGAAAAGAAAAAGAAAAGAAAAAGAAAAGAAAAAGAAGAAGAAAAAGAAAAGAAAAAGAAAAAAAAGAAAAAGAAAAGAAGAAGAAAAAGAAAAGAAAAGAAGAAGAAAAAGAAGAAGAAAAAGGAGTAGAAAAAGAAAAGAAAAAGAAAAGAAAAAGAAAAAAAAGAAGAAAAAGAAAAGAAAAAGAAAAGAAAAAGAAGAAGAAAAAGAAAAGAAAAAGAAGAAGAAAAAGAAGAAGAAAAAGAAAAGAAAAAGAAAAAGAAAAAGAAGAAAAAGAAAAGAAAAAGAAAAGAAAAAGAAAAGAAAAAGAAGAAGAAAAAGAAAAGAAAAAGAAAAGAAAAGAAGAAGAAAAAGAAGAAGAAAAAGAAAAAGGAGTAGAAAAAGAAAAGAAAAAGAAAAGAAAAAGAAAAAAAAGAAGAAAAAGAAAAGAAAAAGAAAAGAAAAAGAAAAGAAAAAGAAGAAGAAAAAGAAGAAGAAAAAGAAAAGAAAAAGAAAAGAAAAAGAAGTAGAAAAAGAAAAGAAAAAGAAAAAAAGAAGAAAAAGAAGAAGAAAAAGAAAAGAAAAAGAAAAGAAAAAGAAGAAGAAAAAGAAAAGAAAAGAAGAAGAAAAAGAAGAAGAAAAAGAAGAAATAAACAATTAATAGATTAGGTCTTTCTGTAGTACTTCATATCGACAAATGTACTTCAGTACTGAATATCTTAAATGCAATGATTCATAATAAAGGATGAGTCAAATTATATTTGGTTTCCAAACATCGACTCAGTTCAGTAATTCTCTGTAGGTTCTATTACCAGAGATGCCTTGTAGGAAGAAGTCGTTAACAAATTTGTTTCTGCAGAATTCAATAAACCGAATGACTAAAGCCTAAGGCCTTGCCGGACTCTCAATAAAAGACACAGCGTTGACTTGGCAATGCAACCCATAATTTATTACTGAGTTACAAAATAGATTTATAAGTATAGATCACTGGTGAAGACTTACAGTAGAAATAAAATTTAATTATTTATACTTTCCCTCATGCTTCCTTTCAAAACTGAAAGACTTGTCGTACTGTATATTTTTAAGTAACCAATATATATATATATATATATACAGAGAGAGAGAGAGAGAGAGAGAGAGAGAGAGAAAGAGATAGAGAGAGAGAGAGAGAGAAAGAGAGAGAGTAGACACTGAGGTTAACACTGAGAGGTGACAGTCAGTTTCATGTCTGAGCCCAATATGGCCTGAAGATTGCGTTCAAGCATGAAACAGTCTGTTGACACTTTACGTTTAGCTCAGTGTTCAATTTCATATTTATTTACCCTCTATCCCTTATATCGATCACTTTTACACATAAATATAACACACCTTAAAACTATATTTTTTATAATATATATATATATATATATATATATATATATATATGCATGTATTGTCATCTAAAGACAGACTGTTTCGTTATATCACAGCTCTTCAGTGTGGCTAGACATTCGATTGTTTCAAGCCGGGATCGAAACCTGAACGATTGGCCATCAGTAAGAGATCCTACCCATAGTATCTCTCTATCTATCTATCTATCTATCTATCTATCTATCTATATATATATATATATATATATATATATATATATATATATATACACACACACACACACACACACACACACACACATACACACACACACACACACACACATATATATATATATATATATATATATTTTGAACGCTAAATTATTAAAAAAATTAATTAAAATCTTCAGACATACTGGGTTGTAGATTAATATTCTTATGTTTTTATTATTATTATTTCATTCAGATTCCTCGACTAGTTTCGGCCAACATGGCCATCATCGGGAGAAAAAATGTTTCTACTTGCTGGTAGCAGTAAACTACAGAAATTAATGTCTTGATGGAGAAAATGAACTTTTGTCTGTAGTTTTCATTTGTTTTTTTATTTGTTTTTTTATCTTTTTAACATGAGTTTATTAACATTCCTTGTGTTGGTCAAACAGTCTCTTGTAAGTTGTCATTTGAGATAAGAGCTGGATGAATTCATGCTAGTTTGAATTCCCTCGGTCAGTTCAGCAGTTTTATTGGTACCTGGAGAGGGGATGGTAGGTGTGTGTGTGTGTGTGTTATTTAGTTATTTAGTCTCTGGTAAGTGCGTGTGTGTGTGTTATTTAGTTTTTAGGGAGTGAGTGAGTATGATATGTGTTAGCTTGTATATTGCTATGTGTGTGTGTTATCATTTGGCTCATTAGGAAAGTGAGTGAGTATGATGTGTGTAAATGTGTATATTCGTGTGGTTGTTTGTATAAGTGTGAGGCCTCAACACTTCCGTGAGCATGTCTGTTTTGTATGGGTGTGAAATGTGGGTAGGTTTTGATTTGTAGGGTTATGTGTTACTACTATCTATATTGTTAAATTTATGGTTTAGCCCGGCTGGAAACAGCGTATGTAAACGTCGTAGCCACTTATTTTCATGGAACTCTAAAATATTTCTAATGTTATCTGCTTTGGGCTTTTCTATTCTCTCAATTATAATGAATTTGGCATGGGTTTTGAAGTCGTGTTTTTCTATGCGGAAATGTTGTTCTACAGGTAATAATTTTTAATGGGGAGTCGACTTAATTCGATTGCGATAATTATTAATTCTGTAGTGAAAGGGCCATTCAGATTTTCCTACATATTGTTTCCGGCATAGTGTGCATTCTAGGAGGTAAATTATGTTATGACTTCTACAGTTAGAGTCGTGGTAGATTTTGAAAGTAGATTTAGTGACTGAGCTAGTGAATGAATTCGTGTGTTTAACGTGGTTGCAGCATAAACTTCTTTTGTTGTTACATGGTTGGGAAAATCCTGTTGTTTTGTTGTTAGTTTATCACGGATTACCTTGTCCCCTAAAATGTGGTTACTAATTATGATTTCTTTTAGGTTCTTAGGTCTACGATATGCTAGAAGGCCAGGTTCCTTAAATAGCTTTTTTAGGTCTGGTTTGAGATGTAGTATTTCCCAGCGACTTTTGAATATTTGGGATAGTGGAGGCAGAGTGGGGGTGAAAGTGGTTATTAGAGGAATGCGGCTAGATTTAGTTTTAATCTTGTATATTAGGGTGTTTTCTCTAGGTGTGGAAATTGCTTTATTTATTTGTTCCCTGATTAGTTTTTGTTTATAACCACGTGTTGTGAATTGATGTTCCAGATTTTCAATGTGTTTGTTTAATTCTTCATTTTGGGAAACTTATCCTTCTGAGTCTAAGTGCTTGTGAATAGGGAAGGTTCTCTTTGAGGTGTTTAGGGTGGGTAGACTTAAAGTGTAGATAGTTGTGGGTGTCGGTGATTTTAGTGTGTAGTGTCGTTTGTAGTTTCCTGTTTTCATCTATGTAAATGCGTGTGTCTAAAAATGTTACTGATGTTTTTTTCATAGTCAAACTTAATTAAGTCGTGCACTGTGTTTAGGGTCATGAGGAATTGGGTGAGTTTGTCGTCACTGCCCGTGTATACAAAGAATATATCATCGATATATCTTGCATAGAATACGCAGTCGTTACCAATGAGGCGATAGATATGGGTCTCCTCAAATTTTCCCATGAATATTGTATCATATGAAGGAGCTGGAATGGTGCCCATGGCACAACCTCTTATTTGAAGGTAGTGTGCTTCATTGAAGTTGAAAGTATTAAATGTAAGAATATGCTCCATGAGTTTTATGATAACTTCTGTGGGAAGTTCTTGTTTTCTTTTAGTAAGTGCTTCCTGAAGGGCGGTTAGCCCTTCGATGTGCTTAATGTTTGAATAGAGTGACCTTACGTCCATAGTCACTAGAATAGCATTCTCTGGAACTGTTTGTATGTGGTTAATTTTGTTTAGCAGATCTGTTGTGTCTCTGATGTAGGAGTTTACTTCCTTAGCTAGGGGTTGTATGTAATGGTCTACATATCTTGAAATTTTGGTCGTGTGGCAGTTGAATGATGAAATGACCGGCCTTCCTGGGTTGTTGCTTTTGTGTATTTTAGGAAGGAGATAGAAACGAGCAGGTGTAATGTTTGTGGGTGTAAGTGTTGTGCATGTTTCTTTGTCGATTAGATTGTTGCGAAGCATTATGTTTAGTGAGCTGGTTAATTCTTTTTGGTATTCGGGGAGGGGATCTGTAGGTAAGCTTTTATAGGTTTCTTTGTCGGCTAGTTGTTTGTTTGCTTCTTTAATGTATTCTTTGACTCCCCATATCACGATGGCAACCCCTTTGTCAGCCTGTGTTATGACTAGGTCATCTCTATGTATCAGCCGCCCTGTTGGCGGGGCATCAAAATACGTCAACTGCCCCCCCCCCCTGCAGAGAGTAAAGTCTCTCAATGGGGCCACCTGTTGGCCGTGGGTGGCGACCCGTGATGCCTGGGGATGGGGTCCTGGTGGTTGAGCAGGTCATGACCCAAGTATAAAGTGGTCACGACCCTGCAGCACACCACTTTGGCCCTTATCTGGGCTAGACGGGCGGTCGGAGAGACCCGATCCGATCAATCGGCTGGTCATATCATGCCCCATCACATCTAACCCATCCCAAAACAACTACAACTTACAATTAACTTTTCCACCCAAACCCTACACTAAATATATTAACACCTTACCCCTAAAATGTGATGGAAAGCGGTGGCTTAGGGTCAATCAGTAGAAAAAAATTAAACAATGATGTTGCCAGCTATACGTTTTTGGAACGATGATGTTGCCAGCTATACGCTTTAGAAACGATGATGTTGCCAGCTATACGTTTTTGAAACGATAATGTTGCCAGCTATACATTTTTAAAACAGTTGCCAGCTATACGTTTTTGAAACAACGATGTTGCCAGCTATACGTTTTTGAAACAATGATGTTGCCAGCTATACGTTTTTGAAACAATGATGTTGCCAACTATATGTTTTTGAAACAATGATGTTGCCAGGGATACATTTTTTGAAACAATGATGTTGCCAGCTATACGTTTTTGAAACAGTTGCCAGCTATACGTTTTTGAAACACTGATGTTGCCAGCTATACGTTTTTGAAACAACGATGTTGCCAGCTATACGTTTTTGAAACAATGATGTTGCAAGAGATACATTTTTTTGAAACAATGATGTTGCCAGCTATACGTTTTTGAAACAGTTACCAGCTATACGTTTTTGAAACAATGATGTTGCCAGGGATACATTTTTTTCAAACATTGATGTTCCCAGCTATACGTTTTTGAAACAATGATGTTGCCAGCTATACGTTTTTGATATATCTAGTAAATACTGGATCTGGCATTAAATAACCCATAGTGGTTGATATGCCATAAAACCCCAAACAAACAAACAAATCTATGTATCAGCGTGTCGAGGGCTATACGTGCCCCTTCAGAAATATTGTTACGTGGCAGCTTACGTGCTATTGTTTTCTTTATGTCATTTGCTACGGCTATTTCAAATGTTTATATCGTAATGTCTGTGTTTTCTGGTATATATATATATATATATATATATATATATATATATATATATATATATGCAGCTGTGGACATAATTATTCAACCCCACTACCATAATTACAATAAATCTGTAATACCTCAAATTGCCATGGAAATGTGTAGTGATGCCCACAACAACATTTTTATTAAAATGTCAAACAATAATATAAAAAAAACTGCAAAAATCATTTTTAACATAGGACAAAATTATTGGCCCTTTTTCATCAATAATCAATTGTATAACCTTAATTCTTGATTATTGTCGTTAATCAGTTTTGTTAGTTCCTTGCAAGATCAATACACACACTGATAGATATTTGCTCCAATCTCCCTTTGTAATAGCTTCCAGTTTCTCCAAATTCGAAGGACTTTTTTCTCTTACACTTTTCTTCATATATGCCCATACATTTTCAATGGGGTTTAGGTCAGAGCATTGTGTGGGGTATGTCAATACCTTAACTTTTCTATCATCTAAGTATTTTGTAACAATTCGTGCCGTGTGTTTCGGGTCATTGTCATGTTAGAACGTCCAGTGACGTCCCAAAGACTGATTTCGTGCACTTTGTTTAATATTATTTTTTGAAAACAGCGAAATACTGCTGTTTATCCATGACTAGCAGCATGGCCCGGCGTTGCCCGTGCTTAATTCAAAAATCGTACGACTCATACAGCAATCGCTATCATTTGACTTAAAATATTTTTGCCCTTCCTTGCCTTTAAAGGAGTGCCCTTTGCCGTGCTGATGTTGCTACATGCCTTACTACTTCCCTATCTCACACTGAGAATTTTTTCTAAGCTATATACTAAACATTAAAGCTGTTACGAAAAAAGAACTAAACAAAATGAACAAAAAACGATCAGCTTTAAAAAAGGACTCGTAACTGAAAAAAACAAATGAAAAAAGAATGTTAACAACAAATACTTTTTCGCACCCAACCCAGTTCTGCGGAATCAGAATCAACGTTAAGTTTAAGCAAGCGAATGAGCCAATTGGAGTAAAGTGCCATGCAGATTTAAATTTTTCCTACTTGTGATGAATGCAGCTGTCGATGCTAGTTAACATTCGTGTCAGTCAGCTGTTGGCTCTCACGCTGGCCAATAGAATCTTCCTGCCTATTCGTGGCAGCCAGCTATAGGCTCTCACTCTGGCCAGTAGAAAATGGCCGCAAACTACATGAAAACTGCCGTAGAGGCATGAAAAAATCGATTATTTCCCCTATCGATGGGAGTTGGGAAATGCAATGTCGGTCTTGGCCTTCTCGCTAATTTGGCGCATGTGCATGTAAGTTTTGGTGCAAATCCGTCGAAGATTGCGGCCGTTCATTCGTTATACACACAAACACATCCTGCCTTTTATAGATTGAGATACCCTGTACTCTCACTAGTTCTCCTGGTCCAGAAGCAGCAAATCATCTCCGGAGCAGAATGCTCCCACCACTTTGCTTAATTATAGTGAGGTTATTTTTTTTTAGTTTGTGAGCTTCATTCACTTTCCTCCATGCATAACAGGAGTTCATGTAACCAAATAATTCTAGTTTGTTTACACCTGACCGTAGAGTTCCAATATTTACTCCGGTGTTCTAGATGGCTTCTAGCATAAGCTATTCTGCATTTTGATTGTTTAGCCTTAATCCAGGGAGTTTTCCTTGGGTGACAAGCTCGACGGTTTGCTCCATGAAAGCATCTAGTAACTGTTGTCGTCGATACATTCAACTCTGATGTTTTTACATCATTGTCAATGACTTTTTGTCACTAAGTGAGAATCAATGACTTTTTGTCACTAAGTGAGGAACAATGACTTTTGTCACTAAGTGAGGATCAATGACTTTTGTCACTAAGTGAGGATTCTTTGAGACATATTTAACAATTGTCCTTTGCATTCTCTCAGAAATTAACCGTTTTCTCTCAGCTATTTCTCATTCTCGTTGTATTTGCTGATAAAACTACAAATTGTCGATCTAGGAACATTGAAACGGTTGGAAAGTGTTGCATATCTATTACCTTGTTTGTTCAGCCGTCCTCGCCATGGTTACAGAACGAATGAGTTATTGCGGTGTGTGGCACTCACACAGTGTCTTCTTTATTAACTTTTAGAATATTCTAGAATCAGGTCAATACAAATTTATTTTCAAAAGGTGTTTGTATTAAATGCCACATTAAGAAAAACATTACAATTGCTCTAGAGCAATATTATTTCATATTTTCCATAAAAGAGTGAATATTTTGGGGCGCTAATAGCGCCCCAAAATATTCACTCTCGCCCCACCCCTCCTTGTTGTAATATTTCGCCTTGATGTAATTTTTTCCCCAAGAAATATTTTTTCCTGTTGGATATCCTTTTTGCCCTGCTTACATTCATCACTTCACGTACTTTATTGTTCATTTCAAACCAAGTGTTACGGCTGGTGTTCAACGCGTTCCCAATCAACAGGTTTTTGAAGATATCACCATTTTGATGATTGGAGCACAGTTTTACAACAATATTGTTAATTGCATTGACTGTGCCGTAACTAATGTTTGCTAGCAGTCAGTATGGACTGCATTGCTTGCAACAGCTGTTGTAGGGAACAAACCTATTCGTGATTGGTGGACAACAGGATTTTGGAGGTGCGTACGTACAGCATGGGGTGCAAAAGTGTAATAGCGCCTATTTTTGAACTGCACCAATCTTTACAAAAATCTGTATCTATGAATATAATAGATCGAAACTTCTACAAACTTTATGAATTATTCAAAACTAAATACGGAATCAACTATTTATGGTAAATTCAGTAAAATTTGCGAATATTTACATTTTTCTAACAAATACATTGAGTAAGGTTCACCCTGTACAAGACACGGGACCACATGACGTAGAGGGTTACGTTAAAGGGCAGAGGTCATATGGATAAGTTTAACTCTAGACTTGAACAGCATAAGATTGTATTGATCTGGGACAATCCTCCAGGGAGTCTGTTCCACAGAGAAGTTAAACGGAGAAGAAGCTGTTTCTCATTGATGGAAAGAACGTGTGTGATTTGTCAGATTTTTCCCTCCTGGGAAGTTAGTGTTAGTGCTGAAGGGAAGCCAACTGCCGATCTCTGATCGCCAAGAGTTTGAAGATTGGAGCATAGTTTTATAACAATATTGATAATTGCATTGACTGTTGCCTTAAATATGACTTGCTAGCAGTCAGTGTGGACTACATTGCTTGCCACAGCCGTTGTAGGGAACAAACCCATTAGGGATTGGTGGACAAAAGGATTTTGGAAGTGCGCACATAAAGCTTGGATGTGCAAAAGTGTAAAAGCGCTTATTTTTGAACTGCACTAATTCTTAGAAAAACCTGTATCTATGAATATAATAGATTAAAACATCTAAACATTTCACAAATTATTTAAAAATTAAATACGGAATCAACTATTTATTTAGTAAGTACTTGCAAATATTCGCATTTCCTGAGAAAATATTCAAATATTCAGTGGGGTCGAATAATTCTGTCCATAATAGACGTTACACTTGACGTCACGCTAGAACATTGCCAACGTCCAGGTTCCCAAAGAATACCAGGATGCAGACAAAGGAATT
Source organism: Acanthosepion esculentum (assembly GCA_964036315.1). NCBI lineage: Eukaryota > Metazoa > Mollusca > Cephalopoda > Sepiida > Sepiidae > Acanthosepion > Acanthosepion esculentum. Next base: position 115,944,668 of record OZ038482.1, on the reverse strand, counting down.
CTAATGAAGACAGACTCCACATCGGTTCTTGATAATGACTGCGAAAGTTGAAATAACTAGTGCAAAAATAATAGAATCTGAACTTCGGTCAGTTTATCAACAACTCGAGCATATATATATATATATATATATATATATATATATATATATATATATATATGTGTGTGTGTGTGTGTGTGTGTGTGTGTTTATGATGTATATGTATACCTATATTTATGTGTATATACATATACACACACACACACACATGACAAAGTGGGAACTGTTTTGTGTGACACATTTCGTCCTTTAGGACGTCATCGGTCGATGTTTATGTTGATGCGACTACGCATGCTCACGCACGAAAGTGAGACGCTAAGAAATTTAAATTTCAAATAGTACTGTATTTTTTTTAAATATATATTTTGGGTATATATATATATATATATATATATATATATATATATATATATATATATATATATATATATTATATATATTGAACAATAAAAATATTAAAAAATCTTCAGACACACTAAGTTGTATATTAATATTCTTTCTTTTTTTATTATATTTCATTTAGATTCCTCGACTAGTTTCGGCCAACATTGCCATCATCAAGAAAGAAAAAATTCTGCTTGCTGGTAGCAGTGAACTACAGAAATGAATATCTTTATATATATATATATATATATATATATATATATATATATATATATATATATATATATATGTATTTATTGGGTATATAATAACAATTATATATGTGGCTAGGATGGGGTCGCAATCCTTGAATAGCAACCCACATATATATAGTGTCTCGTTAAAACACTCGGTAAACTTAGACTACCCGAAGTGTCTGAGTTGCGTGTCAGGAAGCACATCAGGCAGTGTAAAACCTTGCTTTGAATCATTAGAAAAAAATAATTTGTCTGGTAGGAGCAACCTTCGTTTGTGCGCTTCTGCCTAAAACACGGCTAAATATCATCTCTATCAATGCAACCGTAGCAAGCAAAAAACGAATTACTGCTAGAAATGTTAAAGTAGATGATAATTCGTCAGTCTGGAAATATTGGTGCTATACAATCAACAAAGAACTTTACCAAAGCACAAATTAAGACATAAATTAGTGATATAATCACGCTATTGACTTTCTATGCCACCGAAAAGAAAAGCTTTGGAAGGGAAGTCACATCAGTATAAGAAAGCTATAACATTGGACTTAAGAAATCTAATTTCTTGAAAATCTGTTTTAAAAGAAAGAATTTCGAAATGTTAACCGTTCTTTCAATGAATGCTGAATATTTTATGTATGGAGACGGTTAATTTTACCATTACAGTTTCTATTATTTTAAGCTCTTTCTTTCAGATTTATATTTACCTGAGTAGCCATGGGCATCCAAAAAAGAAGAATGGAAGCCAAAATAATGAAAACACTTACCTTTCGACACTCATCACTGTTAGTGTTGTCACAGAACAAATTGCCGAGACATTTTGCATGTAATACACGGATTTACACAGAACTTCGCCAAATTGCCAGGTAAATGCAAAAAAAGTGGCAAACTGAAAAAGATAAAATAAAATAAAATAATAGAATTTCCTTCTTTTATAAATCATGATAATCTCTAAAGAATGAATGCATTTAATTTTAATCGGATATTTTTATTTGTTCAAGTGTTATTTTTAGTGGATAAACGTATTTCAAATAGACGCCCCGTTTTTATTTTACCTTATTCGGCCTGCGTAGTCGAGAAATATTACTAAAGAAACGGGACGTCTATTTCAAACTCAGCTTTCCACTAAAAAGTAACGTTTCAAGTAATAAAAATACGGATTACAAATAGATCCATAAGTTCTTTGAAAATTGCTTTGTTTACGCTTCGAATACGAAACTGAACAATACAGGCTTTCTCAGAAATCTCTGAACGAGGACGTGTGCATTCTGTAAAAGGGAAAATAGAACATTGCTGAGTTCTGGCGACTCGATGGTACAGAGCGCTGTAAAGCGCACTGGCCCAATCACTGGTTTCTCTTAGAAAGAGGGACGCGCGTTAGAACCTTGCCGGAGAGGATATTTTCTTTATTAACGCTTCTAAAGTACGCAGACCAATAGAAGTAATACCTACAGTTTAAAATCAAACTGGGCGTCTAATTAACATAAAGTTTGAAGCAATATAAATTATGGTGTATAAAAAATATTCATGGAAATTAAGTGCTTGTTAATGTATTTTCCTAGAATATTTAAAACAAAACATCACCAAAGTACCATATCTCAACGTGTTAAATACAAGGGTGGGCTGAAAAGTTCGTAGGATGACTATGAAGCAGAGATGCTCGATGTGTTAAAGCTTGCATGCATTAATTTCAACACATCTTATTAATAACTGCATTGTTTCTTTCCAGGTATGAGGATAGGAGAAAGATAGGCTGACTATGAAGGTGTAATGCTAGAACTATGACATCTTGCATGCATTCATATCAACTTTTCTTATTAATAACTGCATTGTTTCTTTCCTGCTATGAGGATAGGCTGAAACGTTCAGAGGCTGACTATGAAGGTGTAATGCTAGATCTGTGAAATCTTGCATTCATTAATTTCAACTCTTCTTATTAATAGGTGCACTGTTTATTTCCAGCTTTGAGGATAGGCTGAAACGTTCAGAGGCTGACTATGAAGGTGTAATGCTAGATCTGTGAAATCTTGCATTCATTAATTTCAACTCTTCTTATTAATAGGTGCTCTGTTTCTTTCCAGCTTTGAGGATAGGCTGAAACGTTCAGAGGCTGACTATGAAGGTGTAATGCTAGATCTGTGAAATCTTGCATTCATTAATTTCAACTCTTCTTATTAATAGGTGCACTGTTTCTTTCCAGCTTTGAGGATAGGCTGAAACGTTCAGAGGCTGACTATGAAGGTGTAATGCTAGATCTGAGAAATCTTGCATTCATTAATTTCAACTCTTGCTATTAATGTCTTCATTGTTTCCTTCCAGGTAAACTGACATATGACAGTTCAAGGAAGACTGTTTATCATGCTGGTCAAACAAGCCATCAACGGCAGATATGACGTCGTCCTCACTGCGATAGTGGCTTGCAATTTAAGTGTTTTTTACACTTGGGGAGCAGATGTACGTCAAATCAAAGGGTTAGGTAGAGTGATCAACTAGTTCAAAGACACAGTCATGCACAGCACTAATTGAAACCAGGAACATGCGTGCTGAATCAGTGTTCTGATGAAACAAGAATTTTTTTCGTCAGTTTTTCCAGGCGTCTGCTCTTGATAGCTTCTGGTAATTGCCTTGGCATAGTACTCTCCATTGATGATGTGGCTCTTTTGAAGATAGTCAACAAACACAATGCAACCCCCCAAAACTGATTCTATTATCTCTGCAAATGAAACGATTTTAGCCTTCTTTGGAACATGTGATATCTATCTATCTATGTCTCTTCATATCTATCTATCTATCTATCTATCTATCTATCTATCTATCTATCTATCTATCAACAGGAGGTTTTCTGCGAAGCTGATTTAGTCAAATCTTTCTTTTTCTTTCACTAGTGGTCGGTGTTCGATTTCAGATGGTAGTCAAAATTCTAACTGCAGCCTTTTCTTCTTAAGACTGGACTCTCCCAGTAAGTATATTTTCATTGCCTTAGTGTACTAGCAAATAGTTCCCAAAATAGTTAACAAAGACCAAGAAATTTTTCTGTCTGCCTTGTGCCAAACTTGAAGTAAGTAAATACCTATAAATAAATTTATGTGTATGCCACCAAATGCACTCTGGCAAATATGTTTGCGTGCAAATATACATTGGGGTTATCCTTCAGATTTTCACTGTCCGGTCAATGACTTTCTTACATTTTTCTCCTTATTCCCGTGCATATCGGGGTGCACTCAAAAACTGGGAAAAAGTCTGGGGCATGCTCGCTAGCAAAAACAATAATGAAAAACTAATGCCACGCCGAGAAATAAGCATTGAAACACTGTTTTCAATTTATTTAGCTGTTTATTCAAGGCTTCATTTGCTCAATTTGGGTGAGTAGCCGTCAATGCGAACGGACATAATTGGAACTACCCGGCATTGGAAATTTACTAAATTTTTACAAATCTGACACAAGGATTGTGATACGAGAAAATGGCTTACTTCCGCGATGAAAACGGATTCATATGTGCCTAACATGTAAAATATTCCCCAAAAGAAAATGGCGGCTTTGCGAGCCGTATATTTAAAAATTATTTGAGCTTGATTTAATCATAAGTATCAAAATATTTTCAATATATTATTCATCTTTATTAAAGTCAACGTTTCTTTATGGCTACATTGCGATTTAAACTGTTTTTAAACAGTTATTTTTCATTTCAAGCATCCAGAGACATTGCAGTCTTGAAACTTTCATGAAAAAATGATTCCGAATCCCGCTCCATTGGTTCAGTTTTGAAGCATTGTTCTGATGAGCTTTTCACTTTGGACACCTTTGAATTTATGAATCTGAGCACAGTACTATATTGGTTGCATCACTTTACAGTTGAAATAGCCAGATTTAACTATAAGTTCTATTGTAACAATAGGATTTCTCACACATCTTTAAGAGGTAAGTAGATAAGTTTATTTTCCTTTTAAGTACACTTAATTATATGAGTTTCTTAGAAATTTCGTCTCCAGTCCATCTTTGAGTCAACTTTATTGCCAAAGTTTTCAGGATTCCTGTCACCCACCTTTGAATTGGCAAACATAAAATTTCGTTAATGATTTTAGATTTTAGTAGTCCTTTGAAGAAGCTGACCACCTATCCAGCTTTTCGGGTTGTCTACTTTTCCGGAACACAAGTCAACGTATAGTGGTGAGGGGCCCGAGCCGATATTTATATAAGTAGAGAAAGGTAAAAAGTCATAAATAAGTAGGTGACAAGTGAGGTGTGGCCAGTGAGTAAGTGCCCGGCGGCCAGTGAGGAAGGGATCAGCCAGGAGTTAAGGAGATAGAACTTAACTATCGATGCCGAAGTGAAAGATTGGCGGTTTATTGAGAAATCGTGTTGTTGATATTTCTCTACCAGAGAGTCTTGAAAAACATTTGTCGTTAGTCCTTGTGAATTCGATCACGGCTAAGGAGACAAAACAGTGAACGTAGCGAGTCGGGTGTATATGCAGACACGACCGACCTTGGATGTCATCACAGGTGCAGTGAACGAGGGGCGTGCGGTCTACGTCGTCACACCATGCTAACAATTTCTTCTATCGCACTCATCCCTTGCGGTTCAATCTTCCGGTTTCTTTCTTTCTAGTCCATCTTGGTCTTTAAATATTTAAATGCAATATCAATCCATATCTTATCTTCATAATTCCTGTCCACTTCTGCTCCATCTCCTTCTCGTTCTCATATTCTTTCACACTCAGTATCACTCTTGCGTCTTAGTGTCTTTACTGCCTTGCTTAGGGTGAAATGATTTTTTTAAATCCATATTAGAGCTTATTGACTTAGAGTATAAAGAATTTTCTCTGATATAATATAAAGTAGAAAATTTAGAATCAAATATCTGGTGTATTAAAAGAATCTATAATTTGTTAACGCATTAGTTCCAAATACAGCACTGACAAAACGTCTGCCAATATTAGCTGTTATTCGGGTCGAAGATATCCCAATTTATACATCACTTCATTTAACTTCGTTTACTTTCTGGTAACTCTGGTAGCCTTTCCTCCTTTCCGATGAGAAAGTACTTCCTTGTATGAACTGATTGCTTATTGTAGGGCCTGTCTGCTAACGCCTTTTTCGAAATTCCAACATTTCTATGCCTTTAATAATATTATTAATTATAATGCCATTATCCAACTGGCTATCAGGATGGGTAAATTGTGTTTAATATAGTTGTACACCAACTGTTGGCCTGTTGCTCTGAATTATTATTATTATTATTATTATTATTATTATTATTATTATTATTATTTATAATAATAATAATAATAATGAAAGTCTCTGAAGATTGTAATGTATCTTTCAAAATCTTCACAAAACTATCAAAATACAGGGACCTTGAAGTACAAATCTTACAAATGAGGCATGTGAGGACATCAATAATTCCAGTTGTAGTTGGAGCCCTGAAATTGATTGTAAAAGATTCCGATAGACTCATTGAAGGGATTCCTGGTAGACCATGCCTTAAAGAAATACAAAAAAAAAAAGTACTCACAAGTAGAGATAACACATTACGAAGAGCTTTACCTATGTAAAATGTTTGTGATCTTTGTAAAACATGTTTAATGTAGTTTGAATGTAGCAATCCGACGTAGGAAGTAATTTGTTCAATGTAACAGCAACAACGTCTAGTAGCAGCTATTCAAGAATTCTTAAGGTCTTCCATATCAGAGGTTGGCAGTGGATATTCGGAGAGAGTAGGAAAACGTAGTTCTGCAGGTCTTTTCGTCTGACAGGTTAGCAGTGGATATTCCGACAAGAAAAGAAACAAAATGGCCGCCTTTATACACATCGGGTCGAATATTTCAAGTCTTCTGATTGGTTAACCTTCTATGAGTGTACTATAAAATGAGTCAGCTCATTTTGGTTTGTTCACTAGTATATAAGTACACAAAATAACCCAACAATCTTTTTTTTTTGCTTTTTTTTTTTAAAATCGAAATTCTAATGGAGCCATTTCTGACTATATATATCTATGGTTGGGCCCCGGAAGGAAATGTTTATGCAACAGAAATAAAAGAGTTAATAATAATAATCATAATAATCATAATAATAATAATAATAGGAAACAACATACACAAATTATAATCACAATAATTGATTCGGATATAAATATTAAAGAAATAATCGCTCTCATCTGCAAAACCAAAACCTGAACAGCACCAGGAATAACCGAATAGCAAATTGTTAGATAGAAAATAACCTATCTAGCACCCGACAAGACCTCGCACAGGCATACAATAATATAATCCTAAATAAAAAAAAATGTCCCAAATGGCTCACGTGGGGAGTAGCATACCAAAACAGAAGAGACGCAAAACCCGAAGAACTATAGGCCCAACACCTGCCTACAAACAACCAATGATCTTCTCCTACAAATAGTAAAACATCAAATTCACCTAATCAACATAGACGTGCACTCTGCAAGAAAACGCTTAATATACCTGAAACCCTACCAACAAAAAATGAAGCAAATGACGTCTACGCCAAATGAGTAAAGCAGAAAGCAAAACAGTTTAGCCAAATGAAATTACAAAAAAAAACTTGGATGGCAAGGCGTTCCATGGCAAATACCTGAAAAGAAGGAAAGAAGCCGATGTGGACCAACAGTAAACATATCAGTGCCTGAGGAGCATCGGGTTGAAAGCTGAGACAGAAGGCCTTATTAAACAACTCAGGACCAAAACTTCACAACTAGATCCTATCTCGGTCACATAATCATGGGTGGAACTAACCCGACATGCAAGAGCTGCGGAAAATATGATGAATCTGTAGACCTTATTATCTCAGGAATTAGCAAAAAGTGAACATACCCACAGACATAATAAGGTAGCGATATATGTGCACGGGTAGATATGCAAGAAAAACAAAATGGAAACCACTGAGAGATGATATGAGCACCAACCAGACATAGTTACCCAAAATAACGATGCAATTATTCTCTGTGACATACCTATTCAAACTGACAGATAAATAAAAACCAACAGACCTGATATTATCATAAAAGACAAGAAATTCAGGAAGTGTATGCTTATTGACATAGCAGTAACATATGAGAGAAACACCTCCATAAAAACTACCGAGAAATTGTCCAAATATAAGGACATGGAGATCGAGATTAACAAGATGTGGGGAATAAAGACTGAGACCGTACCAATAGTAATTGGAGTTCTGGGCTTTGTGAAAAAGGGAAATGACAATTTTACTGACAGTGTCCCATACAAGTTGCCCAGAAGATCGCCCTACTATGAACAACCCATATACTAAAAAAATTTCTATCAGTTAAATGACAATTCTCCTATAGGGACTAAGGACCATAGTTTGGACGCGACTCTACAGGATACAAAGCAGGAAACATGATATACACAAATAATAATAATAATAATAATAATAATAATAATAATAATATATATATATATATATATATATATATATATATACATATATACATATATATATATATATATATATATATATATATATATATATGTATATATAATTGATTTTGCTGTTCTGTACGTTGCAAGAGTGGACCCCAAAGAAAATGAAAAGATTGAGAAATAGCAGAATCTCGCTTTGAAGTTGAAGAAGCTCGGAATCATGACTTTTGATGTAATTCCTTTAGCAATAATTACGCTTGGAACATCACCTAGAGAATTTAATGACGGCTTAGGGAAAGCTGGCATGAAAACCAAGATTCACCACCAGAAAATGTCATTATTTATTATACAAGGGTTCCCCGAAAAAAATTGATTTGTGAGGAGTCATGTTGACACCATGCCCCAAGAACTGAATTTCTATTAACTATGTCAATATGAGACACAACAATAATAATAATAATAATAATAATAATAATAATAATAATAATAATAATAATAGCCATTTATAGACGCTTAAACTAATGGAATATTTTCATACATTTCGCTGGTTAGACAAGATTAAATGTATTTGGGAGTAAAATAATTTAAAAGGAAGGAAAAGCAGTGGTCATCAGCCCCTGTTGAATGAAGTGAAAATATTGGACAGGGAAAAACACCGGAGAGTTAGCATTATGAAAGAATGAGCACAGCTCATATGCTAAGGTATAAGGATCTCCTTAGTATGTCTAGCATAGAAATAAATACAATGTGGTTGCAGCTAATAAAGAAAGACAAATGACAGCAATTCTTAAACAACCGCAGCAATCAAAATATGGAGAGTATCAGCAGTCAAAACATGTCAGCCAGCAACAGCAGTGGAAGCCTAATCAGCAGCAGCAGTGACAGCCAAATCAGCAGCAGCAGTGGAAGCCTAATCAGCAGCAGCAGTGGCAGCCTAATCGGCAGCAGCAGTGGAAGCCTAATCAGCAGCAGCAGTGACAGCCTAATCAGCAGCAACAGCAGTGGAAGCCTAGAATCAGCAACAGCAGTGGAAGCCTAATCAGCAGCAGCCTAATCAGCAGCAGCAGTGACAGCCTAATCAGCAGCAACAGTGGAAGCCTAATCAGCAGCAGCAGTGGCAGCCTAATCAACTGTGAAGGTTGGGTTTAAAGCTTTAAATATACTCCAGTAATTGTCCTATGGGACAATGACTTAGTAGGTAAAATCATTTGTGAATTTGTAAAATAGTGATTTTGAGTTCAATTTATTAGTCTGGTGTGCAGTGTGTATTCAGTGAAAACGACCAAGCAATAACTAAATAAAATAAGAACTAGACGTGAGGCGAATCCATTACAGGATCTATTTTCGTAATCTTAAGATAAATCAGTGGCTTCGTTCCGGCCATGTGTGGTTTGAACAGGTCATGTTGCGTGTATGTTGCATTTTGAGTTTATCCCAGTTGGTCATACTGTGAACTCTGGCCTTTATGGTCAACAACTGCAGAGACTATATGATGCTTTCAAAGTTCGCTACCCGGCATTGTTCAATCGAAGACACGAGCTCCTACAGAATGACAATACCCCAGTACACACTGCCAATGCAACCAAGCACAGTCTTGCAGACCTTGAAAGTGCTACCTCAACCCGCCTACATTCCAGAACACCATCAGATTATCCCTTTTTCTGAGCCATAGATCATTTTTTGCGACGATGGAGGTTCAAAAATGTGCATGAAGTGTTTAGACTCTAAACCAGTCAAATCGTATAAGCGTGGAATTGGCTTCTGGCGCAACAAAAGCAACAGATGATTGAATAGGATGGGAGATATTTTGATGAATAAACGCTTTTCGCATGTAATTTGTTTGAACTCTTCATTAAAGCCTGTAAATACGAAAACTCTTTTGACTTAACCTTATATAGTGTTTTTCTGCGTGTGCATTGGTTGCGCTAATAGCATTCTTATCATAAAAATTGGCCTTCTTCATCCAGTGTCTTTAACAAAGTCACACTATTCTTCCCTTATTCCTGTCTAATTCTGCTAAGAGCTCTAATGATTAATTATGCAGCTCATCAAGCTGATTGTCCAATGGATTCTGCAGTTGTTTGCATTTAGCTTTATGAATATTCATCTCCTGATTCCTTCCGTATCTCACCGCTGTCCTGTATTTCATTTCTCACTTCGGTGACCTTGTCAATCCTTAAGTTATTTAGCTTCCAATATCTCTATCAAAATATTATCTGGTTCTTCTGCTTTGCTCCTCGTAATCGTATCCAGTCTCGATCTAATCTCAGATTTTAATATTACAGGTCCTTCCATTTTTTTAAATTGAAGATTCTCCTCGCTGTCTTCATAAAAATTATCTCCGATGTATTCATTCCATTTCTGAAGTAATTTTTGTTGCCATTCTTTTTGGGATTTTATGCAACCTGCTATCATTTCTTTTATCTTTATCTGCATGCCTGACATATCGATGTTCTGTTGCTTTTCGATATCTGCATGTATCCATTTGAGGTGTTCCTTCTTTTCTTTCAAGCACTTATTTCTGATGCACCATTTATTGGTTTTATCTGCTCTCTCTCATTAGATCGTGAATTTCATCTGGCATCCACATCTTTTTTTTCTTCTTTTTTCTTCATAATGATATTTGCTATTATGACTAGTGCTTTGATCTTTCTTTCTTTCTTTTAAACTTTATTACATAAAGATTTACAAATATAGCACAAGTCCAAAAATGAAAATGGGGAAGACTGGTCTTCATCTGTTCTATTCATTTAACGTCGCTAGACACAATCATTGATTAAATCGCACAAATACTTTTCCATTCACCAACACTTCACATTAGCACTCGTCAGGCGTACTACTTGTCGGTCGTTACTACCAAAATATCACAGTTAATCTATGAAACCCAAACACATTTTTGTGGATGGAGCAATATTAACAGAACATTAAAACCCAATGAATAAATAATATATTATTATTATTATTATTATCAATGTAGCCTTCAACTAGCCGACTGCACAGCTTTCTTTACACAGAAACAAACGGCGTCTATTATATATATATATATATATATATATATATATATATATATATATATATATATATCAAAGTAGGTTTGCCTGGCTCCTTAGGATTATTTTAGGTTTTTGCTCTACTTAGTGTATTGAGCACTTTACGTTGTTGACTTTTTACTCGTTTTTTCTTCTTTGGACTTCGAGCTTAAACACTTGACGATTGTTTTCGCCTTGTTTTAATGTTCTTAGTTCTTTCTTTTTTTATTCCCCATTTTTCCTTGGGTACCGATTTGTTCTGCTGTAAGTTGAGCTACCCAAGGTTTTTCAAAACGAGTACCACCATTTATATATATATATATATATATATATATATATATATATATATATATATATACACATTCGTATATTAATTTCTTCAGCATGACAGCGGAAGAATACATTTTTTATTAACAAATACATTTTTTACTCGGAGGTGCTATTAGGCCGTATAATTAGTTCTTTGGCAGAATCATTAGAAGGAAATGCTATCTACGCTATTTACATTATTCGGACTATTGTCCTCATCTTTGTAGCCATATTTATTACAACGTTTCGGCCGTTAAACGCCCAGCCCTTCTTCAGGTGGTTGGAATGTCGAACTGAACGCTTTATTTCGCTTACTGGGATAGACTGTTCTAGTTCCGCGTGCCATGTCTAATGGATGTCAGTTGTCAGTTATCTCTCGTTAATTCCCCTCTCCAAGTTCTCCACCACCTTAACCAGGTATTGAACTCACACTCTTTGGGTACTCTCACTGGATCTAGCTATCGCCTTTATCCACTGTGCCAACGTTGTAATAAATATGGCGACAAAAATGAGGGCAATAGTCCGAATAATGTAAATAGTGTAGATAATACCTCATGTCAGAAATATAGACATACTGAAATGCTATCTGTATTTTCGCAATCTATAAAAGAATATGTCGAGTTTTCTATGATGCACTTTTATAAAAATACGTTGTCTTTATCTAAGTAGCGATTGTGGCTTGGATTCGACAACTCACTTCGGAATGGTAGAAATCAATCAATCATTTGGTAAGTAGGCGAAACCACTGGCATCAAGAAATATCGATCTCTAAAGCCAAAGGATTTTTAATGGAAATTATGCGGATGTATGATTTTTCATCATGAAATCAAATTATTTTTTTTCTTGCAAAGAATCTAGTGATTAGTCAAAAATACTTTTATTTCGATGTCAGGGGAAATACTTTTGAACAAATCATTTGAACTGTATAACCATTTAAGTTTCAAATAGACGGAGCAGTTGGAATAAAAACGCTGGCTGGATTATATATTTTATAGAATTTTCTGTAATAAAAGGATTTGTCTTAGAATGTAGCGTTAGCAAACTTCCTGAATCTCTAAAAAAAATATGTTTAATTCGGAGAAAAATGGACAGGGCGAATATTTTTTTTAATAAAAGAATAAACTTTTTTGTCTTTTTTTTTATTATCTTCACCTCAAGCAAAAGCCACTAAGACACAAAGGATTACTAGGTATAGAAGAGCTAGGAACAAACATTACTAAGGGTGAAAACAGAGGAAGAGGATTCCGGAGAATAGTAGATAGCGTTTGGCATTGCATTTACAATTTGAAGATTAAACTTGACTGGAAATCACAGAACCGGAAAGTAGTTCTACAAACCAGAAGTGCTGGAAAAAATGGTTAGCATAGAACTTACAATTAAATCTAGTTAACTCAGCAGTAAATTGATGAGACCTTTGTTGCAGCCTAGTACTGCGCTTAAATTTAAAAAAACATGTTTAGGTATCATTGTGAAGAGAACACCCGAATAATTATCCTCGAAAGTGTTTATAGAAAAGGCACAGAGTGACTGTCGCCAAGATGCCATATTAGCACCAATAATATTGCTGATTCTTCTATGGGTTTTATCAAGGAGCGCTAGATACATAGCATAGACACCGGCTCTTATGTAGCAGCAATATTCTCAGCATGGACGAATCGTAACATAGATTCTGGGGAGAAAAATGATATCAATATGCTAATTTACAATTAGATATGCTCCCCGCAGGTTGCATAATAAAATCTCCTATCAACAAAAAAGATTTTAGTAAATATTTCTAAATATTTAAATTCGCATAGCATATTAATCAAAGCAATACAAGTAAATTCTAAAGAAGTAGCAACAATCTTTTGCTCAAATTAATTTTTTTGTAAAAGTATTGACGTATAATAAAATCTTACATGAGATGTTGCAAGACTCTTGCTACCCTGTTGCTGTTTTTATGGCAAATGACAAAACCAGAAAAGTTTATAGTTCAACCAGTTCAGACATTCACAGCTAGTGCCTGCCATGCCACGTACATACGGTCAACATTTCATTTCCTCCTTATTCTATTAATACGTAAAGTGTTTGTCTTTTTAGCAACAATCCCTGTTCTGCTAGCCATTTACACAAGATCGTTAGCTAGTAACGTAGCTTTTTTTTCCATCGTAGCCTTTTCTATAAATATTTGAATGCTAATTCTTCTGATAAGCTTTCCTCTTTAGTATCTAGACTTTATGAATTTAAGTGCAGTACTAGATTGGCAGCAAAATTCTTTTCATTTTACAGTTGAACCATAAGTTCTATGTTAACAGTTTCTTCTATTGAAGTTCTCTTCTGTTTTATTGCTTTCCAGTCAACTTTGAGCGGCAAAAATTTAGATGCAATGTCAATCTTTATCTTCTGCTTCTTTTTGTTTTTCATTCCTGTTGTTTTAACGTTTTCTATTAATTTTTTTCTCTTTCTCAAACTCTTTCACACCCAGTAACCCACTTGCGTCTTCGTGACTTGATTGCCTTGCTTGGGGTGAAATGATTTAAGAAATTCCATATTACAGTTTATTCATTTAGTATATAAAGAATCTTCTCCAATATAATATGAAGTAGAAGCATCTGGAGAATTAAAAGGGTCTGTGAGTCATGCGTAAAATTGATACAAGAGTTCCAAATACCAAACAGGCCAAAGATCTGCCAACATTAGTCCTCACTCCTTAATAAAATTTTCTTTCCTCATATTATTCCACACCGCTTGCATTTGAGTGGCTTTATTACCTTGCTTGGAATTAAATAAATAAAAAAGCAAGGTTACTCGAGTTTTCTTCTGACCTCGATATATCTTGTGAGTGTTAAATTTTCTTCTTTTCTCAATATGCTTCGTACAAATTTCAACTGTCTCTCCTTGGTTATAAATAAAAGTACCCTTTTTATATCCATTTTCCTTGCTCACATTCTCCGTTCATGGTATTCTCACCATCCTTCAGAAAAACCACGGCTTCGTTGCCTTAAAATTTCTCTTGTTAAAACAATGTTTCTATCGTCTATACTTGAAGTAATCATCTTTTATACATGATTTCCATTCAGGTATTTGGTGATCATAGCTCTCCACAACTTCTTATCTTTTCTTGCTCTAAGTAACATTTGACCCTTTATTGTGAGTACATTTCCAGCATTAACTGCTATATGAGAGATAGCACATAGAGTTACATAGTAGTTCAGTCCGATTTTCTTTGTTTCTAAAGAAATGTTCCTTTTTTTAATCGTCTGCTTAGCTTTTCTAAGGCATTACCTCATATTAAACTAGTATTAGATGTAAATTATATGCGAATTAAATGTTGGACTAAATGCATTAATACAAATTATATAGTTTATTAGTATAAAACAGTTACAAGCATTAATATAAAATATGGCTCTTTACTTTCAAAGAATACTGCAGTATTCTTTCTTTATACTCCGTGTGTCTTCGGGATTTAAGCGATCATTGCTCTTCACAGCTTCCTGTCACTTGTAGCTCTTAATAAATTTTGTCTTTCTGTTATTGCATTTAAGCCTTGATCTGCCATCTATTAAACTCAAGATCACTAAATATGTTATGCGTTGTTTTCCTCTGTCCCTTTTGCCCTCCGTCTTTCACTCGGGGATCGGATTTTCTAAGCTATCTTTCCTTATTATCTTCATCAGACACACCAGCTATCACTTCCTGGTGTGAAGTATAGGGAACTTATTTGTTTCTTATTTCTCCCAAACATTTGCTCGCATGTAAGGCCAATGGTATCCTCAGAATCCTTTTGCAGAACCACAATTCTGTTGCTTCAAATCTCTTTTACATCAGTGAGGAAACTGTTCAACACTCACAAACATTCTGAGGTATTACCAGTTCCAAAGTGATATAATTACAACCTTTTCTGAACATGTCCGGTCTATGGTATCCTCAGCATTCTTTTGTAGAACCACACTTCTCTTGCTTCAAGTCTCTTCATCTTTGAGGAAACTGCTCAGCACTCAAAAACATTCTGAGGTATTACCAGTTCCAAAGTGATATAATTACAACCTTTTCTGAACATGTCCGGTCTATGGTATCCTCAGCATTCTTTTGTAGAACCACACTTCTCTTGCTTCAAGTCTCTTCATCTTTGAGGAAACTGCTCAGCACTCAAAAACATTCTGAGGTATTACCAGTTCCAAAGTGATATAATTACAACCTTTTCTGAACATGTCCGGTCTATGGTAACCTCAGCATTCTTTTGTAGAACCACACTTCTCTTGCTTCAAGTCTCTTCATCTTTGAGGAAACTGCTCAGCACTCAAAAACATTCTGAGGTATTACCAGTTCCAAAGTGATATAATTACAACCTTTTCTGAACATGTCCGGTCTATGGTATCCTCAGCATTCTTTTGTAGAACCACACTTCTCTTGCTTCAAGTCTCTTCATCTTTGAGGAAACTGCTCAGCACTCAAAAACATTCTGAGGTATTACCAGTTCCAAAGTGATATAATTACAACCTTTTCTGAACATGTCCGGTCTATGGTAACCTCAGCATTCTTTTGTAGAACCACACTTCTCTTGCTTCAAGTCTCTTCATCTTTGAGGAAACTGCTCAGCACTCAAAAACATTCTGAGGTATTACCAGTTCCAAAGTGATATAATTACAACCTTTTCTGAACATGTCCGGTCTATGGTATCCTCAGCATTCTTTTGTAGAACCACACTTCTCTTGCTTCAAGTCTCTTCATCTTTGAGGAAACTGCTCAGCACTCAAAAACATTCTGAGGTATTACCAGTTCCAAAGTGATATAATTACAACCTTTTCTGAACATGTCCGGTCTATGGTATCCTCAGCATTCTTTTGTAGAACCACACTTCTCTTACTTCAAGTCTCTTCATCTTTGAGGAAACTGCTCAGCACTCAAAAACATTCTGAGGTATTACCAGTTCCAAAGTGATATAATTACAACCTTTTCTGAACATGTCCGGTCTATGGTAACCTCAGCATTCTTTTGTAGAACCACACTTCTCTTGCTTCAAGTCTCTTCATCTTTGAGGAAACTGCTCAGCACTCAAAAACATTCTGAGGTATTACCAGTTCCAAAGTGATATAATTACAACTTTTTCTGAACATGTTCGGTCCATGGTATCCATAGCATCCTTTTGTAGAACCACACTTCTCTTGCTTCAAATTTCTTTTGCAGAACCACACTTGAAGACTCTTCTTCATCTTTGAGGACAGTGCCCAAAACTCACTAACATTCTGAAGTATTACCAGTTCCAATGTGATATAGTTACAGATTTTTCTGAACACTGTACAACTAATCAGAAATTCGGAGGAGCAGACTGCTGTTATTACCTTGTTTCAAAGATGGATGTTGGATAATAAGCGTGCAGAGTTGCAGGTTGGATATCAGGAATTTTAGATGATGGCTTAATGATTTGCTCGACATTATCCCTGGCTAGCTTCTATCATGAATGCGTAATAGTTTCATATTCATTGATATTGTCTTGTAATCTATAGGTCTTCACAATTAGGGAACTCACATTTGCATCAACAGCCTCAAATAATTTTCTTTAAGTTCTTTTACTCTCTTTATTTCAGTGGGTAGTCATAGTAGATATCTTTTCTTGGGGGGAGGGAAGTGAGAAGAAGAGGAAGATAGAAAGAACGGGTGTAAACAGGTCGACCAGCTACGCATCATCTCCACACGGTAGCTTATCTCATCCCTGATACTATGACACGCAAATATCTGAGCTCTTTGCTTCAATACTGCCGTAATTGAAATACCGGTTTTTGCACATTCTTTGATCTTATAGGAAACGAATAGGCTATTTTGCCGGTCCCGGTAAAATAGACACCAAGGTTATTTTACCGGTAAATATAAATATTGTTCGTCAGTGCAGTGCTTGAGTGCGCGTCTTAGGCAGGACTTGAACAATATGGATTCTGTAATCTGTGACAGTTGTCTTCAGTGGGTGCGTCTGAAGTGTATTGGCAAGAGAACCATGCGCATTGGAGAGTTTTGGATTTGCAGAGACAGTTATGTATGAAGTGCTTAAAATATTCAGAGATTTCTATTTTTCCTTCAATAATTGACGATGAATAAATGATTTTAACTTGTGTTTTAACAATTGATGCTGGAAAAAAAATTAAATTGTCATAGAAATTGATGGTGAAAATAGATAAACTTCTACGTTAAATCTGTGTTGTTAGTTTTAGCATTACAGACAAACCTCTCATTTACGGACTGCCCCATGAACGGATTTGGATGCAACGGACAAAATCTGCAGGCAAAAAATTAAAACAAAATCTGCAGAAAAAAAAAAAAAATTCCAAATCGTCAGCGATGTATTTAAAAATTTGTGGGCTTAGCGGAACGAGTCGTGTTAGTTATTGTAGCCTAGAAAGGGTTACTGAATGGGGAATAACCAAAACGGAGGTTGGAAATGAAATGGCAATCTTTATAACATCAACAAAATACAATACTCGCCAGCGGCATGAAGTAGGTAAACCACTGCTAGTGGTGAACTACTCAGACAGTATATTACCCCCACTTACGTCCAACGTATTTATGAAGATTAGGACATACTCATTAGTGTTCATAGGCACGGTATATAACAGTTTTTAAAGTAATCGCTTGGCGGCGGTGGCGAGCTTTTCAATTGTAAAGAAAGGTATGTGTACTGTATATAAACTACTATAAATTAATAGCTGTGAGAAATCTATTATTTTTGTCGTTTTGATTAATATATCTATATTAGGCATATATATATATTTATGCCATAAAAATATATTTGTAATATTTACATTATGATCATAACTAGTGGTAGTTTCTATAGCGGTTTTATAACTAAAAAATAATCCCTTCTCATCTACGGACAATCGGCTTTAACGGACCACACCATCCCCCTATTAGACCATTGATGAGATGTCTGTCTGTACTTGCCTTCATAATAATAAAAATATTTACCGACAAAATGAGCCTATTTTACCGATAAGTAAAAGTGTGATTGTCTATTTTACCGGGACCGTCTATTTTAGCCTCTTTCTATATGAAAGCATAAACAGAGACAACCTATCATGATTCGAACTCCGCACCACTGTGTTCAAGTGACATGCACTCATTTCGTGTGGTCAGACTTCTTGACAGTATCTAAGGGTTTGACATTTTTGTGTGGTCTTTTACTTTTATCAATTCACCCCAAGTGTGGTTATAGTACGACTAAGACGCAAGGGGCAACTGGGAATGAAAGAGACTAAGAAAAATTTAGAAGAAAGAAATTAAATCCTAACAAGGAAACAATGGATAAACCTCTACTCCTGTTCAAAAGATCGCGGAGGTTTGGGAAGCGAACGATAATCACATTTACTCTTTTTATACGCATTCTGTATCATGACTGAATTCGTCAGCTACGGGTTTAACAAATACAGTACATTAAAGACCGTTCCTCTCTAAACAATTTATGCATCAAATTCCTACAAACACCCATTTCTAATCTTCACCCTATATAAAGCTTAAGTGATCCTCATGATAGAGCGTTGCTGTTTGTATGTATTGTATGTTGCGGCATTCACCCTGGATCGGTTAAGCCGGCTCCTTCCAAGGAATTCACCGCGTCCGGAACGAAGGCCGACCAAGCACGGCGATCCGTCGCCAATGCTGAAACGAGCTGAACAGCCATTCCCGATTCCAACGGCGGCGAATTCTTGAAACGGAGTAACAAGGGAGTTTTGAACTTCATACGCGGTCCCCACACCTCGCGTGCTATCCCAGTGGAGGGAGAAATATGCTCTTACTTGCCGCAGAATTTCCACCGACACAGAGGCAGGAGTAACCAAGAGTGCAGACGCCGAATGGTTTTGAATTCTCCTAGACCAGTTGCCATCCAAGGCTATAGAACCCAGTCTGTCCTGCTATTTACCCATAGTTGGAGGGAGAAGAAGAGGATTCACACCTTTCCCAAGGGTGTTAGCACGTAAGTGAATGTAACGGATTCGACTGTAATTCGAACTCGGCTCTACGATTCCTCAATCCGAGCCGTTATCCATTACTCCACCGTGTCTCCTCAGAGCGTTGCTGTTTGATACTTTATGAGCATAAAAGAAGGCATGAAATGCTGTTTACGTTGTAAAGATAACGGTTATCCCTGAACATGAAGAGATTAAGATTACTCTTGGGAGTCTGTTCGATAAAACAAGGAAGAAGCTGTCTGAGTGGAATTTCTTTCTTATCAGATAACATATAACCTTTTTATTATTAGTTTTATGTTTTTACTAGTGTTCACCCAGTACAAGGCCCAATAGCCTCTCAAGGTTGAGGGTTACTGAATGGGGGTGTTGTATAATGTAGGATTATTGATGTATGGTGTTGTAAGAGACTGGATTAAGTTGATATTATGAGGAGACATAGGATAGATAACGGTTTGCCTTAGATTTGAAAATAAGAAATTAAGACTGTAGTGATCGGAGTAACATTCCCTGTGGGAGGGTGTTTCAAATAGTAGCGGCGCTCAGGAAAAAGCTGTTTGACTTGAACTTCCTCCTTACTAATGGGATACAAACGGAACGAAGATGGTTCGACACTGTGTGCCTAGCACGGCAAGTCATATCTGTAAAGATCTGAAGGAATGTAGATTGTTTTAACATTTGCCATGGTAATAGCGATTGCGTAGTGATAGGCTTGTGGCATTTCATATGTAGGAAAGGGCCTGTCTGTTGGAAAATATGTACATCAAATAGAAGTTCGCGTTAACGATTTTAAACAAGTCTGAAAAGTGGGGAGTATGCCGTCCCAGGGAAGATATAGCAGCAATTAACCATTCTTGGTTTTATCTGCCTCTTGTAACAAAACATGGCAGAAGGGGTCAGGCACTATTTTGAGCGGTACAAAGAGCTGACCATTGGCTTGTATCTTTAGAGATCGGTCGTATATACAACCTTGTGCAAATTTATTGAAACAACCGCTTTAGTTTCCTTTCTTTCACCATCCGGTCAGTTTTAGACCCACTGGAGTGACAGGATGTAATCAATTTCTATTTTTTCCTCAGATTGTCATTTTCAGTGGTGTGCAGTAATATGAATCTATTTTCGGGGTGTATGGTGAAATTTATATGACCTTGAATAATATTGCGTCATCTGTAATTGCATCAGATTTTTATCAACCCCAGGCACTATTGCCTCGACTGTCGATTAGTTATCCTACGGCTATTGTCTACGATGGATGTTACTTCAAGGAAGCGTATAAAAATTGAAACGTTGCACGAATACACTGGCAAGCTTTACCAGTGAGCAAATGAAAGTTCTATAGATTGTCCCGGGAACTCTCTTGATTTAAATCAAATCGAGAATATGTGGTCAATCTGCAAGGAAAGACTTCGAGGAATGGACATTTAACATAAGCACTCTATCATGTTTCATTGGAATAATATGAAAAAAAGTAAATAATGGAATTATTCTTTTTGTTTCAATTAATTTTCACAAGCGTGTAGATAGATAGATAGATAGATATATATATATATATATATATATATATATATAGAGAGAGAGAGAGAGAGAGAGAGAAACAAATAGATACTTAACTCACAGTGACAAGGATAATTCAAAGAAAGAAAGAAAGAAAACAGATATTTAACTGACACTGATAAGGATAAGTGATAGATAGATAGATAGATAGATAGATAGATAGATAGATAGAGAGAGAGGGAGAGAGAGAGAAACAAATAGATACTTAACTCACAGTGACAAGGATAATTCAAAGAAAGAAAGAAAGAAAGAAAGAAAGAAAACAGATATTTAACTGACACTGATAAGGATAAGTGATAGATAGATAGATAGATAGAGAGAGAGGGGGAGAGAGAGAGAAACAAATAGATACTTAACACAGTGACAAGGATAATTCAAAGAAAGAAAGAAAGAAAGAAAGTAAAAAGAAAGAAATCTGAGAGATATTTAATTGACACTGTTAAGCATAATAGATAGTTAAACTAGCTAGATGTTAAACTAAGTTCTATTCTAATAGTTTCTTTTCATGCATTTCAAGCCTGTGCAACTCCCTTCCGAATTCCTGCCACATACAATCTTCGAAAATGTAAAGGCAACGTTATTCGCGATCTTCATTCTTTCTGAACTCTCTTCTTTTGTTGGCCTTTCTCCAAACTAAAGTTTTTCTCATTCTCTTTCACGCCTAGTAAACCCTTGCGTCTTAGTGGTTTTATAACCCTTTCTTGCGTTGATATGATTTTAAAAAAATTGTCTATATTTCTTAAATGAGGTATTGCAATTATTAACATTGTTCACCTCTGGTCTTGCCGGGTATTGAACTCACAACTCTTTGGGTAAAATCTCTGGATTCAACCAACGTTTTTTTCCACTGGACGTGGGTATGTTTGATTAAAAAACTCTGCCTATATTTCTTAAATGAGGTATTGCAATCACTTACATTGCCCACCTCTGCTCTTGTCAGGTATTGAACTCACAACTCTTTGGCTAAAATCTCTAGATTCAACCAACGCTTTTACCTACTGGGCCTTGGGTTGAACTGATCAAAAAAATCTGTCTATATTTATTAAATAATGTATTCCAATCATTTACATTGTTCACCTCTGCTTCTGCCAGGTATTGAACTCACAACTCTTTGTGTAAAATCTCTGGATTCAACCAACACTTTTACCTACTGGGCCTTGGGTTGAACTGATTAAAAAAATCTGTCTATATTTATTAAATAATGTATTCCAATCATTTACATTGTTCACCTCTGCTTCTGCCAGGTATTGAACTCACAACTTTTTGAAAAAATCTCTGTATTTAAACAATGCTTTTATCCACTTGACTTTGGGTTGAACTTATTGCAAAGAATAGTGTGAACATATATTCATAGCAACTTCATAATAAAAGCAGTAAATTGTGTTAAAATAACTATATAATAATACTGAACAGCAGTAGCGGACACGTACATTTACTCGTAAATTCACTCGTTTTTTTTTAATACTTATTTTAGTTTTTTAGCGCCAGTCTATAGGGTGAGCTGAAGAATCCTCTTTAAGATTTAGTGGATTTATTTGTTTCAAGGCATGTTTAAACTATTGATCTGAGAAAACCGTTGCATACTGCTCTGATAGACGTTTTTGAGCGGAGACATAGCCATATCGAAGACATCCATATCGAAGTCTAGCTCGGACGAGGCTATTTCAGAAGCTATCGACATCCACCCACTGACATATATACAGTATATAACATCTCTGCATTGATTTTGTTCCTTTTTTTTATTTTTAACTCCTAATTTCTTCACTGCAATATTGACTTGAATGTCAATAATATTGATTGATTCTTCTAAGATTTTTGGAATCATGTTCAAGTCGATTCGAATTTTTGCGCACGCGCAGCTTGAGTAAATTTCAGTAAGAACTGGTCGTAGAAATTTGGCAGAAAGTAAGAAACCTTTCTTTAAATTAGTATTCTACCATTTGCAATTATGTTGGGGGTGGGGACTAATGATTTTTCGAGATTATTTGATATGTTTATCCTATAACAAAATCTGGTAAACGTTTACACATATAAAGCGTCCAATGAAGATCGAACTCACGAAATTAGTTAGCAGGTTACTAAAGATTTACCTATACAGCGTGCGAGTGCTATTTGAGGACATCTTGTTTTAAGTTCACTACACACTCAAATCATTTATAATATTATTCATTTTATTCCAGATAACCGAGTCAGAGGAAGATGTTAACCCAAGAAATCAAAAGAAATGCAGTCATTGTTGCTTTAGCTGCAAAACAGTGATTTAAAAAACAGTAACTTTTTACATGTTGCCAGATCATTTGTTCATAAGTTTCGGTTGGAGATAAAGGTATGCCATGGCAATGTTTCCCCGGTAGCAAAAAGAAAAACAAAATCATTGACAGCGCTCTGTTACCGTAAAAACACACCAGGATTTATACGGAATGTTCAAAACATCAATGATGAGAAACCCGGAAGATCAATGAGGTCCATCGCCAAAGAACTCCAGGTATCAGAGTGGACTATCAGAACCGTGGTACATCAGCACATTCGATATAAGTCATATGTAATGAGGAAACGCCAATTCATATCGGTGAAGACACAGGAAAACCGTCTCATGCGTTCAAAACGGTTGAACAAAGTGAAAAATCCCCACGAACATGGCAGGCATTGGTTTTTCTCTGACGAAAAAAAACTTTGACCAAGATCAGAAAACAAATTGACTGAATGACAGGTGGCTATGTGCATCTTCTTCTGAAGTATCCAGGGTGATGCACACCAAATATCCGGCTACTGTGATGGTTTTAGGAGTTGTGAGCAGTGAAGGTCATGTCATGCCGCCTTACATTTTCTCACAAGGTCTTAGGGTCAATGATACTGGATACATTAATGTTCTTAAAACGGTTGTTAATCCCTGGATAAATAAAGTATGTCTTTCAACAAGACTCTGCATCTTCTCACAAAGCCATTATAACCCAGGATTGGTTATCAGAGAAGTTTTACGATCATGTGACCCCCAACATGTGGCCCCATAACTTGCCATATTTAAATCCTATGGACTATTACGTGTGGAGCGTCGTTGAAAGGGAGACTAATCGACATCCTCATAGTACTATAGCTGCACTGAAGACCAGCATTGTCCAGGTGATGTCCAAAATGAATAGGGACCAATTAATTGCAGCTTGTGGACGGTTTCAAGCCTGAATAGAAGCAGTCATTGAAGCCAAAGTTGGTTTCATAAAATAATTAGATAAAGAAGTATCATGAAGGATATTTGTGTCAGTTTGAATTAAATATATACATTGTTTGCTAAAATATTAGTTCATTTAACATATTAAAAATGTCCTCAAATAGCACTCGCACCCTATATTTTGTAAGTTTATGAGTTTATCTTATATACTATGTAATATTATTGAATCCTGTAAAAGAAGCTAAACTTTAGGAACTGATTGAAAAGACATTATAATTATGTTTGTTCGTCCGTTAATTAGTTGTGATTTTCCAAGCGTAGCTTAGATGTGGCACAAGTCCGAAAGTATGGGGCATCCAGTCAGGATCAAACTCACTATTCAGTCGTAATTGTTCTAGCGAGACAAGCTTGCTAACCATTACACCAGCTCGACGTGCCCATCGTCTGTTAATTAGTTAGACCGCTGGAACATTAGAATGTGCATTATTCCCTGCCATTACGTAATATAAATAATGAACCATTCCATTTTGACTATGAGGAAAGACAGAAGAAAAAGATGGCTCAGAGACGCTTCTGTTTTTAGAGATTAAAAGAAGGTATACATAATAAAAAGAAAGAAAGGGTGACAGAGAATGTAATAACGCATTCATGTTTCTAACTCGTGCTTCAGTGAAATAAAAAAACCTTGTCAGTTATGAATTGTTTCATTTGTACCCTCTTACTTCTTTAAATAATTACCTGAATTCATAATTATATTTTTATTGCAACATAGTTGCCATGGACTTATTCAAACATTAACTTAAGAATTATGATTTATCAGAGAATTTAGATAAAAAAAATCCGTGAGATTTTCATGGGTAGAGCTTGTGAAATATAGATTCAGAAATAACAAGAAAAGAGCAAAATTAAAAAAATATATATATTAATAATGTTTACTTTAATCTACAATAAATATTTTACAATAATAATAATGATCATAAAAACGTTACCATTAAATACCTTTATTTAAAACACTAAACGCTGATTGTAAGCGTGCTGAAGAAGCAATATTTAGCTAATAGGAATCAAAACAGAATTACTTTTAAGTTCTGTGAGCATTTAGGACGTAACTGATCAGAGACCTCCACAATTTCCTATCCCTTGTCGCTCTAAGATATATTGTCCCCCTACAATCTTTTGTAACTCCGTTCTAAAAAATCTCGTTAGGCAGGCTACCCGATATTAATTCCGCCTGCTGGTCTTCAATATATCCTGCGAATGTCAAGTTTTTCAAGCCTTCTTTCCTCATTATTTGTCTCAGAGATTTCGATAGAATTTTAACGATTCTAAGTACAAGTCTATGTTTTGTTAAATGTTTCCTGGAAACCCTCATTGTTTTAACGTGTTGCTTTGACCCCTCTCCATCTCTGATATCATTGTCTGGCATTAACTGATTTAAAAAAAAAATCCTTTCACTCCAAGCAAGGTGGAAATGCTACAAGTACGTAGGAGGTTACAGAGAGTGAAATTGAGAGTAAAAAAGAAACTGAGTATAGAGAGGATTGAGGAAATGGTGAAAGGATTTAAGAAGACAGAAGATGGTGATTGACGTTGCATTTGAATTTTTAAAGATTGTAGTTATCTGGGAAGGAATTAAACGGAAAGGAATTTCACTGGCGGGAAGTGCGAGAAAAGAAGCTGCTAGAGTAGAATGAATAAGGATAAGCTTCCTCCTTGTTTGCATCCTCTCCAAAACCTCATCGTTGCTCACACGCTCGGTCCCTGATATCCTTAGCATCCTTCTGTAGAACCATACTTCCGTTCTCTTCTTCATCTTTGAATTCGTTGTCGTAAAGGAGTACGAATATCACGGAACAGCTATGTATTCTTGTCTTTGTTACCAAAGAAATCATCCTGCTTCGTAATACTCTGCCCAGCTTTTGGAATGCGTTTTTGGCCATCCCAGTACGTCTTTGGATATCAGCGAGGCATTTACCGTCCTCCATCAAAACACTTCCCAGATATTTAAACTTCTGCACCTGTTTGATTTTAGTGTCTCCGACCTACAAATCGCATTTCGGGCTCATCCTTTTGCTGATGACCATACATTCTGTCTTCTTGTAGTTTAAGCTTTATCCTTTCTTCTTGCTCCCCTTCACTACCTTCTGTAGGAGGTTTTGTAGTTTCTTTTCCGTGTATGATATCAGCTCTGTGTCATCTGCGTATCTTATATTATTAAGTAGATAGCATTCCGGGTTCATCCTTTTACTGATGACCATGCATTCTGTCTTCTTGTAGTTTATGCTTAGTCCCTTCTTCTCGCTCTCCTTCACTACCTTCTGTATGTGGTTTTGTAGTTACTTTTCCCTATCTGCTATCAGTACCGTGTCATCTTTGTATCTTATATTATTAATTAAAAGGTATTTCGGACTCATCCTTTTACTGATGACCATGCATTCTGTCTTCTTGTAGTTTATGCTTAGTCCCTTCTTCTCGCTCTCCTTCGCTACCTTCTGTATGTGGTTTTGTAGTTTCTTTTCCCTATCTGCTATCAGTACTGTGTGATCTGCGTATCTTATATTATTAAGTAGATAGCATTTCGGTTTCATCCTTTTACTGATGACCATGCATTCTGTCTTCTTGTAGTTTATGCTTAGTCCCTTCTTCTCGCTCTCCTTCACTACCTTCTGTAGGTGGTTTTGTAGTTTCTTTTCCGTGTATGATATCAGCACTGTGTCATCGGCGTATATTATGTTGGTAAGATTGCGGGCGCCACTGGTGAATCCTGGCGGGATTTCCAGTTCTCTCAGAATTGCCTCGCTGTATAGGTTGAATAAGTCCGGTGAGAAGACACATCCTTGCCTTTCGCCCCTTTCTATTTTTGTATATTCGCTGAACTCATTCTCTATGCGCGTGCATGCCGTTTGCTGCCAGTATAAGTTCTTGGTTTTTCTAATATCTTTCCCAAATATATCAAGGTAGTTGTGCAGTTCCAACGGGTTTTTCAAATTCCCTGTTATTGCTCTTTTCAGTGTTGATAGGGATGGGGGTACTTCCTAACCTTTTGTTTGAATTAATGTGGAACATCAGAATCTTCAATTTGACCTTTTACTTTCTCTTCAAGTTATATTTGCCATCCATTTTAGTTGTTGCCGTTGCTGAAAGTCCTCAAGTGATGTGGTTTCTCTTCTGTTATTTGATACGGCTTTTTGTTTCTGATTCTGTAGCATGAGTCCACAAATTTCAAAGGAGGATGGTCATCGTTTTTAACTAGATGCTTCATCCGTCCGAGGCCGTTTTTAATCAAAGATCTGAGAATATTAATAATATTTTGACCCTGACGATGAGTTTAGGTGAAACCCAAGTAGGTTAACCTGGCTCTTTAGGTTTATATTAGGTTTGCTCTACTTCGTGTATTGAGCACTTTACGTAGTTACTTTTACTTTTACTCGTTTTGGTGTTTTTTTTCTTTGGACTCTGAACTTGGACGATTGTTTTCGCCTCAATTTCATGTTCTTAGTTCTTTCTTTTTTTATTCCTCATTTTTCCTTGGGTACTGGTTTGTTCAACTACAAGCCGAAATACGTAAGGTTTTTCCAAGCGAGTACAACTAATATATATATATATATATATATATATATATATATATATATATATATATATATATATATATATATATATATAAGCATCGATCTGACCAGGCTATTTAAGAATATGGCTGGTTAGTTAAGAACAGGACTGGATTTAAAATTGAAATAGGCGTGTAAAAAATGTAGAATACCAGAAGGTTATAATTTCATTTCACAGATTAAATTAAAACGTTCATATTGCCACTGCATGTATAAAGGGTGTATGGTTCGTATCAACAGGTTGAACTTATATTTTGGTACAAATATCCGTGAATTCCGTCTGAACTGAGTATTGTTTATGTTGAGTATTTTCTTGAATCTGAACTGAATTTTATTCAAGAGGCACGGTGGAATAATGCTCGGATTCAGGAATCGGAGAGAAGTGTTCGAATTTCAGTTCGAATTTCAGTTCGAATTACATTCACAAACGTGCTAATAAAGTTCGGAGAGGAATGAATCCATCTCTTCTCCCCCAGCTATGTGTTAATAACATGACAGATTAGATCATATAGCATTTGTTGTCGGTTAGTCTAGGAGAAAGGAAACTCTAAATTCAAACCATACTGGACTGGGTTGGGCTCCCCCAGACCTTCTACGATTAAGATGATCGGAGTGAAGAAATTAAATATATCGATGCAAAAGTTTTGTTGGGACAGTAGTCTATATAAACAAGAGTCCACCAAACCCAAATAGACACTCATGGGGACGGACCAAGCAGAACGTTGGCTCGGAGTATTCCGCGATTGCATTGTGAGACAGCCGTCGCCAAAGAACACGCCCACAATTCTCGTGGCTAGAGCGTAATCACATATTCACATATGAGAGAAAATTTATTGAGACGTTGCTGTCTGGTTATTTAGCGTTTGCCACTAGATTTCTCAAATCACCATCCGACTTGATGTTTTTTAAATAATAGAGGCATTTTATTCACCAATTTGTCATTATATTCAATAGACCTGTTGTTAGAGTTATCAACAGTGTTATACATTGTATTGAAGAAGTTCTTATTTTAGCCCTAATTCCCGAAGCGGCCCTTGGACGCAAAAAGACAAGTTACCATAGCCGTAAGATAAGAGTTATTCATTTTAACTACGGTACACAACGTACTTAGAGGGGTACACAACGTACTTAGAGGGGTACACACTAGACTTCGCTCTCAATCCCAATATCCTAAGATTTTAGAAACCCGAATCAACACTATAAGGACGGCACACCGGGCCCAAACGAGGAGGGAAAAGAAAGCCGGATGACCCGTAAGGTCGCTAGTACTCAGTTAACTAGCGGAGCTACCGACTGATAAAGAAGAAAACCGATTCCGATTCTGTCTAGTTGATCGAGGAGGAGGGAAAAGAAAGCCGGATGACCCGTAAGGTCGCTAGTACTCAGTTAACTAGCGGAGCTACCGACTGATAAAGAAGAAAACCGATTCCGATTCTGTCTAGTTGATCGATGAAGGTTCTTGCGGGTTAACTCTTGATCATTCCACATAATTTGAATACTATGAGTTACTTCTCTAGCAATCTTTGATAGGATCTGACATAGTTCTTCATTGGGAAAAGGTTTCCAACTTTTATTCAGCGCTGCTATCAATAACCGAAGTCTTCTAAATTATTGTCTCGCGGGACATTTGGTAGTGACAGAAAGAAGTATAGGACGAAAATAAATCCAACCAAGCACAAGATAGGCTAAAAAAAAATGACAAACCCTTTCATAAAACTCCATAAGGATAATAATTTAGTGAGCTGTTTCCATACAAAAAATATTCGACATTCATTGAATGAGCAATTAACTTTATTGTGGGTAGAAATTTTTTTTTTTCTTAAAACTATTATTCAGGAAATCAAGCCTCTTTCTCTAGTATTTATAAGTTTCGTTGCAAACCTTTTGCTTTTAGTAACGTGCAAAGCTAACACCTTCATTATATTATTGTCTTTTCTTCTAGTTACATGGGATACATATTTTTGCAGTACTTGGCAGGGTTAAATGTTTTTTGCATTTGATGAAGAACTTTCTTATAGATTCTGTAGCGCCAGTCTATAAGATCTGATGAAGTGTTGTCTTCTTATGATGCGCCAGATTTTTAGGGTCTGAAGAAGATGTTTTTAATCATTTCACCACAAACAAGGCAATAAAACCACTAAGACGAAAGGAGTTACTGAGTGTTAGAGAATACGAGAAAAATAATATTAAGGAGAGAGAACAATACAAGAACAAGAATTAAGACAGAAGATAACGATTGACATTGCATTTAAATGTTTTAAGATTAAAGTTGGCTGGAAAGCAAGAATCCGGAAGAGCAATCCACAAGCGAGAAGTGCGACAGAAGAGAGTTTTGTATATAAATTGCGATTACATCTATAGCCATTTTAACTGTAAAATTTTGAGACCTTGTCGCCAATCTAATACTGCACTTAAATTCATAAAATCTAGGTACTATAGAGGAAAGTTCATCAGAATAATTGCCATGAAAATATTTATAGAAAACGCACAGGGAAGCTACTTTTTGTTGGTAGGAAACTGACTGAAGCCGAAATGCCAGGTTAGGACAAATAACATTGCAGATTTTGCATTCGGATTTTATCAAGAATCTCTACATCTATAGCAGAAGCACCATCCGAGATGTGGAAGCAATATTCAATGCGAGAACGAATGAGAGACGTATAAATATATAAAATAGATTCTGGTGAGAAAAAATATATCCTACAACACAGTGACCTAACTAGCTGAAGAGTTAGCAATTCTTTTAATATACGTTTTCCACTTCATGTCAACGGAAATCTTTAGTCCAAGAAAGCGTAACGAGTAACTGTTTTGGTGGTTATCATAATTTAGAGGGATTTATTCGTTTTAAACCCTTTCAATCTTTAGTCTAACAAAACGACCGTACACATATGGAAGTTTAAACATTTCTAAACGAATTGGATGATATGCCTGTGATCCATATGAGAGTCTGGAACTGAAGAGCTTATTTAAGAACGTACCGAGTTTCTAGATCAATATTTTGGATTTGTAGCCTCTTACCGTGTTGAACAAAAACAAAACAAGATATAAAGGAAATAGCAAAAAGACAGAATTTATTAAGAGCTAAAAAATGGCAGGGAATTATGGAGAGCCATAACCGCTAACGTCCTGAAGAGTCACGACACATTGAAGAATCCATATTACAATTGTAGTTTCTTCTAATTGTGTTTCACTATATAATGGATAATCTTAGAGCAAAAAGACGATTTCAGATTCCAAAGAATGAATCTTCTATTTTATAAGCTATCATCAAGTCTACTTTATTTTCTAGCTATTCATAATTAATGATTCAGCGTATGCTCCGAAAGTTATACCTCCGATGTTCTTGGCCTATGCAAATTCTTAGCTACAAAACACTATCTTTCCATAGAATCACTACCATTGGCGATGTACGTGTATTTCGGAAGATCATCATTTGGTGACCTGACAGTTGCGCAGTGTCAATGGGAACATGACTTGTCACACACATTTCTGCTAAACGGGGCTCACAGTGTGGTCTCCGTAAATGTTCAGGAAGTACTCGGAAAATATTGTAATGGATGCAACTTCTTTTCAAATGAATGAATTTAATGACGAACACATAACATGTTAGACACCATTTTGCCGGAGGGATATTTGTACGAAAGCAAAAATATAGGGTAATTAAAAAGATGGTTAGACCTTTTCTGTCATAGCAGTACCCATCTCAGACGTCGTTATACGATGTAATAAAATAAGAAGCATATTAGTTTAATAAGCTATCTAAAAGCATGACGTGTATCTCATTATAACTGGGTTTCTGCGTCATAGAAATGTTTATATCATTCAATCTTTATTCTATTCTTTCTTTTTATATGACATGTCCTGTCAGGGCGTAGGCGATCATGGCTTTCCACCTCCCTTTATACGTTGCAGCTCTCAACAAGTTTCTTCCTGCTGCTTCCTCCCCCAGACTACGTCCTGTCATCCACTTGCTTAAGTCCGCCAGGTATGTCAGGCGTTGTTTTCCCTTGTCTCTCTTTCCCGCTATGTGAGTGAGTATCAGATTCTCCAGGCCCTCTTTTCTCATTATGTGTCCCAGAAACATCAGCTGCCTCTTACTGATATTAAGTATAAAGCCCCCTCCTTGTTTGCAGCCTCTCTAAGATCTCATCATTGCTCATACACTCGGTCCGTGATATCCTCAGCATCCTTCTGTAGAATCACACCACTGTCGCTTTGAGTCTCTTCTTCATCTTTGAGGAAATCGTCCAACATTCGCTGCCCTAAAGAACAGATGTCACGTAACAGCTCAATATTTTTTTTCTTTGTTACCAAAGAAATCCTCCTGTTTCGCTGTACTCTGCCCAGCTTTTGGAATGTGTCCTTGGCCATCCAAATACGTCTACGGACCTCAGTGTTGCACTTACCGTCCTCTGTCAAGACGCTTCCGAGATATTTAAACTTCCGCGTCTGCTTGATTCTAGTTTTCCCGACCTGCAAATTGCGTTTGGGGCTCACCCTCTTACTGACGATCATGCGCTCTGTCTTCTTGTAGTTTATGCTTCGTCCCTTCTTCACACTCTCCGTCAGCACCTTCTGTAGGAGATTTTGTAATTTCATTTCCATTTCTGCTATCAGTACTGTGTCATCTGCGTATCTTTTGTTGTTAAGTTTGTGGCTGCCGATGCTAAACGCCGGTAGGGTTTCCTATTCTTTCAGGATTGCCCCGTTGAACAGGTCGGGTGAGATAAACTCAGATGATTAAGGGAAAGACAAATATTATTAAAGACAAACGTGAGGATTGTATACATAAGCACAGTTTTATAGTATGTCAACAAAATATTGTCTTTATTTTCATTTTTCTCCACACATATTAGATTTAGATGTTCCCTTAGAGGTGGTCTAATGGTCAGCAATGTTTTCGCGCTAGATCAATTACGACTGAATAGTGAGTTCGATCTTCACTGGGTGCTCTAAATTTTCGGCCTAATGCCACATTTAAGCGACCCTTTAAAAACCACCATATTTGATTTAGAAGGGCACTTCGACATGGAGTACTTGTTAGCAAGCTTGTCGCGCTAGATCATTTACGGCTGCGAGTAGTGAGTTCGATCCATACTGGGTGCCCCATATTTTCAGCCTTGTGCCGCACATAAGCTATACTTTGAAAATCACCGTATTAGATGGACAGTTTTTATTTAGCGAATGAGTATGGCATCGAGTACAGTGCTGATATATAGAAAGTATCAAAGTTTCTTCTCAGCGTTAAAAGCATTTAAAATTACTTGGAAAGAGATAGAGTAAAGATTAAAAAGAGTAAAGAGATTTTTAAAAATTATATCACCCCAAGCAAGGCGATAAAGCCGCTAACACGAAAGGTTTTATGGAGGGTGAAAGAATATGAGAAACAAACGTTTTAAAAGGGGAGAGGGTAATAAA
Organism: Acanthosepion esculentum; assembly: GCA_964036315.1. Lineage (NCBI taxonomy): Eukaryota > Metazoa > Mollusca > Cephalopoda > Sepiida > Sepiidae > Acanthosepion > Acanthosepion esculentum. The sequence goes on along the minus strand of OZ038482.1, from coordinate 115,911,594 downwards.
AGAATAGGGATTAAAGAGATAGGATTTTACGATTGATATTGCATTTAATTTTTGAAGATCAAAGTTGACAGGAGAGCAATATAATGAAGAGAGTCCCACAAGAGACAAGTACGATAGAAGAGACATTTGATTTATAAACTGCGAATAAATCTATCCATTTCAACTGTAAAATGTTAAGACCTTGCCGCCAATCTAGTACTGCACTTAAATTCATGAAGTCTACAAGCGAAAAGTACGAGAGAAGAATGTTAGCATAGAACTTACCATTGCATGTAGCAATTTCAAGTGCAAATTGATGAGAGCTAACTGACAATCCAGTAAGCATTTTTTTTAAACATTCATTGCCAGGAAGGAAAATATATATTACTTAGTAGTTTAGCTTTCTTTCTAACGACATTTTTCTATCTCTCAATATTATGTTGATTTTCTGGTAGTGAACTTTAGTTACTCCAATACGCCTCAGGTAATTTTGTCCCATTTCTTGTCATCTCTTACTACTCTATCCCGATAGTTAAATGCTTGTATTGGATTGCCTTTGAGGTCCTTAATATATAACTCGCCTTGAGCTGTCAATTATGGCAACAACCATTAACTCTGTCTCGGATATTTCATGAACATAAATAAGTGGATATGGTCTACAACAAAATCAAATTTATCAAGAAAGACTCCAGTCTCGCTCGTGGTCCTTGCAAACCTAACAAACCCTGAATTATTATAGATCTACCAACAGGCTCTAAAATGCTGTATCCAGAACCTCATACTGTTTCTGCCACACATTCACTCCGCTGTCCGATACAGATTCTCATAAACGAAAGGTCGAAAGACTTTTGTCACTTTAGAGCTTTTCCATGGCAAATGTTTTGGCTAACTACATGTCTTAATGCTACTAGTTCAGTGGCTGGCATCCCGTTCCCACCCTTTCACTGTTGAAACTCTTAAATGTAGACGTCTCTTCTACTCCAATAGCTTCATATCTCGCACCTCACTCCCGTGAAACACCCTTCCCTATTCCTCTTTCCCTGACAACTATAATCTCCAACTATTCAAATGTAACGTCAATCGACATCTCCAGTTGGATTGATCTATCCACTATCCTTCTCCACATCCTTTCCTCTATCACTCCTATCTGTTCTCGCTCCAAATCTTCTGTAACCCCTTGCCTTGATCTATCCACTGTCCTTCTCCACATCGTTTCCTCTATCACTCCTATCTGCTCTTGCTCTAAATCCTCTGTAACCCCTTGCGTGCTAGTGGCTTTCAGCCTTGCCCGGGGTGAAAAGCTTAAAAAAATCACCAAAAAAACAAACAAACAAAAAACTAGAACCGTCCATGGCACGTAAACGAATCATCCCTAATCGCTTTGTATACCATTAATAAGGAAATAGTTTGCATTCGGTGAGAGCTACTTCCGCAAAACGCTAATTTGTGGAAGAGAGTTACGAGTGAATTATTTCCAGATCGGAACAATCCTAACTTATTCAAGTTTAAGGTCTACCATTGTTTTCCCGACATATCCTCATAACCTGAACTGCTTATCTACACTTTTTACCTTCATACAACAACACCATTCATTAACACTCTACCTTGAGTGGTTCTTGAGTCTTGTATTGGGTAAATAATAAGTTGAATAAGAGATTTAAACACAACTAGTCCGATTTAGAAAGTCGTTGATTATCTTTCCCTGTCCTGTGCACCTGTTGAGATGCAGTAACCAATGTTAGTATCGATTTTAGTCGATAACTACGAAGCCCCATAGAATATATTGTAGACTGTCCAATGTGTTAGTCATGGACTAAATGACACTAGTGTTAAAGTGTGATGGAAGTTGATGCAAAGGTTCACTTCGTTGGTTACTTATTACGTTTGTTAGTCACTAGGAGTACCATTTTTTAATTAAATCTGGCTATCTGTGTTTTTCATGCGCCGTTGCAATCACTCCAGAATTCTCCTATGATCTGGACAAAAACCTAATGCGCTTACCCTCTCAGTCATTGCCCATTATTTCCCCCAAAACAATCATTTTGATGTCAAAAAATTAGTCAAATCCTTACCGCTCTTATCCCAGTTATACCAACACAGCTACACTACTTCTTTACATATTACGTCACACATTCATCATCAGGCCGGGTCAGTTTATCCAAGTTCAATACAGCGAAAGCATCAAGTTCCTTCAGAAATATATTGTCAGCTTTCTCTGATCAATGGTTAAAAATGGCTTTGTGCGAGAGAAGCCTGTGAGTCCTGACGAAGGCCACACTTCTTCGAAACATGGAATGGTGTTACATAATCACAAACAACGGACTGTACCAAAAATAGAGAAACGACATTGCTTGAGAACTTTCAACCTCAGCAATAGCTAAGATAGAAGAGAAGTGAAAATAATGACATAATCACATTTTGACATTACACACCACTTCAAACAAAAGGTTAGGAAGGAAAACCTCTTCAGTACTGGAAATCGTGATAACATACACTGGACTTGAGAAACCTATTCTCTTAAAAAATTATTTTAAGAGAAAGATTTTATATATTTCAATAGACACCCATACTGGTTACCCGGGCAATGAATGTCGAATGTTTATTTCATCTGGCATTTTAAATTACATAGAATTATTCATGTGCGTATCAATATTTACGAAGCTTATTTATTTGATATTTTTATCCAGGCTGTACTATTTTTTATTATTTTTGTTTATATGGAAGCACACACCTTAAATGCTTAAGTCTAACTTTAAAATCTTTGAAGTTTTAGCAATCAAGTTTTACATTTATTTTTCTTTAAACATTTTGAAATTTTCCTGAGTAAAATGATGCGAATCCTGCTACTACTTCACAGCTCACGTTTCCATGATCAATTCTCCAAAATAGTAATAATAAAAAACATCTTTTTTCTCATTACACATGTGATTTTATACGAATAACTTTTATTCAAGGTGAAACGTGAACTATGAGAATCACAAAAATTGATAAACGTTTTCTTTGTTATATACAAATAACAATGTTATGCTTTTGGCATTCTATATTATGGCCGAAATGTCACTAAAATCATTGGAAAAAGAAATGTCTCGCGATTCAGCAATGTCACGAATTTTGGGTCTGTTAATATAAAAAGAACATGAAGCATACAAAATGTTTTTTTTATTGTCTTTCATTTCTTATTATTCTGAATTTATCGATAACCCGTGACACGAAAAATTAACGTGCAACAAATAAGAATAGCTTCTTTCAGTTTTCCAAATTTACTTTTTGGTCTTATACTGGTTCTTTTGGGTGACAGGTGAACAAAAATGAACTCTTTCAGAAGACTACAAATTTGTCTATCCACATTAAATTCACGTATATTAATGCATCACCACATTTTGTGCACAAAATGCATTTTGTAATAAGTACAAAATTAAACATGTGTTTATCTATATTGCTCATTTCAATAGTTTTTTTTATAAATTTTAATTTTAATTGAAAGCGACGGACAAAGAACAGTTAATAATATTTTTTTTATCAAGTTTTTTTTAAATGTTTTTACGGTTTCCTTTTTATGGGAACTAAAAGAGTGTAGAATCTGTCCGTAGCGAATATTTTCTCAAGCACTTTTCGACCAATTCATTAGACAGTTTCAAGAGGTTTGTTCTTATCACATTTTTAAACCGAGTTCACCACAAGCAAGGCAGTAATGCCACTGAGACACAGGGGCTTACTAGGTGTAGCTGAATTAGAAAAGAGAAACCTTATTAAGGATTTGAAACAAAGCAAGAGTAACCAGCGGGACAGCAGGTAGCGATTGGTATTGCATTCAAATTTTTGAAGATTAGAGTTAACTGGAAAACCTGGACCCAAAAGAGAGTTCCACACGCTAAAAGTGGGAGAAAAAAAATTGTTAGCGTAGAAATTACGGATACATTCAACTTTACGGGGTGGGAAAGTGAGGGAAACCGAGACGCCAGGTCAGGACCGGTAATATTGCTGATTCTTCTTTGGATTTTATCAACATATCTAGATATATAACAGGAGCACAAGACCATCTATGGCAGCAGTATTCTAAGCATGGACGAATGGTAGATTTATATATATGCAAGATAGATTCTGGAGAGAAAAATTGTCTAGCATGACTCAGTGAACCAACTTTCTTTGCAGCTGACTTGGCAATTGATTCAATATAGTCTTTTCACTTCATGTCAGCCGCGAATGTTAACTCGAGAAAATGCAATGAGTCACTCTCCTGGAGATTAGCATCAGTCATGTTGATAGATGGCAGATAGGGGTCTCCCAGATGATTAGTAGAGAGCAGTTTAGTTTTGAACCGGTTCAAATTAACAAACCATCTTTTACCCCAGTTAACAACAGCCTGTAGGTCGTTTTTAACTCATCCGCCAATTTGATCTTATCGAACTGATCAGACTTAGTATCGAGACAAGAGTAAATGCTTCTGTCATCAGCATAGATACCAAGTTGGGAAAAATCATTTTCCTGATTATGTTCTAAATAGTATTATATAAAAATATTGGTAACACCAAGCTGTGCTGGTTAGAGTAGCAACTCCTTGTTGAAGTGTATTTAAAAGATAGCTAACACGTTGTCAAACAGGTTAAGGTTGAGACTTAACTCAAACCACATTACATAAATTGCTTCAATTATATTGAGCCGTCTTTTGCAATTACATGTTCTTAAAATGACAGCGTTTTCTTCAAGGGTTTTTTCTCATAGGAGCAGGTCGTTGTGTATGAGTATTTAAGTGTCTCCTTATGGAACTCAAGTATATCTTTATATAGGTCAATATGATAATCATGATCACATACACATTTAAATATTGTATATATGCAAATCAGATTGTATATATGAAAATATTCAAAACTCACCGTTTGGAGCGTGTAATCTCTTTGAAAACTTTCTTTTGATTTTTAATCATTTTTCGTCTAGAGATGGATATTCATTTAGTGCAAATATTAGCGACGCGGAAAAAAGAACTCAGGAAGTGTTGAGTCTTGACTCAATGTTGAATCTCGCCTATTGCATGGAATAATAATGCAACACAAAATGTACTTAGAACAAAGAATGTATTATAACAAGAAAGTGTACACAATAAGTACATATAGTATTTCTGTATATTTCTGGGAAGACGTTCCTGGAGAATGTGTTGACTAGTCGCAGTCGATCAGAGTCTCTAGTTGGATCTCGTGATTCCTATCTCTCGTCTTCCGGTATCAACCATTATTTATATAGTTGGTAGTCACCTATGCAGATTAGGTGGATCCCACCACAACAGGAAGTCAATTTCAAAAGGCGGGCCCTTGGGAAAGATATGTATCCATTACTTCTCCCTTGAGCTACAGGTTAAATCGCGTGAATGGCTTGGATTTCTTGACGACCATTTTTTGAGAAGGGAAAGTGAAGTAAAAATCAGCTTGAAGTCTATGGGGGGCCGTCAGTTTAACCTAGGAACAATTCTGCTGCTATTATCGCTCACATGTGGTGTTCAACTGTCCTAATCGAGTACAAAGCTCGTAATTATTATTCTACTGACTGGTGTATACTTTAAAATACAATTCCTCCTTCAGTATATATTTAGTCAGAATGATAGATTTAAGTCTTGTGTTACTGAAAAATATACCTAATACAAGTAATTATAATAACATTTTATTAGTGAAAATCCGAAGTTAGCAATGCAAAGTAAGTCCGAAGTAAACGAAATCCCGAAAGACCGAAGTAAACGCAACACTCAAAGTCAACGCAAAACCGAAGGTCTAAAATAAACGCATCGCCGAAACTCCGACGTCAAGGAAAAACCGAATGTCCGAAGTAAACGAAAGCCCGAAATAAACGCAACACCGAATTTCGGAAATAAATGAAACACCAAAAGTCTGAAGTAAATGTAACACCGAAAATCCCGAAGTCAACGAAACGCTGAAGGTCTGAAATAAATGAAACGCTGAAGGTTTCAAATAAATGAAACACTGGAGGTCCAAAAGCCCGAAGTAAACGCAACACCGAACGTTCGAAATCAACGAAAAGCCGCAAGTCCGTTAGTACAATATCGAAAATCGAAGGCCAACGAAATATCGATAGTCTGAAGTTAACGAAATCTATAATGGAGCCTTTCATGAACAAACAAAGATTAATTATAACAAGACTTCAGCTGTAGCAACAGTAAGAAAAGGCAGGGGAACGTCGTCAATAGCAGGCAAGGAAGAAGAATGCTAGGTTTAAGGCTCACCATTTACATTATTCGGACTATTGTCCTCATCTTTGTCTTCATATTTAGATGCAATCCACTATTATCTCTAGGTGCAAATATGAACCTTGACCTTAGAGCCTTAAACTTGTCTATATTTCTGCGTCATGTGTCCTCAATGACACATGACACGGTGGATAAATGAGTTAAGTTAGATCCAGTGACAGGACCCAAAGAGTTGTGAGTTCAATACCCGGTTAAGGCAGTGGAGAACTTGGATAGGGGAATTAAAAGGAGATAACTAATAAGTGACATCCATTAAACATGGCACGTGGAACTAGAACAGTCTACTCCAGTGAGCGAAATAAAGGGTTCAGTTCGACATTCCAACCACCTGAAACAGACCGGAGCGTACAACGGCCGAAATGTTATAATAAATATGACGACAAATATGAGGATAATAGTCCGAATAATGTAAATAGTGTACGTAATACCTCATCTCAGAAATATAGACAGGTTTAAGGCTCTAAGTTCAAGGTTTAGGTTTACACCTAGAGATAATAGTGGATTACATTTTTGGTTCACGAATTTATTGACAGTAATTGTAAGATAAATTTCTGGACAGAGTAGTAAATAGGACGGGCAATAAAGGAGTAGTACACAGTGTGATTTCCCTAGATATGGACAGAGAAACGATAACAATATATCCCCATAGATTACATATAGAGTTAATTTCGAAATTTCCTGAACTTTACGCAGATAGACAGACACCGGAAGAAGGCCGGAGGGTACAACTTCCGAAAAGTTGTGATATTAACAAAAAAGATGAGGACGTTTGTACGAATGTAAAAAATATTTTTTCTTTTTTATGATTTCGCCACGAACAAGGCAATAAAGCCACTAAGATGCCAATGGGTTATACTGTGAAGGAAACTGAAAAAAAAACATTTCTGAGAAGAAACGAAAATCAAAGGAACATATTTCAGGGAGATAGAATATGACGATTGGTATTGCATTTAAATTTCTGAAGACCATAATTGACATGAAAGAAAAGAAGTGCGAGAGAATAATCTATTAGAATAGAACTTGCAGTTGCATCTAGCAATTACAACAGTAAAATAATGAAACCTAACTGCCAATCAAGTACTACGTTTAGATTCATGAAATCGAGGTACCAAAAAAAGAAAGCTCATTGGGATAATTGCAAAATCAGAACAATCATATAAAACAATTATTTTTGCATAATAAGGCAATTATTGTTTTATTCAAAACGTGTAAATATATATATAATATATATATAAACCATTTTGCATACTTTGATATTAAAGATTCTTTTTAAAATGGCCCGTGATTCAAAAGAGATAGAAATGGTATGAGAAAAATGGTGATACGTGTGACATGATATGTTAGTCTAATAATAAATGATTGTATTCTGCCTTTGCCTTGTTGATTGCATGTGTAATAGACTTAAAGACTGACTGATAGCAGAGCGTCTGCATTCTCGCAATCTCGAAAAATGCCTGGAGTTAAAGACCATATTCATGGTCTTATTAGAATTTGAACTGATGAGAAGTAATTCGCAAGAAAGTTACTCGAGGAAATATAACTACGTTTTATTCTCTTAATCAAATACAGGTTGGGGAAGTGTGAGTATTCTTTTAGTAAATAAAGAAAAAGATAAATATTGGTTAATGTAGTAGTAACTGACAGAAGAAGAAGAAGAAGAAGAAGAAGAAGAAGAAGAAGAAGAAGAAGAAGAAGAAGTGGAGGAGGAGGATATGAACAGAAAAAGTATGAGAAAAGGAGAAGGAAAAAAGAAGTGGAAGAGTAGGAGGAGGAGAAGAAGAAGAATAGCAAGTTAAGAAGAAGAAGTAGAAGAAGAAGAAGAAGAAGAATAAGAGAAGGAGGCGGGGAGTAGTAGTAGTAGTAGTAGTAGTAGTAGTAGTAGTAGTAGTAGTAGTAGTAGTAGAAGAATAGCAAGTTAAGAAGAAGAAGAAGAAGAAGAAGAAGAAGAAGAAGAAGAAGAAGAAGAAGAAGAAGAAGAAGAAGAAGAAGAAGAAGAAGAAGAGCAGGAAGCGAGGAGGAGGAGAAGAAAATAGGACGATGAGAAAAAGGATGAGGAGAAAGAGGAGGGGGAAGAATAAAGAGAAGGAAATGAAAAGAAGACGAAGAAGGAGGAGGAGAAGATGAAGACGATGAGAAAAAGGATGAGGAGACAGAGGAGGAGGAGTAAAAGAAGGAGGAGGAAGAATAAGGAGAAGGAAATGAAAAGAAGAAGAAGAAGCAGCACAGGATAAGAAAAAAAGGAGGAGAAAGAGAAGAAAAAAGAGATAAAGAAAATGAAAGGAAGAAGAGAATAAGTAGAAGAGTAAAGCGAAGAATAAGAAGAAGGCAAAGAAGAAGAGAAAAAGAAAAGAAGTCGAAGGGCAGAAATAGAGGATAAGAAAAAAGGAGGAAGAGGAGGAAGAAGAGGAAGAGGAGAAGATGAAGAGGAAGAGAAGCAAAAGAAGAAGAACAAAAGGAAAAATCAACAAGAAAAAAAACAAGAACGACAAGAACAAAAACAGCAACAACTAAGGGAAAAAGGTAGAAACTTATTGTCCAAGCGGGGAATAAAAAAAAGCGAAAATGGAAAAAAGTTGCATTACGGCTAATAAAAAAGAGATGCAAGCGAGAGAGAACGCAAATAATGGGAAGTAGAATAAGGAAGAAATACAAGGAAGGAAAATACTTTTAAAGAGAAGAAAGAAAACTAACAAAAAGAAACTGGTAAAGCAAATGCAAAAAAGTAAAGGGAAATGTCAAGGAGAAAAAAGTCAAAGAGAAATAAACGAAAAAGTGAAAAACTATGAAGTTATTAAAAAGAAAAGGTGATGATAAAAGTGGAAAAAAAGGCAAGAAGAAAAAAAACGAGAAAGGAGATAAAAAGAGAAAAATGGGAAAGGAACGAGAAGATAAAAATGGGAAAAACCGAAAAGGAGATAAAAATAGAAAAACGGGAAAAGAGATAAAAGGAGAAAAATGGGAAACGGAGAAGGAGATAAAAATGGGAAAACGAAAGACGAGAGAAAAAAAATGAGAAAATGGGAAAGCAGAAAATGAGATGAAAAGAGAAAAATGGGAAAAGAACGAGAAGATAAAAATGGGAAAACGGAAAATGAGATAAAAAGAGAAAAAATTAGAAAACGTGAAAAGAAATAAAAAGAGAAAAATGGGAAAGTGTGTCACAAGGTGTGTCACAAGGCCAATTTTTAAAGTGAGTTATCCGAGCCCGTAGGCTCGGGCAAATTTTCCCTATAGACCACGTAAAACGGAGTCAGTTTCCCGAGACGAGACTTTTCCTTTCGAGCATAGCCTCGTCTGGAGGATACACTCTGATATGTGCCAGTAGTATAATGGTTAGCAAGCATGTTTCCCTAGATAATATTACGACTGAATAGTGAATTTGATTCGCACTTTGTGCCCCATACCTTTGGATATGTGCCACATCTAAGCAACCCTTAGAAAATCACCATAATTAGCTCTTGTTAAACTTAATGCTCACGGTGCCATATTAAGGCTAAGAAAGATAGGCAGAGATCCATTTATTTCACGAGTTTGTATGAACAGATTTAGCAAAAGGAAAAAAAACTACCGAGATCGACACGAAATAGGAAGTTGTGGAGATCCATGATCGCCTACCTCCTGAAGAGACAAAAAAAGAACGCTAAGGTGCCTTATAGGCTTGTGAGACTTTTGTTGAATGATGGATTTAGGCCGCGAATGAGAGCGAGAAGAAGGGACTAAGCATAAACTATAAGACAGAATGCATGGTCATCAGTAAAAGGAGGAGCCCAAAATGTGATTTGAAGGTTGGAGAAACTAAAATCAAGCCTGTGCGGAAGTTTAAATATCTGAGGACGGCAAGTGCGACACTGAGATCCGTTGATGTAGTGAGATGGCCAAGGACGCATTCCAAAAGCTGGGCAGAGTATTGCGATACAGGAGGATCTCTTTGGTAACAAAGAGTACTGAGCTGATGTGTCATATCTGTCTTCCTTTAAGGCAACAAATGCTGGACGGTCTCCTCAAAGATGAAGAAGAGACTCAAGGCAAGGGAGGTATGGTTCTACAGAAGGATGCTCAAGATATCATGGGGCGTGTGAGCAAAAATGAGTTTTGGAGAGGATGCAAACAAGGAAGGGGCTTCTACTTAACATCAGGAAGAGGCAGATTAAGTTTCTGGGACACGTAATGAGAAAGGAGGGCTTGGAGAATTTGATACTCACACGTCGAATAGCGGGAAAAAGAGACAAGGGAAAAGTAATGTATGACATACCTGGCGGGCTTCAGCAAGTGGGTGACAGAACGTAGTCTAATGGAGGTGGCAGAGGGACGGAACTTATTGAAAGCTACAAGGGACAGGGGTGAAGTGGAGAGCCATGATCGCCTACTTCCTGAAAGGACACGGCATATAAAAAGAAAGTCCATAATAATTAACTACATTGTAAGGATATTAATACTGTAATGATGTGATTTAAAATAAGAAAAAAATGAGGTTATGTTAAAGAGAAAAGAGAATGTCCATTATTTACATTATTCGGACTATCGTTCTCATATTTGTTGCCATATTTATTACAACGTTTCGGCCGTTGTACACTCCGGCCTTCTTCAAGTGGTTGGAATGTCGAACTGATCCCTTTATTTAGCTCACTGGGGTAGACTGTTCTAGTTCCACGTGCCATGTTTAATTGATGTCAGTTATCTCCTGTTAATTTCCCTCTGAAAGTTCTCCACTGCCTTAGCTGGGTATTGAACTCACACTCTTTGGGTCCTGTCACTTGATCTAACTAACGCCTTTATCCACTGTCTGACCCCAGTGACCGAAATAAAGGGTTCAGTTCGACATTCCAACCAACTGAAGAAGGTCGGAGCGTACAACGGCCGAAACGTTGTGATAAATATGGCGTCAAAGATGAGGACAATAGTCCGATTAATGTAAATAATGTACATAATACCTCATCTCAGAAATATAGACAGATACAAAAGAGAATGCTATCTAGATGTTCGCTTTTCGAACGTGCTCGCGAACAGATAAGCAACAAGAATATATTTTTTATTGCCCTGAAGTCACCTGAATTACCGAAGCAGTAATGTTCGTGATATTACTGACGGTAGATGGGGGCAATATCTTAACTAATGAAAAGCACGCTTCTGCAAATAAAAGATGATAATAGTGATAAAAATAATTACATTGAAAAGTGGAACAATGCGAAGAATGCTTGCCTGTGGTAATGGTAACTGTTGATTGTGGACACGTATTGAGAAGAAATTTGTGAAGATATAGATAGATGATAAGAATAATATGTAAAAAGAAAAGACAGTTAGAGATGACGGGTTTTGATTACATATTACAAGCTAAGTTTGGGCCCTGAAGTTATCTAATAATCACCAGAGAATCGACATAAGATATGCGCTTAAAACTAATAGAAAAAAAAGAACTTGAAGATAATTGCACGGATGACTAGCCACAAGGGACAAATGGGATTCTGCTTTTTGTCTTCTGTACCACCTGCATGGATATCAGTAAGACCTCTTAAAAACAAATATACGATGGCGAATGAAACACAGAGTGGAGCTTGAGGCCGTCGAGCAACATTGTGCCTAGTCAGTACCTAGATGGGTGACCGCTTGGGAATAGCAAGTGCGTTAAGCTTGGGTGTATGGGCGGGGTATCTGCTCGGAATTAAAAATCAGAAAACCGACTTTCAATTCCAGTCAGGTTCGTTGTATTCACTTACGCGCAAATAACTTTGGGAGGTGCATAAATCCACCTATTCTCTCCCCAGCTATGGATTAATTAGTGGTACGTTTTATCAGTAAATCATTATTATCACCAAAAAATTCTTAAAATGTAAAATATTTTCTTGTTTTAAATAACCTGTAAAAGATCGATAAGCCGTAAAGATAAATCAATAAATCAATAAATAGAGAACGTCTGTATAGTTCTGCTTGTAGTTTAGCGGCATATCAATACCTCATGCCGATATCTAAATATTTTGATTGGTTTGGTTTGGTTGATTTTGTTAGCGGCATGTCAACACGTTTATGGGTTATTTCATACCGAAATCTAAATATTTTGAACACTACTTTTTGGTTTCAACTAAATATATTTTGAACGCAACTGTGTGCCTTCAACTACAGATAAAATGTATTGTAGGTAATTTTACTATAAACAGGTATATTTTTATACTTTCATAGTTGGGATACTCACAGGTGCTACTAACCCGGGTCGAAGTGGACCTGGGAACAACAGCAACTAAGAGGCGGTTCCACGCTAATCAAAACCTTCAATCTCCCAATCAGAGGCCTTGCTACCTGGTGTAGTTCATGTTCATACACAAGATTATGTAGCGATTCTACGAATAGTGTCTTCTCATTGAATTGATTTAAGCATTACGCTGCGGCGATTCAGGATTCATATTGGCGGGCACAAACCTAATAAAAGATATGCAGATAATACTGCGACAGACATAGAAAGAAAAAGGCGGGAACTCCGACACAAGAGTCGTAAAGAAAGTGTGAAAAAAGGAATAAATATCAATTGTAAGAAAACATAATTTATGCTTATAAACAAGAGGAACAGACCAAGATGCGAGGTACGAATTTGAGATACCAAAATAAAGCAAGTATGAAAATAAAGCAAGTACGGAAATCTGAAGATAGATTGGAATAATGAAAGGTGCCTTCCAAAAACTAAACAAAGTATAAACAAGCACGAAAATTTCGTTAGAAACTGTGACTGCTGGACAGTCTCATCACAGATGAAGAAGAGATCTGAAGCTACAGAAATGAAGTTCTACAGTTGGAGACTGAGAATACCATGGACTGAATATACGTGTAACAACGAAGTTTTAAGGAAAATGAAAACAAAAAGGGAATTTCTAATTTAAAAACTCCTCCTTGTACACATGATCTGTCCATGGTATTCTTATCATTCATCAATAGAGCCATATATTTGTCGCCTCAAGTCTCTTCTTTGATTGCAAGGGGATTGTCTTGCATTCTCTGGCATGTAGAAGATTACTTATTACATAGTAGTTCGGTACTTTTTAAATGATATTCTAACACGTTTTAGTAATTTGCTTAGTTATTAGAAGTTATCTTAATTCCTAATATGACTGTTTATTAATAAATTTAGAGAGTAAATACCACACACACACACACACACACACACATACACACACACACACACACACACACATATATATATATATATATATATATAAATATATATATATATATATATATATATATATATATATATATATATATATATTGGTTGGTTGATTGGACTGATGTGAGTTTGTGACCCTGGGTTTCACGCTTTTGCGATCGTTAGACAAACTGATTAATTTTTGAATAATTATGGATTTATGTAGGTTGCGTGTATTGGTGCTATTAGGGAAGTGGGAGGGAAATCGTCGTCGTGATGTCACTCATGCTAACGGAAACATACATGTATATCCGTACGCCCATTGAGGTACGCAGAACACATACACACGCGCTCGCCCACTGGGGCTCACACAAGCATAAACATATGTGGACAGTATGGGACTTGACATATGTATGTATATGTGTGCTGTTGTCTACATACATACGCATTTGATTGTTGAATTTCAATGATGGGATGTGTAGCCATTTTTCTCTTGACTGTAGCCATGTCAACAATCAAACCATTTCTCTATTTTTCCGCTGAATAATATTTTCAAATAAGTACCGCACATATAATATATAAATAATAATATATATATTACACACACACACACACAAGCAAACACACACATACATTTATATTTATATACACACTTTTCACACACACACACACACACATTTCCCACACACACACATACATTTATATTTATATACACACTTTTCACCCACACACACACTTTTCACCCACACACACACACACATACATTTATATTTATATACACACTTTTCACCCACACACACACTTTTCACACACACATACACACACATACATTTATATGTATATACACACTTTTCACACACACACACTTTTCACACACACACACTTTTCACACACACACACATACTCACACACACACATACACACACATATATATATATATATATATATATATATATATATATATATATATATATATGTATGTATATATACATTTCTAAAGAATTAATGGATTTTACTTTTTAAACTGACATGTTTCTGTTGCCTTAAACCTTATTTTAGTGGGTACACTTTTTCTTAAGTCTGCAGACCGGTAGATTAAATGAAATACGGTTTGAAATAAACGGACAGTCTACTCAAATACGTCTGTCTACTTAAAAGTGAACAAATATTAATGTAAATAAATATAAATAAATGTAAATAAATAAAAAATAAATATAAAAAAATAATAGTAAAATTAAATAAATAAATATTATATACATATATAAACATATGTAAAAAACACTGTCTATATCTCTGAGATGAGGTATTATGATAACTTGCATTATTTACATTATTCGGACTGTTATCCTCATTGTTATTGCCATATTTACAAAGTTTCAGCCGTTGTACGCCCCGGCATTCTTCAGGTGATTGGAATTTCGAACCGAACCCTTTATTTCGTCCACCGGAGTAGATTGTTTTTAGTTCTACGTGCCTTGCATCTTCCGGATGTCTAAGTTATTTTCCTTTAATTCAACTCGCAAGTTTTGGTTCACCACTGCTGTGGCCTGGATCTAACTAACGTCTTTATCTACTGGGCCTCAAGGACACACGGGAAATAACTCAGATATCCGGGAGAGGCATATCACAGTGAACGAAATAAATGGTTCGATTTGAAATTCCAATTATCTAAAGAAGGCCAGAGCGTACAAAAGCCGAAACGTTGTGAATAGGGCAATGAAGATGAGGATAACAATCTGAATAATGTAAGTAAAAAAAAAAACACAATTTTCACTATATATCAAAAATGTAAGTATAATTTAAATACAAATAAAAGGTGTTTCATTAAGACGGATTATATATAAGGGTGTTTCATTAAGACGGATCAAAGTCAGCAATAAATACATCACTGTTATTGGTGAAAATTTATTTATTTCTCTATTGGATCTGGCAGATAAGTAATTATAAATATATTACTGTGCAATGATATGTAGGATTCTGAGGAAATATGCTGTTCGTCATCAGTATCCCTTACGTTATTTTACTAGGAATGATATGGCAATTTTATAAAGTAAAAACGAGCAATTCTTTTTCGTTCGACTAATTACTTGCTATTTGGAATCTGGTTCGTGGCCTTCTCATCTCCGTTTATAAAATCTCCAAGAAGCTGTTGCTAAGCTCGTCAGAGGTTTTCGATTGGTGTATTACTAAGCGAGTCCACAGTTCTACTGAATATGATTTATCGTTGAATTCCCTTTTTAATAATCAGTCGCAGAGATCTGTATGAAGGAAACTTTCAAAGGAAAACCACTTGACATATCTGTAGAACGAACGTCCATTTAGCCAATGAGCTGGAAAGCCAGCGCGACTTTCTGGGGGTAATTCTACCGTTCTATAACATAGAAAAGATGTGGTTGGATAAGTTATGCTGCAGACCTGAATAATAATTTCAAATTATTTTATCTAACTTTTGATATTCTTACCACATTTAATCTGAAGTTCGATGCAAAATTTCTGCAAATATTTTGAATTGGTAGAAACGTTACTTCAGGTCAAGATCTTTTCACGCGTTTTCTTTATCTTTTTATGACCACTGCTTCATATTCGAAATGTGTGGCTTCTTTACGAAATCCATTTTCATAGCTCATTATTATAAATAATATATTTTCTATTAATATTTGAAATACAGTTTATTTGACTTAGGTTATGAGATTTTATTTCGACTTTTGATTCATGATGCCATTGTACGTAGCATAGAAGGCATTTGTGTTGATGTATGCATTTGGAAACGTACTCTGATCTTTTATTTGGAAATTTATCATTTTCTGGAAAAGTGATTAGCGTTAATTTTATCCTCTAGAAACATGTTTCATTGTGTTTTGGGTTTTTCATTTCCCATATATATTTTGAGAGAATGAAACTATTTACATATTTTTGGTTGTTAAATGATGTTTGTGTGACGAGCTTCTCTGTTTCCAATGTCGTAATCTCCTGTTATTTATACTGTAGCTTGGTATAGCATGTTAGTTTGTAGGCAATTACAGTTTAGCGGAGATTCTTATTTTCTTTTGCTGTCACAGTTGGAAATTGTGTGTTTGCTGTGCCCTGGAGAATTTTTTTATTTGTAATATGTTTTCGATACAAATATAGTTACGTTTTAAAGTATTTCTGTTAAACATTTTATGCAATTTTCTTGATTTTGTGAAAAGTTTGATGACTATTTTACATGTACTTCTTAATTTATATGATAGATTTAAAATCATAGGATTTTTATGTTTTTCTTAGATATTTTCTGTTGGAGTTAAATGGACTTGTAGGACTCTTTTATAAATGTTTTCAGCTTTGCTGAATATATTTTCGCTTGACTTGTACGATAATCTGTGGTTAATACAGTATAGGTTTTCTTTGATTATGTTGATTGAAGTTTTGGAAGAAGTGTGCATATAATGTGAATTGTCGTTTTTTGTTCAGTTTCCGCAAGTTGACTCATACAACTTGGGTTTTACTTCAAAAACATATTTAAAATGTTATATTACGTATTTTAGGTTGTGAAATTGTTATACAGTCAGATTTACAACCGTTCACATGTCTGGGACCGGTCTGAAATTATTATGCATATCATCAAAAAGGGCTGAGCCAATTTTTTGTCAAATGTATGCTAGTCCATTTCTACCCTTGTTAAAATTTAGAACTTTTCAGTCACTTTTGACAACTATTCTTTGAAATGTTTGGACTTTATGAGAATAGACTGCCTGAAGATATTATGCAGATTATTTTAATACTTCTAAAATCTAATAAATACTAATTTTCTTTTAATTCAAGAATATATATATACTGGACTCTCCCGATCTTTTCCCCGACGTGTCAGGGTTAAGCAATACAGTTCCTAGGCACTGACAGCCAGATACCTGCACATATGATTTGATTATAGTATGGAAGGCTTTGTGCAGAACCAACCACACTTTTTGAATAGCCGAATATCGAGATCTGGTGCACAATGTGCCACAAGGCCCCCAAACGGCCCTCTGCAGGTTTTGATTTCAGAGTTGTCCTTGTGGTGTTGGACTGAAATATAGGGGGCGGGTAATAATTTTTGTTTCAATTTTGCATGCTCTAAATCGTATGGAGCGCTCTTCATTATTAGCTTTTCTGTAGTTTTATCCAACCAGTTGGCACTGTTTCATTCACACACACACACACACACACACACACACACACACACACACACACACACACACACACACATATATATATATATATATATATATATATATATATATATTGAAATAAAGGGAATGGGAATAAATTACCAATGTTGAAAACACAAAATAACAGTTTCACTGAGATCAAGTGAGTTTGTCAGAGATCAGCGAATTATTATGAAATTTGTTGAAAATGTAAATAAATTGATAACTAGAAGCAAAGGAGATGGTTTTAATAACTTGTATCCTAAGAATGTTAGATAAAGCGAGCTAAAGCGAAATAATCACCTTTAACCAACGCACAGATCTTTGAACAGGTTAGAAATCAAGGGAATTGAAACAAAGGTTGTAAAATACTTTCAGGAATTGGCTTCTATTAATACACTTCCTAGGCAGCAAACTCCCAGTAAAGCAAATATTATAAAGCTTCAGAATTGGGCTAAGAATTACTTTAAAATTGCCTTTCTCAAGTACACATGGCGCAGTGGATAAATGAGTTAAGTTAGATCCAGTGACAGGACCCAAAGAGTTGTGAGTTCAATACCCGGTTAAGGCAATGGAGAACTTGGGGAGGGGAATTAACAGGATATAACTAATAACTGATATCCATTAAACATGGCACGTGGAACTAGAACAGTCTACCTCAGTGATCGAAATAAAGGGTTCAGTTCGACATTCCAACCACCTGAAAAAGACCGGGGTGTACAACGGCCGAAACGTTGTAATAAATATGGTGACAAAGATGAGGACAATAGTCCGAATTATATAAATAGTGTATATAATATATCATCTCAGAAAAAAAGACAGATTCTCAAAGATTTATATAGGTTTGATGGCTGTTCCAAGTGTTGATTAATTGTAGACGATTTTATATACTGTTATTTAAACAAAAAGGGATTTTAACCTCAGACAGCAACTTTTAGATTAATATTAAGCCCAGTACTGTTTTCTTTGATTCTAACGAAGTTTTTCTGTTTATCCTCTGCTTAGCTTTTCGAACGCATCTTTGGCTATACTAATACGTCTTTGGATTTCAGTGTTACACTTTTCATACGCTGGTTAAAACATTTCCCAGATAGTTAAATTTTTGTACTTGTTTGATTTTGGTATCTACGATTTGCATTTTGCATTCTGGGCTCACCCTTTTCCTGAAAAAAAAAAGGATAATTTAGATTTACTATATAATGAAAAAACTTAACATACAAGAAAAAAAATTAGTTTGAACACTACATATAACATTTGTTTTTGTTCTGTTGTAAGCTACTAAATTTCTATCCTTTGCTTTTGTTTCAAATAACTGTAACAAAGATCACACAATTAAATAAACTATAACAAGATTCCTACTTTTTCGTGGGACACCCTGTACTTAAAAAAATAACCCAAGCTTTGATTTGACGTTTAAATAGATCGTTTAAAATTTGACGAATTTTTAAAAGTAAAATCGAGTGATTGAATTTTATGTTATTTGCATAAAAATTTCAGATAAGTTGTATTTACTTATGTATATCATAGACGATAATAGAGTTCTATAAATTATAGACCATTCTTAGTGAGCTTCGCTACAATATATAGACAACAATAGAGTTCTATAAATTATAGAACATTCTTAGTGAGCTTCGCTACAATATATAGACAATAATAGAGTTCTATAAATTATAGGACATTCTTAGTGAGATTCGCTACAATATATAGACAATAATAGAGTTCTATAAATTATAGGACATTCTTAGTGAGCTTCGCTACAATATATAGACAATAATAGAGTTCTATAAATTATAGGACATTCTTAGTGAGCTTCGCTACAATATATAGACAATAATAGAGTTCTATAAATTATAGGACATTCTTAGTGAGCTTCGCTACAATATATAGACAATAATAGAGTTCTATAAATTATAGAACATTCTTAGTGAGCTTTGGTACAGTAGGAATTAAGCTACCTTTTTGTTCTTTGAAGGTCCATAGGAATTGTAGCAAACAATTTCCAATTCCAGACTTATAATTCCATATTTACATTGTTAATCTTTTATTTAAATTTCGATAGGAACTAAAATGAAAATTAAATTGATCCAAGTCAATATAGGTTTGTAACAGTTGAAATAATCTAATAGGCGTCTTCATTTTCTGATACAGTTAATAATGGAGATTGTTTCTTGGCCAATCGTTGACTGCTTTCTTTCAGCAATAGACAGTAATCGCAACTTGAAATCAAATTGAAATCCGTCCCGATAGAGAAACAACCACTTAACACAACGGCTTCAAGGAGCAATAGATTTCAACGTATCTTGGGTCTTCTTTTATAAGCCTTGGCGCTTCGGGACATGGGCGAACATGGCTCTCGAAAATCTATTAATTGTTGCTGGAATTAGCTATTAAAGCTTTATGCTTATCCCTCTTAAACCATATTCTGAAATCCATTCTCCACGTCTTATTTTATGTAATGTACTTCGTGAGCGATCATGTTTCTCGTTAATTGTTCAACTGCAAGCAAGGGGATAATGTCACTAAGACGCAAAATGTTACTGGGAATGAAACACAATGAAAAGACTTTAGGTTTTAGGAAAACAGAATGTGACGTTTGGCGTTGGTCTTAAATTTTTAAAGATTGCAGGCAGCAGGGGAACATGAAATTGGAAGGGAGTTCCACAGGCGAGATGCGCGAGAAAAGAAACTCCATGAACAAAACATATCGCGTCTAGCTATTTCAACAGTAAAACGGTAAGACCTAGTTGCCAATCTAGTACTAACGTTCATGTACTCGTGGCACTAAAGGAGAAAGCTGATCAGAAAAAAAACTGCCATGAAAATATTTCTTTATTTTTTCTGAAGCAGTAAAAATAGTATAAAGTGAAGTTTCCGGGGAATTTTAAATATGCTCTTCGTCAGTAATATTTGGAATTCAATTTCAGTATTTTCTATCTCCTTACTTAGGTGTTTCTCTTCAAATATTCGAGTAAAATATCGTTTGCCGCCCTAAAGTCATGCACTCAAGCATCCCACTTAAACTTGTTCGCATGTTTTTATTATATCAAAAAGGCATTTTAAAAAGAAATTTCGACGAATAAATGTATCCCGAAGCCTAAAGTCTTCATGTGTCTTACGTTTTAATAAATTCAGAGTAGTTTACCGATGTAAAGAAAAGAATTTGATGCTGTGGGATATTTGCTGGAGAATCAAGTGTTGGTTAAAAGGAAAAGAAGCGGAAATAAAAAGCCAAAAAAATCCTGACAATAGAAAGTTTTCACCACCTTTTTCACAAGTAGTTGAATCAGTGAAGAGTTTTAACAAATAAAAGCTGTTAATGTGTGACATTTCATTTCTTATCGACCTTTGCGACAACAGATTTTCCCTAACAGGTCATATTTATGCAAGTCATTCGCGTTCTAGCTCTGGCACAACAAACTTTATAATACATTTGAATTTTTTTTAATTATCTTACCCCAAGCATATCTCACCTGGCTAATATAACGGTTCATTTCTAAACTGAACCGTTGGCTCTTATACGTTGAAATCGAGTGTACGCCCTCATCCTCTTTCTTTCTTTCTTTCTCTCTCTCTCTCTCTCTCTCACTCTCTCTCTCTCTCTCTCTCTATATATATATATATATATATTAAAGAGAAGAGAGAAACTGCAAACATTTTTGTTTATAATGTGGATTTTTTAAAAATATATATCATATCTTATTTTCCATATTTTTGCTACACGACTTTCCTGTCTCGTGACCTTCTTCAGGCAACGAGTGGTTGTTTTCACATATTGTTAAAAGGAATTAATTTTCCTTATGTTTTCCGAAGGTTTAACCATTTTCTTGTAGTGAATTGCATTACTATTACACACAAATGACAATAATTAAACATCGGAAAACATGAAGAAAATTAATTCCTTTTAATAATATATGAAAATAACCACTATTTGCCTGATGAAAGTCGCGAGACCGTAAACCCGTATATCAAAAATATGTACAATAAAATATAATGTATATTAAAAAATCCACATTATAACCAAAAACGTTTGCGAATTCTCTCTTCACTTTAAAATATACACTTTTCTTTCGTTAGACCAACTATAACCTTTCCCCCATATATATATATATATATATATATATATATATATATATATATATTATTTGGTTTATACAACATTCTTACATTTTTTTCTTTTGCTTGGAGTAAGGTTGTATAAATTTGTCCGTATTGTCCATTGTTTCAAGTGCTTTCGGACATTTTCTAACCATTTTCAAGGTCGTTTATTTGTAGACGTTAAATTCTTTTCATGTTAGATTGTTTAAGATGTATTATTTGTGTTGTTTTGAATACTAGTAGGAGCGTTTATTCCAGTCCTCTCATGTTGAGCGCGGCTTGAATTAGAATGGTTAGTTTTTATTTTTTTTAAAAACCTTGAACACACCATTTCCATTGCTGAATAAGGTGAGGTACAGGATGTTCTATATGAAAGGTCTCTCTCACAGCGAGATGTTTTCGGTAATATGATTTAATATACATTAACACACACACACACACACTGACATACACACATACATATATCTATATATAAATATGTCTGTGTTTCGAGTGTGTGCCTGTGTGTAAATGACATAACTAGACGGAGGACACATATTTTCTTTGAGATTTATCGGACATTCAGGCCGGTAAATGATATTAATAGTGTTTATTATAAACTGAACAGTTACTTAAATATTTGCATCTATAAAAAAATAAGGCATAAACAATATATATATATATATATATATATATATATATATATATATATATATATATTACATTGTGTTTTTCTGAGTTTGGAAAATTCTAGGTTTCGCGAACACCCCCAATAGTTTTAGGGATATGTCGAAGTTATGTTTAGGAGAAAAAGTCAGAATAATAAAATATAAATATCAATGCAAACTATTAAATCAACCGAGAGAACTGATCACGAAATGTAGACATAAGAAAAAGTTCCAAATTACATACGAATACATGTGCATATATGTGGCTGAGTATGTGTACGTCTAGTGGCATATATATAGATATATATAAATGTACATACAATGTAACCAAAAAAGTTCTGTCCGTTTTTAAAGGAAAAAAAGAAAACGCTTGACCGTATGTATAACTTATATTTAGTCTTCGAAATAATCGCCATCGGCATCCAGTATTTTCTGCCAACGTGTCTCCAGCTGTTCAATGCCCTGGCAGTATAAATCGGGGGGGGGGGGTGACGCAAAGAAGTCCGTGAGGGATTTTGCGCAAGTCTGCTTCATTGGTGAAGGATTTCCCACGAAGATGTTTATCCAGGGAGTGAAAGAGGTGGTAATCGGATGGCAAAATGTCAGGTGAATAAGGTGAATTGCACAAAGTGTTTTTTATAACGTCTGATGTTCCTACTTCCGGCTGTCCGAAATTGAAAACAATTGCTACACGCATTTCGTATATATTTCAACTTCATTCAATGACTAATCAAAAAACGGACAGAACTTTTTTGGTTACCTTGTATATGTATATATGAAGATATGTACACATATAAGTGTGTTGGACAGCCTGATATATTACCCACAATCTATAACTCAACTAATTTACATTAATCTTAAAGAGTTTAAGTTTAAATCAACCATCACTTATTAATAATATTACCCACCTGTAGTACAAAGATTATTTACTGTAAATCCCAGAAAAAACACACACTTGGGGCCTGTATAAGAAACGCCACATAGTAGGAACTGATATTAAACTCGAAACAACAAAGGTTCCGGACATAAATAAACTGCAACCCAGATCGCTTCCCCCGGGAGAGGATAACTTACGCCCCCACCAATCGCTAACACAAACCCATTCTCATTAACAAGGCGTCTACCAGAGGAGGACTGACATTGAAAATAAATTTAAAACAATGCTCCGAGACAGACACTTAGGGGCTGATGATAGCAGCGTACAGGACGGCTTGAAATAGACTATCTCTATGTTGTGGTAATTTTGTTTACACTATTTACATTATTCGGTGTATTGTCCTCATCTTTATTGCCATAATTATAGACAGATACTGGAGGTAATTCTTTTTTTTTGCTGTAAAATATATATATACTCTGTTAAAATAAAACATCAAGTTCTCTGTGGATCAGTTTTAATAATTAATATTACCAGTATCCACCCGGCTTATATACCAACGGATCGCTTACCTGTACTGTATATATATATATATATATATATATATATATATATATATATATATATATATATATATATATATATGTGTGTGTGTGTGTGTGTGTGTGTGTGTGTGTGTGTGTATAAATATCATGTTTTATTATCTTTTTTACCGGATCGTTTCCTATATTAATTCTGTCCTTCCGTTTTATCCGTTGCAAATCTCTAGCGTTGACTTCAGGCTCAAATCTTCCCTTTTACTTTTTTTATTTTCTTTAATGCTATTGATAAAATTTTATTGGATATCCACTTGACTTCGAAGAAAGTACATCGGATTTTCGGAGGCGTTCGCTGCAAAAATAATGATTACATATTTGCTTTTAACGTTTTTCTTGAAGCAAGAAACAGGATTCATTTTCTCATTTTCAAAACGGGCATGCGTCAGTCTTTCGTTCCTACACATTTTCTCTTCAGATGTCTTCATCTAATATATAAAGCTCAACATTTTTAAGTGTCTACTCAAGAAACTAAAAGGAAATATATTTTATATTGGGTTGACCAAAACGTTCGTTCTCTTAACTCGAAATTTACTTAATAAACCGAATGAATTTTTTAACCAACCCAACACACCAACCGCCATACTTGTGGAATATTATTCTAGGACTCACAACAAAAATGCGATACCTAACGTTTAAATAATTTTTTAAGAATGAAAAACATTTCTTAAAGCTTTCCCTTTAGTCTGAATTTCAAGCTGAGAGATTAAATTTAAAATTTCCAATGAAAAAAATATACTGTACATCAAAATTAATTCAAATTGATTAGAAGAATTTTTTAAAATTTCTAAAGTTTTTTTTTTAATTTAGCCCCATTTTTAGCAAAGTGTTATAAAAGTATAAATCTCTTTATTAAAAAAGCAAAAATACTTTTCTGAAACTTTTTTTGAGAAATATTAGTTGATTTTAAGTACAGGGTGTCCATAAAGTTCGTGTGCACTTAAAAAAAAACTTATAACTTTATTTGTATTTGCGATAGAAATAATTTGTAAAAAGGATTAGAAAGAAGTAAATCTATATTTTTTAAGGTTTTATTGAAATTTTATTTAAGTTTCCACATGTCCTCCATCATTAGCAATACAAAGGATAATACGATTTTGCAGTTCACAGAAAACATTTGCCAACGAATTTACAGTAATGCCTGAAATCACATTAGTTATTTTAGCTATACTTAAAACTAGGTACATTAAACTTTATAACATTTTTTACAGATTATTTCTATCGCAAATACAAATAAAGTTATAAATATTTTAAAGTGCACACGAACTTTATGGACACCCTGTATAATTAATCTGATTTGATTATTTTTTTGAAGTTTAACATATCACAGAAATTAATTTTTCATGGCGACGGTAGATTGTTTATGTTGACAGCATTTTTTTACACTTCTGTAACAGCTGGATAACATATAGATTTTATCTAATGTTCTTCTACGGGGGACTTTAACCTTAAAAAAATATTTGAGGAATATAGTGTTAACGACTTTTAAGTACACGATAATCTTAACAATTTAAGAAAATCTCCGTAATGGAATGTTTTATTGAATTTTAGAGTATTTTGGCTCTAAATTGACTATAGTTGTCGCTTTTCTTTTCTGATACTGTCGTGTATGAGAGACCGTTTCTATAAAATACGGCGCGATTTTACACATACAAAAACAATTCAAAATTATTTTAAAAATATTCACGTGTGTCAAAGTGTCAAAAGATTTACAATATATGATTAGTATATAATGTTTTATTTAGTAACTATACTTATTAAGAGTTATCACATTGAATGTGAATTTTAAAGATTTTAAAATATTACAAATTTTTCTAATTAAAACTTAAAATGAAACAAAGCTTGTAAAAATTCATTTTTCCTTTAAATTTTTTTCTTAAGAAAATAATGTCCTTAATATATATTATTCATAAATTCAGTTAAAAACTTAGTTTTATTGCATTTTTTTTACTTTTCGATTCAGAACAGATTTTCGGTAAGATGTCTGATTTTGATAAAAAAAGACGGTTACTGAAATTCTCCAAAAGCATTCTGCTGGTAACTAATTTTAGTCACTAAAAATGATTGCGTTGAATTTCTTGAGTTTTCATAAAATTAAATAAGGGAGAGAAACATGTAAAAATTCTTTTTGCCAAGATTTTCTACTAAAAAAGATTTCTAAAATAATTTGATTCATTTGTGAATTTGCCCTGAAAATTTTATTCTGTTACCGAAAAAAAAAAAGACGCTAAAATTTGCTATGCTAAAATATAGTACATCCGCTGATGCAAGTAAAACAGGATTTTTATTCAAAATTTCCAATAATCTAAAAAGGAATAAAAAATGAAATCAATATTAAAAAAATATTTTGATCTTTCCTCTTACCAATAACATACAGATTTCGACGATAACACTATGTTTTCATTACGTTTGTAGCATGTTTTCATCAGGGTAGGCTGATTTTTAGCGATTTCGTGGAGGTATTTATATTATTTCACTACAAGAAAAACGATCAACAAATTTATTAGATGTAAAATGGCTATTCCTTTTAATAGGTCATGTTTAAAAGAACAACTACTTCCAAAATATATTGAGTTTAAATAATATATAATATGCATACTATACGATTGGATTCGCTTTCTGATTGTAAGTTTTTCGCTGTCATGAAGTGGAAAGATTATATTGAAACAACTGCTAGAACAATTATAGTGGAAAATATTTATATTTATGTTTAATGGATGCCAGTTGTCAGTTATCTCCTGTTAATTCCCCTTGAGGACACATGGCATAGTGGATAAAGGCGTTAGTTAGATCGAGTGACAGGACCCAAAGAGTGTGAGTTCAATACCCGGTTAAGGCAATGGAGAGCTTGGAGAGGGGAATTAACCGGAGATAACTGACATCCATTAAACATGCCACGGGGAACTTGAACAATCTACCCCAGTGAGCGAAATAAAGGGTTTAGTTCGACATTCAAATCACCTGAAAAAGGCCGGAACGTTGTAATAAATATGGCCACAAAGATGAGGACAATAGTCCGAATAATGTAAACAGTGTGCAGTATTCTTTATAAGTAAAGTAACATATTTTATATTAATACTTGTAACTGTTTTATACTAATAAACTATATAATTTATATTAATGCATTTAGTTCGCATATAATTTACATCTAATAATAGTTTAATATAAGTTAAAGCCTTACAAAAACTAAGCAGAAGATTAAGAACCGGAATATTGCGGTAGAAACGAAGAAAATACGACTGAACCTCTATGTATCTCTCTGTGCTATCTCTCATATAGCAGTTAATGTTGGAAATGTACTCACAATAAAGGCGTCAAATGTTACTTAGAGCAAGAAAAGATAAGATGGAGAGAGCTATGATTACCAAATACCTGAAAGGAAATGATATATAAAAGAAGATGATTACTTCAAGTATAGACTATAGAAACATTGTTTTAGCAAGATAAATATTGAGGCAACGAAGACGTGGTTGTACAGAAGGATGGTAAGAATGCCATGAACAGAGAATGTAATAAATATGGCGACAAAGATGAGGACAATATTCCGAATAAGGTAAATAATGAACTTTTATGCTATTCACACATTTATATTCATATGAGGTAATTTGAACAAAGCAAATGGATTTGCTCACAAGAGAACGGCAGACGAGTGTTCCAATAAAAGAATAACAACAGAATAACGATTTTGATATAGATACATTTTTATCCGTTTCTCTTTAAAAGTGCAGAACTATTCATATTCGAAATGTGAATATTTATGCGATGTCTTTGGTGAATAGCACATCGGGTCAATGAACAGAAAAAAAATTGAAAATACGTTTTTTTTTCTTTGGGTTAATCCGGAGTCTCGAGGTTACATATAACATTTCATTTTGATTTCTGACAAAAGACATACACTGCCCTTCCCCCGAGGGGAATTAACTACATTTCATATAAATTACGGACGTGATCATTGTCATGTCAAGGAAATATACTGCCATATTCCTTCTTCGTTTTAACAAAGTGCGGAAGGTAAGGTAATCCTCACACGTGGGCGATTTCTAATGAGGCGTTCACTTATTCCCCTGTTTATTGTCACGTAGATCGGCAAGTCGTTTTTTTATTGTTTTACATCTTATGATTTGGATAGAATGTACCAAGATGGCTGCTCGGTTTAATTTTAATAGTAAGAAAAAGTGTAGTTTCGAGAAATAAAGCTGCAGAAATTTATCATTGGATCGATTTCCAATAAGACGATTAATTTCACGTCAATATATCGTAAGAGACTATTTCTAAATAATTGATGAGAATTAAATCTGTTTCTTGATGAACCTAAGAATCAGTTCTATAATGACAGACAACGCCTGTTTTAAAAGAAAATTTAAGAGAGAGAGAGAGAGAGATTTAATTAAATTGTCAATGTTCTTTTTTTATCGCGTGATGTCTGTTTTTGCTAATTGAAAATTAAATGTTTGAAAATAAAAACATCCCTGTTCTGGAGAATTCACCAATTAATTTTCTTTCAAAGAATGACTGTTTCCAGAAGAGAGAGTAATCATTCCAATATTTCTTTCGATTTCGCGATCATTGTACAATTTATACGTGATTTATAAACGATTTAAAGTGAAGAATATACAAATTTAATACAGGATGCGAATTTTTTATCTTTAATTTCGCGCATGCGCGTTGTTTGTTTCAGATTTTGTCGACTGCACAGTATAGTAGGTTGGGCAAACAAACAAGATGACGCAATTCACTCCGCCAGAAAAGTGGAAACAACATGCTCTTCTACTTGGCATTCGCACTGGAAGCTTGAATACGACCATTACAGTATTTTTTTGTGTCAATCCGAGGACAGTGCAGAGGATTCGGAATGAGTTGGATGAGTCTAATGGTGATTATGAATGTACGGAACTCGGAAAACTCACTTTGATCGTTCTGATGAAAAAGAACATTCGAATTTCTTGGTGAGGGCCCCAGGCTCAACACGGATACCTACACCAAGTGCCTTGAGAAGGTAGTGCTGCCCTCGGTCGAGAGGATAATTGGTGAAAGATCCAGTGTCTGGCAACAGGACTCTGTACCATGCCACACAAGTAGGAGAACCCAGCCATTTCTGAGACCACATCACCCCTTACATTTGATCATCTAACTCCCTCCCCAGACTGCAACCCTCTTGATTATTATTCGTGAGACACAGTTGAGCCAGAGACCAACAAAACTACTTTTAACACCAAAGATGAACAGAAGGCAAGGATTATGGCAGCATTCCCCAACTTAAACAAAGAGACCATGCAGAAGAGATGCAAGAGGTACCGAACTCGTCTGGAGGCCGTGTTTAAACCCAAGGGCGATTTTATTGAATAAATTTAGTCTTTAGTATTTATAAGTAAAATAAACGGGATTTATATATATATATATATATATATATATATATATATATATATATATATATATATATATATATATATATATAAGAAAACAATGAAAAAATTATTTTACCGTAGCTTATTTTTACTGTGTTTTTGTTGAATATTTTGTGTAGGTAGCTTGATTCCGGGAAGTGTTTGTGTAAAAGTTTGAAGAATATTTTTCCTACATTTGTTTTTACGTTTTTGCTGTACGGTGGGTTGAACCATATGATATTTCTTTTCCTTTTTTGTGTTCTGTGGTGAGTATGTGAGTGTTGCTGGGAATCCGCTATCTTTTTAGAGCTGTTTATATATATATATATATATATATATATATATATATATATATATATATCTACCATAATGAGAAGCTACGTATACTTTCTTAATATGTATATATATATATATATATATATATATATATATATATATATATATGTAAAACAACTAAAAAGTTGTAAATTAAAGAAAATATAATGTTTTTTTATGAAAGTATTTATTTATATTTTTTTGTATATATGTAATTTGATATTTCAGAACAGTTATTTCTGATAAAATATCGAGGTCGAACTGAAATATCAAATTACATATATATAAAAAAATATAAATAAATACTTTCATAAAAACATTATATTTCCTTTAATTTACAACTTTTTAGTTGTTTTATATATATATATATATATATATATATATATATATATATATATATATATATATATATATATATATATATAAAAACTAACCACAATTTACATTAAAAATAAATCGTAATTTATATTAAAAAATAATCTGGATCAACGTATTTAAGAAGATATTTATTTTTATGCCTACATGTATCTATCAATTCGTTTCTCTTGTTTAATAAGCTAGAGTTATTTATGTTTTAAGATAACCAAATTTTCAACAAGGCATCAGTTACATCTATTTCCTTTCCCTTTATAAAATTCGCCTCTTGCTATAATATCCCATTTGATATATGTATATATGTGTGTGTGTTTGTTTGTGAATATGTGTGAGGACATTGCAGACAAAAGAAATTTGATCACTGTCGAATTCTCTAAATGCTCAGTCTTCCATATTAAGCATTCTTCCCTAACAAATAAAACAAATCATCATATATATATATATATATATATATATATATATATATATATATATATATATATATATGATAAAATGGCTAAATTGTCGTCTAAATTGTGTAATTTAAGTAAATATATCTATTAAAATGAGATGTCAGTACTATTTTCATTTTTGAGTAATTTAGACGACGATTTATCTATCGCACCCTGTATGTGTGACGGAAACTTTATAACTGCACCTAATTTACGTACTTGTGGAATGACATCTGTCTATGTCTCTGATATGAGGTATTATGATTACTCACTTTATTCACATTATTCGGACTGTGATCTTCATCTTCATTGCCATATTCACAACATTTCGGCCGTTGTACGCTGAATAAAGCCCTTGGTTAGATTCAGTGACTAGACCCATAGTGAGTTCAATACCAGGCTACAGCAGCGTGGAACCTAGAAACTTGAAAAGTTGAGCTAAAGGGAATTAATTGAGACATCCGGAAGTGGCATGACACGTGGAACTAGAACAACCTACACCGTTGGACGAAATAAAAAGTTCGGTTCGAAATCCCACTCACCTGAAGCAGGCCGGAGCGTACAACGTTGTGAATGTGGCAATGGAGATGCGGATAACAGTCCGAAGAATGTAAATAATGTAAGTAATCATGGGATGATATTTGGCTTACTGCCATATCAAACTGAAATACAGTTTCTCGTTCGGTTGCGCCCGGTCAGTCCCTAGATAGATATCCATTTGGCGAAAAAAAAACAAAAACAATTTCGGATGTACGGGTGGTGTAACGGATTTCATATCGTGATGAGAAAATGGAAAAAACGAGATCAAATTTCAGTCGGGTTCGTTACTTTCACTTACACAAATATCCTTGGGTGATCATGAATCTATAAGAGACACGATCGCCCAAGTGTGTCGCATGCGCCCCACATCAACATGCACTGGGACAGCGCCTAGGGTAATGACCCAGTTCGTCCCATGAAACTGTGGAAGGCCTGCCTCTAACAAAGGCGATGCACAGGCTAAAGAAAAAGAGGAAAAACGAATGATATCGTACATCCTTAAAGGGAGATAAGTCGCTGCTATTATATATTCAAATAGTTCGTGTCGCAGAATATATTGATATAAACCCGAAAATATTTTAAGCATACGTCATAGGAAAAGAACTCAATCTTATTCTTTGAGATAAGTAAATAATTTCACGCTAGTTCCTCAACTGAATGCATTATTAGAAGATCTTGTCCTGAAGTTGTATACGGTTTGCTGTGTTTGGTATACATAATCAATTCGTATCAGATTCTCCTTTTTCAGGCAAAAGGGTTTTTAGCTGTCATCGCTCTTTTAATTAATGAGTGCTGTTTCCTTCCTAACCTTTAATTTGAAATATGTGGAATGCCAAAATTCTTGAATATTTCATTATTTTCTCTTCCAGCTGAGAGACATTTGATGTGATGTGGTTTCTGTTATTTGACACAGTTCTTTGTTTGTGATTCTGTATGTTAGTTCATAATGTTTATATAATGATACACGTTGCTAAAACGCCACCTCGTTTCTCGTTTTAACCGTTGATCTTAGAAAGCGTTTGTATAGAAATGACAGTTGAGATATTTCGGTATGAATTTGGTACCATGCATGACATCCAAATGAAGACTCAATCGGCCGAGGCTATTTAAGAATATGATTTTCGTTTATAGGTTAATGTTTTGGTTTTGTGGCAACGTGAGGTGTTAGGCAAAAACTATTCCGAGTGCAGCGTATTTTATTTTCATTTTACTTATCTTCTATAATAAATTTTCTTATAACTGACCCATACACTGAGGTATTTGAAATGTATAGTATTTACAAATTTCACGTACTGAATTTTTATGATGGATTCAGGGTAGGTGTCATCAGTGATTTCATTCCAATTACAAATCGTAGTTTCTATTTTGGAAAGCTTTATCTTGACTCCTCTTTCTTGGAACAATTGGTAGAGGATGTTTTTATTTTTATGATGGATTCAGGGTAGGTGTCATCAGTGATTTCATTACAATTACAAATAGTTTCTGCTTTAGAAAAACTTTTCTTGAGTCCGATATCTTGGAACACTTGCTAAAGTATGATTTTGTGTTCAAGATCGTTCTGATCGCAACTATGAATACCTATGTTATAAGTATATCCACCCTACTCGTTATCAGCAGTACAATAGTCACGGGAGGCAAAGCAGGATTATTGCATTCTAATGGTGGATTCGTTTGGTCCATGGTATGTAATATTTAAATGGTCAATGCCCATCCCATCACATCTGTGTCTGTAATGTGCAGAGCATAGTCTAGGGAAAAGATTAAATAGTCTGGGATTCCTCTTTGTCGTTCGAAATGTTTCCATCTGAGGTTTGAAATGTTTCCATATTACCCTGGACACTCATGTACGATTCTATAGATGCGTAATTTCATTATGCCCGGAAAATATGGAGTATCTCTTGCCATATATGGTCTGGAGCCCCTTCTGTTTGTCTCGGAGTTCATGATAAGATCCAGAGACGTAATGTAATTGGCCATGATCTGGCATCTCGTCTGCAGTCGTTCTCTCACAGACGTGCCGTCGCCTCTCGCTATCTTTTTTTTTTACAAATATTTTCATGGTAATTGCTCCGATGAGCTGCTTTCGCTGGTTCCCAGACTTCATGAATTCAAGCGTCCCACCAGGCTGGCATCCCGCTCTCACCCTTTCACTGTTGAAACTCTTAAATGTAGCCGTCTCTTCTACTCCAATACCTTCATGTCTCGCACCTCTCGCCTGTGAAACTCCCTTCCCTTTTCCTGTTTCCCTGATGGCTATAATCTCCAACTATTCAAATATAATATCAATCGACGTCTCCAGATCCCTCATCCTTTCCTCTATCACTCCTATCTGCTCTCCCTCCAATTCTCTGTAACCCCTTGCGTTCTATTGGCTTCCTGCCTTGCTTGGGGCGAAATACTTAAGAAAAAAATACTATTAAAAATATACAATTTACGTTCCTAAGAATCTTTTTATTTTCTTTTATTATTTCTTTTATCTTTTATTCTTTTATCTTTAATATTATTATAACCTAAAATAGGCAAAATATAGTTTTTATACAGTTAAAGCGAAAATAATAATCGAAATAAACTTTAAAATGAATTTTGTTTTTTATCTGTTTGAGATGCACGTTAAGACAAAGTTTTCAGTCGTTTAACATGATTCTTAGTTTTTAGTCTAGAAAGCCCCAAATCAATGCTGATTTGTGAGTTATCTTTAAACTGTAGCATTGGACATCTTTAAAGCGTTCGAGAGTGTCTGGCCTTCTGGTCTTCTCGACAAACTGAAAAGTTACGCTATATCCGGGCTCGTTTTTTTAGCTGATTCAATCGTTTTCTAGCAAATCGTGAAATTATTCTGTACGAACGTGGGTGTTCCGCAGGGCTTCTTCCTTGGTCCTACGTTTGTTTTAATCTTCATTAAAGACATCTCCGATGACATCAGGTCTCAACTTGGCATCTACGCTGATGACACTACCATTTACTCCTACCTTCTGTAAAGCTGATCAGTCAGACACGGTCAATATGGCAGCTGCTGTAAAAATTATCCCAAGACGGTGGTTAACTGGGGTAAAAGATGACTTGTCAATGTTAACGCCTCCAAAACTAAACTTCTCTCCATTAATCATCTGAGAGGCCCCTCTTTGCCTTCCATCGGCATGGCTGATGCTATCCTCCAAGAAAGTGTCTTATTGCGCCTTCTCGGGATAACGTTCTCGGCTGACATGAGGTTGAAAGACTACATTGAATCAATTGTTAGATCAACTACTAAGAAAAACAGTTCACTGTGTCGGGCGAGACAATTTTTCTCTCTGGAATCTATCTTGCATATCTATAAGTCTACAATTTGTCCATGCTTAGAATATTGCTGCTATATATGGTCCGGTGCCCCTAGGATTTACCATAAGCTCCTTGATGAGATCCAAAGAAGAATCAGTAATATTATTAGTCCTCATCTAACGGTTCGGTTTCAGTCACTTGCCCACCGTCATAAGGTTGCCTCTCTGCCTTTTTTTTTTATAAATACTTTCATGGTAATTGTTCAGAGCACTTCTCTATGATTGTATGAATTTAAGCGCAAAATTAGACTGACGGCTAGATATAGCCTTAACTTCTATGCTAACAGCGTCTTATCTCGCGCTTCTGGCTTGTAGATCTCTCTCCCGGTAATATGCTTTCCAGCCAATTTTTATCTGCAAAATGTTAAATGCAATGTTAATCGCTATCTATGGTCATCCTCACTGCTCATTTCTCACTTTCTCATTAGTAATGTTTCTGTTCTTGTAACCCCTTGCATGCTAGTGGCTGTACTGCTTTGTCGGGGTGATCCGATTAAAAAGAAAAGCAAAAAAATACATTGTACTGTAATAGAAAAGCTGGTCGGCCAGTTCTTGTATTCTGATACACTTGAATGACTTTTAGCCGACCAACTGGTTTATCTACTTACATTTATATCTTGGTCAGCCTATAAATTTTCCATCTGATCCTCATTCGTTTTTACCTTCAAAAGATGAGCCAATCAGAACAATGCTGGAGGTTTCTTCTCCATTGCATGACTTCTGATTGGTCAAATACATGTCATAGCAAATCTCCTTGTATACAAAATATATCAAAATATCATCAACAGGAATTAATGATGCAAAGTTGTATATCATTAAACCATATCAAAATAAAATTAATAAAGGTTATACATCAAACAAACGTATTAAATGTTTTCTGTGCTTGATCTTGAGAAGAAAGTATTATATATATATATATATATATATATATATATGTATATATATATATATATATATATATATATATATATATATATATATATATATATATATATATATATATATAAGTGATAGAAATTAGGATGTTTTGAGATAGTTATAATTAAGTAATTCATCGAGTCTAGAAGAAACCTCAGCAGAATTCAGAAAGCACTGGACGGCCGTTTCGTCCTATATTTGGGACTCATCAGCAGTGCGCATCCACTGCCGAGAATTGAAACCCGAACAGTTACGTTATCAGACACTTGTATATCCTTGCTTGAGCCAGCTTCTAATGCTCTGGATGGAGCGGCTTGGGGATAGTAGTCGTGCGGGCACAGTCCTATGGGTAAAAGTGAAACAAGGATGAGTTTCACCACGGAATATGTGATCGAGCGGCGCTATATCGAGTCTGATTCGCTACCTCCTCGTCGCCGAGGCCCGTTGGAACAGTTGGTATGACGTTTGCCTTATAACGTATCTATCCGGGTTTCAATTCTCGGTAGTGAAATGCGCACTACTGATGAGTCCCAAATATAGGACAAATCGGCCGTCAAGTGCTTTTTGCATTCTGTTGAGGTTCCTTCAAGATGAATTACTTTATTTATTTATTTATTTTTTATATATATATATATATATATATATATATATATATATATATATATATATATATATATATATATATAAAGCCTTATTGCTTAATAAATATATCAGTGTGTTACTATACACTTAATATTTAGTGGATACACGTGTTTGAGTAGACGTCCATGTTATTTTAAAAAGTGAAATTAATATCAAGCATGCCAGAGATCGAGAAGACCTATTAAAGAGACTTTCCGACATAAATCCTTTTTTTTCCTCTATGAAATTACTTTTAAGCTAGATGTCCCCTACCGATTAGAAAAGCTTCAAAGACCTATTTAAGAAATGCACATCTCTCGTTAGGAGAGTTGGGAGTCTATATGTGTTAACCTTTATTTTTTTATCTGAACGATACTCAAAGTGATTTTAAAGCAATTAATATTTTTAAAATCTGAAGTATCAGAGTTATAGTAATAAATAATATTATTTATTTTTAAATGTTCCAATAGATTTTTTTAACCATTTCACTCAGTGTAAGGACATAAAGCCATTAAGATGCAATGAGTTACTGACTGTGAGAAAGTATGAGGAAAAGAAAACACTATTAAGGAGAGAGAACAATAAACGAACATGAATCTAGAAGGCAGAAGATAAATAATTCGCTTAAAATTTTTAATATCGAATTTGACTTTTCCACAAGCAAAAATGTCGAGAAAGAAATTGTTAATGAAGAACTTGAATTATCACCTGTCTATTTCTACTATAAAAGGATGAAACTTTACCGTTAATCTAGAAGTGCGCTTAAATTCATAGTCTAGGTACCATAGATGAAAGTCATATTTATTCTGAAAAATACAAAAATCTGGCACAAGGCCACAAGGGGGGATAGGGGAAGGTTGGTCTTCAATCTGTCTTATCTCAGCTAGTCACGATTATTGACCTAAACATACCAAAGTATTCCTTAAACCAAAATAACACATTCTTACTTACCATTCTTACTACAGTTACCATAATAACACAAGGTCTCTATGGAGTTCTACTAGTTCCCATATGTACATTTTGTCTAGGGGATAAAAATAATAGCAAAATGAAAGTTAATCAAAACAATTACAATGAA
>OZ038482.1:115777376-115869876 GCA_964036315.1 Acanthosepion esculentum | reverse complement strand
TCTTTTTGTATCCTATAATTTTGCAGAAAGAACACTAATCGTTAGAAGTCGTTTTTTTGGTCCCAAAATTTTGTCAAAGCTAATATGGGTTCAAATTCCAATGGATAATCTGATACTCACAGGACATATTGAAAGCAAGGGGAGGGGGCAGTAGGAAACAACGCATAAAATAGTGAGCATCAGTAAATGGATGGCGCAACAAAGTCTTGAATTCCTTTTTTGGTCCTAAAACTTTGTAAAATGAATTCCAGTTTGCTATGAAAACTCCTTGTAAACACAAGCCAATATATATATATATATATATATATATATATATATATATATATATATATATATACGAGGGTTATTCAATAAATAAGGTGAATGTTTCGGTATAAGGACTTCTAATACAGATAGAAGCTTACTTTTTTCTTTTTTTCTTTTTTTTACTTCTTTTTCACATGGATTTAATTTCTTTTGCAGATTAAAAAAAAACTATCAGAGTTTTGGCGATTAACAAAGATGGCCGACCAAGAAGCATTCTCCAGGATGGAACAGCGGTCAGTTATCAAGTTTTTGGTTGCTGAAGGGTGCAAACCAGTTGAAATTTATAGGAGAATGTCAACTGTGTATGGTGCCACATGTTTCAGCCAAAAAATGTCTACAAGTGGGCTAAATTGTTTAAAGAAGGAAGGAGCAGTGTTGAGGATGAAGACAGGCCTGGGTGGCCTACAGAAGTGAAGTCTCCTGAGGTGATCGAATCAGTCAATGACCTCATTCAGTCTGACAGAAGGGTGACAGTGGATGACATTGCAAGGACTTTGAGCTTATTTGTTGGGACAGCACACAATGTCAGCTGCCGGTGGGTGCCAAAGATACTTACTGCAGAGCACAAACAGCACAGCAGCCCAAACGGTGCAGACCATCAACGAGCTGGGATGGGAACTGGCCCCGCATCCCCCTTACAGCCCAGACCTTGCCCCTTCAGACTTTCACCTGTTTGGTCCCTTGAAAGCGTTAACGAGAGGCACGAAGTTTAAAAGTGACGATGAAGTCAAAAGTGTTGTGAGCGACTGGCTGAGACATCAGTCCAAAGATTTTTACGCTGAGGGAATAAGGAAGCTTGTGCACAGATGGGAAAAGTGTGTGACAGTGCTGGGAGACTACGTTGAAAAGAAAGAAAAAGAAAGTAAGCTCCTATCTGTATTAGAAGTCCTTATACCAAAAAATTAACCTTATTTATTAAATGACCCTTGTATATATTCATTGCTTGTGATTTCCTTTAAATGCAAAAGAAAAAAAAATGGAATTCGTAATCTGGAGTTAATTTTTCATATATTATTATCACTTAAGCACTCCAGATTATAAATTTTAAAAAAATCATGGCGTTTTTAAATCTTTTGAAATCCTGTTGTATGAATGTATTTGTTTTGGCTTTCATATGGAGATCAAATTACATTTAATTTACAAATAAAACTGAACTCGCCATATTAACTTTTATAAAAATGTAATAAAACATTTGTTTTATTTTAATATTCCTAAGTTACTGTGCTTAATTTTACAAAAAATCGAAACAAAAGAATATTTCAAGTCGCAGTTTTTGTTGCAATCTTTACCGTTTTCTTTTTGAAATATTACCTAAAAAATCATAATTATTTACGCCATTTACATTGTCCGCCATGTTGTCCTCATTGACATTGCCATATTCACGACGTTTCGGCTGTTTAAAATAATTACAATACTTCATCTCAGAAATATAGACAGATAAAAACATCATAAATATAAAAGATATTTTTTTATTTGCTTTTTAACAGGTGTTAAATCTACCTCTGAGTTTCAAAAAGAGGGGCCGGGACGATTATTAATTTTTGAACAAACAACTACCCGGGACATTCTTAATCTTATCACATCTTTCATACAATATTCGCAGCCGAGTGTCTTTTTTTCTTTTTTAATAATTTCCTCCCAAGCAAGACAATAAACCACAAGACAGATGGAGTGTGAGAGAATATGAGGGGAAACATTATTAAGGAGAGAGAACAATAAAAGAAGA
The DNA here is from genome assembly GCA_964036315.1 of Acanthosepion esculentum. Taxonomy (NCBI): domain Eukaryota; kingdom Metazoa; phylum Mollusca; class Cephalopoda; order Sepiida; family Sepiidae; genus Acanthosepion; species Acanthosepion esculentum. The sequence goes on along the minus strand of OZ038482.1, from coordinate 115,867,844 downwards.
GGAATTAAGAAGACAGAAGATAACGATTGACATTGTATTTAAATTTTTGAAGATCAAAGTTGACTTGGAAGAAATAAACAGGAAGAGAGTTCCACAAGCAAGAAAACAAAAAACAAAAGAAAACCTCTTATTCTAGAACTTCCGGGCAAATATAGCCATTTCAACTGTAAAATGATGAGACTTTGATGCCAGTATAATACTGCGCTTAAATTTATAAAGTCTATTCATAGAAAAGGCACAGGGAAGCTACGTTACGGCGGTGGGAAAGAAGAAGAAGAAGAAGAAGAAGAAGAAGAAGAAGAAGAAGAAGAAGAAGAAGAAGAAGAAGAAGAAGAAGAAGAAGAAGAAGAAGAAGAAGTTGATGATGATGATGATGATGATGATGATGATGTAACTATCCCCTGGGACATGCCAATTCAAATTGACAGGGAAATAAAAGCCAACAGACCTGATGTTATCATAAAAACAAGAATTTCAGACAGAGCAGTACCATCTGAGAGAAACACTTCCATGAAAATTATCGAAGAATTGTCCAAATACAAGGACCTGGAGATCGAGATTAACAGGATGTGGGGAATGAAGACTGAGACTGTACCAATAGTAATCGGAGCTCTGGGCTTCGCGAGAAAAAGGAATGGACAGTTTGACTAACAGGGCCCCACGTAATATCAACATACAAGTTTCCCAGAATATTTTCCATACTAAATTGTCACCTTTGGAAAGTTCTTGAAAACCATATCACGGCTTGTGAGTGAAATTGGGTAGACGGTACCCGAGGGCTGGAGCGTGCTGGCCTTGTTCAGATTGTTGATCTCTCTAAATAACACGCTCTCTCCCAGAAACGGTAAATAAGGTCTGCTCAACGTAGTTACAGTATAAACCACAGGTGGGCTCTGTGGTTGATGAATAAACACAAATGCACCCGAGTAAGCGATTGCAATATGAATTGGCTAGCCATGCCTGTAGACGGGTATCCCCGAATATGAATGGCCAGCTATGTTTATATTTTGTAGAAATGTTTCATAAAATGCATTGTTAGTATTCTTTTTTAATATATTTTTGGTAATTTCTCTACTTAAATATTTTTTTTTATAATTTATTAATTTTACTACAAAAATGTATTTTTATGTTTTTTAGTTTTGTTCTGAATGTCATTTTGCTATAAAAATGTATTTTTCGTAATATTTTTTATAAAAATGTGTTGCTGGTAATTCCGCTGCAAAATTGTATTATTGGTCATTTTTTTATAAGAAAGTATTGCTGGTATTTTTACTATAAAAATTTATCTTTATACTTTCCTAGTATTTTGATTTGTTTTGGGGATTAACTATTTGCCCAAAGCTGGGACCATAAAAGGTGCTACCACCCGGGTCAGTGTGAACCTGTGAACAAAAACACTTAAGAGATGCTTCCACGCTCCTCAAAACATCCACTCTAACTATCAGAGGCCTTGCTGTTGGGTGAAATTTCAGTTTTATGAAGTAAAAGTTTAAAATACTCGTCAGGTCACGTAATTTTTAATTTTGGAAATGCCATTCCAGGGAGATTTCGCCGTAAGATGATCACATTTTTTTAAAATTCTCAGCAATTATTATTTTAACCCCCAACTAATACGTTTCAAGGCGCCAAGGGCACAATGTTCCCTATTTTATGGAAAATATTTAAATAATTAAATGATTCATTCTAGAGGCAACAGATGTCTTTATTCTGATGAAGAAATCAGGATAAAAAACGTAAAAGAAATCATCCAACTTTACACGAGTCTTAAATCACATACGTTAATGTGTTTTGTCAACACGAACGGCTTATGGCTAATATCAGTTTGAAACACTGATTCTTATAATATCACTGAAGTTAAGCAACGCTGAACCGGGTCACTACCTAATAAGTGACTTCCTGGAAATGCTAAGCTAGGATGTAAGCATAGTGTAATGGATAGCGCCTCCGAATTGGAAATCGGAGAGCCGAGTTTTAATCCCAGTTGGGTTCGTCATATTCACTTACGTGAAAATACCCTTAGGAAAAGTATGAATCCATTTCTTCTCCCCTCAGCCATGGGTTAATTAGTAAGCCTTTTAGTAGTAAATCCTTATTATCTCAAAAACATTCTTACAATCTAAAATTATTTTCTGGTTGTAAATAACTTGAAAGATGTTGATAAGCCGTAAAAAAGCAAATAAATCAGTCGGTTCTGGTTATTAGAAGAAAACACGTCAGACATTCAATTAGTGCCGAGTTCAAGATCCAGTCGGGTTCCCTCACGAGCAAATACCTTTGCGGAAAGTATGCCACCATTTCTTGTCACTTCAGCTATGGGTTTAATAATCGAACTTTTATCAGTAAATCATTATAATCTCAAAACAAAATTATTACAATATAAAAAGTCAGACTTTAAATAATCTGGAAAAGGTTGATAAACCGTAAAAAACAAATCAATCAATCAATTGTGGACATGAATATATAGATAGAAAACGAGCAATAATAATAATAATAATAATAATAAAAAGGCAGTGATTATGGTGAAAACCGGAAGCACATTAATTTTTTTAATTAATTTGCAGAAAAAAAATTAATTTTTTAAAAAGAAACTCTTAGCTAATGGCTATCCAGAATAATTATCAAGATTGATGGGATCAAAGGAAAGGAAAAAAAAGACGTGCAAAATCCTTAATGTGTGACACAATTATGGATATTACACGTTGATTTCCATAGTGATATTTAATGTTAATGATTAAAAACCGTATCTGCATTACCCCGATTGCATTTCATTTCGCCCAGAGATTAATTGTCAGATTATCTTCCCTTGACTTGAATCATTTTTCTTTTCATTCTTTTTCACGTTCGGTGGATTCGGTGCAAATGGATTTCGTTCAGAAAAATACCATTTACACTTACTTTAATATCCGTTTGAGATTCAATTTTCAGAACCTCGACAATGAAAAACAACTGAATTATATTTGCCTGCTTTGTAAAAATAGCAGCCAGTACCTGATATTAATATTTAGATATTTGTACATGATGGCCGTCTCTTCGTTCCGGTTGTAGCCATAGATAGATATTGTACCATTCCGCATTTTCACTAGTGCCCGGCACACATGCAGCTTTTAAACCAGCTAGGAACTCGCGTTGCTATTAATTTTCCTTGAGTCCGAGCGGCTTTTTACGGCTATGGCAAATTTATTAAGTCCAGTCATAAATAATTTCCGTTTGTGTTTATCAACTTTATTCTTCCAAAAATAAAGTCAAATCGCATTCTACTCAATAATTAATACAGTATTATTTGCAGCAAGATGTTGCCAGCTGTCAAGCAGCTTGGATAACTTTTAAATAAAATTCTCTCGGTTTTGATATAAAACTTTTTTTTCGAGGAACTCTTGGATATGTTTTTTTATTAAAGATTTTCCTATCGAAGCGTTTTGCAGCGAATGAAAAATTAATCGCAGTGAGAACAGATCAATCTTGTTCGAAAATTACTTTTCCTGCGTTATTCTTGCACCATACAGCTTTGAACTATCATGGAGTTGAACAACATTTTTTCATTTTTTAGACACGTTGCAGCTGCTGAACTTATAAATGTGTATTTAGTCTTTCATTGCATTTACTCTAGATAAATTATACCCTGGACATTCGACTAAACGCACAATATAAACCATCACCATGGACCTCAGGATTTGATATTGGCTGTGGATATTTATCCTTGTTAATCCATTGCTTTTGCGCTGAACATTGTTGTATGTTATCCACTTTTCAACACCTGTTATGATATATTTCATGAACGCTGGATTGGGATAATATATTCATCATTACAATTCGTTCTCCAAACGGAAATTACTTATGACTCAAACTAATATTTTACTTAAAACACGAAAGTTTGCTTGTGATTATATTCTTAACACTGCGTTAGTCACATGGAGTGATTTGTTACACCCGAATTTTTTAAGTAGTCATAATTTCTGGTTAGTAACATGTTTCGTTTGCAACATACCACTACTTTCCTGATTCACTGACGGTGTGTAGTTGTAGATCAGTTGTAGTGGGTAGCAGACGTCGCATTTTCTCTGACTAACGAAGGAAAGTTTATATATGTAGAACCTGAACATCTTCCTTGTGTGGCCAGAGTATGAAGGTGTCATCTACGGACTTTAACCATATAGTTGGCTTTAGAGATATAGATTCTAATGCCATTTCCTCTAAGTATTCCATGTGTATATTCGCCATTGCTGGTGATAATAGCGAGCCCATTGCCAAACCCTCATCCTGTTGATATATGTGTGATCCCATTCCCAAATGTGTTGTTTGTGTATAGAAATGAATACAATATGGGAATCAGTAATAGGGAGTGCCAGAGAAAAGCGATAATAACAAAAAAATTGCAATATGAACTCTGGTAAAAACATACAATGATAACAGAAAAAATTGGAATATGAGCACTTGTAACAAAAATGGTTACTGAAGACATTAGGTTTATAATACCCAGAAATTCATACACATATGTCCTCAAGAACATGGCACAGTGGATAAAGGCGTTGGTTAGGGTTCAATACCAGGTTAAGGCAGTGGAGAATTAACAGGTGATAACTGATATCCATTAAAACATGACACGTGGAACTAGAACAGCCTACCCAAGTGAGCGAAATAAAGGGTTCAGTTCGACATTCCAACTAACTGAAGAAGGCCAGAGCGTACAACGGCCGAAACGTTGTAATATATGTGGCGACAAAGATGAGGACAATAGTACCAATAATGTAAGTAATGTACATATTATCTCATGTCAGAAATATAGACAGGTAATATCTTTCTATATTGTGACTATTTATAATGAATAACACTTTTCGCTATCATTGTATTAGTGTATCCAACAAATTTCCTGTAGTTGTCATTTCAATGAATAATTATAACTTCAGTTTTGATTTAATGTAAATGTTTATCTGAGATTACCTATTATGTTAATTTTTCAACAATTCGACATTGTTTTACATAATTTTAACACTATAAGCAGTTGTGGCCTATTTTTATCCATATATCTCTAATAGAAAATTATATCTTGTGCAATTTTAACCGACCCGAGAGAGCGAAGGTTTGAAAAACTATTCCCCTCGCATATATAATATTATGGGTTATGATGGAGATGTGATCGAATAGGTGCAAATGTGAGGCGTCTGGATAGGCATGTAGTAGTGTGACCAATGTAGTTATTTATGAATTCGATTTGATCAGGAACAGTTCCTTAAAGGGCATTTGAACTCGAAAAATAATTTTCGTTCTTTGTAGTCTAGATTTTGCAGTTGTGTATTTATTTTTCAGGATAAGGTTAGCGCTTTTAAATTTTTGTAGTAGGTAATTAATTTAATCTATTTGTTCAGGCCAACTGGGGTAATGTATTTCTTTATGATATTTCTAAATGAAGATTCATCTTGTTTATTGTTGACGTAAATTTGGCTTTTGTATATAATATCTATAATAATATCCTAACAAATGAACTAAAATTCACTGCAAAAGAACTAAAATCAATCCTAACATTGTCATCGGACGAGCCGACAAAGCTAATACAGATGTCATTTTGGATAAAGCCGATTACCACAAAAAATTACAAAACATCATTGATGACCGAACTAAATTCAGCAAACTAAACAGTAACCCGACGGAGACCCTAAAAAGTTCCGTCAACAAGCTCATAAAATCGAATAACGCTGATGTCGATTCCCTGAAAATCAAAAAAAGAAAATATATATCGGAGACTACCAACCTGGATACTTTATATAGAAATAAACAAAAAATACACAAACCCGGATGCCCGCTACGACCAATCATTTCTTAGATCCCAACCCCTATCTACGATCTCTCAAAATTCCTTAATGGCATCATTACCCAATACGTACGCACCAATTACAGCATCACATCCACCCACGAATTCCTTCAAATCCTAAATGTGCAAAACTAACCCAAGGTAATCTTAGCTTCACATGACGTTGAAAATTTATTCCCAAACGTCCCCGTCGAACAAACCATTGACATTATCCTCAACTCCGTGGGCACAAATAATTCTATCCCACCTCCATCCATTGAAATAAATATCCTCAAAATATCCTAAAAAATTATTACATGCATGCACAACCAAAGACCCCTTTTACTACCATAATGGCAACATCTACACCTAAAGTAATGGTGGTAATATGTGAAATCTACTCGACTCGTGCTTCTTCAATTACTACATGTGTCATGTAGAAAACATGAAATTTAAAACAGGTCTATAAACCTAAAATATATGCCTGCTACATAGAGGATATTTTTATTTTGCGAAAATCAAAAAAGAAATAGATACTCTCAAAACCACCTTTGAAAAAAAAACTCTGTCCTTAAGTTCAACCACGAACCTAGTCAAAAAATAAACTCCCATTCTTAGACGTTCTCGCAGAATACAATACTCTTACATCTAATTGTATAAAAAAAAACACTAGCAGAAAGCTTAAATTTAAGAGTAAATACCCACTCAGATACGAAATGGCACTGATAAAACTTCCTAAAAATAGCACACGAGAATTCATCTTCTAGTCTACTTTCCCTTAAAGAACTCAACACTGCAAAACAGACACTAATGAACAATGGTTTTCCAAACCTCCTTATCAGCCACCAGATTAGATTATTTCTTGCTTAAGTAAATAATAAGGATAGTGAACACAAAGACAAAAATAACATATATTTTCTGCAAAAGCCAATTGCACGTCAACAATAAACAAGATGAATCTTCATTTAGAATTATCATAAAGAAATACACTACCCCAGTTGATCTGAACAAAAAGATTAAATTAATTACCTACTACAAAAATTTTAAAGCGCTAACCTTATCCTGAAAAATAAATACACACCTGCAAAATCTAGACTACAAATAATACAAATTATTTACAAGTTCAAATGCCCTTTAAGAAACTGTGTTGCTGATCAAATCGAATTCATATATAACTACATGCCACACTACTACATGCCTACCCAGACGCTTTACGTTGCACCTATTCAATCACGATCACAGACACAAACTTACCAGACTCCATCGGAAACATACTAGTAGAATATACAAGCATAATAATCTCATCCACACGTAAAAACGATTAAAGTTAATGGAAGTCTTAATAATAAAAAAGAAAAAGCCAACACTCAACAATATTAACTATGAACACGGCTACAATGTGCTGACTGTTTTCGGACTGTGTTCCGAAAATAAAACATCCCTATAACTCTAGAAACATACACACAACCCCTACATCCAGATGAAAAGTAAAAATAAAACTATCCTTGATAATGGCTAAAAGTATAACCGAAACTGCACAGAATTACAGAACATTTGGACAGTTTCTGGCCGTGTTTATAAAATAAAACATTAGTATAACTATAGATACATACATAAAACAAACCATACATTCAGCTAAAAGTAGAAATAAAATAAAATCCTTTATAATCGCTAAATGTAGAGCCGAAAGTGCTCGGACATACAAATCATTTGGGCAATTTCTATATAATTTACGTTCAGGAAAGAAAACAATGAGAACACATGAAGAATTAAGTAAAAAAATTAAACGCAGTACCTTGTAAGCCATTTTCATAAAAATTGTATAAAAGAGAGATTGCTTCATAAATATACAATTATATATATATATATATATATATATATATATATATATATATATATATATATATATATGTATGTATAAAATGACAATGGGAAAAATCTTAGATCTTGCCGACGCGTTTCGTTTTCCGACTTTTTCAAGGCAAAAATGAAATCGAAATATCTCTGTTGTTATAGTTGTTATAGTTACATTAAAATCCAAATTTTAAAACTTTGACGCTTCTGTCCAAGCCTTTTTTTTTTTTGGTTAATGTAAATTACATTTATGGTAGGAATTTTTTTTTCCCATGTCGACAATATAGTTAAATTCCCAGATCAACTCTGTCATGTCCACAGAGTTAATTTGGGAATTTAACTATATATATATATATATATATATATATATATATATATATATATATATATATATATATATATATATATATATATATATATATAGATAGAACAATGTTATATATATATGTTAAAGACTGAACTAAATATAGTGAAAAGAAGAAAGATGAACGTTCAAGGTTGTAAATCTTTCTTCATTGCAATACAATCGACTGATCCTAAGTGAGTTTCGACTATTTTTTTATAGTCAAGTATTTCTAGGTGGAGATAACTATGGTTGCCTTCACTACACCATTTTGAATTTATACACATTTTGTCACGTAACAAACACGCTTTAAAATAGATTTTGATGGGGTTTTATGAAATGGACCAACGCAAAATAGTGTATCAATTGAAGTGTAGGGAAATATACGGTATTCAGAATTATTTTAAAAAAACATCTGAAAGCTCTGTGTATATTTATTCCTCAACTTTAAATTTAAAACACCTGAGTAAAATCCAGTGAAACTAAATTGCCTTCAAAAATCACATCGTTAGTAAATAGCGTCCTGTTAATTATGACAATTTCATTTCAGTAAAAGAAAGAATGGAAAGAAAAATTATGATCCTTGATTCTGCACTTGTCAGTGAAATACACTTGTTCATTGAAGGCCTCAGAGATTTGTAACAGAGCATCACAGACCCCCCCCCCAAAAAAACAGCATCACGAAGACCAAGAATCTCACCAAGGAGGCCAGGAATAAAATTGAGGAGAAAGTAAAACGCAGGGTTAGGTTATAACAAACATTTCATTGTTTTGAACATCTCACGAAGCACTATTAAATCGATCATCCCAAAATGGAAAGAGTGTAGCGTAACCGCAAGCAACGATAAGGCCGTCTACTTCTGAGAGACCGGACAATGAGAGGATTAACCAGAGAAAGCAACACAGAGGCCCATGATAGCTCTAGATCAGCTGCAGAGATCCACTGCCCAGATGGGAGAACCTTCGAATGGGTTTTGTACAGGGTGAACATAATTTCTCCCCCCCCCCAAAAAAATAATTCTATGTTTAAAAAAAAATGTTTTTCCCGAAAAAAACTTTTGGGACGCTTTCAACATATTCTTTGTTTCTGTTTGTCCTGCCACTTATGTAGATCCTAAATCTGGTTTGTATGTAGATTGTTGTTGTGGAGTTATTTCGCAGTGGAGGCTTGTATTTGTACTAAAATCGATCCTAAATAAGTTCGACGTACCAAACATTAGGAACTTGATATAATAGGTATTACGCAGTGTAATCTTGTTGCGGTCGCTGACTATTTTGTATTCGACTAACTGACCATCGTTCCTCTTACTACTCCTACTTATATTAGGTGGGAGAGTCTAATAACTATAGAATAGGCGTGTTTCACCATAACACCCTCCTCCTAAAACTTTACTCCGTAGGAGTAAAACAGTTTTCTTTATTTTTTATTTTTTACAGGAAATATGAATAAAAAAAACTTTTTTTAGCAACATCGTAGCGTATCTCCTACGTTTTGCATCCACTTTTAAATGATCAGTTGCCTTTCGTTTTCTCCTGGATCGGCGTGCCTCAGGTAAAATTGTTGCTGGCGTTGATATTTCAAACGTATCGAAAATCACCTCCATAGGCGTTTCCTCCGCGAGATCGCTGTCAACCACGTCTGAAGAGCGTCGTCTGATCTGGTTAATGTGCCGTCTCCACGTGAATTTTTTGCCTTTCACCAAGTACATCATCTTGCCAATCCGCTTTTCTATTTAAAAAAAATTTTTTTAGTTCATTTAATGGTGCCCACAGCCCATACATTTTAGGGATGTATATTTGGTAATAATTAGCTAACCCCAAAAAACTTTGTAATGCAGTAATATCATTCGGAGCCGGCATGTCTTTTATAGCCGCTTCTCGCTCTGGGTCTGCCCTTCTACCATTCTTATGGATGATCTGCCCCTGATATTTTACTTTCTCGATAAAAAACTCGCATTTGCTTTCCTTGAGTTTAAATCTAACATCCTGTATTCTTGAAACTACTGCATTGACACGTTTCACGTGTTCTGCTACACTTGTACTTCTCATGAGGATGTCGTCCAGATACGCTACGGCAAAATCTAGACCACCCAACATCAAATCCACTATTTGTTGGAAAATGGCGGGTGCGACCTTAATCCCAAAGGGTAGTCTGTTAAATTTATACAGACCCCGATGTGTGTTTATACACAAAGGTTTTGACGTTTCTTTTTCTACCGGTATTTGTAGATATGCGTCGCTGAGGTCTATCTTCGAAAATATTGTACCTCCATTAAGCTTCGCAAATATTTCTTCCGCTCTTGGTAGAAGATAATTATAGTCTTTGAGTGCCGCGTTTAAACCCGTAGGGAAATCAGCACAAACGAATTTCTTTAGACTTTTTTATCACGTATACCGTCAATGTAGCCCATTCACTATGCTCAACTTTTTTAAGTACACCGGTTTTCTCTAATCTGTCCAATTCTTTATCTATCTGTTCAATTGAGGCAAACGGCACATTCCTTTTCTTTTTGAATAGCGCCTGAGCGTTTTCTTTTAGCTGGAATTTTGCCTGCATCTTAGTACACGTTCCCAACCCTGGAGAAAAAACAGTAGGAAATGTTTCCTTAAGTTTCTTTATTAATTTTTGGGCTTCGGAGTTTAAACTTTCTACCTTGTAACAGAAAGATAGATCCCATAATTAGAATTCTGAAATCCAATTCGTACCCAGTAAGTTCGTGGTATTTTCTATGACAAATAGTTTATCTTTTCGCATTTTTTTTTATTTAACGTGACGTTTGTAACAAATTCTCCAATAAATTGTATTTTTTCTCCCGTCACTGACCTCGCGATTTTCTTTATCTTCATTAAAGTTGGTTTCTCCAACTTCTTACACGTATGCAAATTTATGATAGAGAGATCCGAACCAGTGTCAAGTTGCATTTTTATATTTGTATTACTTATATCGGCGGTAACAAATTATCTGGTTATTCCATCTTTTACCTCGTTGGACTTTAATTTTTTATATTATTGTCTTTATTTTTTGACCTGCAATGCGTGCTTTTATGTCCCGCTCTTTTACAGTTGAAACAGTTTTTATTCCTAAAATCGCAATATCTGTACCAGTGTAATTCACCGCAAGCAAAACATGGCTTCGGGAGTTTTTGTTTATTTTTCTCTGGTATTTCACTTTTTGCTTGATAATCCGCAATTTTAGAATTCTTTTTGGTAGACTGACTTTCTTGTTTGAAGCGTATTTTCCTTACACGCGAAACGCCAGACTGTTCTATCTTTTTTAAATCTTTCTTTACGCTAACATATCTTGTGCAGTCTTCTGCCAAATTCTGTACCGTAATACTTGGATTGCTTTCCAATTTTGCCAGTACTAATTTTCTCAACTCTGCGTCTCTTTCCGATACTCGCTCTTGAACAAACACCAAGCACTTAAAATTGTCTGCGCTTAATTCTGCCAGCTTGAATTCTTCCAATGCATATTCACATTGGCTGCGTGCGTTATATAGACATGTTCGTCATCTTTCATCAGATTCAAACATTTCCACCTCTTGTGGAACACAGATGTCTTTTTACTAAATTATTCATTTAATATATTTACCGCCTCGGTAAATGTCAACTTGCTAGGTTTTTCGGTAAAATGTAGTTTACCAATTTGTTATGCTCAGCAGTTCCTAATTTGCTTAAAAGAAGCCTAACCTTCTTTCCTTCAGACCACGGGTGGCAGTCCTCGTTATACACGTCCGTATATTTTTTATAATACTCCTCAAAAGTTATCTCTTCATCTGGACTGTACGTGAATATTTCAATTGAATTCCATATTGTATTCGCCTAGAAAGAATCATTTTGTAGATTTTTCTCTTTCCTCTTCTCAGTTATTTCCAGAATTTTGTTTCCTATGCAGCTGTTCCATTTTTTGTTGGAATTGCATTTGTCTATTGAAAGTTTCCTCCTGTAGCTGCATCTGGAATGTTGTTTGTTGCTCTAATATTTTCGTCTGTTGTTCCGACCGGAACTTAAAGAATTTTCGGAATAGACTTTTGCATTCCTCCATCTTCGCAAAAAGTTTACACAATGTCTAATTACTGTAGAGGGGGTGGGTCCTACGAATTTGCAATGCGTGACCTATTTGAGCAAACTGTATTATCGAGAAAAAAATTTTTTTTCTCGACAGATTTTTTGGTCACTAAGTTGACGTCTTGGCTTGCGACAAACTTTGCCAAGTTTTTTTTTTTTAAGTGTGAATCCGAGACTTTGTCGCCGAAGTTATTGGGGCGCGCGAATTTTTTCTTCCTCCGTATGAGTGCGAATCCTCGTCGCCAAAGTTGTTGTGGGGTTATTTCGCAGTGGAGGCTTGTATTTGTACTAAAATCGGTCCTAAATAAGTTCGACGTACCAAACGTGAGGAACTTGATATAATAAGTATTACGCAGAGTAATCTTGTTGTGGTCGCTGACTACTTTCGTATTCGACTAACTGTCGACTACTGTCGTCCGACATCGACTGTATTTACTGCCCCCCCCCCCACACACACACGAGGCATAGATGTGGCACAAGGCCGATTTTTAGGTGGGGTATTCCCGAGCCCGTAGGCTCGACCAAAAAATGCCCGTAGAACCCGTATAAACGGGATCGGGTTGGTCAACCTCCCCCAACGTGACTCTGCTCTTCGGCGGAGCCTCGTCCGGGATCCTCTCTGCTCAGAGGCAGAGAGTTCGACCGTCTAGCCGAGTCGTCCGACATCGACTGACCCTCGTTCCTCTTACTACTCCTACTTATATTAGGTGGGAGAGTCTAATAACTATAGAATAGGTGTGTTTCACCATAACAATTGTAGAAAAACCTCCCATCTTGAGAATGTTATTTTTTCTTGATTAGTTTTGCAGTTTTGCAGACTGTACTCTTATATTGTTATGCTGGCGAATGAAAATGTTTCAGTGTATCAAAGCGGTAAACTTTCGACGAAATGATGCATATACCTGATTATGTCTCTGGGAATAATGCCTGTAATGATGATCCAGTGGTTCGTAATTAACGACACCTTTCATATTCCTCGTGGCACAAAATAAGGTTAGAAACATGGTATTATTGTTGGCATTGGTTCCTTATTTTGTTTGTTTTTGTTTTGTTTGTTTTTGTTTTGTTTTGTTTTACGGCATATCAACCCCAATGGCTCATTTAATGTCGACAACTTTTTTTTTCTTGGTATGGCTTCCTAAAAAAAAAGAAAAGACGCGAACCATTCCATTACTATTCAATGAATTTATTTTAGGTTATTTAGACGAGGGTCCATTGATGAAGAATCGTTTTTTTTTACTTCAACTTCATGGTAGTTACATCGAAAAACGAACCGGAAATGGGGACGGCAAAGAATAAAAGTAACTGTTTGGTATGAAGCATCGACGAACAGATAGAATACGGTTTGTGCTAGAATACTTGGACGCTTCCAGAGCCAATAAACTATTATTGATGAAAAAAAGGTTATTTAAGAGGTCGATTTAGAAAAACAGGTAATAAAAGAATCGATTTTCTTTTGTCCTCTTGTCATTTTCAAAATAGAAAACAGGGTAGTTAGTGAATAATGGGCTTAGTATTATCGTTTAAACATAAACAAGACGAAATTTTATCTACTCAGTTTTAAGCTATAGTCATTTTTATTGCTTTAAACGTTATTATAGTGGTACCTTATATTTGAAATTGGCATCCCATCATTATTATTTCATAGGTTTGTCAGCCTACGCATTCGAGAAATCTTAGTAAAAAATGGCGCTCCTCGTCAGGGATCGAACCTGCTTCCCAATACAATCTACTTTTCTTTGCCATTCTTTCACGGAAAACGTTACAGCAAGGTTCTTTTTTTTTTTTTAAGGAAAGCACACCCTCTTCACTCATATTATTTTGTCGACAAATTATTCTATACTCAGTTTTCTATCCGAAACGTAGCTATTTCTAAAGAATTAATGGATTTATTTTTAATCCGACGTTAAGGCATTTTCATTACTATGATTTTTTGAATATGCAATACTTCCCAGCAAGACTTCCTCCTCACTAATGGAATACACGGGTAATAAAGATGGTTGTCGTAGCTATGAATATCTGAATTTGTGGAAGTAAGGAATGTAGCTCGTTTGAACATTTGCCGTAACAATAGCCATAAAGTAACGAGAAACTATGTTCTGGGTATGACGATAAACTACATCCGGCAGCAAGGCCTATGAGCGGGGGATTTAGAGATGCGTGGAACCACCTCTTAATTGCTGATGTTCCCAGGTCCACCCTGACCAGGGGTGGTAGCGCTTGTTAGGGTCCCAACTATGGGCAAATAGTTGACCCCCAAAACGTGTAAAAAAATAATGAAATATAAAATTACTTTTTACAGTAAAAATACCAGCAATACATTTTTATATTGAAAAAACTACAATCAAAAATACCAGCAATACATTTTTGAAAAAAATATATTGCCAGCAATACATTTTTGAAAAAGAAAATATTACCAGCAATACATTTTTTAAAAAAAATATTACCAGTAATATATTTTTGTAAAAAAAATTATCAACAATACATTTTATAAATGTAATTACTAATGGTGCCAAGAAAAAATTAATTTCGCCATTAAATGACCCATAACGGGTTGATATGCCGCTAAAAATAGACGAGAAACTTTTTTCCTGCAGGAGAATGGTTGCATACATTTTTGTTCATATTTAAGCTACGTCGCCTACATGGCTTTTAACAAACTGCAAACTGCACTTATTCCTTTCTTTCAACAATACTCTTCTTATATAAAGACCAGATTTATGGGCACACGACTCACAGTTGACCTCTTGACAAACCCAATTAGAAAGTACTGCTAAATATAGTCATATTTCTGTTAGTTTATTCGATTCTGTAAATCGCATACGAGGGAATATATTTATTGGCCCCTGCAGGATTCTTTCTGATTCAAACCTACTACCCTTCACTGCAATGTAGATATTCTTCTATATGCCGTCTCTCTTCAGAACGTGACCGGTCATGGCTCTCCACAACCGCTTATCCTTTGTAACTCTTAGCAAAGAGAAAATTTGAAAATTTCATTATAAATATATAACCTTACCCTGCGAAATTAATTTTCTTTTATTAATGTCAAGTCCCTTCAAAATGTAAGCGATCATTGCTCTCCACTTTTTCCTTTTCTTTATTATCGATGAATTGCCATAACATCTTTGGAAAGATAGCGGTTTCTTGTTGCTTTTTTATGGTATTTCTTATCTAATATTCAAGGTAGAGAGTTATCGAATGGGGGTGTTGTCATGGTGTATAGCGAAGGACAAGTGGATAATGCGTAAAGCAACATCTGTCCAATTTCAATCCCCTTTTTCCTATCAAAAATGTTGAATTACAGTTAATTTAAAATTTATTGATTCAGCTCTGAATAGTCAGTATAAAGGCAAATTTAGTTCAAGTAGCCGTTAACACAGGATATACTTCATTGCATCCATCCATCGCCATATAAAAACACGCAAGCGCATAAAGTTCATCACCCTATAAACACCTTTTTTTTCAATTCTTTTAAAACACTTCTCTGAAAATTGTATAGATACTTAAGTTTTCTTAATTTCATAATAGGAAAATTAATGAAAAAACGGACAGATAATTGTGTCACGTGTTTCATCCAATAGGACTTAATTGGGATTAAATAATGTTTACATTGATGTAACTACATGCGAACGAAGAGGAAGGGAACTTTTAAATTCAGATTTTTTAAAAACTTTGTTTAATATTCTATCCAGCAGAAAGCTCACTTTTATAGCCTATTTGAACTACTATGGCCATCCTTTGTGCTTGGAATAAGGGATTACAGCCGTTTCAGCCTTCCACAAGCATATGCTGTCATATGTCTTAATAATTTAGTAGATATTTTTTGCCAACTACTTTTCATTTATTTTTCAGATTTAAGACCGCATATTATTTTCTCTCGTTCTACGTGAGGGGCAGCTGCGATAGCTAAATTTCTAGGGGGCCGTGGGAGGAAGAACTTAAAGGGAACGCATATCGCTCGTTAGATAAGTGTCACTTCGCGAGTGGTCTTAGCCTGTCTATCGAACCTCGATGTGGGAAGTGTAGTGACGCTTAAAAATTCCTGCAACTCTCAGCTGACTTAGCGCCGTTTTCGTCTCATATCCAAAACTTAGACAAAAGCAATCCATCACTGTCAGAATATTACGCCCATGACGTATTCTACACAATCGCTGACAATCCTCATCCACCATTTGTATTCTGTAACAATTACTGTATATTTCTCGCGTATAAGGCGAACTTTAGATAAGACGAGGTGAAAAAAATATCGCAAATTTTCATGAATTTTTCCTATACATGTAGTGTAAGACAACTTCTTATTCATTATATAAAGATGATGATGTTGGAAATGTTACTGTATCATTAGAAATTCAAAATTAACAAATCAACAGAATCGATTCTATATCATGTTTTTCCTACACACGTCTACTAAAAGGGAAACCACTGTTTTCTTTATGTTTCATCGTGTGATCTCTTGCGAAAACTTCTTTTCCTATATCTAAACAGTTACAAACAGCCTGGTGTACTTATGGCCATTTACTTAATCGACAATCACAATTTATGCCAGTAATATATAAGGTAAAAATGGTTTCATTACTTTTATATTAGTTTATTTCATAATGTGAATGTTTTCATGTACGTTATTCGTTGTCGCTATTAGTTGTTAGCCTACCGACAAACAAAACTCAAAATTGTAGCTTTCTTTTTTAGAATTGTAGTATAAGACGACCCCTAATGTTTAAGGGTGATTATTAGGATTTAAAGATCGTCTTATAGGCGAAAATAAAAATTCAAATTATGTACTTTTCAGTCTCAGGCGAACGCATAGTATCCACAGCCTCCCACTTCATTTGTTGTGAATTACATAATAATGTTCCATGATTTCGCTAAACCTATATTATTGGTTTTGAATTCAGACCTCCCAGACTGTTTGCAAACCCAGTCTATTGAACTCATAGCTGGGGGGAGAAGGGATGGATTTATAACTTTCTCTAATGCATTTCTGCGAAAGGGTATATACCAGAAGCGACCAGAATTCGAACTTGTGCCGCGGGCTTCTCGTCCTGAGTTGCTAAACCTTACACAACATGAACATCAGAAAAAATATAAGATAATAAGGAAAACATGTAAAACTAAACGCTTTGATTCTTCTGACTTAATGTGATAACATTTATTTTCCCCGCTTTCCAAATATATTGTCTTCGACAGAGTTTTCTACAATTTTTCTGATATTCCAACCAATCTCAGCTGAGAATCATTGACCAATGTAAGAGAAAAATAATTTAAGAATACGTCAAACGACAAATCTACAATAGAGTTTCTCTGTACGTAACTAAGCTCAAACATTTCATGTTTGCTTTAGAGGATTATTTTTTTAAAAATCAGTTCAACGAAGCAAGAAAGGAAAAGACATTAGGCTGCAAGGTGTTAGCGAGAGTGAAAGAAACGCTGAAAAGAACAGAATTCTAGGAGACAGAAGATGACCTCTTTCTTTTTATTTATTTATTTATTTTTGGCAATTCACCCCAAGCAAGGCGGGAGTGCCACTGGGACGCAAGGGGTTACAAAGGATTGAGAACATGAGTAAAGAGGCGTGTTTGAGGATAGGGTACAGAGAAAGACGGGGGAACAAGCTCAGGGTGTCAGATGTCGATTGACATTACAGTTGAATATTTGAAGATTATAGTCATTGGGGAAGCAAGTTAGCGGAAGGGATTTCCACAGACGAAAAGCGCGGGAGAAGAAACTGTTTAAGAAGAAAAGGCGGTTACATTTAACTGTTTTATCAGTGAAAGGGTGGGACCGAGATCCCAGCCTGGTAGCTCGTTTTAATTCATGCAGTCCGTGAACCAGCGACAGTAGACAGTCATCGGAACAGTTGCTGTAAAAATATTTATAGAAGAGACAGAGGGAGGTCAGAACCTCTCTGTGAGAAAGCGATCGTAGACTAGATGCCAGATCAGGACTTATCATCTTATATATTCGTCTGTGGATTTTGTCAAGGACCTCGGGATATTGTATTTAATTTTTAAAAAAAAAAGTCGAAGTTGACAGGAAGTTAGGGATATTTTTACAGGGACAATTACTTGAGAAGGAACTATTAATATAGGACTTACGGTTACAATTAGCAATTTCCAACGTGTAAAGTTCATCAGAACAATAGAGGGTTATAGTGTAAGAGGCACAGTTTATGCGGATTGGTGGGTTTGGTGTGGTTTGCTTTGGTTTTACGGCATATCAACCTCAATGGGTCATTTAATGCCGACAAAAATTTTTATTGTTGGTAATATTTTTAAAAAATCTATTTCTGGTAATAATTTTCTTTCAAATATGTGTCACTGGTAATATTTTTCTTTTTTTTTAAAAATGTTTAGCTGGTATGTCTATATTTCTGAGATGAGGTATTATATACAGTATTTACATTAGTCGGACTATTGTCCTCATCTTTGTCGCCATTTTTGTCACAACGTCCGGCCTTCTTCAAGTGGTTGGAATTTCGAACTGAACCCTTTATTTCGATCACTGGGGTAGACTGTTCTAGTTCCACGTGCCATGTTTGATGGATGTCAGTTATCAGATATCCTGCTAATTTTCCCTCTGAAAGTTCTCCACTGCCTTAACCGGGTATTGAACTCACACTCTTTAGGTCTGTCACTGGATCTAACCAATGCCTTTATCCACTGTGCTATGTGTCCTTGAGGACATCTGGGTATGAATTTCTGGATATTATAAACCTAATGTTTTCAGCAACCATTTTTACCAGAGCTCATATTGCAACTTTGTTATCATTGCTTTTCTCTGGCACTCCTTATTACTGGTTCCCGTATTGTATTTATTTCTATGCTTGGTCGGCTCAGGAGATTTTTGTGGCCTAGCATATGTGCTGATTCCTTAAGTTTACGAATTTTCCAATGGTGTTCCCTGTCTATGATCTCAACATGATCCCACAGGGGACGGTGATCTCCCTTCTCTCTCCATATGTGGTCAGCCACGCCTGATTTTTCTACTTCCCCTCGCGTTACAGCTTTCTGGTGTTCTAGAAGCCTTACCTTGAGGGAGCAGCCTGTCTCTCCTTTATATTCCTTTCCGCAGTAGAACTTCCTCCTTACTAATGTAATACGATGTCAATGCGGATGATTCAACCTTGTTGCAATGGAAAATGGTTGAAAAAGTCTCAAACAGAAATTTACAGAAATACTGTGTGTATGAAAGAGATAGAAGGATAAAGATAGATACATTTGCAAACTGAGACAGTAAAATTATATAGATTCTTTTATTTCGTCACTGTAGGTTATATTTTTTTGGAAGGACACATTCCAAAAGCTAGGCAGAGTATTGCGTGACGGGAGGATTTCTTTGGTAACAAAGAAAAGAATACTGAACTGTTACGTGACATCTGACCTTTACGGCAGCGAATGTTGGACGATTTCCTCAAAGATGAAGAAGAGACTCGAGGCGACGGAGATGTGGTTCTACAAAAGAATGCTAAGGATATCGTGGACCGAGTGTATGAGCAACGATGAGACCTTAGAGAGGTTGAAAACAAGGAGAAGGCTTATACTTAACATCAAGAAGAGACAGCTGAAGTTTCTGGGACACATAATGAGGAAGGAAGGCCTGGAGAATCTGATACTCACGAGTCAAATAAAGGGAAAGAGAGACAAGGGAAAACAATGCGTGACATACCTGGCGGGCTAAAGCAAGTGGATGACAGAACGTGGTCAGGGGGAAGAAGCAAAAGGAAGGAATTTTCTGAGAGCTGCAAGGGATATAGGGAGGTGGAGAGCCATGATCGCCTACGTCCTGAAAGGACACGGCACATAAAAAGAAAGAAGGTTATATTTATTATTGACTTTGATTTCGTATGCCACAATAAAGTAATGTTAAGATTATGTTGCGACATTACTGTTTCTACTTTGGGCTCAAACAATGATTTCTGGCATTGTCGGAAAATATTAGGTTGGTGCAAAAATAATGTCGTTTTCTCACATGAAGTTGAACGTCAAAAAACGACATTATTTTTGCACCAACCTAATACATAACAATACACAAGCTAGGTCATTCTGACCTTGTGGCATTAAATGCCATTTTGGTCAGTATGCAAATATGTATAGAATACAATTGTAAAATGTTCTTATTATTTGATTTAAAATAAAAAGGTTTTTACTACTAAATTTCATCTAATTTAAGTCGCCAGAGCCACACAAGATAGAGGGTTACAGTTAAAATACTAATATTGAATGATACTGTGTGATATGAATAGAAGAGGATGTATTTGGAAGTGAGGAAAATGTGTGTTCTCTCTTAATTTGAAGAACATAAGACTGTAGTGTTCAGGAGAGCACCCACGCGGGAACCTAATCCCCAAAGTGGCAGTTCTTAGGTAAAATCTGCCTCAATGGAACTTCCTTCTTACATTTGGAACACGGAGGAAATTAGGGTGATTCGACTTTCTGTAAGTGGCATGGGTATCCTAAATGTATAGGTTTGAACTGGTGGAACTAAAGAATGGAGCTCATGTAAACAATTGTCATAGAAATTGCGATATATTAGCGATATGCATGCCACGTTGTAAAGTAGTAAATTTGAAGAATAAGTCTTACCCAACAAGTCTGTGTAAACGATTTTGAAGTTTTTTAATACTAAGGATGAAGTAGTTCTAGTCCAAATATGGCAGCAATGCTCACATTTTTAGTCTCATCTGACACAAGATAAAGCAAAATATAATATTTTCAGGTAATTCCTATAGTGATGAAAGAAATTGACCGTTATTGCATCATGTTTACTAATGGATTGCATGCTTGGGTTCCAGAAAAGGTCTGAACATGAAACCCAAGTGTCTTGTTGAGGGTTCAACTGTTCATCTTGACTTAAGAAAACTTAGAATTTGATCAGCGATGGTAAAATGACACTAGTTTCACTTTTGAGGTACTAAGAAATCACAAGCTACTTAGTTCCCTATTGACGGGTTAGAGATCGGTCAGATGAGATATTAGCTCTAAACCACCGATCATCTTAATTCCTGATTAAAATATTTTTGCTTTTGATCTGGGACAATACGTTTTAAAAGATAATTGTGAAAGTGTAGTACGCACTGATGGACACACATGGCGCAGTGGATAAAGGCGTTGGTTAGATCCAGTGACAGGACCCAAAAAGTGTGAGTTCAGTACCCGGTTAAGGCAGTGGATTACTTGGATAGGGGAATTAACAGGAGATAACTGATAACTGACATTCATTAAAAACATGGCACGTGGAACTAGAACAGTCTACCCCATTGAGCAAAATAGAGGGTTCAGTTCGACATTCCAACCACCTGAAGAAGGCCGGAGCGTACAACGGCCGAAACGTTGTAATGAATATGGCGACAAAGATGAGGTCAATAGTCCGAATAATGTAAATAGAGCACATATGAGAGTTAATAAAAAAAGACATTTTCAGTCAACTTTTTGTTAAACCAAATGTTTGTTCTGTTTAGAGTTTTCCTTTTTTCTAACTAATAATTATTTGTCTTGATAATTTAAATATAGGATCAGGAAGCAAACATCTGTTTGAGAAGAAATTATTTAAAATTCCAGCATTTTGCCCTGGTTAGGTTTTATAAGCTATTCTTGGGTCGGTCACTGTGGCTTGGTAAAATAGAAAAGTGACGTGATCGTAAAGTGACTTCGCTGTCGTAAATTCTGGGAAGATGAAAACAGTCGAAGGAATGATTTTGGTTTAGTCATGTGTCTCTTTCAACCGATGGAATAGTTGCGTCAAAATAAGGTCATGAGGCTAGCAAAGGTTGCCAAATAGTATTCTCCTTTGTAGCATTCGCCAATTCCGACTGATTCTCAGACAAACATTTCCTGTTTTATGGAGTATGAATTACCGTTTCGTGTCGGCTTTATTTAGGAAAGTCATTATTTACAGCTCCCAGCTGACACTCGCCTTAGACTAAAATATTTTGGTCGAGGCTGACCAGAGATAAGATATAGATAAAAAAGTCTCATTGCCCGTGTGTTCTTCTTGTTGCTATGCCAATTTAAAGGGGATTCTTAAATTCCCAATTTCAAAATCTGTTTAATGAGCATAATCATACAGTAAAATGATTATAGAAAAAAGAAAGTAGATCATCATTAGAGCTTTCTAAATTAAATTTCACCCAATATAAGGTTTCTAAGTTACTGAAGGTTACAGTAGAAATGCTAATGAATGTTGTGGGTGATTTGAAAGGAAGACAGATTGGTAGCAATTGGAGATTATGAGGACAAGGATGATAAATAGCAATTGACCTTTGAGTTGAAGTTGTCGAGAATAAAGTATTGAGAAAAGCGTCGAACGGAGCAGTCTTTTCTACTAAGTAGCAATTTCTTGGGAGAAAAAAAATCTTCGTGCATTTCGAACCCAGAATAAATGAAGATTAGTAGGCTGAAATAATTTTAGCGGACTTCACGGACACGTCAGCAAACGCAGAAGCTGTATCAGGACACGTTTCTAACGATACGTACTCCTTAGTCATTTTGTCATCTGGTCAGTGAGAGATTAGCTAGGAACGGAAATGATTTTTACACTACTCGACAGTAATTTATCAAGTCAGTTTAAAGTGCGAAAAGTACGAGAGATCGGGTATTCAAGTGTCCCATGCGCACGCACGACAAAATTCACCGCGGTCATAAAGGCATTACTTCCGGTCCCAGGAATTACTCATCGGATTATATTTCCCCCAAAAGAAACATGTCATGTCAATAATTTATTGTAGTGCGTTTATTGAATTTCCACGATGAACATTTCAATTGATATTTTGGGAAAATTATTTTTAACAGTGAATGAAGAGGATAGCAAACCTTCCTCAGAAAAAAATAAACCTTAGGATATTCTTGTTATTACGTAATGAACGAAACATTAAGAGGAGTACATTCTTCTTTTCTCTGTCCTTTTTGCTTTCAATATTTCATGACAGTGTCAAATTCTCCCAGTCCTCTTTCCTTGTGTTCTAGAAAAGTCAACTGTTTCTTTCTTATTCTGAGTAGTAGTGTCTTTTTGTTTCCATTTTCCTTAAAACTTCTTCGATACTCTTATGGTTAGTTCAAGGAATTCTCAGCTCTCTTACTTCAAAGACCTTCTTCATTGGTGAGGAGAGTACTGCTACATAGGAGGATTGATATTATGTAATAATTCTTTTCTTCGTTTCTAAAATATTCTCGTTCTTTAATAATGCCAAAATAAATAATATTAAAATATTCATTTTAGAAAATCACTACCATGTAGATAAATACATCATATTATCATTGGAAACATTTTCATTGACATTACCAGAACTTAATACATCGTTTCGTGTCAAAACCTTTTAAAGCTTTTGAAAGATTTCGTTGAAACACCGTTTGAGAGCTTAACGGGTTAAGGGTTAGTTTCGAGATTTTCTTTGAGATTATCACATCTAAATACAACGGTCCAGACCTGAAGTTTGAAACAATACCCTGAAAAGTAGCGGAATATGTGTGAATAAAACGAAGTAATAAGAGAAACTTTAACACGCCTCTATAAATTTAAATAATTTTTTTATTATTTAAGTATTATTTTTCTTTCAAATTGAAATAAATGAACTACAAAGATTCTTTACGAAACAAACTCACACAAAATATTTTTGTATGTTATTTACAGTACAACCGAATGAATTGCGTTAGAAGAAACAGAATGCATGTACATGTGTGTAACACGGGTTTACGTTGTTTTATGAATGCATATAAAGTGTAGCAGTCGGTAAGCAGTTAGCAGTTTTAATGCTAATGCTAATATCTGTTGTTGACAAATAACTTGGTTCGTATGTTTTTTATGTGTCAATATCGCTAAGAATTTTTTGCAATATAATATAATCGAATAAATACGCAAAAATGTCTCTAATTAATTAAGTGTGAGAACATCGGCTCCAGGAAAAAAAAATTAGATTTATCAATCTCAAATTTATTGGTTAATAAATATTTTCCCAGTTTTTAAATATACGAAGATGGTTACAATATAGATAAAACGATATGTATTCCTTTTAGCAAGCCATAATTTATGTACAGTGAGCTCGATTCTCATTGGGAGCCACGCATTTGTGGCCTTGTGTCATATTAAGCTAAGTTTACAATATATCGAAAAATATGGTTATTTTCTAGAGCTGAAAATATCTGGAAATATAAGAAACAATAATGCCAAATCTGTAGAATAAAAAAAAATAATAGAAAAGAAATCAGGAGGAAAAATGTTGAGGAAGAAGGGATAGTTGCAGGGGGTGATGCTAAAAAAAACGAGAGAAACAAAAGGCTTCGGGAAAAATATAAAAAATTCACGAAAATAATATTGGGATAATTGCTGCAGGCAAAAAAATCTCTGTTGGAGCCGAATATAGCTCCATTGGTCGTCTCGTTGCAGACCAAAACTTCGACGTAAACATTTCATATTCTTTTGTAGTTTCCAATCATTCTTCTTTTATGCAATGTCTCCCTTCAGAACGTGTGTGATCATGGCTCTCCACAACGTCCCGCGCATTACAGCTCTTAGTAAGGTTTTTTCCGCCACCTCAAGAAAATCCTTTCTGCTATCCATTTAAACAAGCTTGTTTTGTAGGTTATTCCTAACTTTCTTCTGTTTTACCTTCAATATGTACTCCCTTCAGGACGTGTTCATCATGGCTCTCCACGACGTCCTGTCTATTACAGCTCTTAGCAAGGTTTGTCTTTCTTTAACACCCTGTTCTTCTCTCCATTCAAACATCCTTGTTTATGAAGGTTATACGTTATTTCCTCTACACCCCTTGCCTCGAGGTCCTCTTTCCTCACCTTTTTTCCTAGAAATTTCTACTATGTCTTCTTGATTCTAAGTAGTAGTGTCCTTTTGTTTCCATTTTCATTAAAACATCCTCGTTATTCATATGTGTAGTCCTTGGTATTCTTAGCATCCTTCTGTTGCCTCATGTCTCTTCTTCATCTGTGAATAGATTGTTCAGCATTCACTGTCATATAAAAGGACAGATATTACATAGCAGTAATATTGGTTCTTCCATATGGCCATAAAATCCTAACGAAAATATCGCTGTCTAGTCAGTCGTGTAGCTACAAAATAGTTCTCAAGGACGTATCGTTTGGTTATGTCCCATGATTTCGGGAAGTATTCCTCTGTTAAAAGAAAACGATTTGAAAATATTTTAAACACGAACGTAAAGTAATGATATGTTCTTAAATTGAAGGATACATTGTTTTTTTTATATCAATCTTCACTATCTTATCAATATTTGCTTTTTTCTACCTACATATTCGTAAGTGACAAACTAAGCACAACCATCTATTAATGTTTGAAAAATTACGTAAGTTACAAATTAAACTAGGCACAACTATCTATTAATGTTTGAAAAACTTTCGCGAATAATGACATCATTCTGGGAATTAAAAAAAAATCTAAATCCGTGAATAATAAGTCTAAAAAAGACACCATATAAAATTCACTATTTTTATCCATGATGTTTAATGTTAAAATTATCACCAAGAAAAATCTCAAGTTAATGTTAAAAATTACAGCAAAACATTGAAGATTTATTTAAGACGGGATGATTTATTGTGATGTATATATTATTTGTATTTAGATACATTCCATTTATTATTTGCATTAGTTATATTATCGGACTGTTATCTTCATCTTCATTGCCATATTCACAACGTTTCGGCCGTTGTACACCGCGTCCTTCTTCAGTTGATAGGAATTTCTAACCGAATCCTTTATTTCGTCCACCGGGGTATATTTTTCTAGTTCCACGTGCCATGTCCCTTCTGATGTCCCATTTATTTCTTTTTAACTCAACGCTCAACTTTTTCGTTCACCATTGCTGTGGCCTGGTATTGAACTCACAACTCTTTGGGTGTAGTCACTGGATCTAACTAACTTCCTCTATGAGGAGAACAGTCCGAATAATGTAAATAATGCAAGTAATCATAATACCTCATCTAAGAGATATAGACAGATATTGTATTTATTTTCAATTTGTTTTGTTCATCTATATTGTATATGAACTATTTTTGTACATAATTAGGTTACAATAAAATTTGTATTTTATATGGATATTACCTTATGAAAACTGAGATTGGAATGGGCGTATCTTTGATTTGGAGTGGGACACGAGATCCCTTGCATCGGCACTGCTTTTTTTCCAGTTATTGGTCGTTTTTCTTAATGTCTAAAAACATTTACTTAGCTCGGAGATAGGTAAGTATCGACCGCTTCTATATAAGTTTATAAGTATTTATATAATTCTGGGGTAGATATATATATGAGCCTTTATTTATGAGTCGATAAACATTTTTCTTTGCTCGGGAATACGTAATATTTAACCTTTTTTATTTGACTCTATAAACATTTTTTTTCGGGAATATATAAATGTAATTCTTTATAATTCAATCTATGAACCTTTATTAGTGGGGGGAATGAATAAATAATGGCTCTGAAAATGTCTTTGATAAAGGACGCAACAAAGAACTGTTTGAACTGCTAAGTAAGATTGATTTATTTGGAAAAGATGGAATAATCCAGAAGCCAATCTGGGGAAAAACCATCTGCATACAGACAGAAAATGGAGTAAGAACACCAAAATATAATAAAGCGTAAGACAAGGATGTGTCTTCTCACGTGACTTATTGAGACGATTCTGGGAGAATTAGAAGTCCTACCAGGATTCATTATTGTCGGTCACACTCAAAGATATGTAGATGACACAGTGTTATAGGATATAAAGAAAGAAAACTACAGGAACGACTTCAGAAGATCGTAAAGCAAAGCGAGACGAAACGACTAAACATTGATATTAAAAAAATAATTTACATTATTTATATTACAAATTAAACTAAGCTCAACCATCTACTAATGTTTGAAAATATAGACAAAAATAATTTATGATTGTCAGCGAAAAAGAAAATGAAAGAAAAAAAAACAAGAAAAGTCCTACGAAGTGAAGATGTTAAAATCAAGCAAATAATCAAATTTACATATCTGAGAATTGTTTTAAGAAAGGCGAAAAAGGTGAAACTTAAATCCAAATGCGCAGTGGGATAGCAACAAATTGTCTTCCAAAAGCTAAGCAAAGTATTAAGAAACAAGAAGATTTCGTCAGAAGCAAAGAAAAGAATACTGTCTTCTTATTTATCAGTGTATCTTAATCAGTTTCTTCACATTTTAGGAAGAGACTTGAAGCAACAGAAAAAGTGTTTCTACTGAAGGATGCTGAGAATATCAAGAACTGAAACATCTGTGCAGCGACAAAGTTTTATGGAAAATGGAACCAAATAAAAAACGACATTTACAATCAGAAAGAATCAGTTGAATTGTTTTTTAAATACACTGTAGAAAGTGGGTTTGGAGAATTTAACACTAATAGGATATATTGAAGGCAAGAGAGATAAAGGAAAGCATGGAATATCCTACCTAACGATTTGGTTAGCAGGACATGGATTTGGAAATATAGTAAAAATATAAATCTAACAGTTAGAAAGGACAGGACGTTGTGGAGATCTACCGTCGAACCATTTGAAGTGACCCATTTCATAGAAGAAGATAGGTACTTAAATTGTTCTAGATAGGTATTTAAATCGTTCTAAGATAGGTATTTAAATCGTTCTAAGATAGGTATATAAAATTTTTTAAGGAAGGTATTTAAATTGTTCTAAGATAGGTATTTAAATTGCTCTATGGTCAGTATTTATATTGTTCTAAGATAGGTATTTAAATTGTTCTAAGATAGGTATTTAAATTTTTTAAGGGAGGTATTTAGATTGATCTATGGTCAGTATTTATATTGTTCTAAGATAGGTATTTAAATTGTTCTAAGATAGGTATTTAAAATATTTTAAGGGGGGTATTTAAATTGTTCTAAGATAGGTATTTAAATAACTCTAAGGTCGGTATTTATATTGTTCTAAGATTGGTATTTAAATGGTTATAAGGCAGGTATATTAATTATTCTAAGATAGGTATTTAAATTGCTCTAAGATAGGTATTTAAATTACTCTAAGATAGGTATTTAAATTGCTCTAAGGTAGGTATTTAAATTGTTCTAAGTTAGGTACTTAAATTGCTCTAAGGTCGGTATTTATATTGTTCTAAGATGGGTATATAAATTGGCCTAAGAGAGGTATTTAAATTGCTCAAAGATCGGTAGTGATCATTTATATTTGTGTCTATACTTCGTTCGAGGACAGATAAATGTTTCTCTTTTATTGTTGAGGCTATAAAAAATTACTTTGTTGGTCGCCCATTTGGACCATTTCCCACTCTTCTATGAGGGACCCAGTATGCATATTTAAATAATTATATTCCGACGGCGCAGTTCTTTAATTTAGTTCGCACATGAAAGCGGATACTTATATAAAAGGTCAAATGCCGAACAGTGCATCTCGAAACCTTTCCATCGAATTCATAGCTGATCCGATTTTCATTTCGTTCGCGTACCTAAGTGTAGCTTCTCTTTAATACGCATTAGCAGCAGAAGAAATGCACGTAACCAACAGGGGAAATACATTTCACTGTTATGAAGTCCTGAAATATTGCTTACTAATATTCTACAAACAAATCTACATATATCGACCTGGTTTCTTATTAAAACCATGTTATATCTTTGTTTGTTCTGAAAAATACTTTTATTGCATTTCATATATTTATTCGTTTTCGCGTTTTCAATAATTAATATATTCCAGATTTTCAATCGGTTTTACAGAATATAAATTGCAATCACCAATAAAAACGTTTTATTTTAGTATATATATATATATATATATATATATATATATATATATATATATATATATATATATAAGTGAACATAGAAGTCAACACTTAGAGGCGACAGTCTGTTTCATGCTAGTGCAATCGTGACGGCCTGCTACACCTTATATATATATATATATATATATATATATATATATATATATATATATATATATATATATATATATATATATACATATATATATATATATATATATATATATATATATATATATATACATATATATATATATACATATATATATATACATATATATATATATATATATATACATATATATATATATACATATATATACATATATATATATATATATATATATATACATATATATATATATATATATATATATATATATGCTATCGGGAAGTCCAGCTGGTCTCTCGTGAGAAAGGGGTGATTTAAAAACAGCGGTTCCTACCGATATTAATGCATTACTCTTCAAGTGTGAATTGAGTTCTCCGGGCCACTGGCGTATTTTGTATAGAAAAAAAAAACGTTAAAATTTCCCTTTCTCTCTGCCGTGCGACGATAGCCTAGCGATAGGACCTCTAACTGATGTCAAATCGGTCGGGTTTCGATGCCGGCTTGAAGCAATCGGACATCTAGCTACGCTGAAGATCTAAGATACAGTGAAACATTCTGTCTGTGGATAACTATATATCTATGTGCGTGTGTTTGTGTTAAAGTGAACGTTGAAATCAACACCCAGAGGCTACAGTCTGTTTTAAGCTAAACGCAATCGTCAGGCATATTCATTTTATTCCGAGCACTTTCGACATTAACACAATGTCTCCATCAGTTTCTTATTTTTTCTAAGACAAAAAATTGTAGTGTTCACCTGAAAATTAATGTTTTCTCACGTGTGAATTGAAAAAAATTAGGTTTATGCATTGCACAATTTTAGATTTTATCATGTAGGCACACAAGCAAATGCCAAAGAAGGTAACTAAGTTATTATTGTAATGTCTAAATATTTTTTTTCTTAGAAAAACAAGACCCTTATGACGAATTGTACTAATGCTGAAAGTACAGGAACTAAAATGAATATGCGACAACATGGTAATTTTATGTCTTTCTTTAATAAGGATAATACAAAATTGTCCACAATTTCGAGATGATCCTGTTAAAAATCAGTAGACAAAACCTGTTTAAATTATTTAATGAGACATGTCATAATGAAAACATGCAAACAAAATATACGTAATTTAATATGTATATATTTGCTCATATCCATGTATCTATCTATCTATCTATTTATCTATGCATATATATATTTATGCATATATGTATTAGGTCATCCCATAAGTTTTGTCCGAATTTTAACTTTTTGTTAAAATGAACGAAATTTAAAGAGTATTTTATAATGTCTAATGGAGCTGAACATTATTTTTATGTTTAGATACATTTAAACTGATCAAACTTTATTTCAGAGAACAATAAAATTAAATTTTGTTTGATTAAAACCCTGCTAACATGGAAGTACCCAAGAATCATTTGAGGCCCATAATGCTTTATGAGTTCAAGAAAGGAAACTCAGCAGCCGAAGCGGCTAGAAACATTCACTCAGTTTATGGAGAGGAATGTGTGAATGAAAGCACTTGCAGAAGATGGTTTGCAAAATTCAGAGGTGGAGATTTCACCCTTGAAGATGAAGATCGAACCGGACGTCCAGTTGAGTTTGATGAAAAGCTTCTTGAAGCAGCCCTTGAAGAAAATCCTGCTTTATCACTTGAGGAATTGGCAGTGGTTCTCAGTTCAAACCATACAACTGTTCATCATCATCTTCAACAACTTGGAAAAGTTCCTAAACTTGGAAAATGGGTGCCTCATGAATCGTCTGAAAATAACCTCAAATCCCGAGTTGACATCTGCTCTTCTCTCCATTCTCGCCAACTTGTTTCCCCTTTTTTGGATAGACTTGTGACTGGCAACGAAATATGGATCTTTTATCGAAATGTTAAGCGTCGTAGACAGTGGCTTGGTAAAGGGGAAGGACCCCAGCCACAGCCGAGAAGGGAACTTCATGGGCAAAAGATTCTTCTTTCAATCTGGTGGGATTGCCAAGGAATAATCCACTTTGAATTCTTACCACCTAATACAACAATTAATGCTCAAATATACAGTCAGCAATTAGAGCGTTTGAACCAAGCTTTGAGGAAAAAATGACCTGCTCTAGTGAATCGAAAACGGGTGATGTTTCATCAGGACAATGCGCAACCACACACAGCAAGAATCACGTCACAAAAGATCGAAGAACTTGGTTGGGAGAAAATTCCCCATCCATCTTATTCTCCCGACCTTGCTCCTTCAGACTACCATTTGTTTCGTAGCTTACAGAATCATTTGGAAGAAACAGCTTTTGTAACACAGGAAGAGGTTAAAACTGACATATGTGATTTCTTCGAATCAAAGCCAAAAGAATTTTACAGTAATGGAAGTAAGCTTGTTAATAGATGGAAGGGAGTCATAGATAATCAGGGAAAATACATTGTTGATTGAATCTGTAATTAAATGTAACATTTATGGGATGACCTGATATATATATGCTCATATTTATTTATCTATCTGGCTGCTCATATGTAATTATCTGCTCATATCTATCTATCTATCTATCTATCTATCTATCTATCTATCTATCTATCTATCTATCTATCTATCTATCTATCTTACTAGCTAGCTAGCTACAGAGTGCGATGTGTAATCTTTTGCTATTTTATATTTTTAAATTTGCGCATGCACATTGTTTGTTTTTGATTTTGTCGACGGCACAGTATAGTAGGGTCAGTTGGGCATCGTCTCTAAGAAAACGTGCACCACGACGCAATTAACTACGCCAGAAATTTGGGAACAGCCTGCAGTACTGCTTGGCGCCGGAAAGACGAACATTTCAGTGTGTTTGGGTGTCAATTTAAGGACAGTTCAGAGAATTCAGGCAGAATTGGATAAGTCTAATGGTGATTACCAAGTTGTTTGAAGTGATTAATAGTGATGGCAACGTTATGCCTCCATTCATCTACCCACAGGGTCTCAGACTCAACAAGGAGGTCGATATCAATTTACCTGCGTCAAGAGGATGGCTGCTGGAAGACACTATGTCTGGCAATAGAACTCTGCGCCATGCCACACAACGAAGAGAATCCAGTCATTGTAGTCAGACAATTTCTGCGACCACATCACCCCTTACATCTGGACACCTAACTCCCCAGACTGCAACCCATTTAATTATTATGTGTGGGCGCATTTGAGCGAACGACCACGAAAAACTCCTTTTAACACCAAAAATGAACTGAAGGCAAGGATTATGGTAGAATTCACCAACTTAAACAAGGTCCAGAAGAGATGCAGAAGATTCCGAAGGCGTCTGGAGGAAGCCAGTGGCGACTTTACTGAATAAATTTACTCTTTAGTATTTCGAGACATTTTTGTTTAATTTTGGTAAGTATATCTGTTAAAATGAGATATCAGTTACTTTCATTTTTGCGTAATTTCGACGACAATTTCCCCATCACACACTGTATATATCTATCTATCTATCTATCTCAGTCTGTTCACTATCTATCTACCTATCTATCTACTCACATCTGTGCACGATCTACTCAGAAAACAGATATATATATAGTTGGCGACTAATTCACTTTGTATCTGGTTTTGGTTTTAACAAACGAAAAAGAAACAAACAAAACTCCTTGTAACACCAAAGATGAACTGAAGGCAAGGATTATGGCAGCATTCACCAACTTAAATAAGGAAGCTGTCGTTGAAGCCAACGGCGATTTTATTGAATAAATTTACTCTTTAGTATTTCAAGATGTTTTGTAATTTTACTTAATATAACTGTTAAAATGATATGTCAGTGTCATTTTCACTTTTGCGTAATTTAAACGACAATTTATCACTTCACATCCTATATATATATATATATATATATATATATATATATATATATATATATATATATATACATATATATATTATGAAATGGACAAAGTCCGACAATTATTTAAAGACATTTTTATGTTTAACATTCTTTTTATAGATACAAGTATTTATATATCTACTCCTATCTATCTATCTATCTTCTCACATCTGTGTACGGTCTACTGAGAAAACATATATATATAGTTGGAGACTAATTCACTTCATATCTGGTATTGCTTTAAACAAACGAAAATCTCAGAATGCAATCCACTCGATGAGAACAAAGCCGTTCACTCCTGTCCTGTCAAAGAGCTTGCGAGAGAGCGGTTGAAAAGTATGATAAGAATTAATTTTACGTAAACTCGTGTGTTTCCGACTCTTCTTTTCTCCTTTCAATACTAATTTTTGTTTTTTATTTCTCAAAATCCAAACTTGTTTGAAAGCGCAGGTGTGTATTGTGGAGTATGGCTAACGAACTTACGAGTCTTTACATCCTGAAAACTTCAACGTCACTCAGATCTACACTGGGAACGTTACAAAGACAGTATTGCTAGAATTATAGAAAGAGGTATAATTTAAAGCTTTAGATGACCCACGATAGGGTACCGTCAAAATACAACAACTTTTTATCTTTTTATTTAATTTTCTTTATTTAATTTTGACAAGTATATCTGTTAAAATGAGATATCAGTGTTACTTTAAATTTTAGATATTTAAAGATATTTAAATTTAAAAATATTTAAAGATATTTAAATTGCTAGAATTATAGAAAGAGATATAATTTAAAGCTTTAGATGACCCACGATAGAGTACCGTCAAAATACAACTTTTTAGAATTTTGTGTGTCATCCAGAATCTCTTAATTCTTTATGCAAGGGTGCCATTGTGTCGAGTAATCGCAACAGGAAACCATCGAAGCAGGCACATTCATGTTTATTCAACGCTCAAATTACTCATCTATGGTTTCTACTGCAAGTAAGCTGAGCGTGGCGAAGTTACAGTTTGTTGGCGAGATCACAGAATCAGTCACGATCAGCAGTTTGAACAATGCCAGTACGTTCAAGCTCGGTCCCGATGACTTGTAAATTCGTGCTAGCACAACCATCAATGTCTTCCGAAGTTCCGTCTACTCAATTTCAGTCCGCGTTATGGTTTTCAGGCACTTTGCAAATGTGCCGCATATCGGAATCGCATCGCCATATATACATATATAATAGTTGGATACTTGTTTCTATCTGCCAGTGCTGTTTGCAGTTCCCTATGACAGACATCCGCTCTATCCAAACATTTCGCAGTAACTATGTTGAGCTGACCTTAGCTAAAGTCTTTAGCGCAACGTTATCAATTTCTTGAACAGCTCACTCACACCCTCGATCACGATGACATGGAACTTCGTGTTACACAACTATTGAAGGCCTCTGAACGGTTTCGTCTATCCATCCATCCATCCATCCATACATACATACATTCATTATGTCTGTCATAAACTTATGATTAACAAATTCATCTTCGATAAGATGTTAAAATTGTAGGCAGTCTTGAAGAGAAAACATCATTTTTGCACTTTAAAACATAAATCTAACGTTATCAATTTCTTGAACAAAGTCAGCCGACTCACACCCTCGATCACGATGACTTGGAACTTCGTATTACACAACTATTGAAGGCCCCTGAACGGTTTCGTCTATCCATACATACATACATACATACATACATACATCATGTCTGTCATAAACTTATGATTAACAAATTCATTTTTGATAAGATTTTAAAAATGTTGGCACTCTTGAAGAGAAAATATCATTTTTGCAGTTTAAAACACTCCCAATATTATTCAACTTACACAATGTTTTAGTTAAGGGCGAGATGAAAGCAGTAACGTTAAACAAGTTGCATAAAATTCATTAATTGATCTTCCTTTAGGCATTAAATTAAATATACCCAAAGAATTATTACAGAACAAATAGAAAGACTTAAAAGGTTCTTTCGTCTAAATATTTCCATTAAACTATTTTGATATTTTTGTAAAATTTATTTATTTTAGAATGTCTTATGACGGAATTTTCGCTTTTAATTGTTATATTGCGTTATGACTTCGACAGGCAACGCAAGAGGAGGTTTTATTTAGAAGTGAAATATCACAGAAGTAATAGATTATTTAAAACTTTCAAGAAATATTTTAAGTCAATACGAATTCTTTCTAAGTTTCACATTAAAAGCTCTTTAAAACATTACTCGCTCTTCGGCGAAAATATAATTTCTCAATATTCACAAAATATAACAAATTTGTTTTTGTTGTAGATAGTATTTAGTTGTCTCGAAAAATAACATTTTACTGCGCACATTCAATTATCAACTCCGTTAAGTAATATTTTCTTAAATATAAGTTTCTTCTCAACTAACGCAAAATTTACTTATTTTTTCTAATTACATTATTTACATTCTGAATATTTTCCTCATATTTCCTGCTATTAACGCAACTTTCAGTTCGTTATTCTCTCCGGTCTTCTTTCAATATAATTCAATCCGGGTTACTTTCAAGGAATTTCGAAAAGAAACATTTATGTAATCATTTTTTAACAATTTCACACCAAACAAGTGAATAAAATAACGCAAAAGGTTACTGGTTGTTAGAGAAGAAGAGGAAAATATATTATTAAGGAGATAAAATTAAAAAAAAAAAAAAATAAGGGTGCTACTATAGCGTGAGGTCTATCTCAATATGACGTGTCCCTCCCCTCACGTGGCCATCAGGTGAGGTGAGATCTAACATGGACATTTATATCTGTCTCACATTTTATGAACACGTGAAAGAATCTCCAAATATATAGCAGAAACACCAGCCCAGATTTGGTAACAATATTCAAAGCAAGGACAAATGGTAGATTTATAAATATGGAAAATACACACCTGATCAAAAATTTAAGTCCACTTGAAATTTTTTTTAATAAGAAACTGTTTGTCATGGATACATTACAAAACTTTTTCTTACTTAAGGTTACTAATTCTATAATCTAAAAGGTTATGTAGACGAAAAGTTATAATTCGATCAATTTATTCAGAAATGGACATTTTTATAAAATGATGTGTTTTACACTTTTCAAAATTAAATTGTTAGATCTAGGGTAATTCCAATGTTTTTAGTGCAGTTACAGATGAGCAATCACTGCGTAAATTTGTCACCATGCCTAAAGCAAGCAAACGTACCGAAGTTGAGCGTGCTCAAATTCTAGATTTCCATAATCAAGGTTTGTCACAGCGGGCGACCGCAGCTAAGGTAAATCGCAGTAAAACTGATTTGCAACTTTCTAAAGGACAGTGCAAATTATGGAAACGCAAAGTCTACTGGTAGCCCCCCCCCCAATTTCTCAGGCATTGAGTAGGAGAATAAGACGGGTTG
The DNA here is from genome assembly GCA_964036315.1 of Acanthosepion esculentum. Taxonomy (NCBI): domain Eukaryota; kingdom Metazoa; phylum Mollusca; class Cephalopoda; order Sepiida; family Sepiidae; genus Acanthosepion; species Acanthosepion esculentum. The sequence continues at coordinate 115,831,696 of OZ038482.1, read as the reverse complement.
TTGTGAAAGCTAGTGGACTTTCTTCTAGTCAAATTAAGGCAGCCACAGATGCTGATTGCAGTCCAGTAACCATCAGATGACACGACACGACAAAAAGGCATGGTAAATAAAAAGCGCAAATAAATTCCTCGGCTGCTTCCACGTCCCAAAGTAAACCGTTTAAGGTTTAGTCGTGAATACCAAACACGGGACATTGAGAAGTGGAAGAAATCCTGTTTTCTGACGAGAAAAAATTAAATCTAGATGGTCCTGATGGCTTCCAACGATATTGGCATAACAAAAACATGCCTCCTGAAATTTTCTCCACACGTCATAGTCGTGGAGGGTCCATAATGGTATGGGGGTGCCTTTACTTAGAGAGGGACGATGAAACCCCAGGTGGTGCAGGGTCGTCAGACAGCGGCTGGTTATGTTAGTATGCTTCAAAAAGCATCGTTGGTGACGGAGGGCCATCGCTTGTGTGGGGATGGATGGTTATTCCAACAGGATAATGCTGCAATTCACGCTGCATGCCGGACCTTGACCTTTCTACAAGAAAATGGGGTCCATCTCTTGAGACCTCCTGCATGCTCACCAGATTTGAACCCAATTGAAAATGTTTGGGGATGGATGGCAAGAGATGTTTATCAAAATGGCAAACAATATTCAACAAAAAATGAACTTCGTGAATCTATCTTTAGAAGCTGGAGCAATATTCCTCGCCGCTTAATGGAAACACTAATATCTTGCATGACCCAAAGAATTTTTGAAGTCATCAAAACCAGTGGAGGTAGAACTCATTAAATTTGGTTGATGAATGTTTTCGTACACTTATCGTACAATTTCGTAGAATTTTTGTCTCTGGTCTTATAATTTTGATCAAGTGTAAAAATGCCTCATTTTATAAAAATGTCAATTTTTCAGTAAAATGTTTGGATTATAATTTTTTTTGTCTACATAACCTTTTAGATTATAAAATTAGTAACCTTAAGTAAGAAAGGTTCAAAATTCTTCCATGAAAAACAGTCTTTTTAAAAAAAGAATTTCAAGTGGTCTTAAATCTTTGATCAGGAGTGTGCATTCCGGGGAGAAAAACTGTCTAGTTCGCCACAGTGAAACCAAAATGTCTAACTGCAGAGTTAACTATTGATTCAATGTACATTTTCCACTTCATGTCAGACGGAAAACGTTAGTCAGAGAAAGCGTGATGTGTCACTCTACTGGAGATTAACACCAGTAAGCTACAAAAGCTTCTCTCAGACGATTATATAGCAAGAGTACCAGATCAGATATGGCAACAACAATGGGTGCTACTATAGCTGATGTCTACCTCAACATGTCGTGTCCCTCTCTTCACGTGGCCATCAGATCAGGTGAGGTCTAACATGGATATTAATATCGATCTCACATTTTCTAAACACGTGAAACGGATGATAGGCCTCACGCTACAGTGGCAATGAAAACTGCTCCAGGGTTGACAGCTGAACATAACTGTGAAAAATCAACTTAGTTCAGCATGGCTCAAGAGTGTGCATCGCCATCAAAAATACTCTTGTTACGGAAGACGTAGGAAAAGTCTGTTATGAGCAGAAAAATCAAAAGAACTGGATATTGTGGCTAAGTGTATTGTGGAGAGACGAGTCCAATTTAGAATTTTTGTTTCGAAGAGAAGAGTGAATTTGAGAAGAAAAATCACGAGATTGAGTGAATGATGAATATGTGGTTCCAACATTTACGCATAGTACCGGGTCTGTTATGATATAGGGTGATTTGGGGGAGAGTGCTGGAGATTTATTCTGAAAAAAAAACCCCAACAATATCATTCGATTATGCAAAGGCATGCTGGACACCTCGAGGTGGTATAATGGTTAGCAAGCTTATCTCACTAAATCAGTTACGATTGAATAGTGAGTTCGATCCTCAGAGGATGTCCCATACTTGTTATGTTTATTGAGAGTAAAAGGAATAGAAAAAATACTGGGTGCTACTATAGCGTGAGGTGTACCCCAATATGTCGTGTCCTTCCCGTCACATTTTATAAACACGTAAAACGGGAGTTAGACCTCACGCTATAGTAGCACCAAAATAAGAATTAAGAAAACAGATAACGATTGACATTACATTTAAATTTTTTGAAGATCAAAGTTGACAGAGCCAGAAGAGAGTTCCACAAATGAGAAGTGCATTAGAAGAAACCTTTAACATAGAACTTACAGTTGCGTTTAGCCATTTCAACTGTAAAATGATGCTACTTTGCTGCCAATCTAGTACTGCGCTTATATTCAAAAAGTCTACGTACCATAGAAGTTCATCAAAACAATTACCATGAAAGTATTTATAGAAAAGGCACGGGGAAGCTACGTTAAGTCAGTGGGAAATTAACTGAAGCCGAGATAACAGGTCAAGACCAATAGCATTGCTGATTATTCTTTGGATCTTTTAAAGAATCTCTAAATATATATCAGGAGCACCAGACCATATGTGCCAGTACTATTCAAAGAAAGGATGAATGGTAGACTTATAAATATGCCAGACAGATTCTGTTGGGGAAAAAAACTGTCTAGCATGACACTGTGAACCAAATTTTCTAGCAGCAGACCCAGCAATTGATTTAATATAATCATTCCACTTCATGTCCTCGGAAAACCTTAGTCCGATACGGCACAATGAATCACTCTCCAGGTGGTTAGCATCAGCCATCGAGATGGAAGGCAAAATGATTAAAAGAGAGTAGTTTCGTCTTGGAGGCGTTAAAAAAACAAGCCAATTATTGCCTCATTTAACAACAGATTGAAGGTCATTTTTTTAGATCAGCTGCCAATTTGAACTGATTACATGATCATGTCATTATTTTCTCTTCAAGTTTTATGTGGTATCCATTTTAGTTGTTGCTCCTGTTGGTAGTCCTCAAGTGATGTGATTTCTGTCATTTGGTAGAGTTCTTTATTTTCGATTCTGTATCGCCAGTCCACAATGTTCAGCGAGGGACAATCTTTGCTAAGAGACCCTCAGGCTCCACTTTTTAACCATAGGTTTCACTAGATCCATAGATTTCACTCGCCCAAAGCAACTTTTACCCATTGATCTTTGAAATCGATTGTATACAGCTGAAAGATTTCTGAACGATAACATCCATATGAAAGTCTCGATCTGACGAGCCTATTGAAGAACATGACTTCAGCTTAAAATTTTGGTTTTGTAGCAATTTGTTATAACTGATCTATATAAGAAGGTTTTTGAAGTGTTTGGTATTTTTCTAAATCCACATCATGATTTTTTATGATAGATTCATGGTAAGTTCCGTCACTGCTTTCATTCCAATTCCAGATAATAGTTTCTGTTTTGGAAAGGTTTGTCTTGAGTCTTATTTCTTGGGAGAGAATGTTGATTTTTTTTTCACGACCATTCTTATTCCAGCCATGAATACCTATGTCGTAAGCAAATCTCCCTCTCATCATCAATATATTTGCATCGCCGGTTGGGAAGCATGATTGGAGTCTTTTATAATTTCATTCTTTTGTGATCTATTATAGAATGCTTATATGATCAGTGACAATCTCTTCACATCCATAAGTAAAATTATTTAATCCCAGAAAAAAAGGACGTCATTCTATGAATTCAGTTCCAGACCTAGTCTATGACTCCCCGGGACAAATATTTATTACTCAAGGAAAATTCGTCTTTGGTAATTGTTGTAAGCTAGAAAAGGTTACTGAATATATTAATCACCTGAATGTTGGTACTGATTTTCTAAGCGTGGCTTAGATGTGACACATAGACGAAAGCATGGGGCACCCAGTGAGGATCGAACTCACTATTCAGTCGTAACTGTTTTAGCGAAACTATCCACACCGAGGCGCCCAGTGATTTTCTAAGCGTAGCTTAGATGTGGCACAAGGCTGAAAGTATGGAGCACCCAGTGAGCATCGAACTCACTACTCAGTCGGAATTGTTCTAGCAAGGCAATCTTGCTAACCTTTACACCGCCTCGAGGAGCCCCACACGAAGGTTTGTAATGAACGATAATACTTAAGACAAGAACAACATATATAAGATTCACCAGCGGCGTGTAGAAGAAGTATTCAACTGCTAGAAGTGAGTCAAGTGAATTCCACAATGAATCACCAACTGCAGGATATCTACCAACCGCGCCACGCGGCCAGATGGGGCACAAGGCCGAATTTAATGTGGGGTATCCTAGGCCGTAGGCACGGCCAAACATTCTCCGTAGACCCCGTATAAAACGGTGTCTGGTAGCTGTTTCACGAGACAAGACTCTGCCCTTCGACATAGTCTTGTAATACATTTAATTTAGAAGCAAACATTAATTACATATATCGAATATGAACATTTCAAAACAAAATTCAGTTGATAACTACGTGCAACGGACTTATTTATATATCACGGAAAATGGATAGCACATTCAGAGTCACGTATAATTATGAATTATCACGTATTGATCATTACGTGCACTGGTTCTAAAATAAGTGCTGTATACAGATATCCGGGATTAATATACTATCAGTGGCTCTTAAATGGTGCGCGTGGGCGCACTGGTACGTACGGGAAGATGTTTAGGTTCGCCCTGGCATTCCAGAGAAATATGTCGCGATATAAGAAATAAATATATTTACTTTATTATATTGCAGTACCCGCCTTGTTGCGTATAGCCCTCGACGAAAGCTTCAATAATAGGAAGCTTTTGGTTTGCCGTATCGAACTGGTAGGAGTTGCTGGTCGGTCCTCCATGCCTAGTCCGAGAAAGTTGATTACTAAAAGATGTATTATGTAACATAGAATGATGACAAGGATTGGGATTTTTTATTTAAAAGTTGTCTTATACTTTCATAATAATTTATAATTTATCACTTATTTGTTTATAAGCAAATGTGATAAATTAGTTACTTTATCATAAACACGCTAATCTGGATTACGTATTCTATTCTAAACACAAGAACAAATAAACTTAAGGCATGTTTCATTTTATATTTTTTTTATTACATTATTTCTTTTCTGCAATATATGACTTCATTATAACATATTTCTCCGAAATTTGTATTATTGGTAAGATTTCAAGTGTGCCCGACTTTAAAAAATTAGCGAACGACTGCCTTAGATATTCAAGAATTAACTCAAGTTAAAACAGTGGAAGAAAAGGTTCAAACGAGGAAAATTAACTGAAATTTCTGTTTAAACGGCTTTCCAAGTTTCGTTATTCAAAATCAGTTAAAAGGCTCTTCAGGGGTTAGGAATTAACTGAATTGTCCAATATAAACTGGCCAATTTTGAATAGAAAATTAAAACACTGTATTTAAAATCTAGTTTTATTAATATATATTACATATAAATTATTAATGATTTATATTGATATATAATTAATATAAAAACTTTTATAATATAATTTCTATAATTATAATGTCTAAAATTATGCATTTATGAAAATGAAATATTATTGAACTTACAAAATTTCCTACATCTTTTTAACAAAACTTTTAGGTGCACCCTGGCATTCCAGAGAAATGTGTCCAGATATAAGCAATAAATATTCAGTGTAACCCGGATATGAAAGTTGTCGGGACCGGAGAAGAAGTATCTTATATCCGGGTTTCTCTTATATCCGGGTTTGGTCTATTATATATACATTAACACAGGCTCTAATTTGGGACCAGAGAAAATCTCTCTTATATCCGGGTTTCTTTAAAATCCGGGTCTCTTATATCCGGGTTACACTGTATTTACTTTATTATATTGCGCTACCAGTCTCGTTCATATTTATGTGAATTAGGCTTTTCTGCTCTCACCACAATTAAGTGCCAAAAGAGAAGAACTCTTTAATGTATGGAGGAGGAAATGAGAGTTTACGTATCACATATACGCCCAAACATTGAAGAGATCGCTAAGATTCATCAGACTCATGTTTTTCACAAACACAAGAATGAATAAATTTAACGTATGTTTCATTTTATATTTTTTATTGCATTATTTCTTTTCTGCGAACATATTTTTCCGAAAATTGTATAAAGTGCGCCTATAATTATTGGTAGGACTTCAAGTGCGCCCCGACTTCAAAAAGTTCGAGAACCACTGACCTAGCCATATCTCATTCGAGTTGTTCAAACAGCGAATGAGCTTTTCAAGAATATACTTCTTACGCTTAAAACTATCAACGAAAATGTTCGTTGTGTAATGTTCTTTGCTAGCATTTCAGATGTTTTATGACTTAAATTTAGAAACATGTTTCTGTTGTCAATAACGTGGATATAAACCAATCTATCGATATAAAAAAATCTTTCTTTAGTCCGTCTTTAGGTTCATTTTCCTCATAAACTTAAGGCGTGTTTCATTTTATATTTTTTTTATTGCATTATTTTTTTTCTGCAATATTTGACTTCATTATAACATATTTCCCAAAATTTGCATACAGTGCGCTTAGAATTATTGGTAGCATTTGAAGTGTACCCCGACTTAAAAAAAGTTTGAGAACCACTGCTATATATATTCCTCACAGCCACTTCTTCAATGTGGAATGCCCCTTCAGGACGTGGGCGATTATGACTCTCCAGAATTTCCTGTCCTTTGTTTGGCTGGTTGTTTTGTTAAGTGGCATATCAACCTCTTTATTTAATACTGAAATCTAAATATGTTGTACGCAATATTATTTTTGCAGACAATAATGGGTTGAGTGATAAAAATTTTCCTAAATAACCCATAGCTTGGGGGAGAAGAGTTGGATTACTACCTTTCCCAAGGATATTTGCGCGTGAGTATGACGAACCCAACTGGAATTCGAAATCGGCTCTCCGATTAACAATTCCGAGCAATTACCCGTTACACTCCGCATTCAAGCTTGGTATTCCAAAACGGTCACCGATTTAGGTACTGACCAGGCTCGGCGTTGCTTAACTTCGGTGATCAACGTGATGTGACCGTAAGCTATCCTTTGTAGTTATTAGTAAATGCTGTCCATTGCTATATCTCCAAAACACAGGCCTTTTTTTGTTATTTTTCTATATGCCGAATCCCTTCATCACCTGGGCGATCATGGCTCTCCACTATTTCCTGTATTTTGTAGATCTCAGTAAATTTTGTCTTTTTGCTATCTTTCCTAATTCCTGTTCTGTCAACCAGTTCCTTCTTCTTCTTCTTCTTCTTCTTCTTCTTCTTCTTCTTCTTCTTCTTCTTCGTGCCGTGTACCTTCAGGACGTGGACGATCATGTCTTTCCACAATTTTCTGTCCTTTGTAGCCCTTAGTAAATGTTGTCTTGCTGATATCTTTCACTGTTCTGTCAAATATTTACACATGCTTATTCTTCTTCTTTTTCTTCTTCTTCTTCTATGTGACCTGTCACTTTAGGGCGTAGACGATAATGGCTCTCCACAATTTCCTCTCTCACTAAATTTTGTCTTTTAGCTATCTCTCCTAATTACTGTTCTGTTAACCATTTACAGAAGCTCCTTAGAACGGTTATACACTTTTTTCCTGTGTGTTCTTCTTGCTTTCAATATGACCCGTGAGTGTCAAATTCTCCAAACACTCTTTCCACACTATGTGCCTGAGAAATTTAAGAACAGTAAAGTGATACTAAAGTGAACATTGAAGATTCCTCATGTCTCTTTTATTTCTACTTTCTGGTTAGCAGCTATCGAATCAATATTTTACTTATTGGGCACTCAAAATATTTGGCCTCATACCCGACTGAGCTCTAAAACCCAAATCATTTTCAAGCTAATGTTTACATTAAACAGATACAAGTTTTGTTTATTTTATTTATGAATAACTTCATTCAAAATTGATATCTTAAGCAACTCCACCACAGACGTCACTATGAATTCTCCTTCTATATACCGCTAAGATGTAGGCGATCATGGCTCTCCACAATTTTCTATCCATTGTCGCTCTTAATGAGCTGTATTTTTGTTATCTCTCCTAAATCTTGTTCTGGCAGACATTTAGTCAAGCTTGCTAGCTAGGTTATGTGTTGGTTTCCTCTGTCTCTTTCGATTTCAATCTGTCCTGTGAGTATCAAAATTTCCAAGCCCTCTTTTCTCATTATGAGCCTGAGAAATTTCAACTGCCTCTTCCTCAAGTTAAGTATAAATTCTCTCGTTGCGTCGATAAGCAGCACAAAGGGGAAAACGAAAAAGTAAATTCAAACAAAAGGAGTGGGAATATATGTTATTTTATTCTGTATTATATTAAAGAATTCTAAAAATGCTTCTAGTTTAGTTACAGTTAAATATTTTCTTTTCTTATTCATAAAACCACCACACAAATATCTAAATAAATAAAAAAACAATTTAAGCAACTTGGATACTATTTTTCTGAATACGTTAAGCAACCTATACACTGCTAAAAGTTGTTTATAAAATAATGTCGTGTAAGCATATGCAAGTAATGTTTTATTTGGAGACTCCGAACGAGAAATCGAAGAGCTAAGTACGATTGCCAGTAGTGTTTGTTACATTCACTAACGAACTCAAGCGGAGATTCTTTCGACCCGCTGTTGAGACAATGTTAATGTATGGCGCCACTGTCTGGACATTAATTAAAACCCTTGAGTCTAAGCTTGATAGAACGACACTCAGATACTGAGAGTTATACTTAACAAGAGACAAGATGCAACTAAATCACAGCTCTATGGACCCGTCCCTGAAATTTTTACTATTTTACTGGAACACAGAATTCGCTTTGCTGCCGAGTAAAACAAGAACTCGCGAGTGACTTACTGTTCTGAACACCTAGCCAAAGAGCAAGACGAGTTGGTTGCCCAGAAACCACCTACATTGACTAGCTATGTCATGACACAGAATGCCACCCTAATGACACCTTCCAACCATGAGGCAGGACTATGATGGTTGACGTGATAAACTAATGAATGATCGGGCTACCTTGACCGAATAATAATTATCGCACAAATACACTTCCCTTGAGAAAAATATGGTTCCATCTCTTCTCCTGCATTTTGGCTATCGGTTAAGTAGAAGGACAATCTGCGCTCTCTAGCAGTGGTTGACAACCAGACTTTGAATTCAAAATCATATATATATATATATATATATATATATATATATATATATATATATATATATATATATGTAGCAAATCATGCTTCGAAAAATAATTCATAGTTATCTGTATCTCACTCATTTAAACCGTTATTTAACTCCTCTCTTTAAAACTTCTCTCAGTTAAATTTGAATCCCCACCTTCACCATTAGGCTTTCCTGTTCTTCTTTCTTCTATTACACCTCTCTCTACAGCGTTCATACATTTCCCTCTCACACTTGTTTCTCACTCCCACACATACACTCTCACTAAAATTTTGTTTCTATACCCGGAGTAAAATTTTCCAATTTCTTTTTGAATTTGTAGGTCTGATGAATTGGATCGTGATTACGATTCCAATGTAATAAATTATAACCATGGGATATTAGTGTTTGAGCTTTTTTATTATATTATTACTCTGTCATGAACATTGAGTTCTACCTGGATTCTATCCTCTTGGAAATTTATTTATATATTTTAATATATATATATATATATATATATATATATATATATATATTGACCACTAATATTATCAATCTCTCTCTCTCTCTCTCTCTCTCTCTCTATATATATATATATATATATATATATATATATATATATATATACTAGTCGAGGAATCTAAATGAAATAATAATAATAAAAACGAAAGAATATTAATCTACAACCGAAAGTGTCTGAAGATTTTAATAATTTTTATTGTTATATATATATATATATATATATATATATATATATATATATATATATATATATATATATATATATATATATATATATATATATATATATATATATATATATATATATATATATATATATATTGGGCACCTCGACGTGGTGTAATGGTTAGAAAGCTTGTCTTGCTAGATCAATTACGACTGAGTAGTGAGTTCGAACCTCACTAGGTGCCCCATATTTTCGGCCATGTGCTGCATCTAAGCCGGACTTAGAAAATCACTATATTTTGGGCACCTCCAGATGGTGTAATGTTTAGCAAGCTTGTCTGGCTAGATCAATTACGACTGAGTAGTGAGTTCGAACCTCACTAGGTGCCCCATATTTTCGGCCATGTGCTGCATCTAAGCCGGACTTAGAAAATCACTATATTTTGGGCACCTCCAGATGGTGTAATGTTTAGCAAGCTTGTCTGGCTAGAACAATTACGACTGAGTAGTGAGTTCAATTGTAACGAGGTGCCCCCCTAGTTTCGGCCTTGTGCCACATCTAAGCTATGCTTGGAAAAATCACTATATATATATATATATATATATATATATATATATACGTGTGTGTGTGTATGTTTATCTTTGTGTGTGTTTATGTTCATGTCCAATCATGGGTAAAAAAGAAAATTATCTATGGTTGATTGAATCGGTTGATGCAGCGTTGTGGTCTCTACAGAGGTAATGACGATAGACCAATTATAATCCGGAGAAGACATGCAACGCTGCCAAATTCAATGCTGACTGTTGCATCCAATACAATTTTATACTAGCAGGCTTCGCCCGCTCGCTAACGCTTCGTAAAGTAAGATATATTCATTACTTGAAATATTTGAAACAAAAATTTCAAATGAACATTTCATTCATAAATTGGCTTGTTATATTTAAGGAAAGTTTTCCAAATAGATGCCGACTTGTTGAAGGCCAAGTAAAATGCTAATTTAAAACACTTTTCAGCAGTATATAAGACGATATTCCTAAACAGAACTATTTTTGATATGAAAATCAAAACAATCCTCGAATAAAAGAACACTAATGAAAGACTGTTAATTAATAAAATATACGTTTTTTTATAATTAATATACAAATTAGCTGAACCAGAAGAGTTATATCACCTAGAAGTAGATAATACATAATACAGATATTGAGCATTCAGAGCCGGCTGAGGGCAATTTTTATCCTTGTCCCGAGCTTACCCGCTCGGGTCCCCACCTAAAAATGACCCTGTTTCATATCTCGTCCAAGTGGGGGGAAGGAGTTAATTACACGTGAAAATTCCTCCTTAAGGATTGTGGGGGATTTTATTACTAATATAATTTTTTATCTTGTTTTATTCCCCTCCCCCAAACAGACGACGATTTGTACACATGGGGCCTATTTAGGATTTTCATTGAGACAATGAGGAATTCTGATGGATGTAGTAAGAAAGGTTAGTAAGAGTGTGTTGTTTTAGTGTTAGGAATAATGTTTGCATGCTCGAGTCAGTGTTTGCGGCTAGCTAAGTTTAAAGTAAAGACAGATGAAGACCGTCCTTTTCACCATCCCCTTTTTTGTGCCACATTTGATGTATTTTTAACATAAATAAATATCGTAAAAATTCCTCCTTGGAGGAGTTTCGAACGCATGGCTTATCATCTCTCTGTTGCTTCTCTGTCTTTGGGCAGAGTTCGCTCTGGGGTTTTTCTGTCAAAGGACAGAGCGGCAACTGAGAAAATCATACTGAGAGTGGCCCAGCCCTGGGGAACAGCTGCCCAGCCCTGGGGAACAGCTGCCCGAGGCCGCGCTTTCACATTGCACCAGAGGGAGGGGTCGGTGCTCTCACCGAGGCCAGCGCCACAGAATGTTGCGAGGGCTGAGGACAATTTTTGTCCTTGTCCTGGGCGTACGCGCTCGGGTGCTCACCTAAAAATGACCGTGTGTCACATCTCGTCCAAATAGGAGGAAGGAGTTAATACTGCGTAAAATTCCTTCTTGGCGGGATTACTAACGCATGGCTTATCATCTCTCAGTTGTGTTTCTGTCTTTGGGGCAGAGTGCGCTCAGGGGCTACTCTGCCAAAGGACAGTGTGGCAACTGAGAAAATTAGACTGAGAGGTGACAGCCCTGGGAAAGAGCTGCCCGAGGCCGCGCCCTGTCAATGCACCAGAGAGAGGGAACGGTGCTCGTACCGAAGCCAGCGCTGCCGACGGTTGCGGAGGCTGTGGGCAATGTTTGTCCTTTGCCCGGTTGTACGCATCGGGTCTCCGCTTTAAAAATGACCTTGTGACACATCTCGTCCTAGTAAGAGGGGTGAACGAGTATATATCGCGTAAAAACTCCTACTTAGAGGAGTTTCTAACGTATGGCTTATCATCTCTCAGTTGCTTCTCTGTCTTTGGGCAGAGTGCGCTCATAGGCTTCTCTCTCAAAGTACAGACGGACAACTGAGAAAATTATACTGAGAGGTGCCCAGCCCCGAGGAACATCGGCCCGAGGAACATCGGCCCGTGGTCGCGCCCTCCCATTGCACCAGAGGGAGGGTTCAGTGCTCGCACCCAGGCCAGCACAACTGACGGTTGCGCGGGTTGTTGGCAATTTTTTGTCCCTCGCTCGGGTGTACGCGTTTGTGTCCCCACTTTAAAAAAAGAACTTGTGTTGCATCTCGTCATAGTGGGGGAACAAGTAAATACCGCGAAAAATTCCTCCTTGGAGGAGTTTCTAACGTATGGCTTAAAATCTCTCAGTTGAGTCTCTGTCTTTGGGCAGAGTGCACTCAGGGGCTACTCTTTGCTTTGACACACAGAGTGGCAACTGAGAAAGTTAGACTGAGAGGTGCCCAGCCCTGGGAAACAACTGCCTGAAGTTCCGGCCTCTCATTGCGCCAGTGAGAAGGAGGGGTTCTCGCACCAAAGCCAGCGCAACCGACGGTTGCGCGAGCTGTGGGCAATTTTTGTCCCTTGCCCGAGTGTATGCGCTCGGGTCCCCACTTTAAAAAAAATCTTGTGTCGCATCTCGTCTTAGTGGGGAGGGGGATGATAAATAAATTACTATAAAGTTGGTGATATTTAAACGCCAGAATTCGTTGAATATTTATGCTCCAATTTTGCATTTATTCATACAGCTTCCATAATACAGGTTTTTTCTTAATTAGCTATTATCTTTCACTAACATTTCAATTTTGAATGTAGAACTAATTCTAATTTCTATTTTCCCATCTATTAATTTTATCTTATAAATTGTCCCCTGTTCTGTCATCCATGAAAAAAAAATTGTTTGTACGGAAAATAAGGATCTATGTACATCAAATCGTCTTTAAATTAAGAGGCAGCTGAAGAATTATCGTTGTACTTTTAAGAGGTAAGCATAAACATTAATTCAATACTTAAATTCAGTGATCAATTTTTTCTTCTGTAGTTAATCGTTGCCTATTGCATCTACTCCTTCCTAGCTATTGTGATGATGGCCAAACCAAGAGTCCTCCACATGAGCTAGTTTAAATGCCGCCCGATATTGCGGCTTTTAAGCTAGTTTATAATAAAACGTGCACTTCAATTTCAAAAATACAAAAGGAAAATAAAAGTTACTCTCCTTGAACCATGAAAGCAACGATAATGGTTAGTATAATATATTAATATAATTTTTTTTAACCTCGCATAATCTAGTAACCTTGAATCTGAGCTCAACGGAAACAATTCCCTACGCCTAACTTTTTTAGGGCTTTTGAATGATCTATGTATCATTGAAATCAGACCAGCGGAGAAGTTGCTTAGAAACACACATGCACAAACACACACACTTACAATGTACTTATATATTATTACTTATACTTATTTTATTACTTATTATTTTACTAATAATGTCTATATAAGATAAAAACTTTATCGCTAAACTCATTCATTTATAAAATTCTTAATTGCGGAAGTTTCGCAATAAACCTTATTTTCCCCAAGACCTTCCGGTTTCCACAACCACATAAATATAGACACCTACATATCACACACGTATTATATATCTGTGTATTATTTGTTATGAGTGTGGGCGTATGCATTTTTAAATAGGTTTGTGCTTGTAATTATTTATATTTGTGAGCGCAGATTCTTTTATTAAACTGTCCATGTTTTGAATACAGCTCATTAATACAGTTTAAAGATTATTTATATGAAAATTATACTCGCTGTTAACGATGTTATGTTTTTGTAACAAGTGATTCGTTTTACACATAATCCAATGATGAGAAACACTTGAGACAATTGGGAAAATCTTTCGGAAGTACTGATATATATTCTTTAAAATGTTTCGCTAGAAAGAGAAAAGTGAATTCATAGTAACGAACGTTAATAAAAGCGGTTGTTTATTTTCAAAGTTATTTTTCTAAAAGCAATTTCAAAGAATCGTTGAATCAAAAAACTGTCAAGATGAGGATGGCAGAAGATATAATCTATTTTCATATATTTTAAAAGAAATGTAAATATACGTTTCGGCTTAAGCAATTGCCTAATTAAGAGAAGTCCACTATATATAAAAAAATAAAACTTCTCATAAGCTTTTCAAGCAAGTTATTCCGTCACAATAGATGTCATATGTTTGTAAGCGGTTCTTTTACAGAACTGCGTAAATACTGTGTCCGTCGTTATATCTGAATTGTTGTACAAATAAAGTTCCGATCCAATTCAAGAAAACAGAAAAAACATCTCCGAGAATAAAGAATAAAATTTAGTAAGAGTGTATGTATGAGATTGTGTGGGCGAATGATAGAGTGAATGAAAGCTAAAAGGGCCGCTGTGTAATCAAGAAAATTTGAGAAAAGGTAATATAGACTACAGGTCACAAATCTAATATAAACATATAAAAACAACGATTATCTAAACTATCAAGGACCTAAATTTCTATGTTCAAAAACACATACGTGTACACACATACACAACAAATATTAATATTTTCACGTACACACATACATATAGGCGTGTGCACACATACCCATACATATAAATATACATAAACATACACATACATATAGACATACATATATACACATACACACACATATACATATATACATACATATATATATACATACACACACATACACATACATACACATATATATACACACACGCATATACATACATATACACATATATCCACACACATCCACTCTTACATATTTACGTACATACATACATACGCATACGTGTACATAAACAATATATGCATAAAACCTTGCACATCTCCATATAAATACCTACACACACCCATCTAAACAAATAAACAATGTATCCCTCTATCTATCCGTCTAACTAAACACACATACGTACATATACACCCATATACAGATATATATATATGTGTGTTTATACATACATACCAAATCATGCACACGCACACATAAACACATCTACATACACATCTACCTACATATACATACAACCATATACGCATATATACATATATATATACACACATATACACATATACATCCATATGCATACACACACACACATATATATATATATATATATATTCTTATATACACACACACATACATACACACACATGAACGCACATATACATACTTATATATAAATAAAAAAGTACAAGCTAAAAAAAATTAGGGACCATATCTATCCATATATACATTTAACATATAAAAATAAGCGGGTGGAAACTAAATTAATACTTCAAGGACATTGATGAAGACAATGTTAGGAATATTAAAAATACTAAAAAACGACAGAGTGAGTAACGCATATTTATCTCTTACGTTTACCCCTATACCTAGATATATAAGTATTCTAAGACTATCTGATTTTGCATCTCAGTTACTAGGCAAAACGTCTACCTACATACCCACTCACACCTTTATACCACATGAATAAAGATTAACAAAAAAAAAAAAATTCAAATATATAGCGCGTCACATAAACATACACAAAGATACATATAGATAATCATTAAAGTCATTCCATTAAAATGTCATACCATAAGTTATAGAACCAAGATGGCACTGTCACAAATGACAACACGTTATAAAACCGTGTTTATGTTTTGAATCGATTTTGTGCCTACATTTAGAAAAGATCTCACTACGAAGATTTAGCAACTCATCTTGATTCTTATCTCTAATAATAACATTTTTTTCGCAATGCACAGATCACATCGATCACTGAAGTTATTGGCAGTTTTTGCCCTTGATAGGTATCTCCATTCGAAAAGTGGGGTTAGTCGCTTATCCACAAGATCCCAGTAGTGTTTGGATAAGGAAGTTTGATTTTTGAGGTATCTATATCTAAAAGAGCATTTATGGTTGTATAGACGCTGCTTCCAATCACCCGCGGATATACCTATAAATCTTATTTTCAGGTTTATATTTTCCCTGAGGAAGATTGTAGCCTCGTACACTACATATTCATACTTACATTTACCCCCGATTGGGCAAAGGTCTTTATTCTTACAATTGCAGGTAGGGTTACTAGATTGAGTTTCATTACTATAGTAGTTTCTAAGTATTGTACAATTATGGGAAGATATAATTTTCTCCCTATTTCTAACGCATGGATAACTAATTTTCGGTGTCTTCCTATTGGAAATTTTATGTAGTGGATGCTTATTATGAAAGTGTTTATCTATTAATCTTAGAAAGAGACTTCCAATATTAATGTTAGAGAGCCTGCAATACGGTGGGTTAAACCATATTACCTACCTCTTTCTGTTTTTAGTTCTATTATTATTTTGATTTACTAGTTCTCCGTTAAAGTCTAATTCTTGTCTAAAAACACTATTTTTGAGGGCCTGGTTGTATATAAATTCATTATCTTCAAAGATATTTTGGTTAGAAGAAATCATATTTATTCTCGTATTCACAGTTTTGGGGATGTGATCTACCACAGATTTAGGGTGGTTAGAGTGTACTTTGATGTATATGGGTGTCTGGTCAACTTTATGGAAAGGTTTAAAGGTATCATTAGATAGGTTGACTGTAATATCCAAAAAGTTGACAATTTTCAGGTTGGAAGATATTTCAATCTTAAGGTCTAGGTATTTGAAGGCCCTAACTATCTTCTCATGTACGCTGGAAGTTAAGGGGCATTGATATTAGGGACAAAGATTAGACCGTCATCTCTATAAATACTGACTTAGTTAAGGCTAACTACTCTACTTAAGCTGTCTAGAATGTATATGCCCACTACATCTGCAATTTGGGCAGAATCGAAAGCTCCCATAGGCACATCGAAATTTTCATTATTCTTCTTCGCCCAAGTAGCGTCATTCTTTAGACATTCCAATTCTTCTCTCCTCTGTTACCCCTCCCTTTGACTTTCATTCACTCTAGCATACATATACTCTCACTAAATTTTATTCTTTATTCCCGGAGATGTTTTTCTGTTTTCTTTTTGAATTGGATCGTATTTACGATTCCAATGGAATGTTTAAGTCTTTTTATTATATATATATATATATATATATATATATATATTGAAATCTCATCGAACTATAAAATAGTTAATTTCTTAGATATCACTTTCAACCTATCTAACAACACATTCAAGTAATTTAACAATGGCCATCAAACTATTTATATTAATGTTAAATCTCTAACACTGTAAACACTAGAATTCATAGATTATCTTCTAACAAAAAGTCTTCAATGAGACTCAAATAACTTATAACCTGTTGTGGTGGGATCCACCTAATCTGCATAGGTGACTACCAACTATATAAATAGTGGTTGGTACCGGAAGACGAGAAGAGGGGAATCACGAGATCCAACTAGAGACTCTGATCGACTGCGACTAGTCAACACATTCTCCAGGAACGTCTTCCCAGAAATATACAGAAATACTATATGTACTTATTGTGTACACTTTCTTGTTATAATACATTCTTGTTCTAAGTACATTTTGTGTTGCATTATTATTCCATGCAATAGGCGAGATTCAACATTGAGTCAAGACTCAACAATGGCGACGAAGTAGAACGAACGATACGTCAAGTTTCAACAATGGCCACAAAGTAGAACGAACCATACGCCAAGTTTCAACAAAGGCAAAGAAGTAGAACGAACCATAAGGAAAGAAGAAAGAATTAATAGTGAGAGTTTTCAACAATTGGGACAAGTCATTGAAGAACCCAGGCTGAAAAAAAAAAAAACTATTAATTCAAAGTCCAACGTTAACGTAACGACGAAGGATTCTAAACTTCTGGATATGTAGAACTCGTTAAAAGACGACTAAGCATAAAGGAACGTTCACTCAGAAAAATTGGAAGGTGTCGTAATCGAATAACGCTAATTTTAAATTAAAAAATTATCTACACCGAGACACCCGCTAAAAAGAAAAAATGGCCGACTACAAAAACATGCATGGATTAAAAGGAGCACAAATACACCGTGTCGACTTTGAAAGGTAACAAACTTCAAAAAATTATTTTTTTAAATTAATTGTGCAACAATATAGTGACGAATTACCTCTGATAAGAAAATCAGACGTTGTCATTGAAATACGCGAACAGAAGTCGAAAAAAAAAGTCCGACGCTCGCTGTTCACGAAAAAAAAAATACCAAAGTTGATTAGCACGGGCGTGAATGTAAAAGCAAGACATAAAATATAAAAAGTCGTACGTTGTTTCGATTTTTTGGTCAGCTTATATGATATTCGTGGATACACAAATTAAAAGTATATACCTTGTTGCATGAACACTATCAGCTAAAAATGGAGGAACTATCCAAAGTCATATCTGAATTATTAAAATCCCAGCAGTTGAGTCAACAACGTCAGCAAGAACAACAGATAGCACAGCAAGAACAACAGATAGCACAACAGGAACAGTTTGCCTTATTAATAAGGGAACAACAGATAGCTCTGCAAAAATTTCAAGTTAAACAAGATGAAAGACAACAGAAATATCAAGAGAAACAAGATGAAAGACAACAAAAACAACAAATAGCGCTGCAAAAATATCAGGAAAAACAAGATGAAAGACTTTTGGAAATTCAAAAGTTAACACTGGAGAAATTAAACAACTTTCAGGCAAATAAGGGAAATTCTTCATATTCTAATAACACCATATTTAATTCGCTGGAAACTTACAACTATGTGCCAGACGAAGAAAAAACGTTTGAAGCGTACTTTAAACGATATGAAGATATTTTCTACACAGACTGTGAAAACTGGTCGAATTCAAGAAAAGTCAGTCTATTACTAAGAAAGCTAGGTACAGCAGAACATAGCAAATTTGTAGATTTTATTCTACCGAGAAAAACAACTGAATTGGAATTCTTGGAAACAGTGAAATTGCTAAAAGAGCTGTTTGGAGCAAATATGTTGCTTTGGCATAAGCGATGGTTATGCATGAATGTCTCTAAATCCGACGATCAGGATTACTTAACATATGCATCTATAGTAAATAGACATTGTGACAATTTCAGATTGGCAGAGATTACGGTTGAAGAATTCAAGTGCTTAATTTTTGCTCAAGGACTGGTATCCAGTAAGAGTGCCGAAATAAGACGTAGAGTTTTGTCTAAACTCGAATCTGAACAAGGCCTTACCCTGCAAAAGTTAGCAGAGGAGTGTCAACGGGCCGTAAAGTTAAAGAAAGAGTCGCAAAAAGTCGAAGAAGCTGGTATTGCTTATATTAAAAAAATAAAAAAGCAGTCAAAGTACCCAGTAGAGAAAAATTGGAGAAAAAATTCAGCGTATTTTAATAATAGACAAGAAAATAAAAAGAACGAAAATAAAAAAGTCCCACCATATAATTGCAGACGTTGTAACGAAAGACATTGGGAGGTAAATTGCCCATATAGAAATAAGAAATGTTTCGTGTGCCAAAAGAATGGTAACAAAGGATCTTGTTGTAAAACGAAAAAATTAAAGAGCCGAATTAGACAAACAAATTCGAATATCAAATCAGATAGAGATTTGAGGAAATATGTGACGACTGAAATATTCAAAAAGAATATCAAATTTCAACTCGATTCAGGGTCAGATTTAACAATAATGAACGATAAAACATGGAAAATTTTAAAAAGGCCTACAATAATGAAGTCAACGAAACTCGCTCGAACGGTAACTGGAAAGCAAATTAATTTCGAAGGCGAGGTTGTACTTCCAATGAAAGTGAATGGGATCGTTAAAAAAATAAAAGTTTTCATTCTGAGAAATGGAGAAAATTTGTTGGGTACAGATTTTATTGAAACATTCGAATTGTGGGATAAACCGTTAAACTCATTCTGCAGAAAAGTAGAAAGTAATACGCAATCAAGACAGGACATTAAAGAGGAATTAAAGAAAAAGTTTCCGGAAACCTTTACACCTGGTCTTGGAAGATGTAACAAATTTGAAGCTAAATTTGAATTAAAAGAAAATACTATGCCTGTATTTAAAAAGAAACGAAACGTGCCTTTCGCAAATGGTGAGAAAATAGTAGTACCAAAAAAGTTGCAGAAAACAATCCTACGGGACTTTCATATGGGTCATCCGGGGATTAATAGAACAAAAAGCTTAATGCGAAGTTTTGTATATTGGAAAGGAATGGATGTGGATATCGAAAACATGGCTCATCGATGTAAAGGGTGGCGTTAGCAGCTAAGGCACCACCTATAGTACACAAACCATGGCCCAAGACGGATCATCCGTGGGAAAGATGACACATTGATTTCGCTGGTCCAGTAGAAGATTATTACTACTTAATAGTGGTAGATAGCTTTACAAAATGGCCGGAAGTACTACGCTGTAAAAAGCCTACGTCCAATACCACAACAACTTTTTTGCATGAACTATTTGCACGGTTCGGTGTGCCAGAGTGTATTGTGAGTGACAATGGTACACAATTCACTTCTGACGAATTTAAGGAATTTTGTGAGTTATATCAAATTAACCACATAACGACGCCGCCGTATCATCCGAGATCCAATGGACTCGCAGAAAGATTTGTAGATACGTTAAAGCGCGCTCTGAAGAAAGCCTCAGGAGTTCCAACGGAAAAGGCGCTTCAGCAATTCCTACAAGTATACAGAATCACGCCTAACCAGAGAACACCATCAAACATGGCACCAGCTGAACTAATGTTCGCTAGGAAAGTTAAGTCAGTGTTTGACAAGCTTTTGCCAGGAAGAAATAGAATAAAGAACACTATGTATACAGCTAGAAAAAGATACACCCCCGGAGAGAACGTCTTTTTCAAGTGCTATAGAAACAACATTGAGTTCTGGGAGCGAGGCATAGTGGATAAGAGAATCGGTGACCTGATTTACATAATAAAAGGGCCGAAGAATACTCATAAGAGGCACCAGAACCAACTCAAAAAATGCTACGTGCTAGAGCATGAAGAGAGTATATCGGATGAGGAGGAAGATCTCATTGATGTAATGTATGATACTTTTCAAGTAGAACCTCCGCAGAGTGCTCATGAACCGAGAAGATCCGGTAGGAAACGAAAGTTCACGGACCCATTGGACGTGAATCCAAAACGAAAAAGATATTGAAAAAAAAAAACAGATATACATAGGAACTATGCAAAGGGGATCTACAAAGAAATAACCATCATCATCCCATATAGAAGCCAGTTTGAAATCCAAAAGGATTCCAAGGCTTGGGAGGGGGGGTGTTGTGGTGGGATCCACCTAATCTGCATAGGTGACTACCAACTATATAAATAGTGGTTGGTACCGGAAGACGAGAAGAGGGGAATCACGAGATCCAACTAGAGATTCTGATCGACTGCGACTAGTCAACACATTCTCCAGGAACGTCTTCCCAGAAATATACAGAAATACTATATGTACTTATTGTGTACACTTTCTTGTTATAATACATTCTTGTTCTAAGTACATTTTGTGTTGCATTATTATTCCATGCAATAGGCGAGATTCAACATTGAGTCAAGACTCAACATAACCAAACCCTCAATAAGAGTGATTTACCAGGAATATTTGAAACACAATTAAACAGATGGAACAAAACAAAAAAGAAAAATAATATGGTTTAACCCACCTTTCTGTAAACTGTCTAATGTAAATATTAGCAGATATTTTCTAAAGTTAATCGATAAACATTTTAATCACAACAACCCTCTACACATTTTTTTCAGTAGAAAAACTCTAAAAATTAGTTATTCCTGAACAATAATATTATTGACTCACATAACAATAAAATATTAAAATCATTTAATCATATAAAAGCAACATACCAAATAAAAAGCCCTCTTGCATTTGTGGTTTTGTAACTAAATACAACTACCCAGTTGGAGTTATTTGTAATTCAGAAACATTTGTACACCAGGCTACCATATTTTCAAAAGAAAATATTAATGATAAAAACGTATACATCGGTATCTCAGCATGGAGCTGGAAACAGGAATTCTACAATAACCGGAATTGCGTCTCTAATGCTCCTTTAATGCACCAAACTGCTCTCTTTAACCATTTTTGGAGAATTAAAGATAGAGGCTTCATGCCACAGATTAAATTGAATATCTTCTATTAGTCCAATAGCTTCTGGAATAGATGTAACCTATACATACAGGAAAAAATCCAAATAATTAAATGCAAAAATGCTAGCTAACTGTTGAACCAAAACAATGAAATTATTTTCAAGTGTCGACATAAAAACAAATTCAAATTACCCTAAAAACATTTTGGTTCTTATTGTATATGGATACAAGCACATATGTGTACATGTATGTTCGTATGTGTGCATGTGTATATATATTTGTATGTGTTTGTCATACACACACACACAGATTGGTCTGTAAATGCATTTGATTATTTATGTGATTATCATGGTGATGCATACATTATTTATCTTTACGATATATATTATAATCTTTTATTATTATTACAATTATATGATGATGATGATGCCGTCTAAACAGTCACAACTTTAACTGTCTCCTTTTGTGAACTTTACTTGACACATTGCTGTAACCCAGTTTTAAATTTGACCTTCTTATCTCTTTACCTTCACTTACCTGTTATATTAACTTGGTCTCTCTTCTTTATGTAAGGCCCCTAAGAAAACATTTCTAGGTTAATTTATTTTTGCTATTTTTTTGTCTTGTATTTTTTTTTTTAATTTTTCTAGTTCTTATTTTTTTTATCTTTGTATATCTGTCTGTCTGGATATATTGATTCCATTTCATAAAATGTAGTTGGGCTGATGAGATGAATATGCCTATATTCATCGAAATACATTTATTACCGATAATGGATTTCTAAATTTTTCCTAATAATTATTTTATATTCAAGACAACACAGTCAAAACAGGAAAATGGTGCTGGAAAAATTAAATAAAAATTTACTTCTTAATTATTTAATCTTCCTTGTCTGCCGTATTTAATGAAAAATCTTTAAAAGAAAGGTTGCTGCTTAAATATACATTAATATATATGTATATATATATATGTGTGTGTGCGTGTGTGTGTGTGTGTGTGTGTGTGTGAAATAATTATTTCTAAAGTCAATTATATAAAAGGTATTCTTGAGAAATCATTACAGTACGACTAAAAGGGAACATCAGATCCTCGCAGTAACACACACACACACACACACACACACACACACACACACACACACACACACACACACAGAGAGAACGTTCGCTTTCTGACCATGAGAAACGGGTTCGAACCTCACTTCCTGGCGTTATCGGTCTGGAGGAATGAAATCCCATCGTGCCTGAAAAACATACCACGGGTTGACCCAAGCCTTGTGAGTGAAAAAGGACAAACGGAATACTTGAGGGGACCGTGGATCGCACTAGATAACACGCTCTCTCCCAGAAACTGTAACTAAGGTTTGCTCAGCATAGTTTCAGTATAAACCACAGGTTGGCTCTGTGGGTGTTGAACAAACGCAAAATGTGCCTGCGCGAGCGTCTGTAATAGGTATTGTCTAGCAGCCCTAGTAGACCGGTATCCTCGAATCCGAGTGGCCAGACGCGCGTGCGCACATACACACACACACACACACACACACACACATATATATATATATATATATATATATATATGACGATTGGCCTGACGATTGCATCTAGCATGAAACAGTGTTGACTTCTATGTTCACTTTTATATTTACACACGCTCTATCTCGGATATTGAGCACTTTATCCCATAAAGATAGCACACTTTAAGACTATATTTCTTCATATATATATGTGACACCCACCCTTTTCTCTGTCCTGGTCAGGGCACCGTTTGTGACACCCGTACTGGTCGCGGCGCACTTGTGTCACCCGACTTCTTTTTCAGTCACGACGCCAAAATGTGACGTCGGTCCTTTGTGACGGGCTAACCCTGGGACATTGGTTGAAGTCTTGCTGGGTTCTAGCACCAACTTGTCGTACCCGGCTCGCTTCCAACGCCTGGTCACCGAAGCAACTGCTTTGATCTCGATTCAACCCACCCACGTTGTGATTTGATCTTAGGTTGACGAGATCAATCAAACGTCGGGCCGTAGTGCCAGCCGAATCCGGGTCAAGGTGATACTGCACAATAAATGTAGACAAAAAAAACAAAAGCACAAACAACGACTTCAAGGCGAGCGACTGGTTAGGAATAGTGATTAATTTTATGTCGGTTTGTTGAGTTACAGGAGTGCGTCTCTCTCTTTCTCTCCTAGCCTGAAGAAAAAAAAATGTGGATTGTAACACTTTTGCGTTCCTTAACTAGTTCTGGATATCTGTATGGAGAATATAAGTCAGATTTCTATAATTTGTTCTTGGTTAGAAGTCTAATTCGGAAACTTGTTTTGGTGGGAAATCTAAAGTCGGACTTCAACAAATCTGTTCTTGGTTAGAAGTCTAAGTCGGAAGGCATGGAATCGTGCGGTCACCTGTGCGAGGCGCGTCTCTCTCTTACTGTACTGGCTGTACTCTTCTGACTCACTGTCTGGACTCGACCCGACTCTCCGAACTCGACTCTCCTCTGCGAACTCGACGAACTCTCTGAAACACCCGTAGATGTTTGCTTATATGGACGCCGATCAAAACCTGGCGTGGGGTCGGACGTGGTGTGGCCACCACGTTGATTTCAAATCCCCAATAAGGATTTTCTTTGTTTTCAGCCAAAAATAATTATCATTTTCCGTATTTGGAAATCTTATTCCACTCCCACCCTCTTCTGCTCTCATATGGGTATCTCACCATACTTTAGAGGGCGTCAACGGTTTTCCCACTTCCTCGCAGTAACATCTCATACCTATCCTCTCAATGGGCGGTGGCAGGCCTCCTCTCTGAGTCACATGATCATCTCCGCCTGGCTATTCGGCCAATAGGCGTCAACTGATAATCACAATTTTTATCCAACTTCACGGGATATGTTTTTTTTCAACCAGGTTTATCCGTCAACATTAAGTGGACGATTCTTTGGTTTTTTTTCCGAAATTGGGTTAATTAAAATACCCTAACATAGCCTTCGTTATCACAAACGAACCTAAACAAAATGCAGATGTCCTGTCCAGGTGACATCTCGATCGAGGGCCCTGCGTGCAGGCGGCAGACGACCCATCAACTACTGATAACACAAGTTCGTCATCCTGACACAGCCAATGTTTTATCTACCCAGAAGCTCTGGTATCCCTCAACTAATTTTCACGACAATGACCATCAGAATTTTCGTGGGTGGTCTTTTTTTCTTTTATCATCTAAGTTGTTAAGTCTTGTCCCTCTGTTTCTTTCTCTTTTTCCTTCCTTTGTCCTCGAAGAGAATTTGGCATATCTCAGCATCAAACTTCAGCGAGAAAGTAAAGTGGTTATCTTGAATTCGCACTTGAAAATAACAAAACAAAAAATCCTTTTTTTTTTCCACCGATACTCTGTTTGGGAAAATAACAAAACAAAAAGAATATCGCTCAGTATGTCTTTCGTTATATCTATCGGTGTAAGTAATCGCTCAGTATGTCTTTCGTTATATCTATCGGTGTAAGTAATCGCTCAGTATGTCTTTCGTTATATCTATCGGTTTAAGTATCCCCGTAATTAACTTCTGTGGTCAATCAATTGATTAATTAACCTGCCGTCCCTAAATAGTGTTACATATATATATATATATATATAGATCTTTAGAAAAAGATTGCAGCAAGTTATGAGGATGAGATTCCATTGACTATTAATATTTTAATAATTGTTATTTTGTCTTTTTCTAATTTGCATAATTCTCCTGTTTGTATGTATTTAACCCACTGTTCTTAAAATTGAGTTTTACATTCCTTTTTTGTTCTTGTTAACAACCTGGAATCATACGGACATCAGATTCTGAGAAATAGATAAAAATATTCAAAATTGATGGGTGTACGAATAATTTCGTCGTTGACTATATATATATATATATATATATATATATATATATATATATATATATATACAGAGTGTCCATAAAGTTTGTGTGCACTTAAAAATTTATAACTTTATGTTATAAAGTTTAATGTACCTAGTTTTAAGTACAGCTAAAATAACTAATGTGATTTCAGGCATTACTGTAAATCAGTTGGCAAATGTTTTTCCGTGAACTGCAAAATCGTATTACCCTTTGTATTGCTAATGATGGAGGACATGTGGAAACTTAAATAAAATTTCAATAAAACTTTAAAAAATATAGATTTACTTCTTTCTTATCCTTTTTACAAATTATTTCTATCACATATATATATATATATATATATATATATATATATATATATATATATATATGTATATGTATGAGTGTGTGTGTGTGTGTGTGTGTGTGTGTGGCACCGTTGAAAGTACCTGAAAAGCGATGAGTCAAATTGGGTAGATCCAGCGTTGTCCTACACTTGTCTGTCGATGTTTTTGCTATCACAAAGTCTTATTTCTCTATTCTAGCATTGTTCAAACTGCTGATGACGCCAGATTATGCACTCTACTCGTGGAAGATGCAACTAAATTCCGCTCATCACCGGTAGGCTTTGTTGAGAAAACACAAATATTTCTTAGCAAGCCCCTGAGATTGGAATTGGTTAGTTGTTTATATTTCCACAGTACCAGCAAGGTTCCATGCAATATGTAAACCTCAGATGGAAATATTGATCGGAACCATGTAAATTGGGTCAATTTATGTAATTAATTTCCTTGATTTGCATACGCGGCCGCCAGCTACAGCTGATTTGCATACGGGATATGTGTTCTTTATTTGATTTTCTAACTGTGTTTGCTGATCGCCATCAATGCAAAATCTTACTTAGCACACTACAAACCATTTTCCGCATGATCATCATCGGTAATCTCCCACTGTATTTCTTGGGTTTATCTGCCGTATTTTGCTGCTTATAGAACGCATTTTTTCCTATAAAATCTCACCAGACAACACCCTGTGTCCTATAAATCGAAGGTCGGAAACAGGAGTTATAATTTTAGGTTTATGGTGAGCGTCAAGTTTCCAGTTACACCAGATTCTGAGCCCTTGAAAGTAAAGTCCAGTGTTGCAAAATTAAGTTTTGGGAGAAGGTATTTATGCAGTTTACATACTGGGATATTGACATGAAACGAAATTCCTGCTACAGTAACACCTACTAAAGTTATACCTTACATTCCTCTCTCCTTCCTTCCTTCCTTCCCCTTCCTTCCTTCCTTCCTTCCTTCCTTCCTTCCTTCCTTCCTTCCTTCCTTCCTTCCTTCCTTGTTTGGTTTTGTTTTATGCTTTGACCAAACCATAAAAAAACCTAATTTTGTGAAGATTACGTTCGGTAAATTTTACGCCGTAGCACAAACACGAATAGAAATTCCATGTGTAACAGGAAATACATTTTATTTACAAAATCAAAATGTAGAAAATATAAATCTTGACCAATGACTACGCTGCCGCTGGTGTATATCTATCAGTTTGTCAAGTTGAATCTCTTGATTCACTTTCAGTCGTATGTCTCCTATCTTTTCCATCTGCACCATTAGACCCCATTTAAAATATTTCTCAGGCCAACCTGTCGGTCTAAGCTCTCACTTTGAGAATCATTAAGGCAGCATGAAAGATTATGATTTGGTTAGGTTTGTTTTTTTACGGCATATCAACCTCAATGGTTATTTAATGCCGGCAAAATTTTTATTGCTGGTTAATATTTTTTCCAAAAATGTATTACTGGTAATATTTTTTTCTTCATAAATCTATTTCTGGGAATATTTTTTCTTAAAAAATCTATTGCTTCTTAATATTTTTTTTTCGGAAAATGTATAGCTGGTAATATTTTTCCAAAAATACGTATAGCTGTTGGTCTTGCCGGTAATATTGTTTTTAAAAAAGTAACAATTTTTACCTTCAAAAATGTATTACTGGTAGTTATCATTGAGGCAGTGTAAAAGATTATGGTTTGGTTTGTTTTGTTTTACGGCATATCAACCTCAATCGTTATTTAATGCCTACAAAATTTTATATTGCTGGTAATATTGTTTTTATAAATGTATTGCTGATAATATTTTTTTCTTCAAGAATCTATTTCTGGGAATATTTCTTTTACAAAAATCTATTGCTGATAATATTTTTTTTTTTAAATATGTACAGTTGTTTGTATTGCTGGTAAGATATATTTTTTAAAAGTATTGCTCGAAATAATTTTTTCCTTCTAAAATTTATTGCTGGTAATAATTTTTAAAACAAAGTATTTCTGGTATTACAACCTATTTTTACACTTTCATAGTATTTTGACCCCAGCTTGGAGGCTAACCATTTGCTCATAGCTGGGATCCTAACAGGTGCCACCTCCCCGGTTCAGGGTGTACCTGGGAACACCAGCAATCAAGAGGTGTCTCCAAACTCCACAAAACCTCTCGATAAGAAGCCTCGCTGTTGGACGTAGTTTATCGTCTTACCCAGGACGCGGATGTAATTAATCGTCATATTCAACACGGAAAAGATTATTGTTTAGCCGTTAAACCGTATTATTTTACGCTACCTATATCTTTTTCTATTTTCATTTTTTATTTTTATTTTACTCTCTTATTCCAAGAAAACATTAGGTTTATTTTAATAGCTTTGAATATTTATTCATTGTGCTTGTCATGGGACAATCGACTGAACAGATTTATGTATGTGCGTAAGCATAACAGGGTGATTGTGAGACTTTTGATGGACATGTCTCATTTTGACGACACTTTTTAAAAATTATTGAATTAAGATGGTTCTCAAATTGAACGTTACGTCCAAAAATTGCCTCTAGATGTACTTACTCTAAATCGAATATCCTTTAAGAAGCTAATCATTTTCCCCTATCTTACCTGCCACTTTACGGTTCTTTTTGCTAAGGACATTGGGGCTATAATCACTGTATAGGCCCATTGATTATATATCAATCAAATATTTCCTCATCCAGAGCAACATACTCCCGCAATTTCATATGCCTCTGTCGATTTATATGTCCCTGTGGTGAGAGCAAAATTATTATTTCATCCTTTTTCCACATTTCTCACTGATTTCAGGGTGTAATATTTACATCTTGTCACGTTTTTAAAATCATTTTACTACAAGCAAGGCAATAAAGTCACTAAGACGCAAGTGGTTACGCAAGTGTTAGAGAATATGAAAAAAAGAACTTAAGATAAAAAAATGACATCGGATTTAAATTTATTAAGGTCAAAGTTCATTGGGAAGCAAGTAACCCGAAGAGAAGCCTGAATAGATACGTTCAGGTCGTGGAATCAGCCTCGTCTGCTTGATATTATAATTTGTTTGACCCCTTTATTTATATAGCATTTATCCTAAAAAAGGATCTATACTCAATGGTTTCGTTTGCTTTGCTTTGTCGTACGGC
Organism: Acanthosepion esculentum; assembly: GCA_964036315.1. Taxonomy (NCBI): domain Eukaryota; kingdom Metazoa; phylum Mollusca; class Cephalopoda; order Sepiida; family Sepiidae; genus Acanthosepion; species Acanthosepion esculentum. The sequence goes on along the minus strand of OZ038482.1, from coordinate 115,802,211 downwards.
ATATCAACCTCAATGGATTATTTAATGCCGAAAACATTTTTATTGCTGGTAATATTTTTTCCAAAAATGTATTACTGGTAATATTTTTTTTCTTTATGAATCTATTTCTGGTAATATTTTTTCTTAAAAAATCTATTGCTTCTCAATATTTTTTTCAAAAAATGTATAGCTGGTAATATTTTTTCAAAAAAATGTATAGGTGTTTGTATTGAAGGTAATATTGTTTTTAAAAAGTATTGCCGGTAATATTTTTTTCCTTCAAAAATGTATTGCTGGTAATTATCAATCAGGTACTGTAAAAGATTATGGTTTGGTTTGTTTTGTTTTACGGCATATCAACCTCATTGATTATTTTATGCCAACAAAATTTTTATCGCTGGTAATATTTTTTTTCAAAAAATGTATTGCTGATAATATTTTTTTCAAAAAATGTACAGTTGACTGTATTGCTGGTAAGATATTTTTTTAAAGTATTGCTCGAAATAATTTTTTCCATCTAAAATTTATTACTGGTAATAATTTTTTTACAAAATATTTCTGGTATTAAAACCTATTTTTAAACTTTCATAGTATTTAGACCCCAATTTAGGGGCTAACCATTTGCCCATAGTTGGGATCCTAACAGGTGCCACCACCTCGGGTCAGGGTGGACCTGGGAACACCAGCAATTAAGAGGTGGTCCCACGCTCCTCATAACCTCCTGACGTAGTTTATCGTCATACCCAGGACAGCTATACTCAATGGGATATTCGCCTCAATATAGCAATTGTAAAGAAAATAATGCCGGTAATATATGCCAAAAAAATGTTTTATTTGTATCGTGTTAGGGTACAGAAAAGAAAATCATATCGATCAATCCTCAGTAACGATGTATATCTTCGTATCCAATCACCCAGTTCTTTACAGATCGGGATGGAGAGAGAGGGGGAAAGGGAGACATAGGGGAGAGAGAAGGAGACAGAGAGAAAGCAAACTTTTACGTCTGTACTTCCATAAATATTCAATCCTTTTGACTTGCATAAGGGATTGCAGAAGGGATTTTTTTTTATTTTGTGAAGGTTGTTACCTTAATTTTCGCTTATAACCTTGTGCAATGAGAGCGCCTCGACGTGGTGCAATGGTTAGCAAACATTCCTCGCTAGGCAAATTACGATTGAGCAGTGTGTTAAATCCTCACTGGGTGCTCCTCACTTTCGGCCTTGTGCCACATCTAAGCTACGCTTCCAAAATCACCAAAACCTAGTGCAACAAGAAATATTCACACAAACCATAATGATGCAGTGTTTAGGAAAACATATGCATTTGGACATGAACAACGACTGGGTGCGATGGATAAATTGTCATCTAAATTAGACAAAAACGAAAATAACGCTGACATCTCATTATAACAGATATACAGGGAGCGATGGATAAATTGTCGTCTCAATGACGCAAAAATGAAATTAACACTGACATCTCATTTTAACAGATATACAGGGAGCGATGGATAAATTGTCATCTAAATTAGACAAAAACGAAAATAACGCTGACATCTCATTTTAACAGATATACAGGGAGCGATGGATGAATTGTCGTCTCAATGACGCAAAAATGAAATTAACACTGACATCTCATTTTAACAGATATACAGGGAGCGATGGATAAATTGTCATCTAAATTAGACAAAAACGAAAATAACGCTGACATCTCATTTTAACAGATATACATGGAGCGATGGATGAATTGTCGTCTCAATGACGCAAAAATGAAATTAACACTGACATCTCATTTTAACAGATATACAGGGTGCGATGGATAAATTGTCATCTAAATTAGACAAAAATGAAAATAACGCTGACATCTCATTTTAACAGATATACAGGGAGCGATGGATGAATTGTCGTCTCAATGACGCAAAAATGAAATTAACACTGACATCTCATTTTAACAGATATACAGGGAGCGATGGATAAATTGTCATCTAAATTAGACAAAAACGAAAATAACGCTGACATCTCATTTTAACAGATATACAGGGAGCGATGGATGAATTGTCGTCTCAATGACGCAAAAATGAAATTAACACTGACATCTCATTTTAACAGATATACAGGGAGCGATGGATAAATTGTCATCTAAATTAGACAAAAACGAAAATAACGCTGACATCTCATTTTAACAGATATACAGGGAGCGATGGATGAATTGTCGTCTCAATGACGCAAAAATGAAATTAACACTGACATCTCATTTTAACAGATATACAGGGTGCGATGGATAAATTGTCATCTAAATTAGACAAAAACGAAAATAACGCTGACATCTCATTTTAACAGATATACAGGGAGCGATGGATGAATTGTCGTCTCAATGACGCAAAAATGAAATTAACACTGACATCTCATTTTAACAGATATACAGGGAGCGATGGATAAATTGTCATCTAAATTAGACAAAAACGAAAATAACGCTGACATCTCATTTTAACAGATATACAGGGAGCGATGGATGAATTGTCGTCTCAATGACGCAAAAATGAAATTAACACTGACATCTCATTTTAACAGATATACAGGGTGCGATGGATAAATTGTCATCTAAATTAGACAAAAACGAAAATAACGCTGACATCTCATTTTAACAGATATACAGGGAGCGATGGATGAATTGTCGTCTCAATGACGCAAAAATGAAATTAACGCTGACATCTCATTATAACAGATATACAGGGAGCGATGGATAAATTGTCATCTAAATTAGACAAAAACGAAAATAACGCTGACATCTCATTTTAACAGATATACAGGGAGCGATGGATGAATTGTCGTCTCAATGACGCAAAAATGAAATTAACACTGACATCTCATTTTAACAGATATACAGGGTGCGATGGATAAATTGTCATCTAAATTAGACAAAAACGAAAATAACGCTGACATCTCATTTTAACAGATATACAGGGAGCGATGGATGAATTGTCGTCTCAATGACGCAAAAATGAAATTAACGCTGACATCTCATTATAACAGATATACAGGGAGCGATGGATAAATTGTCGTCTCAATGACGCAAAAATGAAATTAACACTGACATCTCATTTTAACAGATATACAGGGAGCGATGGATAAATTGTCATCTAAATTAGACAAAAACGAAAATAACGCTGACATCTCATTTTAACAGATATACAGGGAGCGATGGATGAATTGTCGTCTCAATGACGCAAAAATGAAATTAACACTGACATCTCATTTTAACAGATATACAGGGTGCGATGGATAAATTGTCATCTAAATTAGACAAAAACGAAAATAACGCTGACATCTCATTTTAACAGATATACAGGGAGCGATGGATGAATTGTCGTCTCAATGACGCAAAAATGAAATTAACGCTGACATCTCATTATAACAGATATACAGGGAGCGATGGATAAATTGTCGTCTCAATGACGCAAAAATGAAATTAACACTGACATCTCATTTTAACAGATATATAGGGTGCGATGGATAAATTGTCATCTAAATTAGACAAAAATGAAAATAACGCTGACATCTCATTATAACAGATATACAGGGAGCGATGGATGAATTGTCGTCTCAATGACGCAAAAATGAAATTAACACTGACATCTCATTTTAACAGATATACAGGGTGCGATGGATAAATTGTCATCTAAATTAGACAAAAATGAAAATAACGCTGACATCTCATTATAACAGATATACAGGGAGCGATGGATGAATTGTCGTCTCAATGACGCAAAAATGAAATTAACGCTGACATCTCATTATAACAGATATACAGGGAGCGATGGATAAATTGTCGTCTCAATGACGCAAAAATGAAATTAACACTGACATCTCATTTTAACAGATATACAGGGTGCGATGGATAAATTGTCATCTAAATTAGACAAAAATGAAAATAACGCTGACATCTCATTATAACAGATATACAGGGAGCGATGGATGAATTGTCGTCTCAATGACGCAAAAATGAAATTAACGCTGACATCTCATTATAACAGATATACAGGGAGCGATGGATAAATTGTCGTCTCAATGACGCAAAAATGAAATTAACACTGACATCTCATTTTAACAGATATACAGGGTGCGATGGATAAATTGTCATCTAAATTAGACAAAAATGAAAATAACGCTGACATCTCATTATAACAGATATACAGGGAGCGATGGATAAATTGTCGTCTCAATGACGCAAAAATGAAATTAACACTGACATCTCATTTTAACAGATATACAGGGTGCGATGGATAAATTGTCATCTAAATTAGACAAAAATGAAAATAACGCTGACATCTCATTATAACAGATATACAGGGAGCGATGGATAAATTGCCGTCTCAATGACGCAAAAATGAAATTAACACTGACATCTCATTTTAACAGATATACAGGGTGCGATGGATGAATTGTCGTCTCAATGACGCAAAAATGAAATTAACACTGACATCTCATTTTAACAGATATACAGGGTGCGATGGATGAATTGTCGGCGAAATGACGCAAAAACGAAAATAACGCTGACATCTCATTTTAACAGATATACAGGGTGCGATGGATGAATTGTCGGCGAAATGACGCAAAGATGAAATTAACACTGACATCTCATTTTAACAGATATACAGTTTGCGATGGATGAATTGTCATCTAAATTAACACAAAAAAAAACGAAAATAACGCTGACATTTCATTTTAACATATATATTTACCAAAATTACACCAAAAATATCTTGAAATCCTCAAGAGTAAATTTATTCAATAAAATCGCAACTGGCTTCAGCAACGGCCTCCAGTCGACTTAGGCATGTCCTGCAACTCTTCTGGACGGTCTCCTTGTTTAATTTTGTGAATGCTGCCTAATTCCTGACTTCAGTTCATTTTAAAAGGAGTTTTTTTTGTCTCTCGCTCAACTGCACCCCACACATAATAATCAATGGGTTTGCATGCTGGGGAGTTAGGTGGCCAGATATAAGGGGTGATGTAGTCGCAGAAATTGTCTGACAGCCATGACTGCGTTCTCTTACTTGTGTGGCATGGTGCAGAATTCTGTTGTCAGACATAGGGTCTTCTAGAAAACCCAGGACAGCACTACTTCCTCAAGACACTTGTTGAGTCTGAGGCCCTCACCAACAAATTCGGGAGATCTCTTTTTTTTATCAGAACGATCAGAGTCAATATTCATCCAACTCTTTCCGAATCCTCTGTACTGTCTTCAGATTGACACCCAAACATTCCCAATTGATCGTATTGGATCTTCCGGCGCGAATGCCAAGCCGTACAGCATACCGTTTCCAAATTTTTGGTGGACTGAATTGCTTCATGTTCTTTTTCTCACAGACGGTGCCCAACTGACCCTACTATACAGTGTAGACGATAAATAAATAAATAATTAAATAAATAAATAAAACAACGTTCATGTGCTAAATTAAAAATATAAAATGGCGACAATTTAGCCATCGCACCCTGTACATTAAAATGCACTAACATTTTCACGGACCATAGATTCCTACGAAAGCACCTAAACGCAATTATAATCAGGTTTAGTTAGATTTTATTTAACTTACGAGCCAAGGGGCTTCCAGATTTAATCACATCAGTCGTTTGTATTGATTAGACACTCAAGGAATCCAATTTCTTGATTGCCTTCAATAGTTCTCTATTTAATAAAATCGACGTGGCAGTCAGGCCGGCAGACGTTTAAGTAATTTCCCGCTTCCATTTTCCGTTAGTAAATCACTGCCTCTCCTACATTGCTTCTCTAAGTCAATTAAAACACTTTCTCCCTCTCGGTACTCAGTACGAGTTTTGCCCATGAACGTCAGTTGTTAGTGATTGGAGGGATGTGTGATGAGTAAATACGTGCATAGCTTCGGTAAAGTTAATTACCATCTTGTTATATAGGAACTGAAAAGCCGGTAGCGACAAATAGTATTTTGTGGTAGAAACTCGCCATTTTTAAGGTACTAAGGTCGAATGAAAAGATCATAGGCTGACCAAGATATCATAAAATGTGACCAAATGAGGATTACTTTTCAACATAATCCCTCTTGGGGTCCATACACTTCTTCTCTCGATGTTGTAGTGCTTGGATCCCGTTGGTGAAGAAGCTTTCATCCTGTTTGTAAAAAAAAATCAGCAACGGTATATATGACGTCATCCTCACTGGGATATGGATTCCCAGCCAAGCGTATTTCAATGAACTGATGATAGTCAGATGGGGTAAAATTAGGGGAATAGGGAGTGTGATCAACCAGTTAATGCCACAATCACGCACATCAGCCACTGAAATCGAGGACTTGTCTGCTGAAGAAACAAGTCTACTTTCGTCAGTTTTCCCGGGCGTTTGGTTTTGATAGCCTTTCGTAACTACCTCAACAAGTTGGCATAGTTTTCTCCAAAGATGGTGTGGCTCTTTTAAACATAGCCAATACACGCAATGCCTTTTGCATAGCCCAAAAAAACTGAGCCATCACCTTCCCTGCAGATGAACCAACCTTGATTTCCTTTGGAGCAGGTGAAGATGGTGTTTCCAATTTCATGGATTATCTTTAGCTCAATGTGATGAGACTAGAATAAATCCTGGATTAAGAAATGTTCAAGGAAACCAGCCGGCGCTATCAGATTTTCCCGTGATGTTATCAGCCTGGTTGCCTTTTGATCAGGCGTCAAAAGACGTGAGCCCTACCGAGCAGAAACCTTCGTCATGCCAAGTTCATTGTGCAGAATATTCTCAACTCTCTCATGGGATATGTCAAGAGAATTGGCTATTTACTTTATAGTCAATCGTTTGTCATTCATCACCAAGTGGTGAACACGATCAATGTTTCCTTGCTGGTGACAGTTGCAGGACGTCCAGGGGTCTTATTCAAGACTCTCTCTCTCTCTCTCTCTCTCTCTCTTTCCCTTCTAAATTCAGTTATCCACTTTTGCACTGCTTATAAAGCTGGAGCGTTATCGCCTAATAACGCAACTATGTCAGCTTGAATGTATTTGGGGGTAAAACTCTTTTTCGTAGGTACTTGGTAATACCACGATGCCAGATTTTCTCCATTTTCACGAGATGTCGCTACATGTTACAATTTAATGTTTTCTTTGAACAGGCAAATGTCATTTTTCCCGGAAAGAAACAATGCAGCTATTGTTAAGAAGAGTTGAAATTAATTCATACAAATTTTCACTTTTCTAGTATCGCTTCTTAATAGTTATCTTATGAACTTTTCACCCCAGTCTCGTAAATGGCATGGTTTATTTCACTTTTGTTTCGCAATGAATTAACCGAAAGAAAAGGACAGGCTGCAAGAAGACAGAAAGCGAGAGAAAAAAGCCAACGTGTGAGTTACAAAGTGGAGATGTTAACATCATGCAAGTGCAGAAATTTAAATATCTGGGAAGTTTTCTTGACAGAAGATGGAAAATGCGACACTGGGATCTGGACAGCACATTGGGCGAACGAATGAAGCATTCCACAAAGTAAATTTCCAAGAAAGGGGAAAGATTCGTTAGAAAACAAGACTGCTAGATTGATTTGTTATATTCATCCTCTTATAGCGCGTGGGTACTGAACAGTCTACCCACGTATGCGGATAGAACTGGAGGCATGAGAAATTTGGTTCTGCAGAATGATACTTAGTTTTCTATAGACGGAACGAGTAAGCAAAGAGGAATTCTTAAAGAAAAAGGCAACAGAAAGAAAACGTCTACTCTGAACCAGGAAAAGACAGATGAAATTACTTGAGCACGTAATTGGGAAGAGGGATTGGAAAACTTAACCCACACGGACCACATTGAGGACAAGAGAAATATTACCCCTATAGAATTCGAGCCATTATCTGACGAGCTTGTGGGAATGGATGGCGGAATAGGGGGAAGGCGAGAGCCTTAACAAAGGATTGAAAACTGCTCAGACCCACAAGCAATAGGAAGTTTCGGACAGTCATGATCGCCTATGTCCTAAACTTGAAGATGAAGATGTTAGTCCATTAATGAAGAAGTTTCTTGTTACTCAGAAATACGAAAAAACTAGACTAAATGTTGCCTTTTCATATAAATATTTTCAATTAGAATTAAAACAGGGAAAATTGAGAAATGTTAATTTTTTGAAGCGCCCTGGGACCTTTATCTTAATACTCGGATTCTTGCTTCTAAGCATTTATATGTCTCTCTATATAGCTTAGCGAGCTATTGTAAATATACAAGGCAACTTAGAGAAACAGGATTTGTCATGTTTCATCGGTGAAACGATGATGTCAGAAAGATATAATGTATTTTACTAAAACAAAATCTGCATTGGCGAGTCGAAACATAACTGACATTAAGCAGTTGAATTAAGGTTGTTAATTCCACTGTACCGTTAAAGAAATTCAATTCTAACTGATTTCAACTTATATGTTTTTTAAACATCTATCTATCTAACTATCTATCTATCTATCTATCTATCTATCTATCTGATAAGTTATAAAATCTCATCCTCGTCGCCATTGTTGAAACTTGACTAATGCATGGAATAATAATGCAACACAAAATGTACTTAGAACAAAATGTATTGAAACAAGAAATTGTACACAATATTTACATATAGTCTTTTGTATATTCCTGGGAAGACCGTTCCTGGAGAATGGGTTGACTAAGTCGCAGTCGGGCAGAGTCTCTGGTTGAATCTCTTGATTCGTTCCCCTCTCTTCCCGGTACCAACCATATTTATATGGTCGGTACTCCACTATGCAAATTAGGTGGATCCTACCACAGCACTATCTCAGTTTCTTCACATATATTTATGTATCTATCTCCGTCTCTTCACATCTATATCATTCACATCTATCTATCTGTCTTAGTCTCTTCACATCTATCTCAGTTTCTTCACGTCTATCTATCTATCTATCTATCTATCTATTTTAGTCTCTTCACATCTATCTCAGTTTCTTCACGTCTCTCTTTTTATCTATCTATCTATATATCTATCTATCTTTCTTTCTTTCTATCTATCTATCTCAGTCTCTTCACATCTATCTCATTCACATCTATCTATCTATCTATCTATGTAGTGCTGTATATACACCTAAATATGTTATGTATTCTGATTGATATACTTGGCTCTCCTTCACAGATTAATGAAGCATTTATTCTTTGAGAGGTAAAAAGTACAATCTGATAGCTGACTTTGAAGAAAAAAAGTTTCTGCTTCTGGGAATAAGTTATGAATATAGTTTAATGGCTACTTGTATTGAATATTCTACTCCTTTTAATTCAGAATAAATGAATTCACCTACAAATTATGGATATTCACTATTTCATAATACATTACTTCATCTTTTCGGGCAGTTGGTAAACTCTTGGTACATACGTTTGCAGAATGATTTTAAAAATTCTCTCTGCTTAAAAACCCACTGACACAATACGGCAAAAGCCAGAATAGGGCAAAGGTATGACTGTGACATACACCTTCATAACACAGAAATGTACGACTTTCTTAATAGAATTAAAAATTATAATTCAGCTGATTGGTTTTAGGACACGTGACTTCTTCATTCTGTGAGACAATTTAACCTCAAAAAGATGATTATTTTACATCGGCGTCACTATATCTCTACACCTGACATTGATTAATTTACAGAAACAATAATGAATCGATCCTATGTTATTATTAAGAGTACATTTTTATTATATGTTTATTATTTATATCTTATATATAAATCACAAAGTATGTGTGTGTGCGCTTGAAATTGAAAGTAATTCAAACTATGGCATGAAATAAATGCAGTCTTTTCTCGCAGAATGTGTCATATATCTGGCCCAAATTAGTCGTCCTTGCCTAATGCAGTTTTAAAATAATTTAAAAATATGTGTCCGCTATTAATTTATAATTTCATCGTTCTTTTTTTAAACGTTTCACCCCAAGCAAGGCGGGAAGCCACTAGCACGCAAGGGGTTACAGAGAGTTGGAGCGAGAGCAAATAGGAGTGATAGAGGAAAGAATGAGGAGAAGGATAGGGGATAGATCAGGGCATCTGGAGACGTCGATTGACATTACATTTGAATAGTTGGAGATTATAGCTATCAGAGAAACAGGAAGAGGGGAGGGAGTTCCACAGGCGAGAGGTTCGAGACATGAAGCTATTGGAGTAGAAGTGACGGCTACGTTTAACAGTTTCGACCATGAAAGGGTGTGAGCGATATGCCAGCTTAGTAGAACGCTTAAATTCATGAAGTTTTGGAACCAGCGAAAGCAGCTCATCGGAGCAGTTACCATGAAAGCATTTGTAAAAAAGACAGAGGGAGGTGACCTTTATAGACAAACGATTGTTTCGGTGATGGTTTTTGTAATTAAATTAATTTTTTTTAAATGCCATGTTCAAGGCATAAGCGATCAGGAATCATTATATATCCTTTTTTCTTTATTATTAATGAACTAGCAGCATGGTCCGGCGTTGCCTGTGCTTGATTCAAAAATCGTACGACTCATACAGCAATTGCTATCACTTGACTTAAAATATTTTGGCGCTTCCTTGCCTTTAAAGGAGTGCCCTTTGCCGTACTGATGTTGCTACATGCATTACTTCTTGCCTATCTCACACTGCAAATTTTTTATAAGCTCTATACTAAACATTAAATCTGTTACAAAAAAGAACTAAACAAAATGAACAAAAAACGATCAGCTTCAAAACAAGGACTCGTAACTGAAAAAAAAAAAACGAATGAAAAAAGAATGCTAACAACAAATACTTTTTCACACCCAACCCAGTTCTGCAGAATCATAACCAACGTTGAGTTTAAGCAAGCGAATGAGCCAATTGGAGTAAAGTGCCATGTAGATTTAAATTTTTCCCACTTGTGACGAATGCAGCTCTCGATTTTTTTGCATGCTAGCATGCTAGTTAACATTCGTGTCAGTCAGCTGTTGGCTCTCACGCTGGCCAACAGAATCTTCCTGCCTATTCGTGGCACCCAGCTATAGGCTCTCCCTCTGGTCAGTAGAAAATGGCCGCAAACTACATGAAAACTGCCGTAGAAGCATGAAAAAATCGATTATTTCCACTATCGATGGGAGTTGGGAAATGCAATGTCGGTTTTGGCCTTTATGCTAACTTGGAGCATGTCCATGTAAATTTTGGTGCAAATCCGTCGAAAATTGCGGCCGTGCATTCGTCACACACACACACACACACACACACACACACACACACACACACACATCCCGCCTTTTGTAGATAGAGATTAACATAACTACTTGGAGTGGTTCATGCCTTAGATGGGCGGTTACCGTTGTTTTTCATTGTAATAATGACAACTACACTGACTTAGTTAGTTATAAAAATTAAGAAGGTTGAATTTATAATTTGCAAAGTCTTGAATACAGATAACCGTTCCAATACTCATGTATTCTTAATAAATTAAATTACATAGTTTACTAAAAATAATTAGTTCCGGGTATGACGATAAACTACATCCGGCAGCAGGGCCTTTGATCGGGAACTTTTCAGGAGCGCCGGACCACCTAATGCTGTTGTTCCCAAGTCCATCTTGACACAGAGCGGTAGTACTTGTTAGGGTCCCAGCTATGGTTACAAACGAAATGAACTGTCAGACAAAAACAAGACTATGAAAGGATAAAAATACATGTTTATACTAAAAATACTAGCAACAAAGCTTTATATAAAAAAATGACCAACAATATCTATTTATAGCAGACTTAACATTACATTTTATCTGTAGTTGAAGCCATAAGATTGTATTTAAAATATATATAATTTTCGGCATTAAATAACCCACAGAGGTTGATATGCTGCTAGGCATAACCAACCAAATCAAACCACTAAAAATAATGCTATTTCTACACTGAAGTTAGTAACTACCTTAGCATTTAGATCACAGCTTGATAGTAAAATGAAGTAAGCAATGTTGACATTTTTAATAATTACTTACATTATTCGGACTATTTTTCTCATCTTTGTCGGCATATTTATCACAACGTTTCGGCCGTTGTACGCTCCGGCTTTCTTCAGGTGGTTGGAATATCGAACTGAACCCTTTATTTCGCTCGCTGGTGTAGACTGTGCCATGTTGAATGGATGTAGTTATCAGTTATCTCCTAATATTTCTCCTCTCTGAAGAAAGCCTGAGCGTACTACGGCCGAAATGTTGTGATAAATATGGCGACAAAGATGAGGACAATAGTCCGAATAATGTAAATAATGTACATAATACCTCATCTCAGAGACGCAGACAGATTTTTAATAATATCTAACAAGTTTAGCAATTCTTTGTACGGAAAACTAGAGCCTATTGACTTCGATGATAAATCAAATTTAGTCTTCCTTACAAGGTGATTGATCGAATGCCAAACTAAAAGGTCATTTGTTATAATTTGATCTTTACTGTGTTTCTGTATTCTTTCCTTTGTTATGTGATTATCCAGTACAGATGGCCTATAAGAAGGTCACAATTTAAAAGATCAATAACTGTATCTCTTATTGGGAAGCTATGGAACATCGGCTGACGAAGGTTTCGGATTGATAGTCGCCATGGATTTTTCAATCAATTCTGTTATATGATTTCCGCTAACCCTTGTGTAATTATCGTTTCAGAAAAGCACAAGTTAGAGGTAAAACGTTTTGGATTTAGTGCACTCTAAAACCGTTGGAATACACACGAAAGACTGATTATCGATTTATTGAAGATCTTTGCGTGAATCTACCTACCGAAATATATGCCTAAACGCACATACACACATGTGGATATTTGTGTCTGTAAATACAATGATGTATGTATGCGTAATACATCTCTATCTATATTTGCTGGGCTGCTCTATCATTATTGTCATGGAAAGTTCTCAGTCGAACTACATTCCTTAGTTCCACCATTTCTCCCCTTTACGGTTAGAACTCGCCATGCTATGTATATTGTAGCGAACCACGACCATTCCCTAGATGGATCTGTACATACCATTCGAGCAGCTTCTTCCCGTAAAACCATTCCTCCTTGGTATCGATTCCTAAGAGAATGCCCGATCACTACAATCTTAACCTGTTTAATCTTAACCCCACATATCCGCATAAACTGGGCCTCTTACCCTGTAACCCTCAACCTGCTTTGTGAAACCGACTTCCTAGAGGATGCTTTGCCGATGGCTACAATCTTAACCTATTTAAGTCTAGGATCGACCGTTATTTTCCCCACATATCCGCATAAAATTTTCCTCTTAATCTGTAAAACTCTACCTCGAGTGGCTCCCGGGCCTTGTAATGGGTGAGCTTTCGTGTAAAAAAAATATATCCTAAAATCATAGTACAAATTCTGTGTGTATAGAAATAAAACCCAAAAGGCAGGAAGGCCTTCTTCTTCTTCTTCTTCTTCTTCTTCTTCTTCTTCTTCTTCTTCTTCTTCTTCGTCTTCGTCTTCTTCTTCTTCTTCTTCTTCTTCTTCTTCTTCTTCTTCTTCTTCGTCTTCGTCTTCGTCTTCTTCGTCATCGTCGTCTTCTTCATGTCTCTTTATAAAAAGTGAGTGTTCATGGCTCTCCAAACTCCCCTCTGCATTTGTATCTCTTGTCACCATCAGCCCCATTCCCTATTTTGCCATCCATTTACACAAACCACTCAGGTAGGTTATTTGATGTTTCATTCTGTCCGCCTTTTCGTAAATATGTCCTGTCACTGTCAAATTCCCGAAGCCTGGTTTCTTCATTTTGTACCTAGAGATTTCAATGGCTTCTTTTTTCTTTCTAACTATAAGCGTCAATTTTCTTTTCATTACCCATAAAACATCCTCGTTACTCATATGTTCAGTCTTTTGGTATTCTCAGTATCCTTCTGTAGAATCGCATTTCTGTTGCTTCAAGTCTCTTCTGTGAAAAGATTATCCAGCATTCACTTCCATAGAGGAGGACCGATATTATACAACAGTTGCCCACTCTTTTGTTGGTTGCCGACGAAATCTTTCTGTCTCTTATAACTTTCATTAGTTTTTTTAAGGGCTTTTGCTATTCCAATGCGGCTTCGTAGTCCTGTATAATATTTTCTATCTTCTGTTCCAGCGTTTCTTAAACTATGTGCCGCAACCCCAACTGGGGTCACGAAGCGAAATGCTGAGGTCGCGAAAATTAATTCCAAACGCTTGAATTTCAGTTTCGATCTTATTTCCCCAACGCCCAATATTTAACGCGAAGCGCCGTGCATGCGCTGCGATAAATAAAACACACGTTCGGCGTGGTGGCAACGAGTGCAGTGACAACGCATATATTTTCGATGGAGTTGGCTAATACCGGGGGTTGCGAAAAATCTTTTTTTATGAAAAATGTGATCATCATCAGAAATTTTTGAGGAGCTTGGAACCACCTCTTAATTGCTGGTGTTCCCAGGTCTAACCTGACCAGGGGTGGTAGCACATTGGCATATAACTTACCCCCGCCCCAAATGCGTCAAAACACCATGAAAATATAAAAATAGGTTTTAATACCAGCAATACATTTTCTGAAAATTTTTACCAGCCGTACATTTTTGAGAAAAAAATATTACCAGCAATAAAAATCTTGTCAGTATTAATTGCCCCATTGAGGCTGATATGCCGTAAAAGCAACCAAACCAATCTATTCAGGAATTTTCCAGTTATAAACATGTTCATTTTTGCTTGATTTTGGTATCCCCAATTAGAATGATTGCTTGAAAAAGTTTACTTTTTCATATATTGCCTCTTTATTTCTATGCAATAAATTATTTTTAAATATCTAATGTAAAATGCATATAGACTAAAAATATAGTTAATAAATGCAACCACGATTAATAGACAGATATTTCTCATCTTTAATTACATATTATAGTAACTGTAATATAGTAACAACACAAATTGGAAGATTATGAAGCTTTATTTTACTAATTCAGCTTCTATTGTAATGAATGGTTACAAGCGAGAGGGGAGATGGGATGTGCTTGTTTTATTACCACAGTAATTGTGAGATTAACCGTTGCCATACAGAGATTGTCGATTTTATGCTTGGTTTGGAGATTATATTGAAGTGTGCAACTGACAGGAGCTATGCAGTGTTCTTTTCTTTAAAATCTATAAAATGTGCAGTTTTCTTAGGGAAGTTAGTGGAAGTCTTTCCTGTTAATTTCTCAGTGGTTTTAAATTCCGACATTGGTTGCTAAAAAAATCAAGCGGGTCTAGTTTGCTTCTTTTTTTAAAACTATAGATGTTTCGAGGAGGATAGAAGGGAACTTCAACAAAATTATTTATGTTTTTAACTTAATGCCAATGGTGATGACACATGTTTTCACACAGGAAACATTCGACATTAGACTGAAGAGTTACTGAGACTTTAAAAAACTTTCTCTTATTTCAGGATATTATACATTATAAATCTACTAACTGTGAGTGTTCTTTCTAGTACTGATGTCAGTTTCCTTCCTAACATTTTGCTTACCATTGTGTGGAAAGACAACGTCTTGATTATATTATTTTCCCTTCTAGTTATGTTTTAGTTGTTGTTAAAATTGGAATTTTTTAAATGGTAATTTTTCAAAATAAAATTCACCCGAAGGAAGACGGGAATGTCCCTAATAGGCAGGGGGTTTCAAGGAATGAAACTGAAAGAGAAGACTGAGAGGTAAGTATTTATGAAAGGACAGAAGATGGACATTGATGTTGCATTTATTTTTTGATGATTGTAGTTCACTATTTACATTATTCGGACTATTGTCCTCATATTTATCGCCATATTTATTACAACGTTTCTGCCGTTGTGCGATCCAGCCTTCTTCAGGTGGTTGGAATGTTGAACTGAACCCTGGCGTAGACTGTTCTAGTTCCACGTACCATGTCTAATGGATGCAAGTTATCAGTTATCTCCAGTTAATTCTCCTCTCCAAGTTCTCCACCGCCTTAACCGAGTATTGAACTCACACTCTTTGGGTCCTGTCATTGGATCTAACCAACGACTTTATCTACTGTGCCATGTGTCCGAAACGTTGTAATAAATATGGTGACAAGATGAGGATAATAGTTCGAATAATGTAAATAGTGTACATAATCCCTCATCTCAGAAATCTAGACAGATACTGAAGAAGGCCGGAGCGTACAACGGCCGAGACGTTGTAATAAACATGGCGACAAAGATGAGGACAATATTCCAAATAATGTAAATAATGTACACAATACCTCATCTCAGAAATATAGAAAGATTGTAGTTATCAGGGAAACAAGTAAACCGAATGGAGTTGTGCAGATGTGAAATTCTATTTCAACACTAAAATGGCGGATCTAGATTCCTATCTAGTAGCACGATTAAATTCATGTAGTCAGGGAACCAGAGATAAAAGCTCGTAAGAGCAATTGCCATGAACAAATATTTGTAGAAAAGACAGAGAAAATCTCACCGCCTTGCTGATAAAGTGACCGAAGTAGAGATGCCAGGTCAGGATCGATTACATTACTGACCATTCTTTGGATTTTGTTAAGAATCTCGAGATGGCAACATTAGCCATTTTTCTACAAGGAAATACTTGGTATCCACTGACCAAGAAACCGTGTACTGCTTTCTTTTGAAATTTATAAAATCTTTCTCTTGAAATGATTTTTCAGGAATCACGTTTCTTAAGTCCAATAATTATTATCACTCTTTCCACTATTGGTGGAGGTTTCCTTCCTAACCTTTTATTTAAAGTGGTGTTGAACGTTGATTATGTTATATTATTTTCTGTTCGAGTTACATGTGCTATCCATTTTTGTTGTTGCCTCTCTTGATACTCTTCAAGTAATGTGGTACTTTGTGATATTGTATGTCCAGTTCAAGACTCCGTCGTTTTAGTTATTTGCTAACGTACTTTATGAGTTTGTTGAGCCAGTCTGTAGACGCTGATGAAATTTTGTCTTATTTAAGACCAAGAGAACTCATTTTCTAAAGACAGTTTTCAATCATTGATGCTTGAAAACGATATTGTGTAGATGATATTCTACAGAGAGTAAACAATTCAATATCTATGTGGAATTATTAAATGTTTAACATTTCAGATACTTCGGTTTATGAATCAGCTTTAACAAGCTAAGTACTGGAGAAAAAAATAAATTGAACATAGGATATGCTGTGCCAGAGATAGTTTCACTCTACACTGCAAATTGAAAACTTCGAGTCATGTTCTTAAAAACCTTTGCAGATCGAGACTTTCGTATGGATTCCAGGCATTCTGGATTGGCGCGTCATATTCACAAAGAACCGTACCAAAAAAAATCAGAAAACACAAAATTTGAAGACTACCAACAGGAACAACAACTAAAACGGATAGCACGTGTAACTCGAAGAGAAGATAATGATAGAATGAAGATGTTGGGATTTCACATCACTTCAAATGAAAAGGTTAAAAAAGATAGCCCTGTCAATACTGGACAGAGCGATAGCAGCTACTGAACATGAGAAACCTGTGTACCTGAAAAGTTGTTCTAAGAGAAAGGTTTTATGAAGTACAACCGATAGCAGTACTGGTCAGTTAATGAATGCCTAATGATTCCTAGTAGGAAAAAGGTTATACCTTCATCATTACTATTATTAACTATCACAATCTGCCCATATCTATCTATCTATCTATCTATCTATCTATCTATCTATCTATCTATCTATCTATAGTTTGTTCATATCTATCTATCTATCTATCTATCTATAGTTTGTTCATATCTATCTATCTATCTATCTATCTATAGTTTGTTCATATCTATCTATCTATCTATCTATCTATAGTTTGTTCATATCTATCTATCTATCTATCTATCTATCTATCTATCTATAGTTTGTTCATATCTATCTATCTATCTATCTATCTATCTATCTATCTATCTATAGTTTGTTCATATCTATCTATCTATCTATAGTTTGTTCATATCTATCTATCTATCTATCTATAGTTTGTTCATATCTATCTATCTATCTATCTATAGTTTGTTCATATCTATCTATCTATCTATCTATAGTTTGTTCATATCTATCTATCTATCTATCTATCTATCTATAGTTTGTTCATATCTATCTATCTATCTATCTATCTATCTATAGTTTGTTCATATCTATCTATCTATCTATCTATCTATCTATCTATCTATAGTTTGTTCATATCTATCTATCTATCTATCTATCTATCTATAGTTTGTTCATATCTATCTATCTATCTATCTATCTATCTATCTATCTATAGTTTGTTCATATCTATCTATCTATCTATCTATCTATAGTTTGTTCATATCTATCTATCTATCTATCTATCTATCTATCTATCTATAGTTTGTTCATATCTATCTATCTATCTATCTATCTATCTATAGGTTGTTCATATCTATCTATCTATCTATCTATAGTTTGTTCATATCTATCTATCTATCTATCTATAGTTTGTTCATATCTATCTATCTATCTATCTATCTATCTATAGTTTGTTCATATCTATCTATCTATCTATCTATCTATAGTTTGTTCATATCTATCTATCTATCTATCTATCGTATATTATTCATTATCTATGTATCCATCTTAGTCTATTTAGATCTATCTATCCATCCATCCTAGTCTATTCATATCTATCTATCTTTCTTTCTATCTATCTATCTATCTATCTATCTATCTATCTATCTATCTATCTATCTATCTATATATATATATATATATATATATATATATATATATCGTAGACTATTCATTGTCTATACATCCATCATTGTCTATTCATATCTATCATCCTATCCATACTAGTCTATTAATATCTATCTATCTATCTATCTATCTATCTATCTAGCTATCTATCTATCTATCTATCTAGGTTTGCCCTACATCGTGTATTGACCACTTTACGTAGTTGCCTTTTACTCGTTTTGGAGGTTTTTTCTTTGGACATTGAGTTTGAACTCTGGACGATTGTTTTCGCCTTTGTTTCATGTTCTTGGTTCTTTCTTTTTTTATTCATCATTTGTTCTTGGGTTCTGATTTGTTTTACTACAAGTTGAACTATCCGAGGTTTTTCCAAGCGAGTACCACCATATATATATATATATATATATATATATATATATATAGATATATAGATATATAGATATATAGATATAGATATATATGATAGAATAAGTTTTTTGGGGTATGGTATATTATGGATTAAAGTCCTCAATATCAGGAATAGAGCGTATGTAAATATAAAAGTCAACAGTCTATTTCAGCGCGTGGATCTGTTATAATAAATTGGTTAAAAGTGATAAGGAAATTGAACATTGAATAGGCTGGGCCGGCCAGGGGCAGTTTCGTCCTACAAATTGCTACAAAACCACAGTCTGGACTGACGATTGCGTTTAGCATGAATCAGACACTCGCTGCAGGTAGTTGACATATATATATATATATATATATATATATATATATATATATATATATATATAGTAATTGATCCAGTCTAGAAGAATCCTAAACAGAATGCAGAAAGCACTGGACGGCCGTTTCGTCCCATTTGGGGCTCATCAGCAGTACGCACCGTAGTATCGAGTCTAGTTCAGTGGTATGACGTTAGCGTTGTAGCGTAACTGTCCGGGTTCGATTTTCTGTAGTGGATGCGCACTGCCGACGATTGCCAAATAGGACGAAACGGCCATCCAGTGCATTCTTCTAGACTCGATTTTTTTCTATGAATGATTATTCATATCACCCGAAATTTCTATCACTTATATATATAAATTATTTTTATATTTATTAATCTGACAGAGTTTTCTTAATTTTACGTTTTTTTAGTGGATACTCGTATTTGAGTAGACGCTCCGTTTATTTATTAAACAGTATGTGTGTTTGAAAATATCTGCTGGGAGCGAATATTTCTCTAATAATATTTCTCGAATATTCAGTCTGATAGACGAGAATAAATTACTGTTTACTAAATAAACGAAGCGTCTACTCAAATATCAACTAAAATAACGAATAAAGACTGTCAAACGTTTTAAATAAAAGTTGTATAAAAAAAAAGATTGCTTCCCAAATGCGCACTAATTAAATTACATGACCCGACATGTAACAAGAAAAGTAAAATTACAATTTTGTTTTACAAATAACCGCAGCTAAAAATTAAATCCAACTTTTAAATAATGAAGTAAATAAAAACTTGCCTTTAGTACCTTATCTATAGTATTTAATATATGAGAAAATCAAAGTGTAAATATTTTCTCATTTTCAAAATGTATAAAGTTCCATAATTTTCATCGGCCATATTTTTGTAGTCTCTATTGAAGAACGAAAATTCTGTAGCATTGTTGCCTTTCTCAAGCAACCATTCTCTGAAATAGAAAATTGACGTGTCATTGCTTAGCCCTGAAGAAATATTTTTTTAATTTTTTTTCAAAATAGTTCCGATTTAAAACTATATTTTTAAAAAAAATTCAAGTATGTAATATGCCAATGCAGGAATTTTTTTTTCTCTTTTCGTGAATTTAATGATAAAAATTCCTGCAGAAAATACCACCCTAGGCCTTATCCTGAAATCTTGTGTTCATAGTAAAAATAATTAGCAAACCGCTTTATTTGAAACACCTTAATATACTGAGCTAATGAAAAAGGTGTAAAAAAATCTGAAAAACTTTATTTATGGTATATTTATAAAGAGAATTGATTCAAAAAAATATTTTCATATTACCGGGTATGTAATTTCTTAGCATAGATTGTGATTGGAACGGTGTTTTTTTTCTGGATTTTTCCCATCAAGGAATTTTTTCTCCTCGGGAGGAGGATGTTCAATGGGAAAATACTTGTCTTCCTTGGGCATCTGCAAAATCCGTTGATGAATTTTCAATGGAGGAAACAATCGCCATTTTATGCGTCATACGACTTGTCATTATGTAACACCCGTTTCAGAGGCAATGTTTTTGGAGTCCTCAAACATAGGATCGATCGAACAGTTATTGATCAAAATATAAATTGAAGGCCAAAATAAACACCCGAGGAGTACCACAAAAATAAAGGGTGTAAAGACAAGATTTTAATTATTGTCCCTACGTTGCTTCCTACGCTGTACTCGCGCATCGAGAAGAACGGAGCTCTCATTTTCTGCAAAAATGTAATGCTATCGTTGTAAAGAGGAACTAAATTACGGAGGACTAATAATTGGTTGCACGTATCCGAGTATGATTATGCTCTTGACCGCTTAACCAATACCTGTTGCAGATGCTAACTTAAGCATTTTCTGTTTGTTCGACATTAACAGAGCCCGTTATTTAGATTATTCGGACTATTGTCCTCATATTTGTCGCCATATTTATTACAACGTTTCGGCCGTTGTACGCTCCGGCCTTCTTCAGGTGGTTGGAATGTCAAACTGAACCCTTTATTTTGTTCGCTGGAGTAGACTGTTCTAGTTCCACGTGCCATGTCTAATGGATGTCAGTTATAATTTATCTCCTGTTAATTTCCCTCTAAAAGTTCTCCACTGCCTTATCCGGGTATTGAACTCACACTCTTTGGGTCCCGTCACTGGATCTAACTGACGCCTTTATTCACTGTGCTATGGTGTCCTTGAATAGAACTTAATTATAATTTCTGGGAGAGAACGCATTATTTGGTGTAATCAACAGTTGAACAAAGCAAATACACTGAAGCCCTCGTTCACGATGACTTGATACTTCGTCCTAGCACAACCATCAACAAACAATTCCGTCTACCCAAGTTCAGTCTCAATGCTTTTGTTCAACCCGTGATATTGTTTTTCATGTGTTTTCCAAACACACCAATGCCGATAAGCTCAACTGGCCGTGCTGAGATTCTAACATCGGGTCTCATGGTTAGAAAGCAGGTACGAGGACATATGACGGACTAGTTAACTGTAGACTGCTTGAGAATACCAGCTGCTGCAAGCATGGGTAGTGTAATGGATAATGGCACAGCATTTAAAATCGGAGAGCCGAGTTCAAATTCCAGTTGGGCTCGTTATATTTACTTACGGGCAAATACCCTTGAGAAAGGTATGAATCGACGTTTTCTCCCTCGCCCCAACTATGGATAAAAAATATTTCTTTTGTATCATTATTATCCACTAAACCATCATTATCTCCAAAAAATCCTTGCAATCTAAAAAATATATTTTTTCTGGCTTTAAATAACCTACAATCGGTTGATAAGCCGTAAAATACGAATCAATCAATAAAAAATGCTTATATCTTGCTTCTTATTTCTATACTGATAAAGGAGTGGTTTAGATTTGGTTTGCTTTATAGCATTTCAGCATTTTACTGGTTATTTAGTACGCAATTTTTTTCATACAATAGAAATATAGATTTATTTTGCACGCGAGTGAAAAAGTATATATATATATATATATATATATGAATGGCTTGCAACAGATTAAAGAAGGTGTGAACACATTGGGTTTGCACGAGAATAAACAAATATAAACTCAAGATATATTTTTTATAATCATTTCAACCCATGTAAGGTAGTAATGTCAATAAGACGCAAGAGTTACTGAATTTGTATAAATACGACAAAATAGAAACAATATTAAGGGGCAAGAACAATAAAAGTAATGTACATTTCATTTACATTTTTGAAGATCAAAGTTGGCTGAAAAGCATGGAGACGGAAGATCGTGTAGTGCGAGTAATGAAACTGTTAGCTTAGAACTTACAGTTAACCAATTCAAATGTGAATTGATGAGACCTTACTGCCAATCCAGTACTTCCCTTTCATTAAAAAAAATCTAGATACAATAGCGAAAAGCTCATCAAAGAACAATTACTATGAAAGTATTGATAGAAAAGGCATAGGTAAGCTACATTACGGCGACGGGAAAGAGACTGGAGCCGAAACGCCACGTCAGGACCAATAATATTGCAGATTATTTTCGCTCATTTGTTTTCGCTCATTTGTTTTCTGCAAATTGTTTAGAGAGTTCTTTCAAAATTCAGACCTAATTTTCCCAGAGCCTGCCATTCGGAATATATTCTATACGAAACAAGTTCCTGTCAAGTCCCTCACCTGGAAGCACAGAATGACAAGAAATATTTACATTAAAAAAAATCTAGATACAATAGCGAAAAGCTCATGAAGAACAATTATTATGAAAGTATTGATAGAAAAGGCATAGGTGAGCTACATTACGGCGACGGGAAAGAGACTGGAGCCGAAACGCCACGTCAGGACCAATAATATTGCAGATTCTTCTTTAGGTTTTATCAAGAACCTCTAAATATACAGCAGGAGCACCGGATCATATGTGACAGCAGTTTTCAAAGTATGGACAAATGAGAGAAAAATTGTCTGGTACGACGCAGTAACTTGCCGGAAAATATAAATTTAACCACAAGTTTGGTTTACACGATAGTCAAAAAGATAGACGTACGTATAACCGACAGATGTTACCTTGAGTTGTGGTTGTCCCTATGCATGGACATGCAGTAGGCGTATTCATGGACCTAAGATTAAGTTATAAGCGGTAATTCTCTGCGTCCGTCTCGTAAACTTGTCAGTTCTGGCAAAATTAACTATTATTATCCGTCAATTTTATTGTAATATATAACGAAAGGGATCATACACAATGCCAAATCGGTGACATCCGTTCTCATACGTTCGACAAGAGAAAAGCTAAGTTGTTCTGACAGATTTGGGTTTTGCGGAACCTTAAATTTTCTTGAGTTCTAAAGATCAACAGTTATCGAAAGTTGATGATAATTGAATATTTCGGATCAATAAAAGATAAAAAATATATGCAAGCAAAAGAAAGCATATGAAAAGAGGAACGGAATATTTAAAGACATTTGAAATACATATTTAAATTTCTTTCTAACTCACTCACACACTATCTATCTATCTATCTATTTATTTTGTCTTTGCTTATCTATCTATTTATCCCAGTCTTATCATTATCTATCTATCTATGTATATATCTATGTATCTGTGTATATATATATATATACGTGTGTGTGTGTGTTTACATATTTAAGTTTCTTTCTCACTATCTATCTATCTATCTATCTATTTTTTCTTTGCTTATCTATCTGACTATCACAGTCTGATCATTATCTATCTATGAATCTATCTATGCATCTGTCTATGTATCTGTCTATCTATATACGTGTGTGTGTGTATACATATTTAACTTTCTTTCTCACTATAGATAGATAGATAATCTATCTATCTATCTATCTATCTCTGTTCATTATGTATGTATGTATGTATGTATATATGTATGCATGCATGTATGTATGTATGTATCTATCTATCTATCTCTGTTCATTATGTATGTATGTATGTATATAAATATATGTATGTATGTATATATGTATGTATGCATGTATGTATGTATGTATGTATCTATCTATCTATCTATCTATCTATCTATCTATCCCAGTCTGATCATCATCTATCTGTCTATGCATCTATCTATCTGTCTATATATATACGTGTGTGTGTTTGTTTACATATTTAACTTTCTTTCCCACTATCTATCTATCTATCTATCTATCTCTGTTCATTATGTATGTATGTATGTATGTATATATGTATGCATGTATGTATGTATGCATGTATGTATGTATATGTGTATGTATGTATGTATCTATCTATCTATCTATCTGTTTCTTGCTGATTCTTTTCCTATTTTCGCTCATTTATTTTCTGCAAGTTGTTTAGAGAGTTCTTCCAAAATTCAGACCTAATTTTCCCAGAGCCTGTCATTCGGAATATATTCTATACGAAACAAGTTCCTCTCAAGTCCCTCACCTTGAAGCACATAAATGACAAGAAATCTTTATGTGTCTCCAATAAAGTGTTGGCTCTGATTGGCGTATCCACTGAGTAACCGCTAGCTTCGGCACTTGCCAGGAGAAGAACTGACTGC
>OZ038482.1:115764876-115772376 GCA_964036315.1 Acanthosepion esculentum | reverse complement strand
GCTTGGATATTTTTGTAATAGGCTTTTCATTTTTTGTTTTGACCTTTAGTATGATTGGTAGATTTAATTGTATGTGTGTGTAGAATTCGGTGTTCTTTGGGTTGAAAACTGAGATATGAAGGGTGTCCATTTTTCTCCTTTTGTTCCTACGAGTGTGTGAATGTTAATTTGTTTTGTTTTTTCAATAGTATTCTCGATCAGCTTTAGGAGGTATTTTCTCTTGATGATTCTCAAAGAGTAAATTTATTCCTTTAATGACTATTTTACAATATATATATATATATATATATATATATATATATATATATATATATATATATATATGATGTGAAGTGATTAATTGTCGTTTAAATTACGCAAAAGTGAAAATGATACTGACATATCATTTTGACAGTTATATTTAGTAAAATTGCACAAGAACATTATCTTGAAATACTAAAGAGTAAACTTATTCAATAAAATCGCCGTTGGCTTCAACGGTAGCTTCCTTATTTAAGTTGGTGAATCCTGCCATAATCCTTGCCTTCAGTTCATATTTGGTGTTACAAGGAGTTTTGTTTGTCTCTTGCTCAACTGCGCCCCACACATAATAATCAAGGGGGTTGCAGTCTTGGGAATTAGATGGCCAGATGCAAGGCGTGATGTGGTCGCAGAAATTGTTTGACAGCCATGACTGGGTTATCCTGATTGTGTGGCCTGGTGCAGAGTCCTGTTACCAGACATCGGGTCTTTCAGCAGCCACCTTCTTGACCCAGGCAGCACTACCTCTACAAGGCACTTAATGTACGCCTCAGTGTTGAGGCGATCATCCACAATTTTGTAGGTTCTTTTCTTAATGAGCTGCTGAACCTTCGTAACCACCTTTAGACTCATCCAACTATTTCCAGATCCTCTGCACTGTCCTAAGATTGACTTAACTTAGCCGATACGTTTCACAGGACGAAAACGCGTCGGCTAAGGTAATTCTTTTCCTTTTGTCATTATTTATATTGATCTTTTATAGATATTCTTTTATAGATATACTTTATTTGCAATTTTTACACATACGCATATACAGGGTGCTATGAATAAAATGTTGTCTGAATTACGCAAAAATGGAAATATCACTGACGTCTCATTTTAACAGTTATTTTTACCAAAATTACACAGATATATGCTGAAATCCAAAATATATTCAATAAAATCGCCATTGGCTTCAACCACGGCCTCCAGACGAATTCGGATTCCCCTGCATCTCTTCTGGACGGTCTCCTTGTTTAAGTTAGTGAATGCTGTCATAATCCTTGCTTTCGGTTCATCTATGAAGTTATAAGAAGATTTGGTGGTTTCTAGCTCAATGGGGCTTCAATAATAATAATAATCAAGAGGTTGTAGTTTGGGGATCTAAGTTGCGAGATGTAAGAGGGGATATGGACGTATAAATTGTCTGACAACCATGACTGGGTTCTCTTGCTTAAGTTGTATGGTGCAGATTCCTGTTGCCAGACAGAGTCATCCAGCAACGACTTTCTTGACCCAACAGCACTAACTCCTCAATGCACTTGATGTATGTTTCCGTGTAAAGTCTGAGGCTCTGTGGGAATATAAATGGAGGCATAACGCCGTTATCACTCGTGTTCAATCCAAACACCTTGATTTTTCCTCGACGTATCATCCAACTCTTTCCGAATTCTCTGCACTGTCCTTAGATTGACATCCAAACTCTCTGAAATATTCGTGTGCAGCATGCCTTTTCCAAATTTCTGGCCGATTGAATTGAGTCATGGTGCTCTTTTTCTCACAGACGGTGTCCCACTACTATACTGTGTAGTCGACAAAATAAAAAACGACGCGCATGCACGAAATTAAAAATACAAAATGGCGACAATCTCACCATATACAATACTAAAAGAAAAGCGTACATAATTGACAAAACCAGAAGAAAAAAATATAGCATTACCGTCAACACAAAACTAAACATTTTATATTAACTACAAACTTTATGATTAATGACGTTCAAAGAAATTAATCTCATCACAATCTAAAAATAATCTCAAATACTTCAAAAATAGTTAAAATATATATTCAGTGTAAAACTATACCTTTCACACCAGAAGCAAGAATCTATAAAATATAATGGAAACCGACGATCAGGAGAACCGTTACCCATTATAGTAGTAGGGGTCGGATAATTCCCTTTAACCTAAAAAGGTTAGGTGAGTTAGTCCTTTGCCGATCGGGAAGTTCCCTTTGGCACCAGCACGGTGTATGCTACACACCAGTATCCGTTTGTATCCAGGGGCATCTCGGAACTACTCGGCGCAGTCCAAGAGTACCCCAGCTGATGCCGTGCGGCGTGTCGCCCCCGCGGCAGGCGCGTGCCAGTATGCCCATAGCATGCGCGCAGTGTCGCTTAAAACCATTCGCGAAATTGGGCCGAAGTGTTGCCATCCTAAGAGCTTGTGGGTTATGCAGTCCTGATATGACTGTTGGGCAGAACCCCCCCCACCACCACCACCAGTTGAAGGTGAGAGCAATGACCTTGATGGGCAGGTCATGCTCGAATCGTTCTCGGATCGCGTCAAGAACGTACGGCTGATTGTACTTCGCAACCTTTTCCCTGTTCAATGCATCCAGGGTGCAGACGACAGACTCAGGTCGTATCTGTACATCCGTGACAATAATCTCCTCCTTGGTCAGGACCACAAGGTCGGGCTTTCGGATGCCGCGCTCAGTCTGAAGCCTGGGTTCCATTATTACGTCGTATTTCCTTTCCTTCAGGATCTGTGCCACGTATAGGATGACGCATTATCAGTGGTGTGCTAACAGAGACCAATCCTCTCCAGGATGATTTTAAATTCAGAGTTTTCCTTCTCATAGAGTAGTAGCCAACCAAGACTACAAGATCAAGCTAGGAGGAAAAAGAGATGTATTAATACCTTTTCCAATCGCACGTAAGGGAATGTAAATGACTTGAATTCGAACACGGTTCTCTGATTCCTTAATCCGCAAAACTATCCATTGCTCCACCGTGCCTTCAAAGTAAACAATATACCCATAAATATATCGGGAAACATAGTGAGATTTAAAGAAAAGATATATATGAACATAAATTCACTTCAAATTTATCAACATACTCTTTGCAACTGCAAAGCGCTCTTTCAATAAAAATTAATATAATGTACTCACACAAAGATAAGGTGAAAGTCAAATGATCTATGAATCCACTACGATTAATATACAGGGTGTCCACTCCAAAATGACATCATTTAAAATGTGAATATCTGTGTAACCTGGCAAACGAAATTAAACAGGCTTCTTCTTGAACAGTAAAAGATTTATTCGATAAAATTCGAACACGATATCCAAAGGAATGTGGATTTTATAACCTATTTCATCAAAGCTTCACAAATGTTCAATATATTCACTACCTGTGACGCAACACACTTCAAGTCTGTGGTACAGCCCTTGTCAAACACGCTGTAGTATGCCTGTAACATTCACCAGCTCTCAGTGATTCTCTGCTTAAGTTCCTCTAGGCTTTTAAGAATAGGTATATATAGACCTGTTCTTTCACATAGCCCCATAGAAAAAAATTCAGTGAATGTGGTGGCCATTTCAACAGTACATTGTCATTATCACTGGTATGCCCGACCCATCTTCCTGGTAGATTCGAATTGAAATAAATCCGCACAGTAAGCTTAGATTTTACATATTTTGTTAAAATTTGAGATCATTGGAGCGAGAACCGGCTATGCTATTAGACAACAAAATGGTGTCAGTTTTTGGGGACACACGATATATTCAATGAAAAAGTATACTTAAAACTGCACATATTAATATCATACTTGTAACTTATATATAAAAAAATTAAAAGATAGCATATATGTTGCATGTTAGGAATTCTTATGATTTTTTTTTAAATTAAGAAATTAGCAATTTTTAATTTTTAATTCAGAAAAAATTCTATATCTAATTCAAGTAATAAAGATTTTTTTCTATAAAGAATTCATCTGTTGAAAACATTTCTGTGCTAAAGTAACTAATAATAACAAAACAAAAGTCATTGAAACAAAGCAAGTTCAGTTGACCAATGATGACAATTCCAGAACAACGTAACTATAAACAATTTTTTCTATCCTCTGCCAGCCGCTATGATGGAGAAAGCATTACCTCGAACCGTCGCCAGTGAGGCACGCTGCAAGAGCCACTCCGTTTCGCGAATCTCGTTCCTTAATCGAGACGTAATCGCGCCAAAATCCTTGGCGAGGACATTTTGTACAATCGAAAGAATTGTTGGCAGTTTCGTACAACACCGCAAATCAACTGAAATTTGAATATGAATATTTATTAGTATATAGTTTTGTTTTCGTCGTTTCACCCAGAGCAAGACGACACTACCACCAGGAAGCTGGGTGGGTTCAAGGAATGAAAGTGCATTAGAAGACTTTAGTGAAGATGACTGAAGAGAAAGGACAAAAAATGAACAGTATTTAAAAAGACAGAAGATGGCGATTGACATTGGATCTAAATTTTTGAGGATTGCAGTTTCAGAAAAGCAAGAAATTGGAAGGGATAGGAAAAATTGTGTGACGCGTTTTTCTTTTAAGCGTTCATGGGATTAAAGTAATGATTGTGTTGCTGTAATTACACATTGGATTGAAGGAGTGGGGGTATAAAATGTAAACTATGCAAAGGTAGGTCACTTTGTAAATGTTGGAATACTGGTGTTTTAAATTTCTAAATTTAAATTTTTAATCAATACTTAGTAATAAAAGTGAAATAAGGTATAAACAAAAATATACAAAAACTAAACGAAATTGAGCAAGCTCATTTAATAAAGATTGAATTAGAAGTTTCAAATTTCAGCGTTCCAACATTTTCAACGTTTCCTAGATGTCCACAAATATAAGAGGCGTTTGCGTGCTTATATTACCCCTCCCCCTCATATGCATGGTGATTTTTCCAAGCGTAGATGTGGCACAAGGCCGAAAGTATGGGGCACCCAGTGAGGATCGAACTCACTACTCAGTCGTAATTATTCTAGCGAGATAAGCCTGCTAACCATTACACCGACTCAGGGTACCCTATAGTGATTTTCCAAGCGTAACTTAGATGTAGCACAAGGCCGAAAGTATGGGGCACCAAGTGAGGATCGAACTCACTACTCAGTCGTAATTCTTCTAGCGAGATAAGCCTGCTAACCATTACACCGACTCGGGGTGCCCTATAGTGATTTTCCAAGCGTAGCTTAGATGTAGCACAAGGCCGAACGTATGGGGCACCCAGTGAGGATCGAACTCATTACTCAGTCGTAATTGTGCTAGCAACTTTTTTCTCTTTAAAAATCAAGAAAAAAAATGATAGAATCCTAGTGATTGAGACGAGGCTATTCACCAAAATGAGTTCCGAGAATGCTTCCTAAAAATGGAAACGACGCCCGATAATGTATATGAATTCAGAAGGGGACTACTTGGAAGTATATTAAATGCGGAATTAATACATCTTGTAGTTTTCTTTTTATAGGTACAGTCCCGATACTTTTTGATCATTCTCGTGCAAACATTTTGATACTAAAATTAAAACAGCAAATAGAATAATGCTATTGTGGCCAATTCTGAATTCATACGGGCGAAATAGAATAATTCCTATTCTCGTTTTACGGCATCATTCATAGCGGAAATTCTTTCATGTGCATTGTGATTTGAAACACTCCAATGGAACGTTTTTTGTGTTTATATCAACACAAAGAAACATTCACGGAAGACCTTCCTTATTTCATTATCTGCTCCTACACATATTTAAATAAACATACATATTTAAAAATATTGAAAAAAAAACATACATATTAAAAATATATTAAAAAAAACATACATATAAAACGATATCCGTAGTTACAACAAAGAGTTAAATATCTAAAGGTTTCGGAACGAGATTTCCGCAAATGGAATAACTGTTAATTAACCCAACACTCACGTAGATATTTATGATCATGTATGAATATAGATTGGGGCTCAGATTGAGAAATCGGAGAATCGATTTCCTGTCGAGTTCATAAAATTCACTAACGTGCTAATACGGGAAAGGCATGAATCCATCTGTTCTCCCCGCCAACTATGGGTAAATAGCAGAACAGACAGGGTTTTTAATCCTTGGGTGGCAATCGGTCTAAAAGAATGAGAACTCTGAATTCAAAACTGTATGTAACCCTGGCGAATCGCAGATGCACTATAAATCTGAGTAAAAGATAATCACGACTACGGTAGACTCATTTTAAGAATATATCCGCGTAAATGTACATAGACTTCTATCACTCTCTGTCTATCCGACCAGTATTTCTTCTCACTTCCGACTTGGATCAGTTTGCCAAATGAAATATATTGAATTTATTAACTGCTATCTCAAACCTCGAATAGAAAGGCTTTGGAGATTTTGTATTTACGGTCTACAGGGTGTGATGTGTAAATTGTCGCCATTTTGTATTTTTAATTTCGCGCATGCGCCTTGTTTCTGATTTTGTCATCTGCAGATTATAGTAGGATCAGTTGAGAAAAAGAGCACCATGAGGCAATTCGATCCTCCGGAAATTTGGAAACGGCATGCTGTAATGCTTGGCATTCGCCCCGGAAGCTCCAATACGAACATTTCAGAGTTTCTGGGTGTCAAACGGAGGATAGCGTAGAGTATGCGGAAAGAGTTGGGTGATATATCCAGTCAACAGCATGGTGTTTGAAGAGGTCATTAGTAATGAAAATTTCCCATAGAGCCTCGGTATCAACACGAGGCCTACATCAAGTGCCTTGTAGATTTAGTGCTGCCCTGTGTCAAGAGGATGGCTACGGGAAGACACTATGAATGGTAACAGGAGCTTGCTTCATGCAACACATGCAGAAGAACACAATCATGGCTATAAGACAATTTCTGCGACCACATCACCCCTTATATCTGACCACTTAACTCCTTAGTCTGCAACCCTCATCATTATTATATGTGAGCGAGAGTCGTACAAAACACATTGCAACACCGAAGATGAACTGAAGGAAAGTATTATGGCAGCATTCACCAACTTAAACAAGGAGACCATCCAGAAGAGATGCAGGAGATTCCGAAGTCGTTTGGAGGCCGTGGTTGAGGCCAACGGCGATTTTATTGAATAAATTTACTCTTTAGAATTTTAAGATATGTCTGTAATTTTGGTAAATATTTCTGTTATAATGAGCTGTCAGTGTTTTGGCGTAATTTAGACGACAATTCATCCATCGCACCCTGTATATTCGTGACGGCTCTTAACTCAAGCGCAAACTGGCATCTACAAACCGTCCTCTACGCCCATAGGAAAAATACGACGAAGAATGCGACACCGAAATCAGAAGGCGGATTGCAATAGCAAAAGTTACCTTCCAAAGGCTAAACAAAGTAGTAAGAAACAGGAATGTGTTATTAAAAACAAAGAAACGTGTCTCCAACCTCTTATGTTATATCAATCCTCTTATATAGCAATTACTATTTCCACACAAGAAT
>OZ038482.1:115657376-115762376 GCA_964036315.1 Acanthosepion esculentum | reverse complement strand
CAACTGTACCACTGGCCTCGATGACGAAGAAGACACAAACTAGATTCGATATAGCGCCGCTACTCAGTTACGCAGAGATACTCATCCAAGTATTCAGATAACCTCGGAACAGTGCCCCAAGAGACACGTCTGCTTATTGACCCTTTAGCCGCTCCCTCGCAGAGCATTAGCTGGGTCTAGCAAGGATATACAAGTTTGTGTCTTCTTCGTCACCGAGTCCCGTAGTACAGTTGTGCATTCTTAGGCTAATGTTTTCCACTGACATGAAATTGTAAGACTATATTGAATCAGTTGCTATGCCTGCTGCTAGAGAACTTCGCTCACTGTCACCTGCTAAACTATTTTTCTTGTAAGCATCTATCTTATGCCTTTATAAGTCAACTATTTGTCCATGCATTGAATATTGGGACATGACTGATATGGTGCTTCTGTTATGTATATAGATAATCTAGATAAAATCCAATGAACAATCTGCAATGTTATCAGTACTGATGTGGCATCTTAGCTTCAGTTACTTTTCCCGCTACCGTAATGTAGCTTCCCTTTGCCTTTTCTATAAATATTTTCATAGTCATTGTTCTGATGAGCTTGCCTCGCCGGTATCTCGACTTAATAAATTTAAGCGTAGTACTAGATTGGCAGCTTGATCTCATTATTTAACATTGGAAAGGACTAGATGCAACCGTAATTCCTATGCTAACAGTTTCTTCTCTCACAATTTCGCCTGTGAAACTCTTTTACAGCCTCTTTATTTCCAGTCAAAATTGATCTTCAAAAACTAGGACCTTGAATAAGTTTTCACTTTTTTCCAACAGATAGCGTTCCAAGAACTGCGTGCGTGCAATTTCAGATGGTAACGCATATATAAGGAAGTACTACAAGCAAGCTTGAAATTCAGTGTATGTCATTTCGCCGAAGTGTAAACAACTTTGTTTTTCATAGCGTTAAACATGTCGGATTTCGTGCCAAAGAAAGTATATTTGCAGGGAATTTTACTGAACTACTTTATTCAAAATATATCTGCAACTTGTTGAGACTTACGGCGACCATGCTCTGTTGAAAACAACATGCAGAGATTGGTTTAGATGCTTAAAAATAATGATTTTGATTGTTGAAGATAAAGAACGCTCTGGTGCACAGAAAGTGTTTGAAGACTAAGAATTGGAGGCACTGCTTCATGAAGACTCATGTTAGGCACAAGCTGAACTTGCAGAATCATTAGGAGTTGATCACACAAGTTTGGAAACGTTTGAAAGCATTAGGAATGATTCTAAAGCAAGGACATTGGGTGCCGTACGAGTTGAAGCTGAGAGACGTTGAATGGCATCTTGTCATGTGTAAACAGCTGCTTTAACGGCAGAAAAGAATAGTTGTTTTGGCATCCTATTGTGACCGGCGATGAAAAGTGGATGCACTACGATAACCCTAAGCGTAGAAGATCGTGGGGTAGGCCTGACCATGCATCAACATCGGCGGCAAAGCCGAATATCCATCTTTCGAAGCTTCTGCTGTACATTTGGTGGGATCAGCTGCGCGTAGTTTATTATGAGCTGCACAAACTGACTGAAACCATCACTAGAGGTCGCTATCGACAACAATTGATGCGTTTGAGCCGAGCATTAAAGAAAAAACGGCAGCTATATAAGCAGACATACAACAAAATTATTTTGCAACATGACACCGCTAGGCCACATGTTGCAAAACGGGTGAAAACCTACTTGGAAACGCTTAAATGGGAAGTCCTACCGCACTCGTCATGTTCACCAGATATTGCCCCGTCCGGTTATCACTTATTCCAATAAATGGCACATGGCCTGGCTTAGCAGCACTTTCCTTCCTATGAAGATACCAAAAATGGGTCGACTCGTGATTAGCCTCTAAAGACTTGTGGTTTTTCCGATGTGGAATTCAAATTCAAAGATGGGGAAAAGTAGTGTCTAGCGATGGACAATATTTTCAGTGATAAAAATGTGATAGTAGGGTTGAGTTCCCCACCTCCCCACCACACAAAAAAACACAAATAAAATAAAAACGGCAAATATTTAATGTAAGACACGACACAATACTTAGGAAAAAGGGTTAAATTTAGAAACATTAAGATTACCTCCTCGGTTATCCATTGAAACTGCTATTCACTGAAAAAGAAAAGATCCAGTCCTAATCGTGGACCATTTAAAAGATAGTTCGCGCAGCGGATTGGTTGTTACAAACATCCAATCGGATGTGCGGAAAATGCGGTCTTTGTTCGTCTAATTCATTAAAAGGGAAGAGTAGCTGTTAGCGTTTTACTAAGAGGGGGGATCAGGGATTGATCTCCCCTGATTGGGTCGATTTGGTGATGGGGAGTATGATGTTGAAAGACCCGAAACTCCCTGATGAAGCAAGTCAAATAACATCACTGACGACCCCCTCGGGCGCCTTCTTAAGAGCTTATTTTTGAATTATTGTGATATGTTTCTTACTAATTTTTGTAAATTACCTTTCATGAAAAATGAGCGAGAAATTATCAAGGTCCTAAAAAATCCAATGTAAATCGTCACATTTTGTCCTTTTCTTTTCTTATTCGCTCTTCTTAATAATGTGTCTTTTTCCCATATTTTTTCCCATATTTTTCACATTCATTAACCTCTTCGGTCTTAGTGTCTTTATTGCCTTGCCTTGTGTGAAATGATTAAAAAAATAAAAGTAGATGTAAGAAGTAGGGAAAGAAATAAGGAAATAAAATAATTAAAAATCGGTTTCCTGTCAGTGAATTATTATATCCCCTTTCTACACATATATAATTCCATCAACAATAACATTACTTCTGACCTCCTAGTGGTCGAAACGCGTTACACAGAATTTTTTCCACTTTGTTATTCATTTACCTAATATTGCACATTGCTACATAAAGTAAAAGTAAAACGTACAACTTTTCAAGTGTAGTTGAAATTAATAACTCAAGGAAACATTTAAATATTTTCTTATTAACTTTATGAAAGTTCTCTTCAGATGTATTTTATTTCAATGCTGTTTGATTTAAAAATTATTGTTATTAACCCTACTTTCTTTTAAAATTTGCTCGTAATCAGTTATATGAGTATCAATTGAAACTCGGTATATCTTCAATTTTTTTTTTCTCTTTTAAAAATTTCGAAATACATTCAAAGAAAACACTGAAAGTTTATTGTTGCTTACGGTTTGAACAAAACCTATCACAACGCCTCACAGAAATTAATGTGGTTTTGCAGCTTAAGGTATTACTGCTGCACTTTGATTCATATTACCTTTGACCTTCCATACAAATGTCGGAAACCCATTAACAGCATTTCTTACAAAGTCATATTCTATCGTGGTATTACATTTACCCTAATACAGTTTCACATCGTGACATGAAAAGATCTACAAGAATCCCCACAACGGAATCAGCTTTACAGTGATTCCAAACAAATACGTTGCCTTCGCGTATTTCTTACAAACTACTTATTCAAGTCAAGTTTGTGGCGATTATCAGGAATTCTATTATCTATGGATCATGCTCATTCTTCCAGGAATTCGGTTGGCTCTTCTTGTGCATTCTTTGTTTGTCGGTTCGTGGATACGTTTATGTCTTACTATTTCGTCAGCATATTTTGAAAAGCAATGGCAAAAAAAAACCCACCTCGTGTTGAGACATCGAACAAAACAAAACTAAGTAACGTAAAATCTATAAGATTTCAAAGTTTTAAAATGTCATGTGCCTTCCCTTCAGATCATAAGAGATCACGGCTCTCCACAGGTTCTTTTATTTTATTATCTGTGAATTGCCGTTACATCTTGCGAAATTTAGTAAAATGGTTTTCTGTTATTTCCTCCATGGTTTTGAATTCAGAATGATCCTTCTCCTAATATAAACATTTTTACCGCTCTGTCCCTTTAGAATATAGGCGATGATGGCTCTCCACTGTGTCTATTTATTATCTGTGAACTACCATGACTTCTTAGGAAATATAGAACAGTTTTCCGTTGCTTAGGCTATGGTTCCTTTTGTGACATACGTAAGTATTTAATTAAAACCGCAAATAAATACTTAAGAAGAACAAAGAAGTAAAAGTCAATCCAAGTTTATTAATCATTTCAGTGAATTCCTTGTTAGTAGTGCAGCTCGGATTAACGTCCGGTAAATCTTAAATCAAAACCCAAATCATCGACGCACAAGAGTTCACACTAATTCGACTGGATAGTTCCACTCAATAGTCACTGCAGTCAGTAGCCTGACACCGCAATTTATACACCTAGCGGAAAACATATATTCATAAGTCCAGAGTCACACGCTCGAACCTCGGTGTCGGTAGATACCTATTTCCTGCCTGTATGACAGTTTCATATTCATATTTCTTGTTCCCCTAGACTGAGTACCAACCAAGGCTAGGAATCCCATTCTAAACCGCTATTTAACCAATATCTGAGGTAAATAAGTGTTGTATTCACACTTTTCACAAGCATATGAGTGCGAAAATAAATGCAGCAGACTAGTTTCGATTTTGAACTCGATTCTCCGGGTATGTCTTCGAGGTCGATAGCCATTACGGTGTCTGCGAATCATTCACACATATACAGTACTTTAAATAAGATAGGTATTGGGGGATTTTATGTTTATTGGTTTGTTTTGAAATCCCGGTATGTGTAATATGGACGCTTCTTGTGCGTACAAAGGACATAAAATTGTTTACAAAAGGTATTGGCTTATTTTCTACTGCTTTAATGGCTGAAGGCAACATTTCAAAACATTATGACGTCAAAAAAAACAATGTTTTCTACATGACATCACCTATTGCAGGATATTCAGTGGCACTCTT
Organism: Acanthosepion esculentum; assembly: GCA_964036315.1. NCBI lineage: Eukaryota > Metazoa > Mollusca > Cephalopoda > Sepiida > Sepiidae > Acanthosepion > Acanthosepion esculentum. The sequence continues at coordinate 115,757,559 of OZ038482.1, read as the reverse complement.
TCTCTTTTCTTCCAAGGTAGCATGCACTTTACGGAGGTTATATGATAACGGATCTAGAGTTTAAACACGTGGTTTTAACTTCAGCCCAGAAATGTTATATTCTTTTGTATATCCGGTGACATGGCTGTCAACTTCATATAGAGGACACCAGCTTCTTGGAGATGTAAGAATCCGAACACAATGCAGGGTCTTGCATTATTAACTATGGAAGTGGAGTTTAGAAGGTGTTGTGGCCATTGAACGATGATAATGACAGCAAAAACAAACAAAATACCTCATATGTATCAAAATACCTCATAGCTGTCACATGGTAACTCCATTAATAATAAAGGTTCGTCTTCCTCAGAATTAACCACGGACTGGAGGCCCAGATCAAAGTGTAGTATCTGTTCGTAGATCGCTCGCTTGGTCGGCATTCTGTCTGAGAGCTTCACTCGATACTTGCATGGTGTAGGGATTCGTCCCTGCGCTGGTGGTATCATGGCTACTACTAGCTTGGACCGGCTCCGGCCTGGACCAGCTATGACAAGCCAAGACTAGCTTGGACAAGCTTAGACCAGCTATGACCAGCCAAGACCAGCGGCCCGGGTGAAAACACTCGTTAAAAACCGACCTTGTGTCCCAACCTGACTCAGTGGGGGGTCAAGTAAATACCTGGATTCTATTCCACTCAATGTGCAAATTGATAGCAAATAAAACAAGGACACAATTTTCTCGATGAACAGACACGAGTAGCTAAATGTAATTTCGGTCAATGATTCACCAATAAGCACCAATAGAAACACTTTCCCTATAAATATATAGAGGAACTAGCGTGTGGAAAGCGAAGAAAAGAAATAATCTTCAAACACAGCTCTACAAATGTAAATATTGTTTTTTATTATTGACTGTAAAAGCAATCGTTTTCTTTCAAGTTGAAAGAAATGAAAAAACAAGTTACAAAGTTCCTCGCAAGCAAAGTTCAACGAAAATATTGCTTTCCTTTTTTTACAACACGACAGAAATGAATAGCGTTAGTATGAGTGAAGAGCTGATTGCGACTACATAACGCCAGAGTCACGTACTTGAATTGTTTTATGCATGCGTGTAATGCGTTAAGTGATCATACCAGCAGGCAAGGCTAATGATCGCTTTGTTTACATATCTCTGTTCGCATGGTTTTTCGTGTTGTATAATTAACTTTAAAAATAGAAGAATTTCTTAAGATACTTAAACACAATAATTATACGCAAACTGCGTAATCAGTATTACGCACAAACCCGGGTTCAATGGTTGAACGAAAAACTGACGACTGTGAATTTGCGTGACAATACTTATACGAAAAACAAAATCGAGGAACTTGAAAGTGACATTTACTAAACTCAGAAGTTAATTATTTAATTAATATATATCCGAATTCTTTAACATCTATTTTTAGGAGAGAAAATATTGTTAATCATTTTCTAGAGTGAGCTTTCATTTGTAGTAAACGAAAAGAATATGATCGTCTGCTTTTTCAAAGCCTGGAATGGCGTTTGAGATAAGGTCGCTGATTGGCTAATAAATGCTAATATGAAAATTTGAATTTGGAACCTATGTGTTGATTTTGGTACAGAACTGAGATTTTTAGTTATGTTACTTAAATCTACTGATTTTTTCTACAATTCTAAACGAAGTTTTTATTCCAAAATGAATGTTTCTAAACAGTGTTTAACACAGTCAAAATAAGAAACCTGAAGATCGATATATTTCTGCCGCCGATTTACAGGATTATTTATGTCTTTACGATAAAACTTTAATGGTTTGGAGACCAAGCACTATTTGAATGCACTTTCTGCATCTTCTTTGCAACAGAATTTTTGGGGGCTTGAAATATGCCAACATGTTTGGAAATTCTGTAATCAGTGGGCGAGAATATGGTGGATATAGCAAAGTCTCGTATCTCAAGTCGGTGATCTTCTGTAGTGTAATTCTGCCAACGTGTGGCCGAAGATTTTAATCAAGCAGAATTGGGTCTCATGAACTGACCAGAACCCGTCGCCTTTTGCTTAACCGAATGTACATTTCATCCATTTGATAAGAGTAAACCTGGACAATGATGCTCTGGTTACCTTCCAGAAAGCTATAACAGATTACACCAGACAGTTACCATAAACCTCTGTTGGGAAAAAAAAAAGCTGTGGGCGCTTCGTCATTGTGAGGCTGTTGAGTCGATTGTTTATGAGTGTCGTAAAGGATCCATTTCCCATCACAAGTCACTATTCGATCAAGAAATGGATCTTTAGAATTTCTCAGTGACAGCATCGAATACACTTCAAAACTTCTTTGACTCTAAGTTCATGTGGAACGCATATATCGAGTTTCTTCACTTTGCTAATTTTTTTGAGATGACCCGATATTTTTGAAATGCTGATATTTCTCTAACACTTTGACTCGTGACCGAGTTTGGAACAGAGGCCCTCGACACTTCCCCTATTTTCACGAGACGGGTTTTTATTAAATTACTGAAGGGCTATTTAGAGTCTACAATGCTTTATAACAGCATGTGGAAGAAAGGCAGTGTCAAAAATTTCATATATCTTTGCAAGAGGCGCCCTAGATTTCGAGGCCCTAGGCTTCAGCCTAATAAGCCTATGAGTAAATCCGGCATTGCTTTGACGTTTGGATAATGCTTTCGGATGTTGACTGTCAATCGCAAATGAATCTCCTCTACTGCTGTTGATCACCACTACCGAACTTCAGAAGCCGTCGCCGTACTATCCAATCACAACTGGATCCTGCACCCCCTCCACTCTTTCAATGTTGGCGGCAATTTGACAAGTATTATGCCCAAGCTTGGACTCATTAAAAACGCGTTTTTTATTTTTATTTTCTTATTCTTAAGAAGAAGATGTGTAATTGTTATTTGTTTGCGGAGGGGCGATCCCAGCGTGCGATACGGTGTGTTGATCCAGCCATTCTGAGTGAATTCGGGCAGAACGAACTGTTCGGAGGCTGTCGATGGTTGGGCTATCATGAAGTTACAAATCATCGTGACCGAAGCTTTGAACGTACTGGCCTTGTTCAAACTGCTGATTATGACAGATCATGGGCTGTCTCCCAGAAACTGTAACAAAACTCTACTCAGCATAGTTGCAGTACAAACCACATGTTGACATTGTAGAAGTGTCTTCAACAGGGATAGGATAGCCACCATTGGAGCTCGGTGTGCTCAGAAAATCCCATTTAATATATTCATCTTACATAAAACATAAATTGTCTTTTGTCTAGATTACAGAATTTCTTGTTTTTCATTTTCTTTACATTTTATTAACATAAAACATGGAGATTTTCATTGTCGATTCAGTATTAGTTTAATCTTATTTCTACTTTTAAGCTGTTGCTAAATATTTATTTTATATTATTTTCGAAAGAAAATCCTTCTTTCACCAGTAAGATTAATTCTAAATACATTTTGTGTTTTTTTTTATTTCTCTAAAATAAAAGCTTGTAGGATCTGTTATTGGAAGACATAATTGTATCAACTTGAGACAAGTCAGAAAAGGGAAACGTGATGTAAGAACTAATTATTAAATTTAAAAATAAAGAATGAGTGGTCGTCTGCAAGACATAGAATGAAAGAGAGTCTACGTTCTTAGGTACGAACTGGAGGCGTTGGAATCAAGTAAATATAGACATTTAATCATCTGGGTGGTACAGTAAGAGACAAGATAAAATGTAACAATGAAATTGGGAGATGAATCGGAATAGCGAAATGTGCCTTCCAGAAAATAAACAATGTATTAAAACATAGGAAAATTTCGGTAGAAATTGTTGGCATTCATGTATCCAGGTTTTTGTTGCTGAGAATCAGGACTGCAAACATTTCACTGCAACAACAAAACACATTTTTTAAATGAAGCATAAAAAGGTTTTTCTCTGAAGGAAACGCAGAAGCAAAACGTCAGCTGCAATGACATTTATATATTCTTTTCAGTAATATGCAATTGCATTAAAATGTTCAATTTTCCTTGTAGTGAAGTTTGTAATTAAGTAATTAAGTCTTCTTGGTGCGGTGTGAAATATGTGGACAGTCTTCTTTATGACGCTCGTCCTAATGTGTTTGTGAGTTCGTAGACAAAGGCTTAGTTAGCGGCTGCTTGTCAATCCCTTATTTTGTGTGCGTAGACAAGGCCTTAGTCGGTGGCTGCTGGCTGTCATCTCTTCCATTGTGTGTGTGTGTGTGTGGGGGGGGGTGCGTATGTACGTATGTGTACATTAAACTGGCCTCCGAAATTATTTTGAGCCCGAGAAGCAGTAGGCTTCTCTTTTTATATCTATAAGTTGATTCAGAATTTAATTTCATATAGAGATGTGAAATTTTTTAATACAAAGTTTTCATTGGTTAGAAAATAATTTCACACTGGTTCGCGAAAATCATTTTCTCGAATGTGTGCGAATGGTGAAGGCGTTACGTTATTTTCTAAATGGTTAAAAAATAACAAGTAGTAGGACTACAACTACGTCCGTAAGTATTTTGTCAGTATTTGCCCTAGTAATGATTGTTTACCAAACAAAACTTCTGATGATGTTTTATTGGTTGAAAAATATATATAGGATTTAATTCCTATAAAACGAAGAAAAGTGTGATAAAATTCTATTTCATATTTATACTTTTATATTACATTGAATACATGGTAATTTCCTTATAGATGAAGAAGAAACTCAAAACAAAATATAGTTATCTGTCTTAGGCTGTCCATCATTGCTGACGACGACGCTTTCCTTCCATCTCCGTACGTATTCTGTGGGCTGCCAAATGAGGTAGCAGTTCGATCCGCAAAGGACAAGTTCTCGGGCACACGTGGCAGGGCATCATGCCCGGTGTGGAATTGGCAAGTTGCAGATGACGCTGGCGTCGCCACTCCTCGAGCTATCACCGTCTCTCCTCCTCGAAGTGCGCCACTCCGGCAACGCAGAGAGACCGCCAGCCGATCCGATCCGATTCCTTGCGAGGTTATTTAATTGTGTTATATAGTGCTATTATATACATGGATGTTAATAATACAATCCACTGTACATGTGAGAAACGAACAAGTTTTAAAGAAAATGGAAACTCAAACGACATTAAGAGTTAAAATTAGAAATAAACAGTTTCTGTTTCTGGGATACATAATGAGGAAAGAGGGATTGGAAAACTTAACACTCACAAGACATACTGAAGGCAGGAGTGTTAGAGAGAAACAATGTATAACATACCTATTGATCTTGTGGAAATGGGTGACAGAGAAGATAAATAAATTATGTTAAAGAGTTAAACATTTCCTGGAGATTAGGGATAGGAAAATATGGAGAGCTATGAATACTCACGTCCTTAAGGAACACGGTACATAAAAGAAGAGAAGAAGCATAGATTCTATTAGCTATAAATTCTAAGACTGAATAATCATTACTCATTACGTTGTTTTCTGGTACGTATTTTTTCTGCTTTGACTGACTGTGTTTAAGTAAGAAAGGCATATGTAATATATAAAGATTTATGCGTTTTACACGAAACTTTAATTCATCAAATAAAGGGTGTTCCAATAACTTGAACAGATTTTAAATGTGAATTAAGTTTAAACGTTTGATGATCTTTTTCTTTTTCTTTCAGATTTGGCGGACATTTGGGAGATATTATTTTTCACACATAATTGCCATGACTTAAATAAAATGATCCAATAGAGAAATAAATACATTTTCACCTATAACACTGATTTATTTACTGCTGAGTTTGATCCGTCTTAATGAAACACCCATAGATATAATCCGTCTTAATGAAACACCCTTAACAATGCTGGAAAGCCACTCAAATTGTAAGGTTGTGGCGGACTTCACCACATTAATTTAACTTAGGAAATCAAACTGACGTGAAGAAAAAAGGATAATTACATTACACATAAAATTTCTATTTAACAAGATGTACAAACAAGCATGTGAAAAGGCATCCATTGAGTAAAACAAGAGTTGTCTCTCTTTAACTATTAATTGTTTTCCAAAATTCACTGAAAGAAAGAATGTTGTGATAGTTTCTGGTAATGAATGTTTTCAACAGTTTTTCTGTGTAAGGAAAAAGATTATGTGAGTATAGGGAATATTCAGCATGTGAGTGGTGGTGTGAGTGAGAAGATTGGCGCATGGTTTCAACTGTCGTTGATTTGTTTGCCAGCTGAAATCTCACTATTTTTCTAAGAATATTCTTTGCTTATATAGGTGATAATCGGCTACGAAGCGCTGCGCGGGAAGAATCATTATTCACTTGCAGACAGTCTGATTGGTTGGCATTGACCAATCAGCGAGCGAGCTTTGGGGGAGACTCACGAAAGCTTCTGGGATCCGATTCTCCCAAAAGTGAACGGAAACAACTATATGAAAATATAGCAATTATAAAATTGTCGCATAGCTGCGATTTATAAATTATCCAATGAATGCTAGTTGTTGTATAATTTGAATTTGTGTAAGTATGTATGTATGTGTGTGATGATGATCATTACAAGGTTAATATAAAAAAGGTTCTTATGCCTGAGGTGTGCGATATGCGTGAAAGAGAAGTTTGTAGAAAGTGAAGTTTATGAAAAGAAGGAGGATAGATAACAATTGAGGCGTGACTAGAATATACTGACTCATTCGACACTTGTTTAAGTTGTAAAATATATCACCCATAATCTTGATGTTCAGTCAGATATTCAAACCATATATCAAATTTTAAGTTTTACAAAGTTTTGAAAAATATTGAAATTTAGGTGTAAAAGCAAGCTGTTTTGGCTTGTTTTTCAACGTTAAACACGGTTGTTTGAAAACTTAATGTACTTATTGAAATCATTATAAAACTAATAAAATTATTGAAAATCGATATGTTATCGATCGAAAAGTATTGATTTTGACAAGTTTCAACAGTTTTCACAAAGTTATATTGCAAATTTTCAGTTTTACAAAGTTTTGAAAAATATTGATATTTAGGTGTAAAAGCAAGCTGTTTTGGCTTGTTTTTCAACGTTAAACACGGTTGTTTGAAAATTTAATTTACTTGTTGAAATCATTATAAAACTAATAAAATTATTGAAAATCGATATGTTATCGATCGAAAAGTATTGATTTTGACAAGTTTCAACAGTTTTCACAAAGTTATATTGCAAATTTTAAGTTTTACAAAGTTTTGAAAAATATTGATATTTAGGTCTAAAAGCAAGCTGTTTTCAAGGCACATAAAGACGATTCTTTCATGCACTTCGATATTTGTAATTTATATTCCCCGGCACATTTTGGCCAAATTTAAAAATGATACTCTTTTATAAAGTTCGTGCTTTTCGACTTTAACGTTTAACCTTTGAAGATATAACGAAAATATTAAATAAACAATAATAAAAGGATTCTATTCAAATGAAAAAAGTTTTCTTTACGTTTATATTCTCACTCACAGTACCTCTGAAAATTTCACACATTATCTTCTCTCTTTCGCTCGTTCTAGCCCTGGGCATGATGATAAACTATATGCGGCAGTACGTTTGAGAGATTGGAGGTTTTGAGGAGTTGGAACCACCTCTTAATTGCTGTTCTTCTCAGTTCCCGCCCTCCCACAAGACCCAAGTTAGTAGTACCTGTTAGGGTCCCAGCTATGGGCAAATGGTGAACCCTCTAACAAAGATCACAACACTAGGCAAGTTTAAAAATAGATCTTTTTCGTAAAAATAGCAATACATATTTATAAAAAAATTTACCAACAATACACTGTCCTGGGCAAGACGTTAAACTACATCCGTGTCCCGGGTAAGACGATAAACTACGTCCAGCTGCAAGGCCTCTGATCAAGAGGTTTTGAGAAGCGTGGAGCCACCTCTTAATTGCTGGTGTTCCTAGGTCCACCCTGACCCGGGGTGGTAGCACCTGTTAGGGTCCCAGCTATGGGGAAATAGTTAATTATTACCAGCAATACTTTTTTTAAAAATTATTACCAGCAATATAATTTTGAAGGAAAAATATTATCAGAAAGAGATTTTTAACAAAACAAAATATTACCAGCAATAAAAATTCTTGTCGGCATTAAATAACCCAATGAGGTTGATATGCCGTAAAACAAAATAAACTAAACCAATCTAAACCAAAGAATACATATTCTATTCATATGAATCTATCCTAAAATTGTTGTCGGAATTAAATAACCCATTGAGGCTGATATGCCGTAAAACAAAACCAACAATACATTGTATAGTAAAATGACCCAAAATATATTTTTTTTATCGCAAAACGACAATCAGTACAATTTATAGTAAAATTGAAGACATGACAAGATTGTAATTAAACAAACAAAGAATTTGCTATGATTCATTTCATTTCGTGTAAGGAGAATCACATTTTCACACCTGGTTTGATTTAGTAAGATTATTTGTTTAAAAAATGCAGCTAATTAATTCAAAATTAATCATGAAATAATGTCATTCTCTTGAATTATTTATAAATTTGAATTTTCATATTTCGGCATTAAATAACCTTTGGTCATGTGTGACGTCACGCGCTGCGATGCGATTTTCGCTTCCGCGTCTCGTATACACGGTTTTGTCGTTGCTTTGAATTTTTTCATGCAGCAAGGGCGGCTATCATTATTGATTCGTCCGTGTGTTGTTTGATATATTGAAATTTTCATCTTTGATAATGGCTTATGTAAGCCGAAAGCTTAGACTGGATTTAAACATGTATCAATATGGGTTTTTCCTTTCGTTTAATGATAATGTGATTAAGCTTATCAGTCAATATGAAAGGAACTTACTTAAAATAAATAGACAAAAAGTCTATATTATTTAATGAAACATGCATTAATACACACACACACACACACACACACACACACACATATATATATATATATATATATATATATATATATATATATATATATGTGGTACTCGCTTGGAAAAACCTTGGATAGTTCGACTTGAAGTATAATAAATCCGTACCCAAGGAAATATGAGGAATAAAAAAGAAAGAACGAAGAACATTAAACTAAGGCGAAAACAATCGTCTAGTTTCAAGCTCAAATTCCAAAGAAAAAAACCTCCAAAACGAGTAAAAGGCAACTACGTAAAGTGGTCAATACACGAAGTAGAGTAAAACCTAAGATAATCCTAAGGAGCCAGGCAAACTTACCTAGGTTTGCCTGGCCCCTTAGGATTATCTTACTTACACACACACACACACACACACACACACACACACACACACACACACACACATATATATATATATATATATATATATATATATATATATATATATATATATATATATATACACACAGATATATATATATATATTTATTTATTATAATTTTATCATATAGACAAAACCATTTTACTCACAACAAAGATGCAACTTGGTTTCAGTGCATTTTAACTGCACATCTACGGGTGAGGGTCGGAAATGGTTATGAACGATCCTGTTTGTAGGCAAGCCCGGATGTAAAACGCACTTCCTTTTTCCATTTTTTTAGAAGAAAAATGTACTTAACAAAATATACATAGAGTATCTAAGTGAAACGATAGTTGTTGTTGACAGCAATTTGGTGTTGGGTGGACCGGGTAGTTAATGTTGAATGGAGTGTGGACATTCTTCCGACGATAAACATCGGTCAAAGTTTAGGTAGGTCAACTCACAAGCGTCCTAAGTTTGAGAGGTAGGGGAGGGAAGATAGCGATAGGGGATAGTATTACATTTTAGTAGGTAAAAAGCATTTCGAGTTATCTTTTATGATTATTAGGAGTAGTTATTTTTAGGTTTTTCAATAAGATTTCTAAAGTTGGATTGCATTTCTTTATGTTTGGGTTATCACTATTTATTTTGTAATCGAAAGAGCGTATTTGTGTATATATAATTATAAAAGGTTCATAGTTATGGGATTGGGAATTTAGCAAGATTGTAGTGTTAAATCCTTAGTATGTCTACAGAAAACGGTAGTCTCATATCTCTGGTTTAATAATTGGTTATTGTTTAAAAGTTCAATGATACATATTTTCTCCTGTAAACAGAGGAAGCAAGGTTCGCTCAGTACAACAACAACTATCGTTTCACTTAGATACTCTATGTATATTTTGTTAAGTACATTTTTCTTCTCAAAAAATGGAAAAAGGAAGTGACGTTTTACTTCGGGCTTGCCTACAAACAGGATCGTTCATAACCATTTCCGACCCTCACCAGTAGATGTGCAGTTAAAATGCACTGAAACCAAGTTGCATCTTTGTTGTGAGTAAAATGGTTTTGTCTATATGATAAAATTATAATAAATAAATAATTATCGCTCTACTACCTGTATCGAGCTCTTTTTTGAATGAACGCTGCGAACGTTAGAATTTATATATTACTTTCGTTCTCATCGCTATATATATATATATATATATATATATAGTTTACGAAAAACTAGGTAATCCGTATGGGAAGACTCAAGGAGGATAACATCCAGAGAGCTCAATGTAAATCAAAGCTAATAATTTAAATAAAAACAGACCACTTTAAGGTTCCATATAATAAATTATTTCACCACAGCCCTTTTAAAGGACCGCGGATCATCAGATTTTACTTCCAAAGGTTGAAACGAAAAATGAAAAAATCCGCGGTCCTTTAAAAGGGCTGTGGTGAAATAATTTATTATATGGAACCTTAAAGTGGTTTGTTTTTATTTAAATAATTTAAAATATATATATATATATATATATATATATATATATATATATATATATATCGTACTGTGTAATCCGGTTCTGTGGTTTCAGTAATTCGAATTTGGTAGATATCCCTCACGCATCAACAATGGAGGGCAGTTGATGCATTTCTCTTTCGTCCATTGATGTCGTGTGTGGACCCATGAGAGAGGGGGGGAAGGTGATGGAGAGAGAGAGGGAGAGAGAGATGGAGAGAGAGGGGATGGAAGATATACAGAGAGAGAAAATGTTAGATAAAAAGAACACATCGTCCAGTGGATAAAACCGTTGGTTGAATCCAGTAACTTGACCCAAAGAGTTGTGAGATCAGTACCTGACTACTGCAGTGGCGAAAACTTGGAGAGTTAATTTACAGGTAGATAACTGATACTGAGACATCCAGAAGAGCAATGACCCGTGGAATTAGAATAATCTAACCTGGTGGGTGAAATAAAGGGTTCGTTTCGAAATTCCAATCACCTGAAGAAGGCCGGAGAGTACAACGACCGAAACGTCGTGAATGTTTGCAACAGTCCGAACAATATAAATAGTGTAAATAATTACAATACCTCATCTCAGAAATATAAACAAAAAAAGTAATTTAACCAAAATTTATCTATTTTTTCAAAAAATCAGAAATGAAATTCTTCCATAAAAGAATAAAATATGGCACCACCAAGAGTTCGAACAAAATAACAAGTAAGTGTACATGGTTAGTCATACATGTGAGCAGGTTTCGGCAATAGACACTTTTCATAATGCCGTGGAGATGCGGTTTCGAGTCACACCAAAGCTTTCTTTATTTTCTATCCATTCTATAGACTAATTGCCGCGGAATGGTCATAACTGAGTAAGCTCGTTGCGATTTGCACGACCATAAAATACAGGTGAAAATTTCTCGGTTACGCCATTTTAAATTTCTCATGAATGCTAATTCTTAATTCAATAAATTCCATGCGTGACCCACAGCTATGAAATACCCATGGAAATTTCCCTATTACAAATTTAAATATTTGAGCTTTACTTTGACAAAATATTGAAATGATAATCATTATTATGAAAGAAGATGATTATTAAAAGAAGTAAGTGTGTACAAATGCAAAGATTCAAAATTGACAAGGTTTACTGTTTCACTGAAGCAAACGTTAAACGGATGAGATCCTTATTGCAGCCTCTGTTTGCTTTCTTCTTCATATTTTCTTTTTTGTATTTTTAGTTCACTAAAAACAAGCAGCGTTTCTGATGTATCATTTTCTTCAGACTGGAATGGATCATTATTTATCTGAGATAATGGTAAGACGTGGAAAAAGCAGAATTATATATTCTGCTGGTTGAAAAAAAAACAGAATTATACAATAGCAGAAAAGGCAGAAGTATATGATATTCTGCTGGCAGAAAAGGCAGAATTAAATGATTCTCTGCTGGCAGAAAAGGCAGAATTAAATGATTTTCTGCTGGCAGAAAAGGCAGAATTATATGATATTCTGCAGACAGAAAAGGCAGCATTATACAATATTCTGCTGACAGAAAAGGCAGAATTATATGATATTCTGCTGGCAGAAAAGGCGAAATCAATTGATTTTCTGTTGGCGGAAAAGGCAGAATTATATGATATTCTGCTGGCGGAAAAGGCAGAATTATATGATATTCTGCTGGAAGAAAAGGCCGAATTATACAATATTCTGCTATCAGAAAAGGCAGAATTATACAATATTCTGCTAGCAGAAAAGGCAGATTTATATGATATTCTGCTAGCAGAAAAGGCAGAATTATATAATATTCTGCTAGCAGAAAAAGCAGAAGTATACGATATTCTGCTGGCAGAAATGGCAGAATTATATGATATTCTGCTAGCAGAAAAGGCAGATTTATATGATATTCTGCTAGCAGAAAAGGCAGATTTATATGATATTCTGTTAGCAGAAAAGGCAGAATTATATAATATTCTGCTAGCAGAAAAGCAGAATCATATGATTTTCTTCTTGCAGCAAAGGCAGAATTATATGATATTCTGCTGGCAGAAAAGGCAGAATTATATGATATTCTGCTAGCAGAAAAGACAGAATGATACAATATTCTGCTAGCAGAAAAGGCAGAATTATATGATATTCTGCTGGCAGAAATGGCAGAATTATGTGATATTCTGCTGGTAGAAAAGGCAGAATTATACAATATTCTGCTATCAGAAAAGGCAGAATTATATGATATTCTGCTATCAGAAAAGGCAGAATTATAGAATATTCTGCTATCAGAAAAGGCAGAATTATATGATATTCTGCTGGCAGAAATGGCAGAATTATATGATATTCTGCTGGCAGAAATGGCAGAATTATATGATATTCTGCTGGCAGAAAAGGCAGAATTATATGATATTCTGCTGGCAGAAAAGGCAGAATTATATGATATTCTGCTAGCAGAAAAGACAGAATGATACAATATTCTGCTAGCAGAAAAGGCAGAATTATATGATATTCTGCTGGCAGAAATGGCAGAATTATGTGATATTCTGCTGGTAGAAAAGGCAGAACTATACAATATTCTGCTATCAGAAAAGGCAGAATTATATGATATTCTGCTATCAGAAAAGGCAGAATTATAGAATATTCTGCTATCAGAAAAGGCAGAATTATATGATATTCTGCTGGCAGAAATGGCAGAATTATATGATATTCTGCTGGCAGAAATGGCAGAATTATATGATATTCTGCTGGCAGAAAAGGCAGAATTATATGATATTCTGCTGAGGACGTAAATTGAAAATCCTGAAAACCAATACTTAAGGAACAAACGTTTTTCAGCTTCTACATTTTTAACTTTTAAAATTAATTAGATTTTCGAGGAATCATTGGAGAAAAGCAATAATTGCCTGTCACCTCTATCGAACCTTATGGCCCTGTTTCGAAAATGTCGGGATAAAAATTCTTATGGAATTTTACTTGTCGAATCAATTAATTAAATTATAACCTGCCGATGAAGTTGATTTTGTCTAACTAATTATTTAAGTCGCTTGCTAGAATCAGAGAGAAAAATACACAATAATCGTGATGGTCTAAGGCACAGGTAGATACAGAGAAATTCCTTAAACAAAACAGTGTAATGCATGCCAGAATTCTCAATCTTTCTTTGATTTTTTTAGGCCACTTTAAGATGATGGAGATTTCCCCCCACGAACAATAATACTTCCGTAAACATATACAGATATTGTTAATATTTCAGACATTTTTAGAATTTATTTTTCTCTCTGTATCAAAGTGATGCCAAATTTTCCAGCCTTACCGATTGCGGAATATTAGAGAAATCGTAGAAGTGTCCAAGCCGATGTAAAATATTTTACAACGCAAAATTCGAAATTTAGGAAAATGAGTTTTATTAGTTTAAGTTATAAACAATTTCCGGTAATAGTTAAATTTATGATCTACTTTCACAGTTTGTTCTGCCAAAGAAAAATATATGATGGACAAGTTGAGAAAGTTCTTTATTTACTATATGTAATAACACCTCGGAGGCGTGATAAAAAAATTGCAATGTAAGCTCTGGTAAAAAATGAAATAATAACAGAAAAATTGCAATATGAGCACTAGTAAAAAAGGTACTGAGGCATTAGGTTTATAAGTCTCATGCAAGGATGTCCTCAAGGTCACATGGTCCAGTGGACTTTGGTCAATTCAAGGAGAGCTTCTCTGGTCGAAGAGAAAGCGGGACACGCCCTTGTCCGAGAGAGAATCTAGTACAACCGTTGGATAAAACAGAAACTACAATCTTATATCTCCCAGAGGTTAGAGGCCTTCTTCGACAGAATTTCCGACGAAGAAGACCGAAACAGGATTCACTATGACGTGGATAAATCCTTCAGACATGAATTCGATACAGTCAAGCCCGCCTAGTACAAAAATGAAATTGAAAGATCAGACACACAAGCTCCATCACCCCCCAGTGAAGGCAGTAATAAACATCAGTCAACACTAGTTAAGCGCCGCTGAGGAGTCAGTACTAAATAAGGGTTTCAACTTCGCCCCAACCATCAGGAGGATACCATACTTTGACATCATTGCTTGAATCGAGGAAATAGCCTTGAACTTCTCTCAGGCTCAGGCGGATGAATTAAGATGGAAAGTGAGACAGATACTGGAGAAATCCAAACCGCCCAAATCAAACATCACGAAACTGTAGAGGCTTGCAATCAGAACCCTACAGAGGAATGAAAACATCATCATACTACCATAGCTCTCAAAGGCAATGCAACTGTAGTGATCGACAAAACGGCATATACCGAAAACCTGGAGGACCTCATTGCGAATGACAGCTACAGTAAAGAAAGATCCTACAATGAAAACAAAATGCAAACTACCACTTCGCATCTAAGACGTACAGAGAGTTGTCATAGCGTTACACCAAACTACTACACATATACAGTCTCCCAAAGATTCACAAAGATGGTATTCCGCTCAGGCCGATTGTTAGCTGACACGGCTCTGTGTGCAACCATCTGAGTCGGTTACGAGTAGATATAATCGACCCATTAATAGGAAGGTCCCCATCGTATGTCCGGAACTCCGCCCACTGCGTTGAAATAATCAAAGATGCTCCCACTCAATCCAACCAGATGTTGATCCTGGGCGTGGTGAGTTTGTTCACCAAGATACTCACGGATGAGGCACTATCGGAAGTTAGGGACAGACTGGCCTCGGACTCACCCCTAGGAAAACGTACCAGTATACCAATAGATAACCTGATTGAGATTCTGACTTTCTGTACGCAAACAAAACACTTCGGAATGGGATCAGACTTATATTGACAAGATAAGAGCATAGCAATTGGCTCGCCATTGTCACCGGCAATGGCAAACGTATATATGGAATACTTTAATGAAATACTATTAGAATCTACATCACTAAAGCCAACCCTATGGCTGAAATACGTGGATGACATCTTCATAATCTGGCCACACCAAGAAAGTGTCTAGCTATTACTGGACCATGTGAACACAATAAGATATAGTTCACAATAGAGCGAGAAAACGACAACAAACTCGCCTTCCTGGATGTACTAATATCTCGAAAAGAGCATGAATTCAAGACATCCGTACACCGCAACCGAAATTCACCGTAAAATACCTCAACATCGAGCAAAATTCATAAGTGCCGACCCAGAGACATATGAACAAGAAATGGTCACTCTAGACTGTACCCTACAACATAACAACTACCCCGGATACATGGCAGCAGTTCAGAAAAACTGGGCTAGAAGGGTACAAGAGGTTAAAAACACTCAGAAAAAAGCTTCAGTCTGTCAACCCTATGTGAAGGGATTATCGGAGAAAATTCAAAAGATCTGTGGTCCGTATAACATCGGGACAACCTTCAAAAGTGGTTCAAGACTTTGCAGACACCTCTTCCAAGTAAGACCCCCTATAGAGAAGAGCAGGACTAAAGACTGTGTATAACACCCCGAGCAGCTGTGGGGAGAATTATAAAGGAGACAAAGGCTGACACCTTAAGGTAAGACTTTAAGAACATCGTCAATCGGTGAAACCCAGGGAAATAGAAAAGTCAGGTGTAACTGACCACATATGGAGGGTAAAATGAGATTACCGCAATCCAAATGGGATGAGGTTGAAATTATAGACAGAGAAAATCACCAAGACAATAGGAATCAGCCCCATATATGCTAGGCCACAAAAATCTTCTGAGCCTACCAGGCATAGATATGAATACAAGATGAGAACCAGTAATAAGGAGTGCTAGATAAAAGCATTATATAACAACAAGAATTGCAATATAAGCTCTGATAAAAAAAAATGAAATAATAAATTCTAGAAAAAATTGCAATATAAGCACTGGTAAAAAAATGTTGCTGGGACATTATGTTTATAATTTGTTGTGGAGTTATTTCCAAAATAGAACTTGTAGTCGGACTAAATGCGTCCTAAATGGGGTAAATGTACAGAAACGTTAGGAACTTGTAAATAAGTGTTACGCAGAGTAATCGAGTTGTGGTCGCTGATAACTACTCTTCCCTCGACTACCTACTGACTCCTACTTATAATAGGTGAGAGAGTCTATTCTCTAGACCAGGTGTCTTTCACTATAACATAATTCCCCAAAATTCATACACAGATGTCCGCAAGGACACATGGCCCAGTCGATAAAGGCTTTGGTTAGATCCCGTGACTAGAACCAAGGAGTTGGTAGTTGAATACCAGGCCACTATTAAGTTGTGTTAAAAGGAAATAACTGAGACATCCGAAAGAGGCATGGCAAGTGGAACTAGAACAAGCTACTCAGGTGGGAGAAATCAAAGATTTGGTTCGAAATTCCAATCATCTGAACAGGCCACTGTTGAGTTGAGTTAAAGGGAAATAACTGAGACATCCGGAAGAGGTTTGAAACGTGAAACTAGAACAGTCTACCCCGGTGGATGAAATAAAGGGTTCGGTTTGAAATTCCAATCACCTGAAGAAAGCCGGAGCGTACAACGGCCGAAACGTTGTGAATATGGCAATGAAGATGATAACTGTCCGAATAATGTAAATAATGTAAGAAAGAAGGCTCTATTGATCTTGAGTGGGGAGACACGGCCTCACCGCTTATTTATCTCAGTGAGAAAATCGTCATCAAGATAGGCAAGTCTTGTTGGTCTATATTACACTATAATTACACACTAAACAAATAATACCATAAAAAAATGTATTTTAATTAATTGGGTATTGGATCGCATAATGTTTCAGCAAATGAAATCTACATGAGATTGTAAATGTTTTGCTAATTAGATATAAGTAAAGTTGCGCATGTAGATAATTTTCTTTAAGGTTGATCACATAATTCAGAAAAATCATGCACGACGATCAGATACTTAAGTAACACACACTTTCTGTTCTTGCCTATTAATTATATTCTTCAAGAAATAAAGTACAATTAAATTGCACTCACTTATATATTCACCATTATTTACAATGAGTTATTGACTTGTATTCAATAACGTTTGAGTTTAATTCTATATCTTTCGATGTGAAGTTTTAGGCGCACATTTTAATCTGCTTTTCATTAGAGAAAGTTTTGCTACAATTAAAAAAGGTATTAATTAGTTGGTGCAAGGTCAAGTGAATATGGCGGATTGTATAGAACAGATTAAACAAGTTTCATTTTTTTTCCAGTGTTATTATTGCTGTCATGGAGAAGAACATTTTTCCTTTAATTCACTGTGTACGCTGCCACTACCGGACAGAAAAAATAATGTATGCTAGTATATTTCAAATTTATTATTAACAGTCAAATATGATTAATCTTTCAGATGATGCATTCATTATTACAACTGATTATAAAAAAAAAATGATTTACGATTCAACCTAATATTATGTGCCTTGACATTCAGACTGGAATACACATCTTAGCTGTTATCAGTCTAACAACCAAGATAAGGATACTAATTGTAATATAAAGATATAAAAAAAATGATTTACGACTCAACCTAATATTATGTGCCTTGAAATTCAGACTGGAATACACATCTTAGCTGTTATCAGTCTTACAACCAAGATAAGGATACTAATTGTAATATAAAGATATATAAAAATGATTTACGACTCAACCTAATATTATGTGCCTTGACATTCAGACTGGAATACACATCTTAGCTGTTATCAGTCTTACAACCAAGATAAGGACACTAATTGTAATATAAAGATATATAAAAATGATTTACGACACAACCTAATATTATGTGCCTTGACATTCAGACTGGAATACACATCTTACATGTTGTGAGTCTAACAACCAAGATAAGGATACTAATTGTAATATAGAGATATATAAAAATGATTTACGACTCAACCTAATATTATGTGCCTTGACATTCAGACTGGAATACACATCATAGCTATTGTGAGTCTAACAACCAAGATAAGGATATTAATTGTAATATAAATATACATAAAAATAGTAAAGATGTGTTGGACCAGAAAAACATTTGACCAGGGTATTTTTAAGGCAAGCAGTCTTTGCAATTGTAATCATTTCTGTCAAAATTTAGTGCAATAATAGATAATATGAAATGCTCATTTAACTTTATATATTGACTCATTGTTTTTTTTTTACAGATTATCAACCTTTTGAAGGTTATTTTAAAGCTAGAAAATACTTTACATTGTAATAATTTTTAGGCGATAGTAATGATTCACTGATACAAATAAATACTAATTAACCCATAGTTGGAGAAGATTTAGATTCATAATTTTCTCAGTGGTATTTTCATGTAAGTGAACATAACAAACCCAACTGGAATTGGAACACAGCTCTTTTTGGATTTATAGCAGCTAGTATTCTCAAGCTGTCATTCAACCAGGCACTGACCGGTCACAATGTTGCTTAACATCGTTGATCGTATGACTGCCAAGGTTTTAACGTGATATGGCTGTATGAACTCTTGAATCTGGTTTTCATTAGAGAAAGATTTCTCCATCAAAACGTTTTGAAGCAATTGAAAAAAAGGTAATAATCGGTTGGCGCTAGGTCTGGTGAATATGGCGGGTCGGATAGAACAGATTAACCAAGTTCCAAAATTTTCTTCTGCGTTATACTTGAGTTGTCAAGGAAGAGAAAAAACATTTTTCCTATTTACGAGTACAGAACGCTTTTCGACCAAACTTTTATGGACACGTTGCAGCTACCGAAAGAATAAATGTGCATTTAGTGTTTCATTGTGTTTTAAGAACTCCAATGGAATAATACCTCAACGATACCACAGCACGCAAAAGATTTCGTCCATGGAACTCACCTGATTTTTTTATTTAAAACTTTTCGCCTATTGTTTTTTTTGGGGGGGGGGGGGCAAACTAACTTTTAATCTTACTAATATAAAGACACCTTCCCGACCACCTAGTAAAAAAGTTTACTCACCCTAAGGTATTCTATTGATAATTATAATTTTGGATATAAATGAGATTTAGGGAAAAAAGTGACTCACTTTTTTCCTACTACTAGTAATCAATAGAAACATAACCGAACAGCTTTAAATAAAGAATAAAAGAGGTATAATTTATTTATAATAGGTAATATAGTTCGAAATATTTAATAATTTATGGGTCCTCCTTTATTTTGAATAATCTTTTCAACCCTTTTTGGCATTGACTTGATTAGGTTATGGCAAATCTCATCTCCAAGCATTGAATTCCATTCGGATATGAAATTCACAATCAAATCGTCTTTGTTACTCAACTGCTTTCTCGAGAGCCTGTACTTTTTAATGCTCCATAAGTTTTCTATGGGGTTGAGGTCAGGAGATTGGGGCGGCCATGTCATAACACTCACCTGCTTCTCATCAAAGTATTCCTTCATCAAGAACATTATACTGAACGGATGCTTGACAGTACTTACTGCTAAATTCAAAGAGCTTTTAAAGCTTCTTCGGATTTTAGATCGCTTATCCTTTGAATTTAGCTCAATTTTCGTTTCATCGGAGAAAAAAGCATACAGTTAAAGAAAGAAAATCAGGTGAGTCACTTTTATCGAACATCACTGTATAATAATCTCTCCTCCAAACGATTGTTGAAAACATTTTGATCAATTTTCGCTGCATAAAAATAAAACAAATTCTAATTGACAACAAAGACTCAAAACATGAATACTGTTTTCTAGATTTTCTCGATAACGTTATTTTGAAAAACTTGGCCTTTTGTGACCGCAAACATGACTTGTGTCAAAAGGATGGTTTTTTTTTCATTAACACCGCTATTATTTCAACTGCCTTCACTCCTTAGTAATATTTAGTGTTTCAGAAAGCGAATATAAGAAATGTAACAAAACCTGAGCATATGAATGTGAATTTAGACATTTTCTTTGTTCTTGAGAATTAACAACAAAAATAATAAACATTATTTATTTATTAGATGGTTTATTTACACTGTTTATTTATTAGCTTGTTTATTGGAATGCTTGGCAAAACATCGTCTAATTGCCAACTGATTCAAACTTTATAAAATGATAAATAATAAGGATTTACTTATAGTTGGTTCGCATATTTTAATAATTTAGTAAATGTTTATAAATTTAAGAATAAAACATTGTTTTCATATTTGTTTCTTTATAGATTGGCAAGTGATACATATTGCTTTTCATTAGTTTTAATTGTATGTTTAGGTTTTGTTAAAATTCTAATCATCGATTTTTCAAACGATAACGTTGTCGAGGAGTGAAGGTAGTTAAAATGATATCGCTGTCAAGCGGAAGACCGTTTTTTGTAGGCATGAAGGTCTAAGCTTTCCGTATTTTTTATATTTTTCTTAATTTAGAAGCAAGTCTTCGAGAAAAAAAGGTTTCCTATCTGTATTTCGGAACTTTATTTATTTAATTAAGAACTTAAATTCGTAAAGTCGGAGTGCCAACGTGTTAAGCTCACCAGATCAGTTACTATGAACATATGGGTAAAGGCACAGGGAAACCATGTTGTCGCTGTTGGTAAGTTAGTTAAGTCGAGATGCCAGCTCAAGATAGATAACGTTGCAGTTCTTTGGACACTTTCAAGAATCCCTAGTTTCATAGAAGCACCAGACGAGAAGTGGCAGCAGTGTTTGATGCGCAGACAAATGTTACAGCTATAAATTTACGGGCTGGCGAGAGAAATTTTCTAGCATCACCGACTTTTCTTGCAGAAGACTAAGCAATGGATTTTAAAAAATCATTCCATTTCATATCAGTGAAAAATGTGAGACCAAGAAATCCTCACTTCCTCTATTTGCGTTTATATCAAACACCACATTCAGTAATCCTCTACCTGGAGTGACTATCGAGCCATACATTGAGGGAACATTAGTAGAAAAGAAATCGATACATAATTTAAGTACCGGAGTCATATAAGAAAAGACGGCAAGCATAATGACACAGAAATCCGAACGTGATTTGGAATAGCGAAGGTTGTGTTCCATAAATGTAAGAAAGTATTAAAGCGACTGGATAATTCTGTGATACCCATCCTCCTTCCTGATATTTGGTGCTGGACCATTTCCTCAGAGATGAAGACAAAATTTGAAGCGACATAGATGTGCTTCTTCGAAAGAATGCTGAGAATAACAAGGACGGACATTTTTATTAACGGGGTTGCTTTAAGCAAAATGCGAAATATAAAGACAGAAAGCGACAACTGAAAATTTCGAGACGCTTAAAGAGAGACTGAAAGATTTAGCTCTCACAAAGCAGTAAAGCGGGGGGGGGGCAGGAGGAAATGGCAAGTAACCTAACAAACAGGTTTGTGTGGAAGGAAGGCAGATGGAGGACAGAGAGGGATGGTAAAGATTCAACCGCTGCTTAGAGATACAAGGGTTTGGAAGTTGTGGAGAGACATTATCGCCCGGGAATCATAAAAGAAGAATTGACGATCTACATTGCAGTAAGTATGCAGTGGGAAAAACAGCAGGAAATTCTAGCAGTATACC
This sequence comes from Acanthosepion esculentum, assembly GCA_964036315.1. Classification (NCBI taxonomy): domain Eukaryota; kingdom Metazoa; phylum Mollusca; class Cephalopoda; order Sepiida; family Sepiidae; genus Acanthosepion; species Acanthosepion esculentum. The sequence continues at coordinate 115,735,449 of OZ038482.1, read as the reverse complement.
GACGCAAAAAGTTATATTGTCATTAACTAGAAAACTTGTAAAATGCAATATCTATTGTAGACTATAATAGATATTGTAAACTATAATGTTTACAATATATATATATATATTATAATAATTTAAAAAAAAATTATGATTCCTTCGCTACATAAGAGTTCTCATGTTTCAAAAACAGGAGCCAAAAACATCAATATAATTATTAAAATTAAACTGAAGTATCAAGCTCTGTTTCATCCTCAAGCGAAATTTTTGGAATTACTAATCTTGAAATTTACGCAGCTTTATAAGCAAGATTAGTTATTCCAAAAATTTCGCTTGAGCATGAAACAGAGCTTGATACTTTAATCCAATTTAATTCTAAAAATAAAAAAATAAAAAGATACTAAAGAACATCGAATTATTTACCCAACGTCTTCTTTCCTATTTAACCTATATATTTTCACACACACGCACACGCACACACACACACACACACACACACACACACACATATATATATATATATATATATACGACTCTTCGACAGAATTGAGTCACTGTCAGTCACCTTGTGTTTATCTAAATCTAAAAATAAACACGCTAAAATTCACCTTCATGCCGTACCGTGCGCTGACGGCTTAGTGGGAGAAGTTCCGACTGACTCAAATTCAGTCGGGTTTTGATCCTAGATAGAGGCAGCCGGACGTCTAGCCACACTGATGAGCTGTGAAACAGCGAAACAGTCTGTCTGTGGATGACAAATATATATATATATATATATATATATATATATATATATATATTTAAATAACCCACAGTGGTTGATATGCCATAAAAGCCAAACAAACAAACAAAAATATATATATATATATATATATATATATATATATATATATATATATATATATATATATATATACATGTATACACACAATATAAATTATGGAATGGATAGACAGTTTATTCGTTCTTCAATTATGCATTGACGATGAAAGATAAACACAGCATTTATATATCAAATACGTTATTTCCTTTCAGAAAATAAACTGTATAAAGCTTATGATTGTTTATCACTCGTCACAAATTATAAGAATTGCTCGTTCGATGAACACCCTCCTGGATGTAATGCACATTGTCAGACAAAGAGTATTTGCCGTCATATACGTATTTAAAGAAAGGAAACAAATCAATCAGCCTAATGTATTATCTCAATGCAGAAATATTCTTTAGGTGATATTATTTATCCTGCTTGAGCATAGTTGCTTTTATCAGAACTCGCTGGAGTACAGCTATTAATTGGCATCGTTTTGTATTGGAGATTCATTATTGAGCATTTCTTTAACTTCGTTCACTATATTCTTTCTTTTATTCGCCATTTTGATTTTTCTAGTATTTTCATCTTTTTTTAAAAATCTATTTTAATGCTTATCTCTCGCTATTTTTTCTTTTTTCTTTCATCAAATCTTTCTTCGTTTGATTTCTTTGCTCTCCCAATTCATTTGTACATTAATCGTATATCATTCTTGTTTTAAACTCTATCCAGCACATCGTTTTATTTAGCATTTCTCACTTTCTATCATTTTTAATGTATTTTTTCATTTAATTTTAATTTAATATATTGTTGTTTTTATTTCATCAAATTTTTCTTCATTTGATTTTTGTTGATCTTCCAATTCATTTTTACGTTAATCGTATATCATTTTTGTTTTACACTTTATCCAGCACATCGTTTTATTTAGCATTTCTCATTTTCTTTCATTTTTTTAATAAAATTTTTCATTTAATTTTTCATGTAATTTTAATTTAATATATTGTTGTTTTTATTTCATCGAATCTTACTTCGTTTGATTTCTTTTCTCTTCAAATTCATTTTTTGTCTTATTTCATCAGATCTTTCTTTATTTTACACTTTTCTCTTCCGGTTCCGTTTTATTTCTGTCTTTATTCCATTTCTTTGCGCTTTGTTTCTTTCCTTTCAAATTTTCCATAATTTTTAATCTGTTTTTAATTCTTAACCATCGTTTTTTTTTTAGTGGGTTGCATAAAATCTTACTAAATCTTACTCCGTTTCTTTTAATCTTCTTTTTTTACTCCAGACACATTTCTCATTTCTTTCCTCTCGGCGCAGCACATTCTTTTCGCCTGCATTTTGCATTTCTATTATTTTTAATGCAAATATCCACATTTTTAATCTATTTTAATGTATTTCACTTCGGATTTGTGTACATGAAATCTTTCTTTATTTTAACCCTTTTCTTTTAATTCTTATTTCTTTTTTTACTCCAATTATTTGTGGATAAGTAAAAAAGTAATGCAATTTGTTTTATTATATCAGAAATGCATGGTAGAATAATGGATAGCGGTGGAATCAGAGAGCCGAGTTCGAATTCCAGCAGAATCCATTACATTCACTTACGTGCTAATATCCTTGAGAAAGGTATGAGTCCTCTTCCTCTACCCCAAGGTATGGGTAAATACTAGATCAGACTGGATGCCTTGGATGGCAACTAGACTACCGCACAAAGAAATGGCAACCTACTGCGGGAAAAAATCTGCCTCGTCAGTCACATAACTGATATCAGAAATAAGAAACATCAATATATAGCTATACATCACAGATTTGCATTAATTCTTCTACATCACAACATAGTTACAACCTCTGTCCATTGTAGTGTGTAACTTAAGAATGAGGCCATGTAACCTTTCATAATATCAGATGGTTGATAATGTAGCCAATTTTCACTTCTACCTCACCGCCATAACGTTTGCCCCTCAGTGCCTTTTTTTTTTCATTACACCAAACAAATGGAAGTTTGAGAGCGTTAAGTCCGATGGGGATGAAGAATTGAAAACTGCAGTAAGGATTTTGGTTACATCAGCAGTCAGCTGATTTTTACGAAGCCGGGACATATGTGCCCTCATTTCGGTAACTCGAGGCGGTGTAATTGTTAACAAGCTTGTCTCGCTAGAAAAACTATGACTAACTAGTGAGTTTAATCCTCACTGGGTGCCCCAAACTTTCGGCCTTGTGCCACATCTAAGCTACGCTTGGAAAATCACTATATGTGCCTTCATCTGTTGATGGAATATTGTAATAGGTGATGACTATTTTGATAAGTAGTGAACCGGAGGTGTATATCTATATTGTGATATATAATGTTTGTTACTTATTTATTATATAATAAAACAATTTGAATTACTTTTTATTTTTTACTTACCTAGTATTTCTGATTTCTTTTTCTCTTTCTCTTTGTTCAGTATTTGTTCTTTTTTACTGCATTTCTCATTTTCTGTTATTTTTATTGTAATGTTACTTCTTTTAAAATCTTGTGTTGTTTACCTCACGTTTTTATGTTAATCTCTGTTTCATTTACAACAAATCTTCCTATATTTTAGATGTTCTATTCATCTTTGCACGTTTTCTCCTATTTTCAATTCCTCTTCACTCCAATCTTATTTCTTCCTTTTTCTTTGCTCTCTCGCGAGCATGTATTTCTGGGTCTTACTCAGCATATCTTTAATTTTTAAGCTTTTCACCCCAGGCAAGTCTGGAAGCCACTAGCACGCAATGGGTTACAGAGGGTTTGGAGCGAGAGCAAATAGGAGTGTTAGAGGAAAGGATGTGGAGAAGGATAGAGGATAGATCAAGGCAACTGGAGATGTCGATTGACGTTACATTTGAAGAGTTGGAGATCATAATCATCAGGGAGACAGGAATGAGGAATGGATTTCCATAGGCGTGAGGTGCGAGATATGAAGCTATTGGAGTAGAAGAGACGTCTACATTTAACAGTTTCAACAGTGAAAGGGTGGGAACGGGATGCCAGCATCGTAGGACGCTTGAATTCATGGAGCCTGGGAACCAGCGATAGCAGCGCATCGGAGCAATTACCATGGAAGTATTTGTAAAAGAGACAGAGAGAGGCGACGGTGCGTCTGTGAGAGAGAGACTGCAGACGAGAAGACAGATCAGGGCCAATTACATAAATTATTGTCAATCTTGTTGTTCACATTTAATATTTATTTGTATTTTTAACAATCCATGGTAGATTTAATCCGATTACAACCCGTGTTTTCAATTCAATTTTATTATTGGTATCCCTATCGGATGTAAGGTTAGCAGAAGTTAAAAAAAACGGAAAACTCCCTATTTTCACCAATTCACACTAGGAGTATGAATGATACTTATGATATATGATATGATATAGATCCCTTCTGTCTTTCTTTCTTTCTTTTTTTTTAAAGAAAATCTTTTCCTTCTAAAGTTTTTCATTATCTTTCACTCCCAGCAGCTTCTTGCGTCTTAGTGGCATTATCACCTTTCTTTGGGTGAACTGACTAAAAACCATCCACAGAAAATAAGGGAAATAAAGCAAAGTTGATGTTACTAAATATAAGATTGTTTTATCAGTATGATATTTGGCGAAGCGTTGCATAAATGATTGAATAATGCATTTTTGCACATTTTTCGCCATTTTTATCTTCAAGGTTTTTGTTATTTGTTTGCATGACAGTATATCAGCACATTTTGGGTCATTTAATGCCAACATTTAATTTTCTTGAGGAACTTTGAAGTAATAAAAATATGATATGTTATTCTACTTCCACAATTGAATCCATGGTAGATAATGCTCAGCTTTTGTGCATATACATATTTGTATGGACATAATTACTAGAGGCGGTGAGGTGTGTGTTTTTAAATTGTAGTTTTGTTGAAGTTATATTTTGGGATAATAATGACGAATGATTTCACAATACAATAGAATTTTCATTCTATAATTATAATTATTTTGGTAAATATGCAATGAAGTGAGCCGACTAAATGTGAAGACGTGTTAATTAATGAATATTCCACTTCAGTAATTTCAGTCGATGCGTAGGGCGGCAATATCCAGTTCTTGTCTGAAACATGGACTTTAAATTCTCGTCTACGATGTATGAGAGACTGCCCAAATCCTCTCTAAAGGCTTCTTCATATATCCATCTGTTCAACGGTTTTTTATCACGTGTGCACATATCAGGCGTACTTAGACAAAAACGTGTTCCCTTCGGTCGCCTCTGACAATGAGTGAATCGTTTATCACGACCCCCGTCTGGGTTCATCTCAGGTGATCCTGGCAACTGGTTTCCCTGGTAAGCTGGAGCGAAATTGATTCCGGTATGATCCGGGTTGATACACACTATAAAATATCTTGGAATATTTAGTCCTGTGATTTAATTTTTGGAAGAAAATCGCTATGCTTTAAAAGTCTACATTCTGCTAACATGTATATATTGTTTTATAAGTTGAGTTAAAAATTGGGCTAATAAGTTCAAAATTCTGTGTAAAGAAAATGTGTTCATTGTAAAGGGAACCGAACATGAAGTCAGGCTTGCTTTAGGCCCCTCAATCAGGGAAATCTAGCAGTCAAATAAAGTTTAATTAGCCTATTAAATAAATTCACATATATATTTCGGATTCTTCGAAGCCCATATCTTCCAGAATGTAAACAAAATAATTTATAAGGAAAATAAATGATTTTATTTACCATCTATACCCGCGTATCATGCGACCTTTGTATACGTTCTTTTGGAGCTAATATGACTACAGTAAATGGATATGATGAAAAATATGGAAAAAGACAAAACAAAATCCGAATATGCAAGTTTACTGTTTTAATGTTGTTTTACTGTCGACGACAGACGTTTCGATCTAGTAGACCAGATTCAGGACATGGTTATTAGAAACATACTTAGGATTAGAAGATATTTAAGTCAACATGAAAAGACGATAGACACAAGACTAATCAGAAACAGAACAACAGAAATTCTAAGGTCAGCGTTCCTTTTTTGGGATTCGGTCACGTTGGCGTCACGTTGGGGTCAAGCGGTCGATGCTGCGAAAAACCCACTCCCAAGATAGAGATTTATCTTAAATGAAAAAGAGGAATTCTATTTGAATCTAAAGCTTATAAGTACGTTTGTCAAGCATTAATCTTGCCAGGAAAAGGGAGATGTTAAAGAAGCCGAATCTACATATTTGCTTACGGTAAATGGATATATAGTTTGGTCAACGGCGTTTCCAGGGACAGTAGTACAAACGCTAATTTCATATCTCACGATGCGACCCTCTTAAAATTAGCTGCAAAATTAAGTCTTCAAAGTCACATGGTACGCCAGTATATACAGTATATTGAAACATTGTTTCTTGATATTTTAATGAGATTAGTGTAATTTCCGGCAGTGTTCGAACTCCATGCACCTACCAGAAGGCACGTTCTTTTTTTTTATTAAGACGCTAGTATGCAAAGACCAGTAGACATAAATTTAAACTGTTTAAAAAACAGGGACAGCTACTCAAATACGTGTATTGTTAATATACGTGTCGACTGAATTCTACTGAAAACTTGAAATAGCGTTTTCTTTTTAATCATTTCACCCCATACAAGACAGGGAAGCAACTAAGACTCAAGAGGTCACTGAGTGTGAAAGAACAATAAAAAAGAGAAATGTTATTAAAGCACGAGAACAAACAGAATAGTAGTCCGGAAGAGAGTAGATAACAATTGACATTGCATTAAAATTTTGGAAAATAAAATTTGACTGGGAAACAAAGCATAGATTCGGAAGAGAGATCCATAAGTGAGAAGTGCGAGAAAAGTATTTTTTTAGCATAGAGCTTATGGTTACAGATAGCCAATTCATATGTAAATTAACGTCAGTCTAGGTACGATAGCAGAGAGGGTATTCGAACAATTACCATGAAAGTATTTATAGAAACTGTACAAGGAAGATACATTATTGCGGTGGGAAAATGACCGAAGCCGAGACGCCAGATCAGGACCAATAATGTTGCATATTCTTTTGATTTTATCAAGAGTCTCTAAATATATAGCAGGAGCACCGGACAACAGGTGGTAACATTATTCTAAGCATCGACGATGGTTAGACTTATAAAAATCTAATATAGATTCTTGAGAGAAAAATTGTCTAGCACAACACAGTGAAACAAAACGGCAATAGATTGAATATAATATTTCCACTTCATGTTAACCAAGAATGTTGACCCGAGAAGATTGCAATGTGTCACTCACCTGGGGGTTAGAATCATCCATGGGAGACAGAAAGAGGTCTCTCAAATGATTAATATAAAGAAGTTTCGTTTTGAAGGTGTTAACATCAACCAACCATTTCCATATGTCTCAGTTGAGTGAAGGTAGGATACAAGTTGAAAAAAGCAATTTTATTCAATGTCAACTTGCCTATTTAAATGATGTAAAGAATTCTTCGTAATTCTAAAGAATCCTTCGCAATTCTGAAGAATCCTTGCCAATTCTGAAGAACCCTTTCCAATTCTGAAAAATTCTTCTTAATTCTGAAGAATCCTTTCCTATTCTGAAGAACCCTGTCCAATTCTGAAGAATCCTTCGTAATTCTGAAGAATCCTTTCCAATTCTAAAGAACCCTTTCCAATTCTGAAAAATTCTTCTAAATTCTGAAGAATGCTTTCCTATTCTGAAGAACCCTTTCCAATTCTGAATAATCCTTCGTAATTCTGAAGAATCCTTTCCAATTCTAAAGAACCCTTTCCAATTCTGAAAAATTCTTCTAAATTCTGAAGAATGCTTTCCTATTCTGAAGAACCCTTTCCAATTCTGAAAAATTCTTCTTAATTCTGAAGAATCCTTTCCAATTCTGAAGAACCCTTTCCAATTTTGAAAAATTCTTCTTAATTCAGAAGAATCCTTTCCTATTCTGAAGAACCCTTTCCAATGATGAAGAATCCTTCGTAATTCTGAAGAATCCTTTCCAATTCTGAAGAACCCTTTCCAATTCTGAAAAATTCTTCTTAATTCTGAAGAATCCTTTCCAATTCTGAAGAACCCCTTTCAATGCTGAAGAATCCTTTGTAATTCTGAAGAATCCTTTCCAATTCTGAAGAATCCTTTCAAATTCTGAAGAACCCTGTCCAATTCTGAAGAATCCTTCGTAATTCTGAAGAATCCTTTCCAATTCTAAAGAACCCTTTCCAATTCTGAAAAATTCTTCTAAATTCTTAAGAATGCTTTCCTATTCTGAAGAACACTTTCCAATTCTGAAGAATCCTTCGTAATTCTGAAGAATCCTTGCCAATTCTGAAGAACCCTTTCCAATTCTGAAGAATCCTTCGTAATTCTGAAGAATCCTTGCCAATTCTGAAGAACCCTTTCCAATTCTGAAAAATTCCTCGTAATTCTGAAGAATCCTTTCCTATTCTGAAGAACCCTGTCCAATTCTGAAGCATCCTTCGTAATTCTGAAGAATCCTTTCCAATTCTAAAGAACTCTTTCCAATTCTGAAAAATTCTTCTTAATTCTGAAGAATGCTTTCCTATTCTGAAGAACCCTTTCCAATTCTGAAGAATCCTTCGTAATTCTGAAGAATCCTTTCCAATTCTAAAGAACCCTTTCCAATTCTGAAAAAAATCTTCTAAATTCTGAAGAATGCTTTCCTATTCTGAAGAACCCTTTCCAATTCTGAAGAATCCTTCGTAATTCTGAAGAATCCTTGCCAATTCTGAAGAACCCTTTCCAATTTTGAAAAATTCTTCTTAATTCTGAAGAATCCTTTCCTATTCTGAAGAAACCTGTGCAATTCTGAAGAATCCTTCGTAATTCTGAAGAATCCTTTCCAATTCTAAAGAACCCTTTCCTATTCTGAAAAATTCTTCTTACTTCTGAAGAATGCTTTCCTATTCTGAAGAACCCTTTCCAATTCTGAAGAATCCTTCGTAATTCTGAAGAATCCTTTCCAATTCTGAAGAACCCTTTCCAATTCTGAAAAATTCTTCTTAATTCTGAAGAATCCTTTCCTATTCTGAAGAACCCTTTCCAATTCTGAAGAATCCTTCGTAATTCTGAAGAATACTTTCCAATTCTAAAGAACCCTTTCCAATTCTTCTAAATTCTTCTAAATTCTAAAGAATGCTTTCCAATTCTGAAGAACCCTTTCCAATTCTGAAAAATTCTTCTTAATTCTGAAGAATCCTTTCCAATTCTGAAGAATCCTTGCCAATTCTGAAGAACCCTTTCCAATTCTGAAAAATTCTTCTTAATTCTGAAGAATCCTTTCCTATTCTGAAGAACCCTGTCCAATTCTGAAGAATCCTTCGTAATTCTGAAGAATCCTTTCCAATTCTAAAGAACCCTTTCCAATTCTGAAAAATTCTTCTAAATTCTGAAGAATGCTTTCCTATTCTGAAGAACCCTTTCCAATTCTGAAGAATCCTTCGTAATTCTGAAGAATCCTTTCCAATTCTAAAGAACCCTTTCCAATTCTGAAAAATTCTTCTAAATTCTGAAGAATGCTTTCCTATTCTGAAGAACCCTTTCCAATTCTGAAAAATTCTTCTTAATTCTGAAGAATCCTTTCCAATTCTGAAGAACCCTTTCCAATTCTGAAAAATTCTTCTTAATTCTGAAGAATCCTTTCCAATTCTGAAGAACCCCTTTCAATGCTGAAGAATCCTTTGTAATTCTGAAGAATCCTTTCCAATTCTGAAGAATCCTTTCCTATTCTGAAGAACCCTGTCCAATTCTGAAGAATCCTTCGTAATTCTGAAGAATCCTTTCCAATTCTAAAGAACCCTTTCCAATTCTGAAAAATTCTTCTAAATTCTTAAGAATGCTTTCCTATTCTGAAGAACACTTTCCAATTCTGAAGAATCCTTCGTAATTCTGAAGAATCCTTGCCAATTCTGAAGAACCCTTTCCAATTCTGAAGAATCCTTCGTAATTCTGAAGAATCCTTGCCAATTCTGAAGAACCCTTTCCAATTCTGAAAAATTCTTCGTAATTCTGAAGAATCCTTTCCTATTCTGAAGAACCCTGTCCAATTCTGAAGAATCCTTCGTAATTCTGAAGAATCCTTTCCAATTCTAAAGAACTCTTTCCAATTCTGAAAAATTCTTCTTAATTCTGAAGAATGCTTTCCTATTCTGAAGAACCCTGTCCAATTCTGAAGAATCCTTCGTAATTCTGAAGAATCCTTTCCAATTCTAAAGAACCCTTTCCAATTCTGAAAAAAATCTTCTAAATTCTGAAGAATGCTTTCCTATTCTGAAGAACCCTTTCCAATTCTGAAGAATCCTTCGTAATTCTGAAGAATCCTTGCCAATTCTGAAGAACCCTTTCCAATTTTGAAAAATTCTTCTTAATTCTGAAGAATCCTTTCCTATTCTGAAGAAACCTGTGCAATTCTGAAGAATCCTTCGTAATTCTGAAGAATCCTTTCCAATTCTAAAGAACCCTTTCCTATTCTGAAAAATTCTTCTTACTTCTGAAGAATGCTTTACTATTCTGAAGAACCCTTTCCAATTCTGAAGAATCCTTCGTAATTCTGAAGAATCCTTTCCAATTCTGAAGAACCCTTTCCAATTCTGAAAAATTCTTCTTAATTCTGAAGAATCCTTTCCTATTCTGAAGAACCCTTTCCAATTCTGAAGAATCCTTCGTAATTCTGAAGAATACTTTCCAATTCTAAAGAACCCTTTCCAATTCTTCTAAATTCTTCTAAATTCTAAAGAATGCTTTCCAATTCTGAAGAACCCTTTCCAATTCTGAAAAATTCTTCTTAATTCTGAAGAATCCTTTCCAATTCTGAAGAACCCTTTCCAATTCTGAAAAATTCTTCTTACTTCTGAAGAATCCTTTCCAATTCTGAAGAACCCTTTCCAATGCTGAAGAATCCTTTGTAATTCTGAAGAATTCTTTCCAATTCTGAAGAACCCTTTCCAATTCTGAAGAATCCTTCGTAATTCTGCAGAATCCGTTCCTATTCTGAATAACCTTTTCCAATTCTGAAAAATTCTTCTTAATTCTGAAGGAATCCTTCACAATCCTGAAGAATCTTTCTTAATTCTGAAGAATCCTTTCCATTTTTTTTTCCTGGCATATTTATATTTTCCTCTTAAAAATAAAAGGTTATCGTGCATCGATCGGCTACCTTTGGAAGTATACTGTACATTTAATAATTATACTGGGCAATAAAAAGCTTCAGAATGTTTTGGTTAATTTTGTGTCGGTGATTTTAAAAATGGCATCTAAATGCCATTTTTTCACGTTAAGTTTTTGTTCTGTGACATGTTGAAAACATTTTGATCATAATTTTCTGATCTGAGATGTCTAAATGATGGTATTTTAAATAACTTCAGTTTTAATTCAAAGTTCTAAGTATATTTCAGGATAAGCATTATATATATATTCATTGTTTTGTACAGGAAATATAAAATCTGATTCAAAAAGTTGGGTTATTTGCGTCAAGGATTCAAGTATTCTTGTGACAGGCGAATGCAGACGCTTGAATTTTTACCTTTTCAACTTATGCTTTAAAATAACACAATAAATCATCAGATTGGAAGAAAATCCTTGACTTTTCCAACCTCTTTTTCCCGATATTTTTGGAAGCTTTACACTACCAAACAAAATGACAAACATTCCTGATCCCGTAAAGAGAGAATATATAGTTTACTTTCAAATTAGACTTGCTGATCAGAACAAATGCTGGGCGCCGCTTCAAGTGTGTAAGACATGTATCGAACACTTACGTAAATGTGCAAAAACAACTAGAAATAGACTAATTCAAGTGCCATACGTGACACACGGTTGCGCGCTCGTGTCTCTTTCGATTCATGAGTAGGCAATAGATTTCTTGTAATAGTAGACTGGTTGGCAATCAAGGTGTTGCAGACTGGTGAATGTATTTTTAGTTATCAGAAGGATTTATGATGTCGGTGTTCTTAAACATTCATCCACAACAAGTTAAGAGATAAAAGGAATATTGAAAACAAATCATAATCATAAAATGGGGTTATGTCCTCGGAGAAAAAAATCTTACTTGACTGACAAAAACGGAGGCTATTTTTGACATAAGCATTAACTCAAAGAGAATCTCTCAAATATAAGTCGGCAAAATGTCTTGTACAATGTTATTTGGTGTAGAATTATTTTTTAACAAGCAGAGTTTAAACATAGCTTTCCAATTATACGTACATTTTTTATGTAATGAGGCAGGATCTACCGCTAGACTTCGGGCATATGGTTGGTGAATAGAAGATTAATTATCTAGTATTTTCCATTAAAATCGCCTGTAAATAGTTTGCGTAAACGTCTAGACATTGCTGCCATTAATTTGGATTCCCATGGTACCATTCGTGGAGAAAACTGTTGATATCTTGGTACATTTCTCTACACCCTTTGTCCGTTATGTCGAAGCTTTACACCTATCAAATATTTACATTATTAAATTCACAGATATTCGGAAACTATTCTGAATTCAGAGTATGTGAATCTTAAAGTGTATATATATATATATATATATATATATATATATATATATATATATATATATATATATATATATATATATATATATCCAGGTAAGATAAGAACGAACAGAGTACAATTCCAATGTTCGTAACAATTAATTTGAAAGAGGGATCAGTAAAAAGTAGAGCAATATTATTTTACATCAAAAACATTTAAAAATCGCTACACAATTGCAGTCGTGTTTCGATGCGTATAAATGCATCTCATCATGCGATTGTAAATTACTGTCGAGTGAACGATTATTAAATCTTCCTCTTGCCGAAGAAGACCTTACTCTCGAAACGCAGTTGCGAGGTTGATTGGAATTTTAGCCTTTTCTTAAATATCTTAGCACCACATATTCGATTTTGAATTTTCTATTGAGCACTTTTTTGTTATCTATAACTTTTAGGTGCAGCTGTTTTCAGTCTTCCCTGTACGTTTTATCCGTATATAATATATATATATATATATATATATATATATATATATATGTATATATATATGTATATATGTATGTATATATGTATATATATATATTATAAAGTTTTACATATATATATATATAATAACATTTTACATATATATATATAATAAAGTGTTACATATATATATATAATAAAGTTTTACATATATATATATAATAAAGTTTTACACATATATTTATATATATAATAAAGTTTTACATATATACATATAATAAAGTTTTACATATATATATATAATAAAGTTTTACATATATATATATATATATAATAACGTTTTTATATATATATAATAAAGTTTTACATATATATAAAATAAAATTTTACATATATGTATATATAATAAAGTTTATATATATATAATAAAGTTTTACATATAAAGTTTTACATATATATATATAATAAAGTTTATATATATATATAATAAAGTTTTACATATATATATACATATATATAATAAAGTTTTACATATATATATATATATATATAATAATAAAGTTTACATATATATATATATATATATATAATAAAGTTTTACATATATATGTATATATATATATATATATATATATATATACATATATATATATATATATATATATATATATATATATATATATATATATATATATATATATATTTATTTATTTATTTATACGTCCAAGTCGTTAAAGTCATCTGAAGATCGCGTTAGCGAGAAACTCGGGTTACGTCTAGAGCCATCCTTTCATAGGATTTAACGTGTAACATTATCACTTAATTTGCCACCACAGTAACATAACATTCCTGTGCTTTTTCTAAATACTTTCATGGTAATTGTTCTGATGAACGTTTCCTCTATTTTCTTTATGAATTGAAACGCAGTATCAGTTTGGCGAAAAGGTCTCGTGATTTTACTGTTGCAATACCAAGAGTCAACATTAATTTCTATGCTAACTGCTGCTGCTCTCGCACTTCTCGCTTGTTGAACGCTTGCTTCCATTCACCTTTGATCTTCAGCATTCGGTTTGGCTGCATCCTAAAAGGACTTGGCATATAGAAGGAAAATGCTTTTGTCATACGAATCGGTGATATTTAAGAAAATACATTGAACTGATGGGATACAATTCAAATAAATAAAGTCAAAAGAGAAAGAAAAAAACTACTTACTTTTATAGGAACACACAAAACAATGAGCATAAGATCAGCCGAGGCCAAGCTTAGCAGAAATATATTTGTGAGTGTCCGCATCCTTCGGTAGTGGGCGATTGAAAAAATAACCAACGCGTTCCCAGTAACGCCAAGCAGTAATGTAATCCCGTATAATATGGCAACAGGAACGAGTTCGAACAAGGGTAGTGTACTCACTGATAGATTGTAGTCATAATCATATTCAAGGGTTACGTTTTCCATAGGAGTTATGGTCGTGGTTTTGGGCAAATTATTTGCTAAAAGTTCTTCTATGACGGCCATTTCGACACAACAATTATTAATCTGTTTTTTGTTATTAGCAATTGACGTAATTAGCTTTTTTGTTGCAATTCTTTTTTATTACTTTCTATTCAATTTGTTTGAACTTCCTCTTTAACAAACTTAAAACAAGTTGCGACAATAATCAGATTTAGAGGAAGCAATTTATTTGCCTGATTTTTTATACGGATTTTTACTTAAATTGTTTTCGTTTTTTTTTTCGAATGTAGTTTTGCTAATAATTGGCAAATGTTGCACTTTAGGAGTTTTAATGATAACTTAATTTTATAATGAGTTCCATTTTGAATATTATGATTTATTTTCAAATGTTTAAAGAATTAACGAAAAAATTAATACAAAAAAATTTGCTTTTATTAATTATTAATCAAATTTTCGACGGATGTTACCATTACCAAGCTTATTGAAACTTTATTTTGAAAATTGTTATTTGACGTAAACGGAAATTTTTCCTGAAAATCTAAAATTTCCAGCCGATTTTTATAGCTTTATTCAAAGCTTAATTTCCGGTCATTGAAGTCAACAGATTTTATGAAATGCGGCCGTTGACTTAAAAGGGGTTGGGAAATAATTTTCTCAGAAAAGTGTATATTGTAAAAGCTATGTGCTAAGCTATATAGACAGACATTATATTATCTTAATTCAAGGGAGGTAACTTATATTATTAATATTATTATTATTATTATTATTATTATTATTATTATTATTATTATTATTATTATTATGGTGGTGATGACCTTGAGAATGCCTGGATTCGATTTTCTTTCAATGAGTTTGACTTTGCGCTAGGTTTGAACTTATGCAATTTGGAATAAGATTTTTTCAAGTTAACTTTCTGTTTTCGAGGGAGTTTACGACAACAAATATTGGAGAGTGGTTACTACTGGATAAATAAGACTTAACAATTATACAGCTATTCATTATAAGGAGTTGATAAATGTAAGGTAAGGATAGAAAATTAAAATGGCAAACAATTTCGTATTTAACTCCGTGATCATTAAATTGTATCAATATCTATTTAATCTTTGCACTGCCATCCTAGAAGATAGCAACTGATGGAAAAGGAGAAATGACAGACAGAGGAAAAAAATGGCTGAGAATGCCACCGAATGGTCCGAGGGATTCGGAGAAACCTGGTCAGATGTTCAGGCGTTCTAAGATAACATACGGTCATGAGACTGATGATAATGATGATGTCATTGAAATTAACAGATTTTATGAGATGCGGAAAAGGTTTGCAAAATAATTTTCGGAGAAAATTGAATATTATAAAAATTCGGTGCTGGACAATATAAACAGAGATTAGGCTGTCTTAATTCAAGGGAAGTAACTTATATTATTATTATTATTATTATTGTTGTTGTTATTATTATTATTATTATTATTATTATTATTGATGCTGCTGCTGCTGCTGATGATGATCTTGAGAATGCTTCGATTCGATTTTCTTTCAATGAATTTGACCTTGCACGAGGTTTGAACTTTTGCAGTTTGGAATATTTTTTAAAAATCTAGCTTTTTATTGTCGATGGAGGTTCCGGCAACAAGTAATGGAGAGTGGATACTACTGGGTAAATGAGAGCCGACAACTATGCAGCTACTCATTGTAGGTAAGGATAGAAAATACAAATTGGCGAACAATTTCGTATTTAACTCAGTGATCATTAAATTGTATTAATATCTATTTAATCTTTAAACTGCTATCCTACAAGGTGGCAATGTATCGAAAAGGAGAAGTGACAGGCAGAGTAAAAAGATATGGCTGACAACGTCACCTATGGGCTGAGAGACTATTCACCGAGACTTCTAGGTTGTGCAAACAAATGAGGGATGCGGAGGAAGCTGGGCAGGTGCTCAGCCGTTCTAAGACTACATCCGGTCATGGAACGGATTATGCTGATGATTATGATGTAGTATCTGTTCTATTTTGACTTGATATACAAAACTATATAAGCATTTATTTTCCTAGTCTCCAAGAAGGAAGGTTAAAAACACTCTTTCAATTCGATGCTATAAACATCAGCAATAACCGTTACAAGTTTATTTACGAATTTGTATACGATATCTTTACAAAATAGTTTTCTGATTGACTTACTAACAAAAGAAACTTGCTCGTGAGACCTAAAAATAATCACGATTTGACATTCATCCAAATCTATGCATATTTGATAAAGTGATATGTCCTCACCAATCTATTTAATACACATTCGTTTTTCCCTGTCACCATTTTTCCCTGTCACTTATTTGACTACAATTTAGCAAGTATCTCGATTATAAGTTATGAAATAATATTTTCGGACTATTGTTTAAATATATAAAAAAGGACAGATATTACCATCCGTGAATATAAAATTCAAGTATTATGAAAATATATTTCGAATCACTTTTGTATCTAAAAAATATTAAAACACGAGCACATAGTGTGAATACAATTATAAAAGTTTTAATTAATTTCAACATAAATTAATTGTGATTCTATATTTAATTATTTTTGTGCAAAATCAACATTTTAATCAATGCCTAATTAATGGAAGAGAGATCGCCATGACTTGTTACCATTCTTCTTTTATTGGTGCAGGCGAACAGATCAACAGTGGGTTGTCTGCAGAATCTGAAAATACCAAAAAAAAATGCCATTATATTCAAATGAAGACAAATTATAATACATTATAATCAATAAGAAAGAAATGTAAAATATGCTAAACTAAAAGTTTATCAAATAAACCATTTTAAGTTGATATTTACGGTTTCATGAAATACGAATCTGAGCTAAAAGTGTATAAACGAAAATAAATAAATAATGGATAATGAAATATAGAATGGAAATATCAATAATGAATGAAAGAAAAGAAAGAAAGAAAAAAGAAAGAAAGAAAAAAGAAAGAAAGAAAAAGAAAGAATGAAAAACGAAGAACGAATGACAAAAAGAAAGAAAGAAAAAATGAATGAATGAATGAATGAATGAACGAATGAATGAATGAATGTTAAACTAAAATTTATTAAGATTAAATCAAATTAAATGAATGGTTGACTTTTACGGTTTCCGCATATAGTAAGCAGAACAAAAAGAAAGAAACAAAGAAACAAAGAAAGAAACAAAGAAACAAAAGATGTCAAATTAAAATTTAATTAATTAAATAAATGTCCATTGGTTGACATTCACGATTTCATTCATATGCCGAGCAGAGCACAAAGAAAGAAAGAAAGAAAGAAAGGAAGAAGGAAAGAAGCAAGCAAATAAATAAAGAAAGAAAGAAAGAGAGAAAGAAGCAAGCAAATGAAGAAAGAAAGAAAAAGATGGAAAAGAAAATATTGGCGTTAGAAGACAGATAATGAATAATTAGAACTTAAACAATTACTTTGGATAAATTTAATCATTTTTAATTTTAATTAACATTACTTGAAAAACTCGAGTAGGAGTTTCACAAAATTTTCAATTCTTTCAAAATCTTTAATTTCATATTCATTCCATCAAAGACAAAGAATAGAAAGGAAGCTGATTTAAAACTTTTTGTTATTCATAATTCTTATTAGAATATTCATTACAGCCAATAAAAATACTGATTTGATATTTGAAATAGATAAAAAAAACGTACAAAATAAACAATTAAATATCTCGCTATAAAATAGAAACGAAACATTGTTCACTAAATGACATTTGCTATCATTGAAAACTCCAGATTTTATTGATGACAAGACTTAGTTTTTGAATTCAATTCCAACGACTTCGTATTATAACAAATAAAAAAAATACTATCTGATTATACAACAGCAATAACCATTCGACATTTGATCACAAGAATAAAGAACTTCAACGCGCACAAGCAGAAACTCTTGATAACTTTTCATGAAAAATGTATTTATAGGAAATATTATTATAATGATTTCATATAAATTTTCAAAATCTTGCACATGTACCTTGACATGGTGTAATTACTACTGATATCTCTCTTATTGACAGTTTCTGTTTAGAAGTGATTTTGATTCTCAATAGATACACCGTAAAATTTCGTTATTAAATAACAGGATAGGAATTGATGTATATCAGCCTAACATATCTGAGAGTCATCATGTGTAATGACTAGCAACACTCCATTTTGATCGGAAAAAAACTACCAAATTCATGAATAAAGAGTTTATTTTCAAATCATTTGACTATTCTTCAAATTTACAAAATTGAAAAAGTCGAAATAGCAAAATTGACGCCATTTTTACAAAGTTAATTGATGAAAAGTTTATCAGATTTATGGGTAATCGAACTTGAAACTAGAACTATTGAAGTCGATAAAGGGTGTAATATTGGCTGACTATAAAATCAGTGCAATTTACAATGTGGTTTGATTTGGTTTGTTTTACGGCATATCAAACTCAATGGCTTATTTAATGCCGACAAGATTTTTAATGCTGGTAATATTTTTTTATCAAAAATATATTGTTGGCAATATGTTTTTCAAAATGTATTACTAGTAAATTTTTTTTTTTTTTCAGAAATGCATTACTGGTAATTTTTTTTTCAATAAAATATATTTGTGGTAAAACTTTTTTTCAAAAAAGTATTGCTAGTAATTTTTTTTCAAAAAAAGTATTGCTAGTAATTTTTTTTTCAAAAACGTATTGCTATTAAAACCTGTTTTTATACTTTATACTTTTGGGTGTTAACTATTTGCCTGACAGGTACTACCACCCTGGGTCCTGGTTGACCTGGGAACACCAGCAATTAAGAGGTGGTTCCACGCTCTTCAAAACCTTCTGATCAAAGGCTTTGCTGTCGGATGTAGTTTATCGTCTTATCCAGGACCAATGAGGTTTGGTTATTCTCAATCGTTTATTTTTTATTTAACTATCAGCTTGAAGTTAAGATTAAGACGAAAAGGAAACAGCTCTTTTCAGCGAAATTCGATAGAAGTTTTGTCCTTGTTTAGAGTGAAAGATGACGACTCAGAATGGCATCTGGTTGTCAGTTACCTAATGGGTCTAGCATGACGTCAATAGAATAAAATAAATAACTAAATCGCATTGTTTGTGTGCTGTCTAGTTCCCAATAGCTGTTATACATGACATCACGGTAGACCAAATTTCAAACGTCCAGTTCCCAAGAAATACCAAAATGCAGACAAAGAAATTCTAACTACCACATCGGTTCTTGATAACTACGAAAGTTAAAAGTACTTTAAAAAAAAATAACAAAATATGAATTTCGGACAGTTTATCCACAACTTCGAGCGCAAGTCACTATCTAGTCATTCATCTGCGACACGTGGCTTAAGGATTTTAATGTTACTGATTTTTCCGGTATTCAAACATTCAGTTTTTTCATTGCTCAGTCCCTTACTCAAATCGTGGATTTTCATACTTGTTTCCTTAATAAATCTGAGCAATATGCTCTGCTAGCTGTACCCGTAAATTCTATGCAAACAGTTTCTTTTGTCTCATTTTTCTCCAGTGCAGCTACCTTCCTTGCTTTTGAGCCAACTTTAACTGTAAAAATTTAAATGAAATGTCAATCGCTATCTACTGTCCACCTGATGCCTTGGTATTTACTCGTTCCCCCAACTAGGACCAGATTTGACACAAGGTCTTTTTTTAGCTGGGGACGCGAGCGAGTACGCCCGGGACAGGAACAAAAATTGCCCTCATCCCCCTGTGGTGCAATAGGAGGGTCCGGCCTTGGTCAGCTGTTCCCCAGAGCTGGGCACCTCTCAGTATTATTTTCCTAAGTTGCTCCTCGGTCCTTTGACAGAGAAGCCCCTGGGCGCACTCTGCCCAAAGACAGAGATGCAACTGAGAGATGATAAGTAAGGCGTTAGTAATTCCCCCAAGGAGGAATTCACACGCTAATGACTCTCTTCTCTTTCTGCTCATCATTTATGTTCCTGTTCTTAATTCTTCCACACCCTATAAACCCTTGTGTTTTAGTGGCATTACTGGCTTGATCGGGGTGATTCCGATAACAAAAATGCTTTTTTTACTTGATTAATTTCTTATCCGCTCTGCCATCTCTTGCCGAGACTGTCCTTTTTTCAACTAGGATCACTCTGTAGTATCTATTTATATTTCGTTACACTCATCTATTAGACACGAACCTCCCATTCATAAAACCTCTTTCTGTTATCAACACGGTCAAGATACTATGTCCATGTTTTGAAACAAAAAAAAAATGAAAAATATTTTTATAAAACATACATATAACAAACTATTTCTAATTCTAACAGTTGAAATATAATCCTTGAAAATGGCTAAATGTATAGCCGAAAGCGCTCGGATAAAAAGCACATTCGGACAGTTTTTATATAATTTATCATCTGAAAAGAAAAACTTTATTAGATCGGACGAGAAATTATATAAAAAACTAAATAAAAGCACCTTGTCAATCCTTTTTTAATAAAATGTGCATATATATATATATATATATATATATATATATATATATATATATATACACACACACACACACACACATATATATATATATATATATATATATATATATGAAGAAATATAAAGAAATATAGTTTTAAGGTGTGCTATATTTATGGGATAAAGTGCTTAATATCAGAGATAGCGTGTATGTAAATATAAATGTAAACATTGATGTCAACATTCAGCGGCGACAAACTGTATCATGTGAGACGCTATCGTCAAGCCGCCTGACGATATATATATATATATATATATATATATATATATATATATATATAAATATTGTCGGAACAAAAGATTTTTCATCTTTCAATAGATGGTGCGTGATCATGTGGTTTCATTTTTCACATGACTGAAATTTATTACACATACAAACACAAACACACACATTTCTAAACAACTACTGGGTTTTTATTTATAAATCTGACGTGCTTTTCTCACTCTAAACATTTTTAGTGGATACTCATATTTGAGTAGACACCCTGTTCATTTTGTAACGGTATTTTATATTTATTTGTCTATAGGCCTGAATATTCAAGAAATCTCATTAGGGAGAAACTGCTCCCTCTGGCTGCTCTTTCTGATCTGCTTCCTCCTTAGCAGGAGGAATCGTCGTTTTACATGGGCGACCTGACGTGCAAAAGATTTTGTGAAATCTATATATAAAGCGTACTATTAACCTTCATGTTTGTTTATCAGCATAATTTATCAGTAATATATGTGGACTTTGAGGATTGGAAAATATCTCATGTTTTTTCTATGTGCCGTGTAACAAAATATGCTTTAAACAAACTGAAGTTGACAAAAAGGCAAAGCAAAAGTATTGGCGCAATGAAAGATCTGAGATTATAAAGGCATAATAATATGAAAATTACTAAGTAGGAAATATTAGGTTTGGCAAAAAAAGTCTTACTCACTTAAGAAGCGTAAAGGAAACAACAAAATTTTATGGGTCAACACCAAAATTTATTCTTCAAAATAAAGTCCATTAATCTAGACGATCTTCAACCATCGATCAGCCAGCATCCAAATCTGAACCAAATACCAGTCCGCTGGCTTTGAATAAAAAAAAAAACTGTAAACAAGCTTCCTTCACTTCAGCAAAAGTGTTGAATCGCTGATCGCAGAGGAAGTGTGCTATTGAATCGAATAGGACCTAGTCGCTCGGAGAGCATCGGGACTAAATTCTGGATGTGAAAGTATCTCAACAACATCCATCTATTTGAATTTCTCCTTAGTAAATCTGGCAGTGTGTAGCCTCGTAATATCTGACTGAAACAAAGCTCGATCCCGATTGACTAAAGCAGGATACCCCTTTACTTTGTCGTACACGCGGCCAAGCTGCTAGCAATAGTTTAGCGTTGATGGCGCGACCGTGTGGAACAAACTCGAAATGCATTTCTCCTTGGAAATTCCACCAGACAGAGATCAAAATTTGTTGTTTTCTTTCCTCTTCCTAAGTGAGTCAGGATTTTCTGGCCTACCTAGTATATACAGTGTAACCCGGATATAAGATACCCGGATATAAGATAAACCCGGATATAAGAGATATTTTATCTGGTCCCAAATTAGAGCCTGTGTTAATGTATATAAAATAGACCAAACCCGGATTTAAGAGAAACCCGGATATAAGACACTTCTTCTCCGGTCCCGACAACTCTCTTATATCCGGGTTACACTGTATTCTGAAATGTGGCTTTTCAACTATTCGTGAGCGAAAAACTACCTTGTATAATCTGTAATCTATGATATTAATAATTAGTAGGACTTGATATGTATATCAGTAGACATGACGAGTTTTAAATGTTTAGTATGATATTCTATATGTGCTGTTTTAGATCAGGACGTAGGCGACAATAGCTTCCTTTGTAGCATATCTTATGTTAAGATGGTTAAGTGAGATGTCATGACTGAATTTTTCTTAAACTGAATCATAAATTCTATTGGGATTTGTTCTTTGTGATGCTTGTTTTCCATAACGTTAGCCCCGTAATGTTTTTTTTTTGTCGCAACGGTTTCAGTGATGTGATTCTATACATTAGCTACGCAGATTATTTTTATTAAGACTCGCATCGTGATCCAAAGAGTAGCAAAGAAACGTTCTTTAGGAACGATCGAAACATGTGAAGCCATTTCCAAATATAAAATAATGATTTAGGCATTTCAACCTTTGCAGAAAAAAAGAAAGAAACCCAGTCGCAAATCCAGGCGGAAGTTCTTTTTCTTCGCAAATTGTACAATTCTTTTTCTGCGTAAAAAAATATCACTTGTATCCAACGAGGAAAGAGGGGAATAGCTCAGAACGAAGTGTGCAGGGGTAAAAACTCAACAGAACATAGAGTAGACAAGCTTAAAAAAATAAAAGAGATAAGAGGATAGAAACCCTGCTCGCCGATATGACGCATAGAATGCAAAAAAAGTGAACACGAATAATAGGCCATACAGCTAAAATAGAACAAATATATCGGAGATCTGTTCCATGACAACAGAGAAGCGAATTGTACAATGCATGAAAACAATCAGCTTCAGGGGCCGGATAACTCAGTTTATAGTTAGAATTCTAAAGAATCCGTAGAAGAGTTAGAGTCGAAAAATAAAAGAAAAATATTACATGGCAAAAGACAACGAAATAAAATATACTGTTTTTTTTTTTTTTACTATTGTATATCCAATACAAGCCCCGAAAGCCATTCAAGGTAGAGTGTTACTGAATGATGTTTTATGGCCGTAAGAGGAGGGTTAAGACATTCAGATTATGAGGATATTTAGGATAGAGAGCATTTAATCTTGAACTCAAAGAGATTACGATTGTAGTGATCGAGGGGGTATCCTTTCGTAAAATATCAGTTCTGGGGCGATGGAAGGCTGCCTGAAAGGGACTTTGGTTTTTTACTTAACAATGGGATACGAAGGGAGGGAGGATGAGTCGACAATGTCTACATTGCATGGCGAGTTCGAATTGGGAAAGCTTCGACTGGAAGATCGCTCGTCTGAATATTTGTGGATGAATATAGCGAGAGGCGGGCATTGTTTTGTCTGTGGAAACGATGGTTTTAGAGTGGAAAATAATTCAACAAGAACAGAAAACCATAAGATCAAATGTGATGCTAATATAGATGCTGTCAGCTTTCCACGATTTCATTAATAAATTGATTCTGATTGAACCATTGATCCTGATCGAACAATTGATCTTGATCAAACCACTGATCCTGATCGAACCATTGATCCTGATCGAACCATTGATCCTGATCGAACCATTGATCCTGATCGAACAATTGATTCTGATCGAACAGTTGATCCTGATCGAACCATTGATCCTGATCGAACCATTGATCCTGATCGAACAACTGATTCTGATCGAACCCGGGTCGCATGGTTCTAAAGCTATCGTTTGCCTTGTTTACTTTATTCGGACTGTTATTCTCATCTCCATTGCCACATTCACAACATTTCGGCCGTTGTGCGCCCCGGCCTTCTTCAGGTGATTGGAATTTCGAAACGAACACTATATTTCGTCCAACAGGATAGGTTGATCTAGTTCCACGTACCATCCCTCTTCCGTGCAGCTGTGGTAAGAAATACAAAGAAGAAACAGGCCGCCCCCGTTAAGGTAAGACTACAAGAACTTCGTAAAGCGGTAACACGAGGGGAATTTTTTTTAAAAATCAGGTGTTAAAAGGGAAATAACTCAGACATCCGGGAGAGGTATGGCACGTGGAACTAGAACAGTTTACCGGTGGACGAAATAAAGGGTTCATTTCGAAATTCCAATCACATGATAAGGCCAAGGCGTACAACGGCCGAAACGCTGTGAATACGACAATGAAGATGAAGATAACAGTCTGAATCATGTAAATAATGCAAGTGATCATAATACCTCATCTCAGAGATATAGACAGATGAAGCTAGCGTGTTAACCACTCAGTCACGCGCATATAAGCATTCGAATGCTATCTTGGCATTAATGCAATAACATGCACAGTTTTCATCCATCTTTCTTGTTATCCTTGTCAAAGAGCACACCTGACCGAGCTTTAAGTTGACTTGTGTGGCTAACATTAGCGTTAAACATTCAATTAAGGGTACGCTAGAAACAGCTGATATCTCAGGAAAAGTATTCGGAAATACATTTCAATTAGTGACTCTCAGTGACGAACTGGTTTTACAAATATTGATTCCCAGGAGATAGAGGGGGGTTAACTCGTGACTAAAATGCAATCATTTAATTTTCATTACGAATAAATACAATTTTCAAAAAGAAATCATATGGAAAAAAGGATACAATTAAAAATTTTGTGGGGAAAATGTATATTTTTTTAGTAATTACAGTTCACATATGCTGTACCTATTACTGCCAGTAGATACCAAATCTAAATACATAATGTTATAATGATTCTTTTAGATTTATTAAGTTGACTTGTGTGGCCAAAATTAGCGTTAACCATTCAATTAAGGGTATCCCAGAAACAGCTGATATCTCGGGAAACGTATTCGGAAATGTGACTCTCAGTAACGGACTGGTTTTACAAATATTGATTCCCAGGAGATAAATATTACTGGCAGTAGATACCAAATGTAAATACAGAATGTTATAATGATTCTTTTAAATTTAATTTTGAATTTTAAGTAATCGGTTGATATTTTTAAATAGATGCTGCACATTAAATAGAAGCTGCACAATTTATATATTAACGGAGTATTCAAAAGCACAATAGTGCATTGCATGCAGTACACTATATTAAGAGCAGTCATTTGTGTTCCACTAGAAGATTTGCCAATAATTGCTTTTGATCTAACAATTCCTTTTCAATGGATAGCGACGTGTATGATTCCAAATTCTCCTGAGACAGCGAATTTCTTGACCTTGTCTTTATGACCTTTAGCTTTGAAAATGAGAGTGTGCATATAAACCTTATGAAGTTCTTAGTTATATTTGTCCGTTGTCAGTGTTTGTTTCTTTACTGTATTTTTGTTTGATATAGAGGGTTCACTTGATTAGGGACCTACTCGCCATCGTGCAAGCTAACACAATAGGGACTATAGAAGCCACGAAAATAATGTACCAATTCAGGATATAAAATAGCCTGGGCATTTCTGATTTTATTTAATAGTGTAGACTGTAGTATATACTTACAAATAACCAGACATGTGTTCAAAAGAATATTTTTAAAAAACCTGCAATACGTATATAAGAATTTTGAAGATTGAACATTTTTTTAAAAACGATAATTATAAAGAAATCTATGAATCTCGCAGACTTGAAATATTCTTCAGTATCTGTCTAAATTTCTGAGATGAGGTATTATGTATACTATTTGTATTGTTCGGACTATTGTCCTCATCTTTGTCGCCATATTTGTCACAACGATTCGGCCGTTGTACGCTCCGGCCTTCTTCAGGTGGTTGAAATGTCAAACTGAACCCTTTATTTCGCTCGCAGGAGTAGACTGTTCTAGTTCCACGTGCTATGTCTAATGGATGTTATCTCCTGTTAATTCCCCTGTCCCAGTTCTCTACTGCCTTAACGAGGTATTGAACTCACCCTCCGTAGGTCCTGTCACTGGATCTAACTAACGCCTTTGTCCACTGTGTGTCATGTGTCCTTGAGGACATCTGTATAAATTCCTGGGATATTAGGTTCATATGTCCCAGAAATTCATACACAAATGTAAATAGTGAAATATTCTTGTTTTGAAAAAGGTATGATGAAAGTGTCGATGGACTCTTCACGTACATAAGTTTCAATGCTTGGTAAAATTAAAGAACTACTAGTATAACAATTTAAACACGTGTACCAATTTAAAATAAATCATTTACGACTGAGTAGTGAGTTATGTCTTAACTGCATACTCCATACTTTCGGCCTTGTGCCACATCTAAGCTACGCTTAGTAAATCGCTATACTGATAAAGATAATATTGAATAAAGAATCCATTTAAACGAAAACAAATTACTCTGCTTATATTTCGAACTCAAAAATGAAGCTGGCGGATAAAGATTCGAAAAAGTCTCAGTGTGCTTTCATTAAATAGGTAATTGAACCTGGCCTTATCATGACAGTCTCCCGTAGCCAAATTGCTACTGACACGCTTTCGACTATAGTAAGTGGCTTCTTTGATGGAAAAAAAGGGAATACAGGCTAGAGGCACATTTTCTTTAGTACATCGTATCGATCTAGGCCAGTTGATAATAATTTCATTAAGTCAAAGAAAACGGATGACAACTAAAAGATGTGTATCCGCTAAAAGACATGCATGAAGTATATTACTTTGGGCTTATGGCGACATCACGTTGAAACACCGATTTCCTTACGATCACCGAAGTTAAGCAACCTCGAATCTTGTCAGTAATTAGATGGTTGACCAAATCTACCACTTTTTACCCGAGCTGTCTCCTAATTATTACGATTTGTATCATTAAATCATTATTTGCTTCAATAAAAATCTTGCAGTCTAAAACTGTTTTCTGGCTTTAAATAATCTGCAATGGGTTGATAAGCCGTAAAATGTGAATTTATTGCTTTGCAAGAGGGAACTCTGATAAAAATATTCGATCACCATCAAAGCTGTTTCAGCTTGAAATCAGTGTGATTTCAAATCTTCATCCTGGCTCAGTAAGTTCTGTACCTGTTGTGGATTCCGAGATGAATCCGATATCAATGAATAACAAACGCCAGGAATGGATAAGGAAAATAAATGTATTAATGTAATAATACAAACTGGTAATACGGGTTAGTAGATCCAGGAATGCGGGTTAGTAGCAATGATATATATATATAGTCTTGGTATTGAAGTATCGCGTTATGACTCCTTACTGAGTCTAGGTGCTCGTGACGGTGACTCTTGTGCTAACCTCCTCTAATACTACTCTCCGGGTATTCACTGGCGGTAGTATATGTATACCTTGGGTGAGTCCATTTATGTACAATGGTGAGACCCCTTAACAGTAGCATACGTGATACACGCTTAGGTGATCATGTATCTTTCGATACATTACTGACGAGGCAGATTTTTTTCCCAGAGTAGGTTGCCATTTCTGTCTGCCTTAGACCAAAGATATAGAACCCGGTCTGTCCTGCGATTTAACCATACTTGAGAGGAGAAGGAAATGATTTATACCCTTCCCAAGGGTATTAGCACGTAAGTGAATTCGACTGGAATTCGAACACGGCTCTCTGATTCCTCAATCCGAGCCGCTATTCATTATTCCACCGTGCCTGGCTACTTGTTTATAAATATGTCCATATGCTCACGGCCATTTCTGTTTCCTTAACACATCCCGTGGGGTTTGTATTTCAACTATGCTGAGTGGACTTTAGTTACAGTTCAAGTAAATAGCACACTAGGGACACATTCGGTTTTGTAACCAGAGTAATCCTTCTCTTATATTGGTTGCTAACCACAGCTAAATAGTCCAGCATATCCTACCATTTAACTCATAGCTGAGGGGAGAAAAGTTGGTATTTGTCCAAAAGTGAACATATCGACCTCGACCGGAATTCGAACTCGGCACGCCGTACTCTCGTTAACAATAATACCATCTGCACATGAACTGAATTACGAGGAGGCTCGCATAAATAATATAAATATAAAACGATGAGGGAATATTTTCAGATTTGGCAAAAGGTAAATGAACCAATGCTTCTCACAAATAATCTATATATGTTATGTGGCCATAGGGAAAACACTGCATGGTAACTGCCATTTTCACACTTCTTTGGTCAAAAGATCGCATTGACGCGTGAAAATGACTGTTACCATGAAACGCTGGCCGTAATTTCAAATCTCTCTCTCTCTCTCTCTCTCTCTCTCTCTCTCTCTCTCTCTCTCTCTCTCTCTAAATCAACCAGACCTAATGAAATTACTAAACTCTGACGAGCTATGATATCTATTTACATTGTTCAGACTATCGTCCTGATATTTATTGTCATATTCACAACGTTTCGGCCGTTGTACGTTCCGGCCATCCTCAGAGGACATTTCGATGCGAACATTTTATTTAGTCCAGCGAACCCTTTATTTCCCTCTAGTTCCACGTGCCATGCATTTTTCTATTTATCTCAGTTTCAATTATATCCCTTTAGTAACTCGACTCTCCAAGTTTTTGTTCACCTCTGCTGTGGCCAGGTATTGAACTCACAACTCACAGCTCTTTGGGTGAAGTCACTGAATTACTTCAACCAACGCCTTTATCCACAGAATCATGAGCCTGATGCAAATAGTTGCAATACCTGATCTCGGAAATATAGACAGACATTACATTAACTAGTTCCACCAGTTCAGACTGTTAGAGCTAAGACCCACCATGCCATTTACACATTAGTGAACCATCTTCATTCCCATCGCATTCCAGAAGGAAGTAAGAAGAATGTTCCATTAGGACAGCTTCATCTTAACTGCTGATGCTTTGTTGGACATTATCCCGGGTGGATACTTCACCGGGCATCACAATCTTACTCTTTTAACCTTTATTATGGTACATATATCCTTAATTGACTTCAATAACATATGTCAATACAACTCGCCCGTTCAGTAACATTCTAACGTGAGTGGCTTTCATCCCTGCATTAGGTGAAAATAGCGTAAAAAGAAAAAATAGTTTTAATGAATATTTATGAAGAAATGAAATAAGGAAGAAGACTGACATCAGATTTAGCTAAACCTGATGAGCGTTGTATTCGCGAAACTTTGAAGTGGATCGAAAGATAAGTCATTGGAAGCGTTATTTAATATATATATATATATATATATATATATATATATATATATATATATATATATATATATATATATATATATATATACATTTGTGTATTTAGGCAGCAATCCTTCTTTCAAGCACATTTCATTAAAAACGACTGACAAGGTGCTTTTATTTAGTTTTTTATATAATTTCTCGTGCGATCTAATAAAGTTTTTCTTTTCAGAGGATAAATTATATAAAAATTGTCCGAAAGTTCTTTTTATCCGTGCGCTTTCAGCTATACATTTAGCCATTATCAAGGATTATATTTCAACTGTTAGAATTAGAAATAGTTTGTTATGTGTATGTTTTATAAAGTGATTCATTTTTTGTTTCAAAACACAGTCAAGATATTATGTCCATGTTCAAAGTTAATATTATTAAGTGTTGGTTTGTTTATTTTTATTAGTAAGGCTTCCATTATTTTTAGCCTTTTTTTGCAAGTGGATGATGCTATTATATTAGTGTTGTCGACAAGTATATTCCGAATAGTGTCTGGTAGGTCTCCATGAATATTTAAATGAGATCTAATTGAGCTATTGTCAGAAAGGTGTAGGGTTAATACATATATATATATATATATATATATATATATATATATATATATATATATATATATATATATATATATATATATATATATATATGTATATATATATATATATATATATATGTATATATATATATATATTCGGATGATAAATTATATAAAAACTGTTCGAGCGCTTTCGGCTATACATTTAGCCATATTCAAGGTTGAAATATATTAACTCTTAACAAGAAATAGATTATTGTATGTATGTATTTATATAATGTTTTAATTTTCAAAACACACTCAACACAGGCTACTTTAACGACTTATATATATATATAAAAATATATATATATATATATATATATATATATATATATATTCGTAAATATTGGATACACTACAACATGCCTAACACGAAGACTCACATTACATCTCTTTGGTCATATATATATATATATATATATATATATATATATATATATATATATATATATATATATATAATGTCAGATATCAATTGGGTAGTGACCGGCCACCACTGTCAGTTTCATACGTTTTCGCGCAATCATCAGGCATCTGTCGGTAGCTGTAGTGTGTATAGTGTGTCACTGCCCACTTAAAATTTCACTTAAAAATATATTAAACCTATACCATTCATTGCCGCATTGAGCACTCTCTTTCCTCATATATATATAATGAAATCGTTGATTCCGACAATTATTTAATATATTTTACTGTTTATACGTTATTTTTATAGATGCAATTTATTTAAGTAAATGCTCTGTTTTTACTTAAAAAGTGTTAATTATATTTACCTACCTAAATTTTCGAAAACTTTCGTAGAAAATATGCGTTCTCCGACAAGAATCGAACCTGTTTTCCTGTACAGGAACCCACATTTGACCAGACGTACTGTACCATTCAGCGACTTTCTTTATAATATATCTGAAAAGTATATTATACAACATGTATTTCTGCAGTTCCCATTCATTTTTGCTTATATCTAACGTGCACTTACTTTCTTAAGATAAAATCTTCCCATTTTGATAAAATAGCAAATAACTCAGAAATTTAGTAGAACAATTCTGATTCGTATGTTTGAAACCTTTTAATGTTCAGCCTTTAAATTCGCGCCTTTTTTCATTGTCATGTCAGCGTCTGTGATGGCATGACAACGCTGCACTCACATCTCTTTTATCCGATAATCATCTGAGCAACTACTATCTGCTTCGGCTGATGTTGATGTTGTTCAATTCAAAGAACTTTGAGGTGAAAATCACCGGGTTGAGTTGATTAAATTCTCTGTCGCTTTTCTCGCGCGTCTTGATAATCCGACCTCGCTGTGACAAGTGTAAAGAAGCCCTAATAATGAATGGTGTCAAGGAGAAATCTCGTCAAATGTCAGCGGCGAAATTAGTAATTGACTGAATTTTTAAAAAATGCCCGATCTGGAGACAGTAAATTATATTTTTTTTAAACATTCTTCAAGAACTTTGGGAATTAATATCTATAATTTATAAACAATTAGGTTTTACCATTCGCCTCGTTATATTATATCTCCAAATATTGTCGGAATGTAAAACGAAGACGAATTTGATCATAAATTCTTAATGCAACAGTCAATCGTGAATAACTAATTGTTTGATGGCGTTCTATACACGAGGCATACTCATCGTGCAACTAGGATCAAAATTGATAGCTCTTTCAAAAGCTGAAAGTAATTGTTAACAACCAGTCCTCCGAGTTCTAAGCGGTCACCGCAGGCTTCTCCCAAGGTTCATTTCCCTGTCCAATCCTCCTCCTACTCTATATAAATAAGTCTGACTATTCATCATGAACTTTAGGACTTAACATCGATCATTTATAGACAATTAGGTTTTATATTCCCAAATACTGTTGGAATGTAAAACGAACAAGAATTTGATCATAAATTCTTAATGCAACCCTCAATCCTGAATAACTAATCGTTTGATGGCGTTCTATACACAAGGCATATTCATGGTGCAACTAGGGCCAAAATTGAGAGTTCTTTCAAAAGCTTCTCCTTCCACTGGGAGAAATGCATTTTAATTCCAGTAATATTTAATATTCAGACGAGTTCTTCCTTTGGACTGACCCTGTGCGGCACAGACTTCCGAGAGGATACTTCCTCGATCAGTATAATTCTTAAAATAAATTGATATATAAATAAATTAAAATAAAACTTGAAATGAAATTAATTTTGATAGGTTTGTTCCCTGTGTCGTGCTAGACATTCTGTTTCCGCCCGAATCTATCTTACATATTTAAAATGAAGCTATTCTCAATCAGCAAAAGCAGTCCAAGCCAAGGTTGAAAGCAAACAAATTGGATCCTGGGAGCTTCTGAATAGAGGCAAAGTCATCTCAACCTCAACAGATAAAGCGAGGATTTTCGCCTCGATCTTTGCCGCGATCTTTGCCGCGATCTTTGCCGCGATCTTTGCCTCGAATTCAATGTTAGATGACAATGATAATCCCTTTTCTGACAAACCCAGCGACACAATTTCAGTAATATTTTCATTACAGTCCCAGTAGTTGTCCTTAAGAATATTAACCTGGAATTATCTCTGATCTTAGCGAAATTATTTAACCGCTGCTTGAAGAAGAAATCCCTCCTAAGTCTGTAGGAGGTATCAAGCGCATTTCCGATTGTCAAGAATGCGGGTGAGCGTTCATCACCCTCCTAGTAGGGACCTATCAGTCTCAATAGGTACAACCTCTTGAGTGACAAGCAGTACGGATTTCGATCTGCCCGGTCCACTGCTGATATCCTAACTGCGATTACTCCCATAATTAGTGAGACACTTGACAACAAATACACCTCAAAGACTATATTTTAAAGGTTTACAGCTTAAGCTGTCAATGGAATCACTGGAGGAGTCTTCTCAGTTATAAAGTCCTTCCTAACGTGTGACAAGAAGCTCTAACAATGAACGATGTCAAAGAGAAATCTCTTCAAATGTCGGCAGCGAAATTAGTGATTGACTGAATTTTTTAAAAAGCCCGATCTGGAGACAGTAAATTATATTTTTTTAATATTCCGCATGAACTGTGGGACTTAATATTTTAGTCGTACTGCATTGCACGATAGATGGCTAATCTTTCTGTTTGTAAGGTTCATTTGGATTTAATATAATTTTGTATTAATCTCGTGGTAGTATTAGTAACAGCTTATACGGATGCATTGGTTTTTGGTTGGTACTTTTGACATTTTCCATTGATTGGTTATTGTTATTAACATCTTATATGAAGAATCTTTATTCAACAGTTGCATATTAATTTATCAAATAATTCTATACGTTTAAATTATTTACGAGTTTCTTAAAGAAGCTACTTTTTATCAACTATAAAAAATTCATATAGGAAATTCACAAAGCATATAAACTGTTTAGCATCTTGTTACCTCTCCACCCCACATTTATATCTTAGGAAACGACATTGTCTAGTTTGTATAATTTATGTAACCATTTGCATCCTCTTTAGTTTATGTCTGGCTGCCGTTAGCTGCCAATCTACGGGTCATGACACATTTATAAAAAAATATTTTTTTAATTTTGCTTCTTCGCTTAGTTTAAATTTAACGTTGGTCATATTCGATTGGTTAATCAGAGTAAAGCTCACAACGCTTATAGCCCATAATTTTTTTTTTCGTAAAAAGCGGTTGTATTTTACTTTTAAATTTGAATAAAGCGTTCACTCGCCAGTAATTTACAATCGCCTGATGAGACGCATTGATACGCATCGAAACACGCCTGCAATTGTGTAGCGATTTTGATATGGTTTCGGTGTAATATCTTAAATAATATTTCTCTAATTTGTACTGATCCCTCTTTTAAATTAAATGCTACTAACGTTGTTCGTTCTCATCTTACCTATATATATATATATATATATATATATATATATATATATATATATATATATATAGCATAATGAGAAGCCACGTATACTTTCTTCATATGCATATAATATAGAAAAAACAACTGAAAAGTTGCAAATTTTAAAAAAATTGAATGTTTTTTTTGTGAAAGTATTTATTTATATTTTTATATATATATATATATTTGATATTTCAGATCGGCCCCAATTTCTGATGAAAGATCAGGGCCGATCTGAAATATCAAATATATATATATATATATATATATATATATATATATATATATATATATATATATATATAAATATAAATAAATACTTTCACAAAAAAACATCAATTTATTTTTTTTAATTTGCAACTTTTCAGTTGTTTTTCTATATTATATATATATATATATATATATATATATATATATATATATATATATATAGTCGATTTACTTCTTAACAGTAACTAAAGTAAAGTATTTTTCGCATTTCGTTTCCCTTGTTTGATTTTAACATGAGCGTTTTTACTGCAATGATTATATTATGTATCTCTGGTAAACTAGTGAAACATAAATAAATTCATTATTACAGTTTTTTTTATTTTCTGGAGAAGAGGTTATTTTTCAAGCACGTACTGCATTTGAAATCTTTCTAATCCCCCACCTTATTCCAATATACCCCGGGTGTAAGCGCAAAATTGATCAAATCGTGTAGCAACACAGGATAATTATCCACCCGACAACATATTTAATATCTAAAAAAAAAAAACTAAACTAATCGAGTTTCTTTTTTCCAGGTTTTCAAATAAGACGTTTAGCCACCCTGACACAATTTTTCATAAGAATCACTGAAAAACCCTTTGAGTTATTCAGCTAGAAATAAAACAGTTATAAAATCATTTGATCAAAGTCAGCCCCACAATGTCTTCCCAACTGAACAATGGAGAGATGAAAAAAACTCTTCAGAATGGTATGAACATTCATACTCTGGTTTCCATCTTCAAAGTCCATTCAAGAACCATCACGAGAACAGTGAATAAGTTTTAAGAAAGAGGAAATAGTAGAGAACAAAATGGATCAGGGGGTCACAACAGGAAGAGGTGTCATCATTTCAGTTTAGAGTAAAATATATTCATATTGTTCAAAGTAGAGTCCAGTAGTGTTATAAAAACTTCGGAGAATTCCAGTAAGATATCTTTAATCATTTCTAAGATACAATGGTTCAAAGCTTAATCTAATAATTGGACAGTTTTGCTGTTACACCCGGTATTCTGGATCATTGATTCTTCACGGCGTTTTATCCATTTATTAGTGTGAAGTGAAGACATATTATCGAAATTGTAACAGACTGCTCACCTCTTCGCCTATAGCATTGGACATTGCATCAATAAATAAATATTTTTAATGAATCCAGCAATTAGGACGCTTTCTGTTCCAGTGGTGGTATGCAATAAGATACTGTTCCTTTGCAGTTTAAACGGAAGTAGGAAATCCGACCCTAAACTGACCTTTGTCGACCTCTATTGACTGCAGAGGTTACCGACACCAATTCAACTTTAATTGCCCTCGAACGCTAACGTAATTTTCAATCCATAAGATGCACCTGCTTGGCCAACTATAAGACGCGTACAGGTCAGTAAACATTCGCCTTATTTATAATAGAACACAGACACACGCACACAGTCGCACAGACACACACACACACATACACACACAAACATACACACACACACACACACACACATATATATATATATATATATACATATATATATATATATATATATATATATATATATATATATATATATATATATATATATATATATATATATATGTATAGGCAACATATTTTTATTCAAGCATGTTTCGTTAAATAAGTTAGACGTATTATGTCTATTTATTTTAGATTTAATCTTTTCAACTCCACGAATTAATTTCTTGCTGGGTGTAGAAAAGTGATTAAGAATAATTCGAAAATTTTCATTTATATAATTTTTATTTAAGCACTTTATCCACTAACGCAACTAAGTGTAGTCATTTCAGGTTTTGAGATTATAATATTTATCATCAGATGTTCAAACAGTTTCACGAGGGACCTAATTCTATGTTTGTTTATATATATTAAAATCTGCTTAGAAAAAAAACAACACATACCATTATAATATATGCAAATTCAAATAGAAAGTTAAAACAATCAAAGTCAATTAGCCAAATCGAAAGAAAAAAAAACAAAGCAGCAGGGACAGACGAAATTGTAATAGAGTCTGGTAATATTATTTGCATCATTCGGACTATTGTCCTCATCTTTGTCGCTATGTTTATTACAACGTTTCGGCCGTTGTACGATCCGGCCTTCTTCAGGTGGTTGGAATGTTGAACTGAACCCTTTATTTCGCTCACTGGAGTAGACTGTTCTAGTTCCATGTCATTTGATGGATGTCATTTATTAGTTATCTCCTGTTAATTTCTGAAAGTTCTCAACTGCCTTAACCGGGTATTGAACTCACACTCTTTGGGTCCTGTCACTGGATCTAACCAACGGCTTTATCCACTGTGCCATGTGTCCTTGAGGATATAAAGGGTTCAATTCGACATTCCAACGGCCTCAAGAAGGCCGGAGCGTACAACGGCCGAAACGTTGTAATAAACATGGCGACAAAGATGAGGACAGTAGTCACAATAATGTAAATGATGTACATACTACCTCATCTCAGAAATATAGACAGAGTCTGGTAACCTTGGACGATTTAGGCATAGAAATTTTTTTTAGAAATAATAAATTAAATCTACAGCACTTGTGATATACCTGAAGACCTAAGTCGATCTATGTTCATAGCACTGCCTAAGAACCCAAGCCAAGTACAAACGAATGTGAACTCTAGATAATCAGCCGAATGAGCTTAGATGATAACAACTTTCATCGAAGTTTCGATGAATAGAATGCACCCAGTGAGGATCGAACTCACTACTCAGTCATAATTGTTTTAGCGAGTCAAGCTTGCTAACCACTACACCACCGAGGTGCCCAAATGATTTTCTAAACGTAACTTAGATGTGGCACAAGGCCGAAAGTATGGGGCACCTAGTGGGGATCAAACTCACTTTTCAGTCGTAACTGATCTAGCGAGACAAACTTGTTAAACTAACCATTACATCACGTCGGGATGCCCAAAGATTTTCCAAGCGTAGCTTAGATGTGGCACAAGGACGAAAGTGGGGTGGTATCCAGTGAGGATCGAACTCACTATTCATTCGTAATTGTTTTAGCGAGACAAGCTTGCTAACCATTACACCACTGAGGTTCCCAAATGATTTTCTAAGCGTAGCATAAATGTGGCACAAGGCCGAAAGTATGGGGCACCAAGTGGGGATCAAACTCACTTTTCAGTCGTAACTGATCTAGCGAGACAAACTTGCTAACCATTACATCACGTCGAGATGCCCAAAGATTTTCCAAGCGTAGCTTAGATGTGGCACAAGGCCGAAAGTGGGGGGAGGTATCCAGTGAGGATCGAACTCACTATTCATTCGTAATTGTTTTAGCGAGACAAGCTTGCTAACCATTACACCACTGAGGTTCCCACTTGATTTTCTAAGCGTAGCATAAATGTGGCACAAGGCCGAAAGTATGGGGCACCAAGTGGGGATCAAACTCACTTTTCAGTCGTAACTGATCTAGCGAGACAAACTTGTTAACCATTACATGACGTCGAGATACCCAAAGATTTTCCAAGCCCGTAAGTATGGGGCACCGAACTCACTACTCGAACTCTGAGGATCGAACTCACTACTCAGTAGTAATTGTTCTAGCAAGACAAGCTTGCTAACCATTACACCGCCTCGACGTGCCCGAATCGTACTGGATATAGGACAGGAACAGTGCGTGTTCGTCAAAGATTTTGGAACAAAGAACGCGACGTTTATGCTCAGAATGTGATCAGAAATAGCAATACAATGAAGAATGACGTGTCTCCCTGCTTTATAGATTACTCAAAGGCGTACGATAAAGTACGCCACAAAGATCTATTGGAATTGCTCAACAACCTGGATATATTTGAGAAGGATATTAACTTAATCAAGAACCTATACTGCATGCGAATAGAAAATGAATTCAGCAAAAATAGAAAAGTGTGTATGACAAGAATGTGCCTTCTCACCGTATTTATTCAACCTATGCACCTAAATGATTCTGAGGGAAACAAAATTCAATTACTTACATTATTCGGACTATTGCTCTGATCTTTGTCGCCATATTTATTACAACGTTTCGGCTGTTGTACGCTCCGGCCTTCTTCAGGTCGTTGGAATGTCGAACTGAAGCCTTTATTTCTCTCACTCGGGTAGACTGTTCTAGATCTAATGGATGTCAATTATCACTTATCAAAAAATGATTTAGTAACGACAGCGATCCTAAACATACTGCCTTAAAGAATAAATGTTATCTAGAGAGGAAGCTTGAGGGTAAATTGCAACTCTTCCAGTGGCCTAGTCAGAGTCCTGACCATAACCCATTTGAAAACCATTGGGTGATAATGGACAAGCGTGCCCGTAATAGAAAAGTTAACACAGGTGAGCTTTTCTATTTGTCTATATTTCTGAGATGAGGTAT
Organism: Acanthosepion esculentum; assembly: GCA_964036315.1. Classification (NCBI taxonomy): domain Eukaryota; kingdom Metazoa; phylum Mollusca; class Cephalopoda; order Sepiida; family Sepiidae; genus Acanthosepion; species Acanthosepion esculentum. Next base: position 115,697,000 of record OZ038482.1, on the reverse strand, counting down.
TATGTATATTATTTACATTATTCGGACTATTGTCCTCATCTTTGTCGCCATATTTATTACAACGTTTCGGCCGTTGTACGATCCGGCCTTCTTCAGGTGGTTGGTATGTCGAACTGAACCCTTTATTTCGCTCACTGGGGTAGACTGTTCTAGTTCCACGTGCTATGTTAAATGGATGTCAGTTATCTCCTGTTAATTTGCCTCTGAAAGTTCTCCACTGCATTAACTAGGTATTGAACTCACACTCTTTGGGCCCTGTCACTGGATCTAACTAACGCATTTATCCACACTGCCATGTGTCCTTGAGGACATATCTAAGTCCTACTAGTCCTCCTCATTATTGGCGGCCACAATCTTAAAAACATAAGATATGAAGATGCTACAGTGTTGATAACAGGCACAGAAAGAAAACTAGAAAAACTCCTACGAAAGATAGTGAAGGAAAGTAAGAAGAAAGGATTAAACAAGACCAAAAAGAAAACATGGTTGTTAGTAAAAAGGATGAGCCCAAAGTGCGATCTGCAAATCGGAGATAGCAAAATCAAACAAGTGCGATAATTTAAATATCTGGGAAGTGTTTCAACAGAGGACGAGAAAGTGTGGCACTGAAATCCGAAGACGTATTCGAAATTGCCAAGGAAGCATTCCAAAAACTAAGCAGATTACTAAGAAATAGAAACATTTTGCTAGAAACAAGGAAAAGAGAACTAAAGTGCTACGTGATATCTGTCCGACTGTATGACAATGCTGGACGATCTCCTCAAAGATGAAGAGGAGACTTGATGCAACAGAAATGTAGTTCTACAGAAGGATACTGAGGATACCATGGAATTTTTGGAGAAAATGGAATCAAAAAGGAACCTAATACTTAACATCAGGGAGAGAAAGATGAGGTTTCTGTGACACATAATGAGAAAGGACGGTTTGGAAAATCTAATACTCATAGGGCAGACAGAGTGCAAGAGGGATAGAGGAATATAAAACAAACCAAACAGCGAGGCGATTTTGAGAGAACTAGTAGTCCTACCATGATTCATTATTGGTGGCCACAATCCTAACAACATAAAGTATGTAGATGACACAGTGTTGATAACAGACACAGAAAGAAAGCTACAAAAACTCCTACAGAAGGTAATGAAGGAAAGCGTGAAGAGAGGGTTAAACATTAAATGGATGGTTGTTAGTAAAAGGATGAGCCCAAAGTGCGAACTGCAAATCGGAGATACCAAAATCAAATAAGTGCGGTAATTTAAATATCTGGGAAGTGCTTCAACAGAGGACGGAAAGTGTGGCACTGAAATCCGAAGACGTATTTTGGGATAGACATAGATGCATTCCTTAAGCTAGGTAGAGTATTGATAAATAGAATAACTTCACTAGAAACAAAGAAAAGGGTATCGAACTGTTACGTGATATCTGTTCTCCTTTATAGCAATGAGTGCTGAAGAGATCTCCCCAAACACGAAGAAGAGACCTGAAGCAAAGGAAATGTCGTTCTACAGAAGGATGCTGAGGATACCATAGACCAAACAAGTGAGCAAATATGAAGTTTTATGGAAAATGGAAATAAAAAAGCAAACTTATACTTAACACCAGACAGAGGATGTTGAGGTTTCTAGGGCACATAATGAGGAGGGAGGGCTTGGAAAATCTGATACACAAAGGTGAGATTGAAGGACAAAACAGACAAAGGAAAACAGTGCATGACATACTCAGAGAGCTTGTGTGAATGGAAGGCGAAACAACAAAAAGACAATTTTTTTAAAGCGCTACAAAGGACAGGAAGTTGTTCTGAGCCATGATCGCCCACATCCTGAGGGGTCACGGCATATAAAGGAGAAGAAGTCAGATATCTGTTTTCCCAGACTCTCGAAGTCAATCCTTCGTATGTGGTGACAGCTCATCCGATCCGTCTGTTGACCTCAGGGTCGAGGAAGAGCGTGTCCGAAATGGTGGCGTCCAGCTGTGTGGATTTATGAAACACTTCTATAAGTCGTAGTCAATGAATTTTGTGACAAGAGGTTGATTAAATTTTAGAGGCTCTTCACTGGCTTCTCGGGATAATTTCACCCGCAATGCAGAAGTGAATCTCTCTGACAGAGCCTCTGTGTAATGATAATGTCCGGCTTTTCTTAGGTTTAGCCTTTATTCTTGCTAACGTGAAGAGCTTATAGTAGCGCTGCAGCAGTTCATCGGCACCGACTTTATACGGGACCAAAATGCTGATGCCGTCCATGAACGCTCTGGAATGAGGAAGGACCCTTTGTTCCTTAGTCATCACTCCCTATGCTGTGTCCGCAGATCCCCGTAATATGAGTTCCATGGACATAATGAAAATGAATGGTGAAATCACATACCCCATCGTGATGTTGACTTTGAAGGCTTGCCAATTGGTGTTGTAGTTACCAACGGTGAATTGCATAAGCGATTCTCTGAAATATTTTCATTATCATTTCCTCAACCTTACTAGGGGAATTGAAATATTCCAGTGACTTTCGAATTAACTCATGAGGAAATGATACATACGCATTCGCGAGATCAATCCAAATTACATAAAGCTTTAGTTTTATTTTGTTTGACTGATAGTATTGAGTTCCAAATCATGTGAGAATGATCCGGACAGCCGTGGAAGCCAGGTATCCCAACCTTCTGGACAGCTGTGTTGGTTACCTAGCAGGAAGTCCGTCATATGACGACAAGGAACCCAAAAAACATTTTCCCTTCTACATTCAAGAAGGAGATGGTGCAGAAATTTGCAATGCCTTTTGCATTCTTTTCCAAATTCCAGGCACCATTCTTACCTTGTTTCAATGCCCGCTGGAGGAATATGGTGAGTTGCGTGAGGACGTTTTGACAATTCTTACATGTAGGATATTCCATTTATTCCCGGTGAACTACCGGCACGGGATTTGCGGACGAATACCCGAATTTCTCTCCGCCGTCAGTAAACATGACCTCTGTAATTTGGGGCCTAGGAAAGTCATTCATAGGAGGGATTAGAACATCTTTGCAAGCATTAGAATACGTCATCTTCAGATGGTTCTCGAGTTCCTCCTGCGGTAGGTCGAGTTTATCGCTCTTAGTTTCGGTGGACAGCTTTTTAGTAAAAGCGTAAGGATTGTTGTAAAATGATCTCCGAGACTATCACTTTTATTTCCGATATTTTCTTTGGTTCTCAGCTCTAGAGCTCACTAAGATCCTTTCTTTATTATCCTTAAGCAGGTCTTTAAGTTCTGTTCTCTCATGAATTGCAGCTTCTTTGAGTCGACGCTTCAAAACTATCTGCTCTGCTCTTAGTTTATCCTTCTGAATCTGTCACCTATTGTCACTTCTCTTTCCTACCGCCTCTTGCAGTTGCCACACCAAACTACTCAAGACAAATCATTCCACCTAATATTCAGGGATCCTTAGCCAAACAGCAGTTGTATAATAGTAGGATCTAGTGAATGAATATTTTAGGAATGAGATCTGGGGTGCTGTAGTTTCGGTGAATCCTTTAGATTTTAATATACAGATACGGGCGTACTTTTTAACCATTAACCAAGATAGTTTATATATACTATTTTGGGGTTGCGCTGTTTTGCTACCTTGAATCTTGACCTTTCCATATTGAGTAGCTTTCACGCCTTATAGTGGGTGAATACTTATATAAAAAAAATTAAAGATTACTTATCCACAATAATCTATAATCAAACACATATATTAACACTTCCATAAGGGTCCTATTAATAATAACAACGGAGGATTGTTGTATGATTTATGTTCTCTTTCAATTCTCAATACTAAATTCAAATGACTCCTCTCATCGAATTGAAAGTCTGTCAAAAGTGCGAAAATGATCATATCTATAGAGAAATATCATTTAAAAAATTATTTTTGTAGGAGACCTACACTGGGTAGACGCTCCGTTTATTTTTTAAACAAAATTTTATTTTCGTTTACCAGGAGACGAAAATAAAAATATAATAAAATGAAATGCGTTTTAAAAAATAAACGTATCATCTAGTCAAATAGGGGTGTCTACTAAAAATAATGTTTAAAATTATATTTATATGTAGATATGATCATATGTAGATGTGATCATATCATATGATCATATGTAGATATGATCATATCATTGGATCATAACTAGATATCATCATATGTAGATATCAGCATATCATACGATCATATGTAGATATGATGATATCATATGATATCATATGATGATATGTAGATATGATGATATGTAGATATGATCATATGTAGATAAGATCATATCATATGGTCATATATGATCATATTATAGGATCATATGTAGACATATATGATCCAATTATAGGATCATATGTAAACATAAGATCATATGTAAACATAAGATCATATGTAGATATGATCATTTGTAGATATGATCATATACGGTTATCTGTAGATATGATGACATTATATTATCATATATGATCATATAATATGATCATATGTAGATATGATCATATGTAGATATGATCATATGTAGATATGATCGTATCATACGATCATATGTAGATATGACCATATATAATCATATCATATGGTCATATATGATCATATTATAGGATCATATGTAGACATATATGATCCAATTATAGGATCATATGTAGACATAAGATCATATGTAGATATGATCATTTGTAGATATGATCATATACGGTTATATGTAGATATGATGACATTATATTATGATATATGATCATATAATATGATCATATGTAGATATGATCATATGTAGATATGATCGTATCATACGATCATATGTAGATATGACCATATATTATCATATCATATGATCATATTACATGATCATATGTAGATATGATCATTTTAACATTTAAAGTGGTAAAAATGTGTTGGATTAATAAATAAATCCCATTACGTCTTTAGAAATATAAATAACAGAATTCAAATATTTTCTGATACTGACAGACGAATGAACATTGCAAGAAACGATACCAGTACATTAATATTCCGTGTGATATTGTTTCAAGTATTCATAACTAGCTTGTCAGATTTATAACAAACATATTCTGAAAGAATTCGAATGTCGAATTTTTAGAGGTAAACCATAAATGGTGTTATTTCAGTTCTTAATGAAGAGTGATGTAAGATAAAATGGTTCCTGCTGACATACTATTTTAGTACCTTACTTATCACACAGTGCGAAATATTTGAAAGTGATAAATGGATGTCAAGATGTCATTCACGTCTATATGGTATGAATAGAACTTAATGTCAATGAGGAATCTTTGTTCCATAAAAATTTGATCTATACAGATGTGCTCGGCTCACGCTAAATTATACAGAAGTTGTACTCAGTGTCCCAAAAAAGCCGCAAATGAAACATGTGCATCAGAGTGTTGACCTGGAAGGCATCCTTATAGACACCAGGTGCGGATTCGCTCTTAACAGAATGTCAGTTGCTGTCCACAATATGAGAATAGGTAGTCGACCAGCGGCACTTCGGGTGTAAACACAGCTGTTGGTTTCCGCCCCATGATTATAATCACAGGCGGCGAGATTTTTAATTACGGCCCACGGACGATAATTACAGGCGGCACGTGATTTGAAAGAATTTATCTCATTTTCGGTGACTTTCATAGCAAAAAAAAAACGTATTCTTTTTGCGACCGACGGCACGTAAGTAGCTCAACTGCAGATACTGAATTTTGCTTTGAACTATTCACATTTCATATCATTTCTCATTTTTCCTTCTTGTAAAATATCCTACCAATATATTTGTTAATATTTATTTGTTTAAATTCTTATTATTTTAAAAATGGATTTACATGAGTTCGCCAAAACTGTTTGCGAGTCAAGTGTATCATGAATATTAAAATATCATTAAAAGTGTTGATACCCGCAACACATGTAACAAACTGATGATAGAAACGCAACGAAACTGAAGTGGGGGAAGAGAGTTTTTCAAATCTTCGCAAGAAAATGATCCACGTTCGAAGAAAGACATTAAACCCGCACACTCTTACGCCGATATTAATTGACGAATTACGAAGGTGAATAAACAATAATGGTATGTATGAGAGTTTTATTCTTGTGTTCTTAGTCTTTATAACGATAACTTTATGAAGGGAAAAATATATGGTTTGGTGCTTCTCATACGATATAAGCTTCAGTATCGATAGTATTTTATGGAATACGTCAATCAGATTAGACTAGATTAGTATGAGATTATTCATCAATACGACTAATTAAAATCGAAGCACAAGTACAAATCAAGTGCAACAGTCCTTGACTATTGATGTCGATATTGTTGGGAAGAGGTAGGTATTGAGAATTAGCAACAAACTTAGTAACTTCATGTTCCTAAGTATAACAACATAAAGAAAATGAGAAGCCATAGATTCTAATCTAAAGTAAATGCTACAAATTGATTTGGGTTAAAGAAGTCTTAGTATTAAGCAAACACAACATAATCAGACCGTCTAACAGGCACAAATCATATTTAGTTCAATGACGTAAATTTCAAAACAAATTTATATCAATGCTGGAAACTTAACAACTGACTATATGATCTAAAGACTTGATGCAGACGTTGGATATAATATATAACTATTATGACAATGACAATAATTATTTGTGGGAGTTTTTTTTTCATGAAAATTGTATATATACATAAGCATATATTCTTCCTTGAGTAATGACATTTCGATTTCTAGGCCGGTTGGCATTAATTTCACTGCTTAAAATAACAAGGATGTCAACACAGACCGTCTAAGCACTTACTAAAAATAGCTTTTATAGTAATGAAAAATATTATCGGATGATAAAATCCATTTTTAAAAACGATGAGCTACATACGGCAGCAAAGCCTCTGATCGGGAGATTGGAGGTTCTGGGGACTGTGGCACCACCCTTTAATTGTTGTTGTTCCCAGGTCCACCCCTGACCTGGGGTGGTAGCACCGGCTAGGGTCCAAGCTATCGGCAAATAGAGAACCCCACCACCACAAAAAACAGTATGGAAGTAAGTGCAGTGAGAAAACGAACGCAGGTATAACTTATCTGAAGTTTTATCCATCATTGAATAGAGTGTGTCCGACTGGACTTATTTAAATACAGATTATGTATAATGGGAGATAATCCATACCACATTTTATCCCGCAAAGTCATTCCACCCCCTGCAGGTTCTTTGAGGACATCGTGGTGGTTCGCAGTGGAGAGCTGCCTCTGATATTGAATCGTCTGAGCTTGTTATCCTGAGTTGGACTTGCCTACCCGATTCTGAAGTATAAACCTTCGACTTGAATTGTTTACGCATTCTTCGATTTTGAAGCCACCCTTTGTCTGAATTTGAAATAGCGGAGTTTTTTTTCAGAGTTGATTCGTTTTTAGGTGCTAATTCCTCGTCAGAACTAAAGTCATGTTGGTCCATTTGTTTATGTAGGGGTACTGTGTCTGATTTCTCTGGGTAGGAGGTAGCGCGCGCAGGGGTCAAATCCTTTAACGACACAGTATCTCGCCTCCCGGCTAAGTACCGGAGGAACACCTACTGCGGGTTTGGCTTAATTTGCATTAATTTGACTTCTTTTACTAGTGGTTCATTCGAAAGAGGACTGTGATATTATAATGTCGACACAGGAAGTCGTGGGGCTTTTCTATAGCGCGGCAACAAAGGTTCGTCATTACTGATAGTTTTGTGTGAATGTAAGAATTATTTTTAGCAGAAGACTGGTCAGGCAGTACCCAATTACTTGAGCGCACAAAAAAATAAAATAAAATAAACAATAAAAACGTTCGCCATAGTTATTTTATCGAAGCAAAGAAAGTTTCGCCACTTATTAGCGTTCATTACGTTTGAATCTATGTAGCTCTCGGAATAAGAACAGTTGAAATTAATGCATGCAAAATTTCGCAACAATATCATCACTCCTTCCTCGTCAGTCTAAGAACTTTTCATTTCAAATTATACACAAATACACACACACACACACACATACATACACACACATATATATATATATATATATATATATATATATAAATATATATATATATATATAAATCAAGCCACCCCAGTCAAGGCGGTAATGTCACTAAGACGAAAGAGGAGTTAAAGGAGAAAAAAAACCTTTAAAAGTAACCGGAAACCAACCCAATCCTCAACAAAAATCAAAGGATAAAACACTACTCCTGTTCAGTAGCTAGATATAAAAATAAATGGTAATATCCAGGTGGGCTTAACACTTTGAGCCCTGAACTCGGCTTTGCCGGTGGTAGAGAAAAATGACGTAATGACCAGCCACCGATTGAACAGTGGTAGATAAAAGTGACTTAATGCTCAACCACGGGTTGAAAGGTGAGTAAACACTAGTAACTATTTTATATCTACTGTGGAATATTACCAATTATTTGAGAATTTGACTCAGGAGCTCCGGCAGAAAGGTTAAAATTGTTCAGGAATGCAGGGATGAAAGGTTTAATATATACATACATACATATATATATATATATATATATATATATATATATATATATATATATATATATATATATATATATATATAGTCAAACCTAATGAGCTAGACAAACCTACCAAGCTTTCACTTAGGCAGATCGTCACGGTCAGCTGACGATCTGCCTAAGTGAAACCTTGGTAGGTTTGTCTGGCTCATTAGGTTTGTCTAGGTTTGCTCTACGTTTGTACAGTCTATGTGTCAAATAAAAATTCATAATGCGCTCTCTATCGTTATTTGGCTGATAGTCTAGGAGAAATTATTAGAAAATTATTTGCTGAATATAAATATGTACACAAAAGAACATGAAATCACGATTTCTTCAAAAAAAATATGAAGATTCACAGATGAAAATGAGAATTTTTGGAACGGTATGATCACTCACATCCCGAAAGGTCATGGCATCAATAAACAATAACTTTATATAATAACCTTGTATCTATTTCTTAAGCCGATTCTGAAAATGATCTGTTATTTAACACATTTAACATATTTTAAGAAATATAGATAGATACATATATTTCTCGAAAGCATCATTAAGATACGACAACGGATTAAGCCGGAATTCGAACACTGATCGCTAATTCCACTTTCCCTGTTGATAACCGTTACACAACCCTCCCTTCTAGAAAATTGCCATTCAAGCGTCCAATTATAAAGGATCTGCATTTGACGCAAACCAGCAAGGGGAGAAGAATTTGCCGTGTTGTAATGGTGACATTTGAGACCAAGGGGACATCAGATGCGGAAGCCATAACGAGAAGCATGCAATCAGCTACAAGAATGAATCAACAACCTGAACATGCCCATATCTAGTGTATAGAATAGCGTACCTTTCACAAATTGAGAATTGAAACCATAAAAAAACATTCTGTATTTTTCCTAGTGTTGAGTCTTGACTCAATGTTGAATCTCGCCTATTGCATGGAATAATAATGCAACACAAAATGTACTTAGAACAAGAATGTATTATAACAAGAAAGTGTACACAATAAGTACATATAGTATTTCTGTATATTTCTGGGAAGACGTTCCTGGAGAATGTGTTGACTAGTCGCAGTCGATCAGAGTCTCTAGTTGGATCTCGTGATTTCTTCTTCTCTCGTCTTCCGGTACCAACCATTATTTATATAGTTGGTAGTCACCTATGCAGATTAGGTGGATCCCACCACAACACCTAGCCAACCAGAATTGCCGATATTAAGATTTACTATATGGATCTTTTATCAGAAGCGACCACCGATATAAGATTATATACATATAAAATCCCAAAGTATTTTCTATAAAAATACCTCAGTCGAAACATAAAGAGAAGAAGAAAGGTGGCTAAGGGAGTGGCCAAAAGCTCTTGGGACAATGGACGGTAGGGACAGTTTTTGAACTTCTTCACACCTTTCAAACGGAAAAATATAAGAAGGCTGGGAAAAAATAAATAAAAAATAAAAATAAAATTTTCCTTGCCCGTCGTATTACGATGTTAAAAGAAAGGTTTCTGCATTAATATATATATATATATCTATGAAAATTTCTCGGATATTCAGGCTGGTAAATGTTATTAATACTGTTTAATGTCTTAATAATTGTCGGACTATGTCCATTTCATAATGTGTGATGTCATTTGTTTACATTTGGATACGCTTTGAGCAGATATGAATGTACGTGAGAGATTCATGGAAGATTGAAGAGTAAAAGCAGTAAAATCAACCTTGCCAGTCGAAGGATTCTCACGTCAGGCTAAATGACGGTTCCATATAGGATACAGGTTCGATTCCTATCGGAGAACGAATATTTTCTGTTCTAGTTCCACGTGCCATGTTTTAATGGATGTCAGTTATCAGTTATCTCCTGTTAATTTTTCACTCTGAAAGTTCTCCACTGCTTTAACCTGGTATTGAACTCACACTCTTTGGGTCCTGTCACTGGATCTAACCAACGCTTTTAACCACTGTGCCATGTTTCCTCAAGGACACATGGCACAGGAAGCACGGGATAGCATACACCAGGACAACTTTCAAAACCTTCACGACACTTCGCAGATATCTCTCCGAGTAAGACCTCTCATAGAGGAGAACATGACTAAAGACTGTGTGTATACTATCCCGTGCAGCCGCGGAAAGAAATATAAAGGAGAGACAGGCCGCCCCCTTAAGGTGAGGCTTCAAGAACACCAGAAATCTGTAGCACGAGGGGAAGTGGAAAAACCAGGCGCGGCTGACCACATATAGAGAGAGAAGGGAGATCACCGCCCTCTGTGGGATCAGGTTGAGATCATAAACATCATTGGAAAATTCGTAAACATATGCTAGGCCACAAAATTCTCCTGAGCCGACCAAGCATAGAAATGAAAACTATATGGGTTTCCAGTAATAAGGAGTGCCAGAGAAAAGCGACAATAACAACAAAGTTGCAATATGAGCTCTGGTAAAAAAATGGATTTGCCAACAGCAAAAAATTACAATATGAGCACTGGTAAAAATGGTTGTTGTAGACATTAGGTTTATAATACCCAGAAATTCATACACAGTGGATAAAGGTGTTGGTTAGATCCAGTGACAGGACCCAAAGAGTGTGAATTCAATATACGGTTAAAGCAGAGGGAGATATTAACAGGAGATAACTGATAACTAACATCCATTAAAACATAAAAACTAGAACAGTCTAAATAAAGGGTTCAGTTCGACATTCCAACCATCTGAAGAAGGCCGGAGCGTAAAACGGCCGAAACGTTGTAATACATATGGCGAAAATGTTGAGGACCATAGTCCGAATAATATAAATAATGTATTTATATATATATATAAATTTTAAAAATTAAAGAAGTATTTATAATCATTTTATTTATATTAATTTTAAGAAAAATTAAACTTAATCATTTTATTTGTAATAATTTTAAAAAAGAGAAAATTATGATCATTATATTTATATTATTTTTAAAAATTAAAAAATAATTTTATTTGTTTTTTTTTTAATTTTAAAATTTTTTTAAAGTTAATTTATCCTATTTATCATAATACCTGATCTCAGAAATATAGACAGATATATATATATATATTATATTATTATAGTCCTGGTGCTATGCTGTCCTGGTGCCTGTATTTTTTTTATCTCTTTTTTCATTAATCATGAGGACTAAAAAGAAATGTAAACAGTATGCAGAGGAATATTTGGCTTATGCCCTTGTAGAAAGTCAGTCTGATCAAAGGCAACCCATGTATCTCCTTTGCAACAGCTCATTTTCTAATGAAGCGATGAAACCTTCAAGGTTTTTAGAACATTTAAAAAGGATCAAGGGAAATGCTTATTTTGAAAATTTAAAGAAAACATAATTAACCGACGAAATGCTTTTTTATATTATTTGAAAAAAAAACAAACTACAGAAACAAATGAAAGTGTGTGGATTTCATTTTTTGAGATGGCGCAAGTAACTACAAAAACTGGAATTGCGCATACACTCACTGAAAATGTTATTATAGCCTTCCTTTGAAAATCTCACGAAAACTGTGTTGCATAAAGATTCGGAAAATGTCTTAAAAGCATTGTCACTGAACAATGATTCAATCTGGAGAAGAATTGATGAAATGTCAGCAGATGTGGAAAGCCAGCTAGTTAAAAAAACAAAACAAAAAAAACATACTTCTCAATTCAGATTGACGAATCTACGGTAAGTGATAATACAGCTATTCTTATGTTCGTTATCTACACGACGCCTGTAAAATCTGTTGAAGTGTTGTTGTTCGCGAAACGTTTAAAAACTGACACCACAGGATTATCCATATCTGAAGCTTCAAAACCTTGGCTTGTCGAAAATCAAGCACCCTTTGAAAACTTCGGTATCCTGCGCAACGGTCGGTGCGCCATCCATTGGTAAGCATCGAGGATTTATTGCACATTTAAAATATATATCCTTCTATTCTTGCTGTGCGTGTAGCTGCCAAAAATATTAGCTCTAATGTTCATGTGTCATTGGAAGTAATTATTAAAATAGTCAATAAAATAAAATCTTATAGCAAATATTGCAGACTTTTTCGAAAGTTTTGTATTGCTACCGAAGAACAGCGTATAACACTTATTATGCCTCCGGACGGCCGTTGGCATTCGAAAGGAAACTGCCTGGCCAGAATTGTGAACCTATTTTGTACGATATTTAATTTCTTGGAAAACGTGTTTGAGAAAAATTTGGCAGAGGAAATGTGACATTTACTTTTACTACGGCCGTTGGCATTCGAAAGGAAACTGCCTGGCCAGAATTGTGAACCTATTTTGTACGATATTTAATTTCTTGGAAAACGTGTTTGAGAAAAATTTGGCAGAGGATATGTGACATTTACTTTTTAGCATGGACTTTTCGAGAGTACAATGAAGTTTCACTCCAGATTCAAGGTAAATTATCAAGATTGCAAACTTGTTCTCAAAATCCGTTTCTGAAAAATTAGACTTATTTCGTGTCAACATAGAATATAATCAATAACATATACGAGTTAACAGAAGTAAGTGACCACCTCTCAGAAGAAACAATTGAAAAGTACCCAGAATATTTAGTGAAATTGAAAGAAGAAGTCGCTGATTTTCAGATTATTTTTCATTAGAGATCCATCCATGGATGATGGATCCCTTTCGTTGTGACATAGAAGCTGTTAGTGAAAATAGGCAGGAAGAACTCATTGAATTGAAACACAATGATGAATATAAATACAGATTTGAAAGCGGCGGAATAACAGAATTATAGCTGTCAAACACAGCGAAACAACTATATCCGAACATGTGGTCTGAAATGGCTAAAATACTGCTATGCTTTCCAACATCTTATTTGGTTGACTGTGGATTCGGTTCAATCAATAGTCTTGGCCAAAGAAATAAATGAAATTGATATATGGAATCGAGGAGACATGAGACTAAAACTTACAAATTTCAAACCAAATATTAAATTTCTAGCGTCAACCATAAGGATCATATTAAAAAAATAATGAAAGTAAACTATTTTAATCTATATTTTTACAAATCGGCATGGGCGATTACCTTGAAAATAGCGATTAAAAAGTTTTGGAAGTCGAGTAAAATCTCGTGCTCAAAGCGCCGATTCGCTTGAGCGAAAGGGAAGAAAATAATAAAAAAAATAAATTTAAAAAAAGATCAAATGAAACTTCATCAGTAAACAGATATTTCCGCATACAGCATTGAATATCTGTCATGGAGATTTACTTCTGCGTTGGGGTTGGCATGATCCCGACTGCCAAAGAGAAGCCAGTGAAACCTCAGATAGCTGTATGAAATTCCACTACCTGATCGGCACCGAGGTTAAGAGATGCAGAAAGTGGCACTAGATGCCCTTGAATCCAACGACAGAACCCTTCTCTCCGGTAAACTGAAGGCTTGCATCTACCAACATTGTTTGATGCCTCGGCTTCTGTGTCTGTTATGGGTTGTCTCACAATCAGAAAACATAGCAGTGTATAAACAAATACCTACTCAAGTGGCTTAGAGTTCCCCAGGCTTCTCCACAGTAGGTCTCTATAACAATATCGGAGACCTGCAACTTCTCAATTCTTCATTAATTGCAGGAGTTCAAGATAATGAGGAACACGGCCGATGAGTTCGTTTGCAGGTTACGGCCAGATATCAAAACTTTAAGCAAATGGTCGACAGTAAAAGGCAACCAAGAGCAGAATGCAGCCTGCGAACCAAGGAGATTACGTAGGTGGCCCAAACCAATCGAGCTGTCCTGGGGAGCAGTATCAACCACTTTTTCTCCAAACAGGGTGCAAAGGGTAAACGAGACATGGTGATTAAAGAAGTTATTAATTTCGAGGAAGAGAAGCAAACAGCTACTGATGTTTCTCTGTCCAAACAATCTGCATTGGATCTATCATTGAATACCCTGATTGCAATGGAGCCATTGATAATATCATTACTCCTGCGATCTTTCTATGATCAAATGTCAAAATGATCGAAGCACTTTACGTCACGTGGTCTCTACATGCCCACAATCACTGCAGATATAAACGAGGCACTATAACAAGGTGCTGAAATTGGTCATGGACTTAGTACCCAGCCAACAAACAGCCTGTAACGGTCAAAGAACCTAAGATGCGTTTTTAGAACAAATATAGATGCTTTGTGCGAAAGACATTTAATTTCTAACATGACGCTACTGAGTAGAACCCGTGACTGGAGGGTGTTAGTTCATCTTAGATTACTTCTTTAATTTCCACTACACATCATTCAGACAAACGCACGCCTTGACATTTTAGCGTGGTCAAAGAATTGTGTTCTCCTAGTAGAATTAATGGTTCCGTGGGAAGAGAACAGGGATGAGGTGCACGAGCGACAAAAATAATGCTACGAATCGCCCTAATCCGACAGCGTGGAAAAGGGATGGACATGTCATGTGCTACCTATGGAAGTCGTGCGCCGTGGATTCTTTGGACGGTCAATCGTTTCCTCCATTTTGAAGGTGGGCATCACCAGCCGGAACCTAAAGCATACTTCACATCGTCTCTCGACCACAGTTCAACGGGCATTGAATTGGATCTGGTCTAGAGCCAAAACAAATAACGTTAAATAAAACCATGATCGCAGCACAATGCTACTTGCGACGTAAAACACATTTGTTTACCTTACATTCTACGTTATTAAAATCATTCGCTACGAGCGCGTTGTGTATTTTAACGCAGCGTTGAAAATTTCAGTCGCAGTTGTAAAAAGAAATCGTAAGAGACTGGCACGTATACAAAAACAATACCCTGTCCTATGGCAAAAGCTACTGGTGGCGCCAGGGGTGGCATTTCCGCATTAGTCACAAAAACTGCGTTACCTCCCCTGGTTTGCGGTTGACGAGGGCAGTTATCGCACGTGCTTTCAAATGCTGTATGTAGAAAAGAAAAGGAAAATTAAGTAGAATCCCAATTAAGATTGGACAGAGAGAGGAGCCGTGCCTCACTGGGTGCTTCATACTTTTAGCCTTGTGCCACATCTAAGCTACGTTTATTAAATCGCTAGAACTTTGCGAAACTAACTTGCGAGGCTTAATTAATAACCCCTCAGTTTACTCTCTATCTTCGCACATCCTGCGGCTTGGTTGTGTCTTTGCCTTCGGCCAAAGAGAAACTAAAAATTGAGACGTGCCTGGTCGCGGAGTACAGCTGTCCGCGACAGTACCTCCCTCACTGCACTAGAGCTTTGGATGGCGATGCCAGCGCAACCGATGATTGTGCAGCCTAGGTTATTTTAAACCTGGCCCGAGGGTCCGCGCACTCCGACTCCCTTCATTAAGGTACCAGTGTACCCCCTAATTTCTATCAGGGAAAATATTAGGTAACCCCAGTGAAATTCATTGAGAACCGTATTCGCGTCTGCATTTCCGTCTGTTGATTTTATCTTTAGTTTCTTGTGAACGTATCGCAAGTGTTTTCCAGTTTGTGTACACAGCGGCGCGAACGACAATCGAAACGCAAGTTGGGGATTGATTGTTCCGGTGAGAGTTAGAGAGATGGGCGCAATTCTATGTTCGCAAATATAGATTAGGAGATATGGACTAATTTCTCCAGATTACCTTTTCGTGTCGCTATTCCATATTTTATTAATACAATTGGAATTAGCTTATTAACTATTCTGATTTATGCCGGAAGTGATGGATCTACTCTACATATGGAACAGATTAAACGTCAATCTGAAATACATTTTCTAAATTGATCTTCGGTGCTTGTCAGCGTACAAAGACGGCCATAAAAGTGCCAGAAACAGTTGCAACGATTTTCCCGCTAGTAATCGGAAATTAATCTACTGTTAGTTGGAGGCCATAAAACATCGTTGAACTAAACTTGCTATCAACAAGCAGCCATAATGTTGAATGCCTGTCTCGAAACGTGTTATTCTCATGGCATATAATACAAATCATGCGACAACATTGAATCACCGAAGCTGAACATCGCTTAGCACAGTGAATTATCCTCAGTGTGCTATGCGCATATAGCAAGTATTCCAACTAATTCTTAAATAAATAGTTACGCTAATGCTAATATTAGCCACCTCTTTCTCAGAAAACATTCGACATTCACTGACTGGGCATCTAGTTCTACTTTCCGTTGAAATTTATTAAATCTTTATATTAAAATTTTTTTTTAGGAAAATCCAGTTACTGTTATCGCTGTTTCCAATTTTGAGGTGAGGGGTCTTTCCTAAATTTTTGTTTGAAGCAATATGGAAGATCAACATTGTTATTATGCCATTATTTTAACTTCTTTTTTTTTTTGCTATATCCATTTTCGTTGTTGCTGTTGTTGGAAGTCTTCAAGTCATATGGTTTCTGTCTCTTTGTTATTCTGTAGCGTCAGTTCACAAAGTTCAAAGAAGGATGGTCCTCAATAAGACTTACCAATTTCATTTACTAGAACATTTTTTTTTAAATCTGAGAAAGCGGTTGTACGGGGCTGATAATTTAGATATTTCTGAACGTGTTTGGCGCCAGGCATACCATCCTTAAGAAAGTTTCGATTTGACGAGGCTATTTAAGAACATGACTTTAGTTTTTAAGTTAATGTCTGGCCTTTGCAGTAATTTCATGTAAGAACCGCACTTTATGAAGATAGGTCCAAAAGATAAGAAATAGTCCGAGACTTGAAAGAGGTTTAGAGTGTAGTGGTCGGTAAATTATCAAATAGTGAGTCATTTTCACAAATAATTATTGCCATTTGAACACGAATTATGATGATGGGATTAGGATGGAATCGAGGGTTATGATGGAATCGGAGATTATTATGGAATCGGCAGTTATGATGGAATCGAGGATTAGGATGGAATCGAGGGTTATGATGGAATCGAGGATTAGGATGGAATCGAGGGTTATGATGGAATCAGGGGTTATTATGGAAACGGCAGTGATGATAGAATCGAGAATTATTATGGAATCGGCAGTTATGATTGAATTGGGGATTAGGATGGATTGGGGATTATGATGGAATCTGAAATTATGATTGAATCGGCAGTTATGATAGAATCGGGGATTATGATGGAATCGGCAGTGATGATGCGATGTGGGGTTATGATGGAATCGGGGATTATGATGGAATCGGCAGTGATGATGCGATGTGGGGTTATGATGGAATCGGGGATTATGATGGAATCGGCAGTGATGATGCGATGTGGGGTTATGATGGAATCGGGGATTATGATGGAATCGGCAGTGATGATGCGATGTGGGGTTATGATAGAATCGGTGATTATGATGGAATCGGCAGTGATGATGCGATGTGGGGTTATGATAGAATCGGGGATTATGATGGAATCGGCAGTGATGATGCGATGTGGGGTTATGATGGAATCGGGGATTATGATGGAATCGGCAGTGATGATGCGATGTGGGGTTATGATGGAATCGGGGATTAAGATGGAATCGGCAGTGATGATGCGATGTGGGGTTATGATGGAATCGGGGATTATGATGGAATCGGCAGTGATGATGCGATGTGGGGTTATGATGGAATCGGGGATTATGATGGAATCGGCAGTGATGATGCGATGTGGGGTTATGATGGAATCGGGGATTATGATGGAATCGGCAGTGATGATGCGATGTGGGGTTATGATGGAATCGGGGATTATGATGGAATCGGCAGTGATGATGCGATGTGGGGTTATGATGGAATCGGGGATTATGATGGAATCGGCAGTGATGATGCGATGTGGGCTTATGATGGAATCGGGGATTATGATGGAATCGGCAGTGATGATGCGATGTGGGGTTATGATGGAATCGGGGATTATGATGGAATCGGCAGTGATGATGCGATGTGGGGTTATGATGGAATCGGGGATTATGATGGAATCGGCAGTGATGATGCGATGTGGGGTTATGATAGAATCGGGGATTATGATGGAATCGGCAGTGATGATGCGATGTGGGGTTATGATGGAATCGGGGATTATGATGGAATCGGCAGTGATGATGCGATGTGGGGTTATGATGGAATCGGGGATTATGATGGAATCGGCAGTGATGATGCGATGTGGGGTTATGATGGAATCGGGGATTATGATGGAATCGGCAGTGATGATGCGATGTGGGGTTATGATGGAATCGGGGATTATGATGGAATCGGCAGTGATGATGCGATGTGGGGTTATGATGGAATCGGGGATTATGATGGAATCGGCAGTGATGATGCGATGTGGGGTTATGATGGAATCGGGGATTATGATGGAATCGGCAGTGATGATGCGATGTGGGGTTATGATGGAATCGAGGATTATGATGGAATGGGGGTTATGATGTAATGGGGTGTTATGATGGAATGAGGGATTATGATTGAATCGGGGATTATGATGGAATCGGCAGTTATGATGGAATGGACCTTTGAATTTGGAGGGATTAGAACCTATTGCCAAGGAAGAATGGAATAAATTACCTATCAGTGTGTGTATTGATCTTGCAAGGAAATATCAAAATTGATTAACGGCAATAATCAAGAATAAAGGTTATACGATTGATTATTGACACAAGAGGGTCAATAATTGTGTCCTATGTTAAAAAAGATTTTTGTAGTTTTTTTGTATTATTGTTTGACATTAAAATAAAATTTTTGTGGCGGGCCTCATTGTTCACTTTCAAACTCATTATTTCATCATTTTAAAAAATACACATGAAGTTTCTATATGGAAGTGGGAGTGAATAATTCTGTCCATAACTGTATGTATATATATATATATATATATATATATATATATATATATATATATATATATATATATATATGTATATATATATATGTATGTATTATAATATTTTTAAAAAATATGATTCCTTCGCTACATAAGTGTTCTCATGTTTTAAAAGCGAGAGCCGAGACCCCTAATATAATTTTTGAAATTAAGTTGACTTAAGGTGTCTGGTCACGCTTCCTCGTCAAGCGAGAATTTGGGAATAACCTATCTTGTGGTTTGCGCGTGTTTATAAGTATGATCTCTTGCAACATAGTAACTAATATGTTGCTAAGGACATTTTGTTTTTGTTATTAATAGTTACTTTGTTTAAATGAATTCATTTCGATTTTTGCTTTGAGAAAGTCCACATTGGACGAAACGCGCCGGCAACTATTACAGTTTTCATCTGTATATATATAAAAATCAATTTCTCACTGTAAATAAAAACTTTAAGTAGGTTAGATGTAAGATTTGTTGGGATGTTGTGAGAAAATATTTGTTAATGATGGATCTTTAAATCATGAAAATTTAATCTGTTACGCAAAGAAGGTTTCCATTAAAATTGTATTAAAAAATAAACATGTGATTATAGAAGTTGACATGAAATTGTTTTACACTAATTTTACATTAATTGTTTTGATTTAAATTAAAAGCTGTTTTAAAGCATACGAAGAGGAGACACGGCGGAGTAATGAATAGCGGCTCAGATTGAGGAAGAGGGGAGCCGAGTTCGAATTCCACTGGAATCCATTATATTCAATTACGTGCTAGTACAATTTGGAAAGGTATTAATCCCCTTCTTCTCCCAATTCGAATTCCAATGGAATCCATTATATTTAATTACGTGCTAGTAACCTGTGAAAAGGTATTAATCCTATTCTTCGCCGAGTTCGAATTCCACTGGAATCCACTATATTCAATTACGTGCTAGTACAATTTGGAAAGGTATTAATCCCCTTCTTCTCCCAATTCGAATTCCAATGGAATCCATTATATTTAATTACGTGCTAGTAACCTGTGAAAAGGTATTAATCCTATTCTTCGCCGAGTTCGAATTCCACTGGAATCCACTATATTCAATTACGTGCTAGTACAATTTGGAAAGGTATTAATCCCCTTCTTCTCCCAATTCGAATTCCAATGGAATCCATTATATTTAATTACGTGCTAGTACCCTTTGGAAAGGTATTATCCTATTTTCTCCCAGTTTGAATTCCACTGGAATCCATTATATTCAATTACGTGCAAGTACCCTTTGGAAAGGTATTAATGCTCTTCTTCTCCCAATTCGAATTCCAATGGAATCTATTATATTCAATTACGTCATACTACCATTTGGAAAGGTACAAATCCTCTAATTCCTGCCAGTTCGAATTACACTAGAATCCATTATATTTAATTACGTGCTAGTACCCTTTGGAAAGGTATTATCCTATTTTCTCCCAGTTTGAATTCCACTGGAATCCATTATATTCAATTACGTGCAAGTACCCTTTGGAAAGGTATTAATGCTCTTCTTCTCCCAATTCGAATTCCAATGGAATCTATTATATTCAATTACGTCATACTACCATTTGGAAAGGTACAAATCCTCTAATTCCTGCCAGTTCGAATTACACTAGAATCCATTATATTTAATTACGTGCTAGTACCCTTTGGAAAGGTATTATCCTATTTTCTCCCAGTTTGAATTCCACTGGAATCCATTATATTCAATTACGTGCAAGTACCCTTTGGAAAGGTATTAATGCTCTTCTTCTCCCAATTCGAATTCCAATGGAATCTATTATATTCAATTACGTCATACTACCATTTGGAAAGGTACAAATCCTCTAATTCCTGCCAGTTCGAATTACACTAGAATCCATTATATTTAATTACGTGCTAGTACCCTTTGGAAAGGTATTATCCTATTTTCTCCCAGTTTGAATTCCACTGGAATCCATTATATTCAATTACGTGCAAGTACCCTTTGGAAAGGTATTAATGCTCTTCTTCTCCCAATTCGAATTCCAATGGAATCTATTATATTCAATTACGTCATACTACCATTTGGAAAGGTACAAATCCTCTAATTCCTGCCAGTTCGAATTACACTAGAATCCATTATATTTAATTACGTGCTAGTACCCTTTGGAAAGGTATTATCCTATTTTCTCCCAGTTTGAATTCCACTGGAATCCATTATATTCAATTACGTGCAAGTACCCTTTGGAAAGGTATTAATGCTCTTCTTCTCCCAATTCGAATTCCACTGGAATCCATTATATTCAATTACGTCATACTAACATTTGGAAAGGTAATAATCCTCATCTTCGAGTCCGAAATCCACTGGAATTCATTAAATTCAATTACGTGCTTTGGAAAGGTTTTAATCCTCTTCTTCGCGTCTCATATGACTTTTGAATCTAATCTAAGGCATAGCATATACAAGATATAAAATTAGTGCTTCTTCTGCTGACCTATACGCTAATTTTATATCTCGCGGATGATGCGATCCCCTTAGCATCAAAATTATGTTCAGAAGTCGCATGGTACACGAGTATGTACCGTAATTCAAAATAATATTTTCAAAATTATCAATTATTAATCTTTTCTCATTTCTTTAAAACTTATTATTATTATTTTCTGTCATGTCTCTTCAGTACATGATCGAACATGGTTCTCCACTACTTCCTATCCTTTGTAGCTCTTACTCAGCTTTGTCTTTCCACCAACCTTCCTAGTTCCTGTTTTACAATTTAAATTTAGACAAACTCATTAGATTTGTTTAGCACTGCGTTCTTATCTCTATGTTGCTCTGTGGGTGTCGAATTCTTCAAACCCACCTTCTTTATTATGCTTCTTAGAAATTTCAACTCTCTTTTTTCTGATTTTCAGTATACGTGACCTTTTTGTCTCGATTTGCCTAAAAGCTTCCTCGTTTCTCACATGTTCGGTTCATGCTAATCTCAGCATCCTTCTGTAGAACCACATTACTGATGTTGCTGTTTAGTCCTTTCTTCCCGCTTTCCTTCACTAGCTTCTATAAGAGTTCCATCACTTCCCTTTCAGTGTCTGCTATTAATGCTGTATTAACTGCATATGCATATGTTGTTAAGATTGTCCCCGCCAGTTATAAATTCTAGTCTGTCCTCTAGTTCAATCAGTTTCCGAGGTTAAATACTGCCAGTAATATCCAGGAACTCGTAAATATATTAACACCAATAAACACATACACACTCGCACACACATACACACATACATACATACATATATGTGTGTGTATGTGTATGTATGTGTGTTTATATATATATATATATATATATATATATATATGAATGAAATAATATAGTTTTAAGGTGTGCTATATTTATAAGATAAAGTGCTCAATATCAGAGACAGAGCGTATGTAAATATAAATATAAAAGTGAACATTTAAGTCAACACTCAGAGTCGAGCGACAGGCTGTTTAATGCTAGACAAAATTGCTTGACGATGGCATCCAGCATGAAACAGCCTGTCGCCTCTAAGTGTTGACTTCAATGTTCACTTTTATATATATATATATATATATATATATATATATATATATATATATATATATATATATGTGTGTGTGTGTGTGTGTGTGTGTGTGCGTGTGTATGTGTGTGTTTGTGTGTATCATTTATAAATAATATAAATGAATATTTAATTAATCATTTACCGTAAATTGCGGTATACACGTCGACTTGGTGTACAAGTCGACATTAAAATTTTTAGCTCAAAATTCTGAGTTAGGTCTGTACTTACCTTATATACGATAGGCTATCGGTAAACCAAAATTGCGATGCAAAAATAGGTTTTTAGACTTGAAAATTCAACTTGTAGGATATATATATATATATATATATATATATATATATATATATATTATCATATGATGTTTCTTCCTTAGTAATGACGTACCTTACGCAGAGACGGTTTTTAGTTTCAGTGAAAGAAAAAAGGGGGCTATAACTCTCTCATATGTTTAACGTCTGCTTCAGTGAAAACTTGTCAAGTATAAATATTTTCGTTTGACCCCTCTTACTTTTTTAAATAATGGTATGAATTCATATTTATATTTCTTATTGTTATATTTTTAAGCTCAAATATTTAACGATGTATTCGGGGAATTTCCATGGCCATTTTATAATGAAGGAACTAGCAAAGAACTTATTAACTCAATAAATTATCCACAGATAATTCTAACAGGAAAACCTTGAAGATTTTAAGCAATCATTTATCATCAATAATCATTTATATCTTTAAAAGGATTAATTTTCTTACATTAACATTTCCTACATTAAATAGTAATAGGGCTCGCTTGCTTTTAGAAATTTGTGTTTTTAATTTAATCTTAAAACACGATGAAAGATCATCTGGAAAATATCCATTGCTAAATATTCACTCGAATCCAAAAAATCTGCTGAAATTTAAACATTTGAAGAAAAATTTTATGATTTTTTTCATTGATTAGTGAGGCTATTTATGAAAAAAAATTACGATTTATAAATATCTGTGGAAATATTGCTCACGAAAGGAACAGAGCCAATTTATTTAATTTCATGTCATTTTAACAAATGGTAATAGGAACCCGATGAATTTAAATCAATTATTTTTTAATTAATCGGCTGAGACATAATTCTGTGAATCTGAGAATTTTACACCTGCCATAAAAATTAAAGCACTGATTTTGTTTCAAGTTTTGTAATTACACCTTTGTGCAAATTAATTGAAACAAAATGAATAATTCCGTTATTATTTACTTTTTTTCGTAATTTTTCAATAAAACATGACACAGTGCACAAGTTATTACTTCGTATGACTATTCCACGAAGTCGTTCCTTGCAAATTGACCACCGATTTTCGATTGGATTTAAATCAGTCGATAGTACTTTGATTTTCTCACTAGTAAGGCTTGCCATTGTGTTTGTGCATCGTTACAATTTTCGTACGCTTCCTTAAAGTAAAAAATCCATCGCAGACAATGGCCGTAGGATAACTAATCAACAGTCGAGACTATAGATTCTGTGCGTGATAAAAATCTGATCCAATCACGGATGACCCAATATTTTTCATGACCAAACAAATTTCATCATACACCCGGCAAAGAAATTCATATTACTGCACACCACTGCAAATGACCCAATCTAAGGAAAAAATAGAATTCGATTACACACACCATTGGTTCTAAAACTGACCGTATGATGAAAGAGATGAAACTGAAGCGGTTGTTTCAATGTATTTGCACAAAGGTGTATAATATGCAGTGTTGATTCCACAATACAACCACTTTCATACAGACGAAACGAAAAGGCTCTCGCTACTCTATCGCTTTTCCCACGGCAAAGGATTTGCATTCATGAGTTACACCAGTTCTTACTTTTACGCCTAAGACCCGCTATGTCACAGACACCGAGACGAATCATCACCATTCCCTGCGTATTCCATTGTCAAGAAGGAAGCTGCGCTTTGGCAGGAACAGGCTAAGGAGAAATGATGCTCCCTCAATCAATCCAACTTAACTTCTTTTACGGGCAACTGTTATCTTTCCTACATATACTCATGAACTGCACCTCTTACCTATCAATCTTGCATTCACACATCAACCGCGTTCAGTAACCCTCTACTTTCAGTGGCGGGTATGACGATAAACTACATCCGCGTCCTGGGTATGACGATAAACTACATCCGCGTCCTGGGTATGACGATAAACTATGACCAACCAAAAGGCCGTCAATCCGATCAATCGGCTGGTCATGTCATGCCCCATCACATCTAACCCATCCCAAAACAACTACAACTTACAATTAACTTTCCCTTCAAAACCCTACACTAAATATACTAACACCTTACCCCTAAAATGTGATGGGAAACAATGATGTTGCCAGCTATACGTTTTTTAAACAATGATGTTGCCAGCTATACGTTTTTGAAACAATGATGTTGCCAACTATACGTTTTTGATATATCTAGTAAATACTGGATCTGGCATTAAATAACCCATAGTGGTTGATATGCCATAAAACCCCAAACAAACAAACAAACTTTCAGTGGCACTTGTGACTTTTATCGAAAGAACATTTATTTAAAAAAATATGGAAGTGAGTCAGAGATCGGCGTATGAAAATTTAATGTGAATATTAAGGTATGATTGCTTGATGAAAGCTACGTATTCGTTATTATTACAGTTTTTTCAGTAAGTTATATATATATATATATATATATATATATATATATATTCAGAATGTCTTGAGATATATATATATATTTGTATATTTAGGCAGCAATCCTTCGTTTATACATGTTTCATTAAATACGACAGACAAGGTACAACGACTGAGCTTTTTATTTAATTTTTCTTGTGTTCCAACAAGAGCTTTCTTTACAGGACAAATGGTGTGTAGGAACTGTCCAAACGTTTTATGTTTCCGAGCGCTTTCGGCTATACCTTTAGCCATTATCAAGTATGATTCGATTTTTCAGCTTAATTGAGTGTGTGCATTATGTGTATGTCTTAGAGTGTAATATATATATATATATATATATATATATATATATATATATATATATATATATATATATATATATATATATATATATCAAGATATTTAAATATATATATATATATATATATCTACTACACTGTAAGACATACACATAATGTACACACTCAATATATATATATATATATATATATCTTGATATATATATATATATATATATATCTTGATATATATATATATATATATATATATATATATATATATACATATACATATATATATATATATATATATATATATATATATATATATATATAGTTTGAGAATGTCTGATGACATGATACCCAAAATCCTAATGTACAGCCAGTTAGATCAGGGCTACAGGTATGTAGGACGCCCATGGCTAAGATACAAAGACAAGCTGAAAAGCAACTTGTCAGCTGTCAATATACCACATAACACCCTTGCGCGCTTAGCCTTGGAGCGGGTAGAATGGAGATCGAAGTATTTTAGTGGACTCAGCAGTTTTCAGTCTCCTTGTCTGATTCATCTTCAAGAAGCGAGATCTAAAAGGTCAGCCAATCTAATAGTGATCTCATATCAGAATCTTCACTCTTTCTTCATATGTGGCCTCCTTTGTAAATCACTAACGGTTCTTAAATGCCACTTAAGATTATCGCACAAAATTTCGTAACTGAATCAACTAAGCTGTCAGATCCTCATACGTTAAAACCGACGGGAGAGTCCATTATTATATATATATATGTAAATTCAAATGTTTAAATTTGCCATATATAAGCAATGCTTCTATCAATGTTTTTTTATTCATTGTTTGTACAGAAATAATTTATATCTGCCTTGTTAAAATTCAGTCGTAAGTTTTAAAATATATCAGTATTTACATTTAAAAAATATAAAATAAATATGATCTTGGCTTCAAAAAAAAGCTAGTTACTTACGAACATATTATGTTCGTCTTAGTAACCATTATAGTTGTCTGCCACTTCACATTATAAAAAATTATTCTAGCGAAGTCGAATGAAATTTACGGAATTATGTAGATAATTCAAAATAATCTTTAATGAGAATTTCTTATAACCATACCGCATTATTTACGAAAGTGAAAATTAGATTGCTGAATTAATTTTATTATTAATACAAACATTAGAAAATTATTCAAATGTCTCTTTTATGGTCAGTTCTATGTAGTTCTGTCTTGAGTAGGAAATCCAAGTGGACTTCACATCACGACAAAAGGAACTTTAGAAAGTAGAGATCTTTCGGAAAATGTTTATACATAATTTTCAGAGAGATGACATAACTGATAACTTATTTTTCTCTGTTTGTCTGACATGTATTAGGCTAATATTTGAAAACATTAATAATAATAACAACATTACGGTAGATCCATCATAATTTTAGGATTTAATCATGTTTAAATATTCATGAAAATGTGCGATTGCAGAGGCGCCATCCATATATATATATATATATATATATATATATATATATATATATATATATATATATATATATTTAGTTTAAGAAAAAACTAGGTAATCCGTATGGGTAGACCCAAGGAGGATAAAATCCAGAGAGCTTAATGTAAATCAGAGCTAATAATTTAAATAAAAACAGACCACTTTAAGGTTCCACATAATAAATTATTTCACCACAGCCCTTTTAAAGGACGGCGGATCATCAGATTTTATTTCCAAAGGTTGAAACGAAAAATGAAAAGAAATTTACACATTTATGACGGGCAGTAACGAGTAAATTAACGAAGTGAGGGAGTGAAGGGGGTAGAGAGACATGATTGAGTTAGATGTAACATTTCTATTCTTTCAAATTTAAATTTTTATTTTTAGAGGAAATCCAGACATTGACACATTAAATCTGTTAACGGAAGTTATATATTGATATGGGAGGGGGATAGGTCAAAAGGGCATAAAGAGAAAGAGAGAGAAAGAAGTTGTGATAAAGTGTCATTAACTTTCTTTGGAATGGACGCTGTTTTTTGCTTTACTTTGAGAGTTCATAAATATTATAATTTTTTATATAAGTTTGAATGTTTAAACAGTGTAAGGAATTTAATTATATGTTAGTTAAAGTTTATATATATATATATATATATATATATATATATATATATATATATATATATATATATATATATATATATATTTTACGGTTTAAGGAAAATTGGCGTACCTATGGAAGTGGGGGTATATATTTTTATTCAGTTTGCTAGATTTTTTCTTCGATAGATTTCCTTAGGAACTGGAACGCGTTACTACTGGGTTTTTTTTTCATTATTTTCAGATTAATTCCGTTCTCATAGGAAAACCTTTTTCCACTACAGCAAATACATCCCAATAACAGAATATATATTTTCCACATCATTCTTTCTTCCTTCAGGTATATTAAGCTTTGAAAAAAATCGATTCTTCCTATGTTTGATATCATTAGGAGTATTTACATCCCAAGTATACGTAAATATTCGTTCAGAAATGAAACGGCTGACTAGATTCAAAAAGCCCTTAATTTCTTCTAAACGCTGTCAGGTCTCGATATGTCTTCAGCAAACATCACTAAAGGCCATCCATTGTGGAAATCTATTATTTCTATCATGTTTTCCTCATTATGTTGTAATGAATTCATACATTCGTGGTAAATAATCATAATAAAAAGAGAACTTCTCTTCGTTTTGTTTTGTTCCATTTCCATATCTATATATATTTATATATATATATATATATATATATATATATATATATATATATATATATATATATATATGCCAACTCTTAACAATATATATATATATATATATATATATATATGCATGTATTATACTATATATATTATATATATATAACTCTTAACAATATATATATATATATATATATATGCATGTATTATACTATATATATTATATATATTATATATATATATATACATATATACATATATATATATATATATATATATATATATATATATATATATGCACGTATATATATATGCATGTATTATAAATTAACTGATTTAAAAATATGGTTTCATCGTTACACAGGATTTACCATGTTTCGAAAACAGAAACTCAAAACTTCAAATTCAATTATATTAGATTAAAACATTAGTTCTATTTTATCTTCAAGCGAATTTTTGAAAATTAGTTCTGTTTCTTGAAAATTCTCTTGAAGATGAATATAATTGAATTTGAAGTTTTTGGTTTCTGTTTTTGAAACAATGTAATTCCTGTGTAACGATAAAACCATATTTTTAAATCAGTTAATTTATAATATTTATGCTCTGTAAATTTAAATTGAGTACTATTTTGTAAAAATAAAAATAAGAACACCGGATTACATATCTTACTGTTCTTCTTTTTTTACTATAATATACGCATATATATATATATATATATATATATATATATATATATATATATATATATATATATTCCATTTCAAGATATAATATAGATTTTATTTCCATTTCCAGATATAATATAGATTTTAATTCTATTTACAGATATCATGTATATTTTTTATTTCATTTTCAGATATCATACGTATTTTTTCCATTTCCAGATGTCATGTGCCATGCGTGATACACGCTTAGGCGATCATGTATCTTTCGATACATGACTGACGAGGCAGATTTTTTTGCCCTCAGTAGATTGCCATTTCTTTCTGCGGCAGACTAGTTGCCATCCAAGGCTGTAGAACCCGGTCTGTTCTGCTATTTACCCATAACTGGGGGGGAGAGGATTCATAACTTTCTCAAGGTTATTAGCACGTAAGTGAATGTAATGGATTCCACTAGAATTCGAACTCGGCTCAATCCGAGCCCATTTACAGATATCCTATATAAAGGATGTATGCGTAGGTTAACGGTTATCGTCGCTGAAAATGCGATTGTTCTATCGGGTTTCAATTTTAGCCAGAGCCGTTGCATTCGCTTTCACACAAATACCACTGAAAAAATATGACCCCCATCTCTCCTTACCCCATCGCGTTGTTAATAATAAACCAGGCTGCGTTCTCAGGCTTTCGTTGTCAACCAGTTTTGCAGAGAGAGAGCTCTCAACCCTAAATTTATTGTCTGAAATGCTAGCAACTCCTACTTGCTACAGAAATTACAGTAGCATCCCCTAGCCTGTTTAGACAGTGGCCTTATGCTATCCAAGGGCATCTACAAGGATAACATACAGGGATTATACGAGGGTCATTCAATAAAAATGGTGAATATTTCGGTATAAGGACTTCTAATACAGATAGAAGCTTACTTTTTTTTTTTTCAACGTAGTCTCCCAGCACTGTCACACATTTTTCCCATCTGTGCACAAGCTTCTGTATTCCCTCAGCGTAAAAATCTTTGGACTGATGTCTCAGCCAGTCGCTCACAACACTTTTGACTTCATCGTCACTTTTAAACTTCGTGCCTCTCATGAACGCTTTCAAGGGACCAAACAGGTGAAAGTCTGAAGGGGCAAGGTCTGAGCTGTAAGGGGGATGAGGGAGCAGTTCCCTGCCCAGCTCGTTGATGGTCTGCACCGTTTGGGCTGCTGTGTGAGGCTTTGCGTTGTCATGATGCAAGATGAAACCTTCTGACTGATGAGCCTTGCGTTTGTCTCAACAGATAAGCTCAAAGTCCTTGCAATATCATCCGCTGTCACCCTTCTGTCAGACTGAATGAGGTCATTGACTGATTTGATCACCTCAGGAGACCTCACTTCTGTAGGCCTCCCAGTCCTGTCTTCATCCTCAACACTGTTCTGTCCTTCTTTAAACAATTTAGCCCACTTGTAGACATTTTTTGGCTGAAACATGTGGCACCATACACAGTTGACATTCTCCTATGAATTTCAACTGGTTTGCACCCTTCAGCAACCAAAAACTTGATAACTGACCGCTGTTCAATCCTGGAGCATGCTTCTTGGTCGGCCATCTTTGTTAATCGCCAAAACTCTCAAAGTTTGTTTTTTTTAATCTGCAAAAGAAATTAAATCCATGTGAAAAAGAAGTAAAACAAAACAAAAAATAAAAAAGGGTAAGCTTCTATCTGTATTAGAAGTCCTTATACCGAAAAAGTCACCTTATTTATTGAATGACCCTCGTATATCAAAAGAAATTCTATACTAAGCTGAAACTAGGGGACTATATATTAAAATAACTTTCATTTAATAGCCTGGGGAAAGTTCATAGGTTAATATTTTGGTTTTGTAACATCGCGCGGTGTTGGGAGAGAACTACCCCGAGCGCAAGATCTTCTATATTCTATTTCGTTATCTCCGATACTATTTTTTTATAACTGCTCCATACGCCCAGGTGTTTTAAGTGTTTTAAAGGTATTAGTTATACCTTCTGGATTTTTATTATTGATTCCGAGTAAGTTCCAGCATTGCTTTCATTGCAATACTTTTAGCTATATACCATTGACCTCGATTCAAGTTTTATGACACCTGGTTCACGACAGTGTAACAACTGAAGATATATATATATATATATATATATATATATATATATATATATATATATATATATATATATATATATATATATATATATATATATATATAGTGAGAGAGAAAAGAGAGGGAGGAGGCACGGTGGAGTAGAGAATTGAGGAATCGGTGAGCCGAGTTCGAATTCCAGTCGAATCCATTACATTCAGTTACGTGCTAGTACCCTTTGGAAAGGTATTAATCCTCTTCTTCTTCCCAATGAACTGGTGAGAAGAAGAGGTAAATAGCAGGACAGTCTGGGTTCCTTAGATGGCGGCTGGTCTACGAGCACAACAACTCCGAATTCAAAACCTGCGGAGGGTCGTTTGGGGACCTTGTCGAATGTAGTGTACCAGGTTTCTGTATTCGGCCCTTCAAAATATGTTGTTGGTTTTGCACAGAGCCTTCACCACTATAATTGCATTATATGTGCTGGTGTCTGGGTTGTCGGTTCCTAGGAACTGAGCTGCTTGATCCTCACACGTCGAATAAGAGGGGAGAGTCCACCATATATATATATATATATATCCGTGTAACAGCAAAATTGTCCAATTGTTAGTTAATCGTAGAAATGATATCTTACTGGATATCTCCGAGGTTTTTTTTCTTGCTGTTGTGACCTCCTGATCTAGTTTTCCACTCTACTGTTCCCTCCTTTTTAAACTGTTCACTTGATGGTTCTTGAATGAACTTTGGGTGACGGAAGCTAGAGTATGATTTTTTTTTTGAAATTTTATCCGCGTCGTTGCTTAGTTGGGAAGACAGTGGGGCTGATACAAACGATTTTAACCTGATCTATTTCTAGCTGAATAAGTCAAAGTTACCGCGATTCTTACAACAGATGGTGTCAAGATGGCAAAACCTATTTTCTGGGAACCTGGAAAATAGAAACTCAATTAGTTTAGTGTTTTTTTAGATATTAAACATTTTGTGAGATGGTCAATTATCCCATGCTTTGGACAAGTTTGCTGTTACACCCAGTATATATATATATATATATATATATATATATATATATATATATATATATATATATATATATATATATATATATATCTTTAAACTTAAATCTTCCATGAATCTCTTCTATTCATATCTGCTCTAGCGTATCAAATGTAAACAAATGACGTCATATATTTTTGAATTGGATAATGTCCCACAATTTATTTTAAAGACATTTATGATATGTTTAACGTTCTTTTTATAGATACAAGTATTTAAGCAAATGCTCTGTTTTATAATAAACAGTATTAAATAACATTTACCGGCCTGACTGTCCGAGAAATTTTCATAGAAAAATTTCCGTTCTCCGACAGGAATCGAACCTGTATCCTATAAATGTTATTTTAGGTTATTATGATGATTCCATAGAAGACCTAAGAAAGACAGTAAGAAAATTATATATCATAAGAAACAGTTAATTTTTCTGTCTTCATTTTTTTTTCAATGACAGGCAATCACCATCTTCTTTGTGTGTGTATACACACACACACACACACACACACACACACACACACACACACACACACACACATATATATATATATATATATATATATACATATAGGATATTGGAGCAATAAAGAGTGTATCGTAAAACAAAAAAAATATCCGTTATTCTAACAAAGTTTGAATAGTTAATCTTAACAATAGTCTAGGCTAGGTTTTATAGAGTGTTAGTACCCTGGTATTTTATTATCGGTATGTTTTGATTTTGGAAATGTTATTTACTTATAATGACAGAAACTAAATGAGTAACTTTGACAAGTTTTACTTGTGACAGCCGAAAATAGTGAGCGTTAACAGAAAATCGTATTCGACACGATTGGGCGATAACCTTGTGTATTAATAAATGAACAGAAATATTAACTGTTTCATATGATATATAATTTTCTTACTGTCTTTCTTAGGTCTTCTATGGAATCATCATAATAACCTAAACATAGATTGAATCAGGGAAAGCATCCCCTTTCGAATCAAATACCGGCAATCACCGTCTTTTACTTTGTGTATATATATATATATATATATATATATATATATATATATATATATATATATATATATACATGTTTCATTAAATAATATAGACAAGTGTTGTCTATTTATTTTATATAAGTTCTTTTCATATTGTCTGATAAGCTTAATAACATTATCATTAAACAATGAAAGAAAATCACAATATTGATACATATTTTTTTAATCCAATCTAAGCTTTCGGCTTACATAAGCCATTATCAAAGATGACAATTACACAATATATTAAGCAATACACGAACAAGAAATTGATGATAGTCTGTTTTTGTTTACATGAATGATTTCCAAGCAACAATAAATACGTGCATATAAGACGCTGAAAGCGAAAATCTCACAACAGCTCATGACGTCACACATGACCACGAGAGAGTGAATCCGATGAGTATTGAGTATGGAAAGCCGTTGGTATGAACCAATGGCTTCTGTTACTAATTATAGGCATTTAAGGATATTTGTGGAGATTTCCCAGT
Source organism: Acanthosepion esculentum (assembly GCA_964036315.1). Lineage (NCBI taxonomy): Eukaryota > Metazoa > Mollusca > Cephalopoda > Sepiida > Sepiidae > Acanthosepion > Acanthosepion esculentum. Next base: position 115,663,289 of record OZ038482.1, on the reverse strand, counting down.
TTATTTTGTTCAGGTTAGGTTTCAACTGTTTTATGTATATAGCTTCAAGAATTTTTAGTTTTGTTTATGGTTTTCATGTTTAAGTATAGTTTTGTTTTCGACGAGGATTTTCCGGAATTGTGTATGCGGCCGGGCATGTTGTTTTAAATGCCTAAAATTGTTAGAGTTATCAATCAAATGTAGTGTCAAGCGTCGTGAAAGCGAGTTTGTGGTGTGACCAACATAGATATTATTTAGTTCGTTGGAGATACAATCTCCCAAAGCGCACCTGAATTTGTAAACTATGTTGCTTTTTTTCAAATCGCTAACCGGGTGAGAAGAATATATGTATGTATATATATATATATATATATATATATATATATAGCACCTATTGGGGTCCCAGCTATGGGAAAATAGTTAACACAGAAACTGAGGTAAAATGCATTAAAAAGGTGTAAAAATAGGTTTTAATACCAGAAATACTTTGTAAAAAATTATTACCAGAAATGAATTTTGAGGAAGGAGAAAAATATTACCCGCAATATGTTTTTGAAAGAGAAAAACTATTACCAGCTATACGTTTTTTGAAAAATATTGCAAGCTGTACGTTTTTGGAAATATAATATTACCAGCTATATGTTTTTGAAGAAATAATATTACCAGCTATACATTTTTTGAGGAAAAATATTAACAGAAATAGATTTTTGACAAAACAAAAATATTACCAGAAAAAAAAAGCTGTCAGCATTAAATGACCCATTGAGGTAGATATGCTGTAAAACAAACCAAACCAAACCAATATATAAGTCAAAAGATATAAGTAAAAAAACTTAAAATAAGCTTGGACATTTGTTGTTTTAAATGCTATGATTATTTATTTGCAACATTTATCGTCTACTAATTTATAAAAAAAATATGAATTATTTTTAATTATAAATTTATAAAAAGCTACTAACTTATTAAAATATGTGAACCAACTATAAGGAAATCCTTATTATTTAGCATTTTATAAATTTTGAATCAGTTAGTAATTAAGCTGATATTTTGTCAAACATTCCAATAAAAATATAATAAATAGTGTAAATAAGGAGTGTTTATTATTTTTGTTGTCAATTCTCAAGAACAAAGAAAATGTATAATTTCACTTTCATATATTTACGTTCCATTCCAATTCTAATAATAGCTTTTTAGTGAAGGCAGTTATAAAACCGGGCTCCTGGGAAAATAACAAACGTCCTTTTGACATTCTCTCTTACAGTGGTCAGGAAGTCCTTCCTTTCTTTTTATGTGCCACTAGCAGCATGGCCCGGGCTTGATTCAAAAATCGTACGACTCATACAGCAATCGCTATCACTTGACTTAAAATATGTTTGGCTTCCTTGCCTTTAAAGGAGTGCCCTTTGCCGTGCTGATGTTGCTACATGCCTTACTTCTTGCCTATCTCATACTGCGAATTTTTTCTAAGCTCTATACTAAACATTAAATCTGTTACGAAAAAACAACTAAACAAAATGAACACAAAACGATCAGCTTTAAAAAAGGACTCGTAACTGGAAAAACCGAATGAAAAAAGAATGTTAACAACAAATATTTTTTCACACCCAACCCAGTTCTGCGGAATCAGAATCAACGTTGAGTTTAAGCAAGCGAATGAGCCTATTGGAGTAAAGTGCCATGCAGATTTAAATTTTTTCCCACTTGTGACGAATGCAGCTATGGATTCTTTTTGCATGCTAGCATGCTAGTTAACATTCGTGTCAGTCAGCTGTTGGCTCTCACGCTGGCCAGTAGAATCTTCCTGCCTATTCGCGGCAGCCAGCTATAGGCTCTCATTCTGGCCAGTAGAAAATGGCCGCAAACTACATGAAAACTGCCGTAGAAGCATGAAAAAATCGATTATTTCCACTATCGATGGGAGTTGGGAAATGCAAATTTGGTCTTGGCCTTTCCACTAACTTGAAGCACGACCATGTAAATATTAGTGCAAATCCGTCGAAAATTGCGGCCGTGCATTCGTTACACACACACACACACACACACACACATCCTGCTTTTTATAGATAGATATTTCCTTTCACGAAGTAGGCGATTATAGCACTCTACCTCCCTCTACCCCTTGCAGCTCTTAACAAGTTCCTTCCCGCCGCTTTCTACCCGAGGCCACGTTCTTCCATCCACTTACTCAAGTCCGCTCGGTATGTCATGTGTTGCTTTCCCTTGTCTCCCTTTCCTCTCTCCCTCTATTCGACCTGTGAGTATCAAATTCTCCAGACCCTCCTTATGCGTCCCAGAAACTACAGCTGCCTCTTCCTGATGTCATAAGCCTCCTCCTGGTTTGCATCCTCTCTAAGACTTCCTCGCTGGTTACACGCTCGGTCCATGATATCCTCAGCATCCTTCTGTAGAACCACATCTCCATCGGCTCGAGTCTCTTTGAGGAAATCGTCTTTTTATGTGCCGTGTCCCTTCAGGACGTAGGCAATCATGGCTCTCCTCTTCTCCCTATCCATTGTAGCTCTCAATAAGTTTTGTCCCTTTGCTAAGTCCCCCAAGCCATGTTCTGCCATCCACTTGCTTAAGCCCGCTAGGTATGTCATGCGTTGCTTTCCCTTGTCTCTCTCTCCGTCTATTCGACCTGTGAGTATCAGATTCTCCAGGCCCTCCATTCTCATTATGCGTCCCAGAAACTACAGCTGCCGCTTCCTGATGTCATAAGTCTCCTCCTGGTTTGCATCCTCTCTAAGACTTCCTCGTTGCTCACACGCTCAGTCTATGATATTCACAGCATTCTTTTGTAGAACCACATCTCCGTCGCCCCGAATCTCTTCTTCATCACCCTCTCCAAAACCTCATCGTTACCACGTTATCTATCCTATATATACTTATTATCTGCACTTAACCCCCTCCTTTAGATCAAGCTCCGTATTCTTCTAACTTGAGAAGAGCCTTGTACTAGGGATGGGGGGGGGATTTAGTATAAAAAGAAAGAAAGAAAGAAAGAGAAGAGTTTTAAATTTACTCAATCCTAAATCCACATAGATAAGCAGTAACTGCTTTGCTTTGAAAGGCAGAAACATGGAAGTTACCAAATGTAAAGATTACATATGAAGAATAACCGAAGAATACTACGCCATCCTGTATACTTTGAAAAAAAAATCCCCCAATTGTCACAGTGTCGGAAAATCGTGACATTCCTGAGGATAACAACAGAGGCAATAAGATTTGAGCTTTCTAATATGAAACGCAGAAAAGTATTAAGCGACGACCTCATAGTAACAGATCATTTGAAAGATGCCTGAGGAAAAAATCTACAAAGAATGAACACAACTAGATACTTAGAGCACGCAGAGAAAGAAAATTACCTCGAAATTCTTAGAATATTAAGCCTACTTTGTAAAGAAAGACGCTAATAAAGACAGTGGTAGCTATCGCTCTAACACATTAAATAATATACAAGTTATTCCAAAAGGTACTTCTAAATAAACTTATAAATACTCTAGAGGAAAAACAGCCACACGTGTAAACAGATTTTAGGAGTGCCTTTTTAAAAAGTTTTACTAATTTATGGCTTGAGAGCCATTCAAGGTAGAGATTTACTGGATAATGTTCGTTCTGGATATGACAATAAACTAGACCCAGCAGCGGGGCCTTTGATCGAGAGATTGGAAGTTTGACGGAGGGTGGAACTACCTCTTAATTGGTGTTGTTACCAAGTTTGACTCAAACAAAAATCGAAAGCTCATCTATATCTTTAAAACAGAAGATGTCTGTGTGTGTGTGTGTGTGTGTGTGTGTGTGTGTGTGTGTGTGTGTGTGTGTCTGTGTGTGTGTGTGTGTGTGTACTATTTATGCACGTCCACGTTCTCGACCGATTTCGATGAAATTGGACACACATGTTGCAAATTTACTAAATACCAACTTTTCAATCTCCATCACCCCGGGTTTGACAGAAGAAAAAAAAACGTTAAATTTATAAATTTGAAGGTGGTTACGACTTTTTGCAAAAATCAAGGCAAAGTTACACGTGAACAAAATTTTACTGGATGAGCTGATGTTCTTTGCACTTCATAGCATAGCTCATGTTACAAGGTTTCTGTGGAGTGCTTGATAGTTTTCCCGCGACATTGCAAAATAACTCTGAAAAAATCTGGTTTTTCGTACTACTTAAAAAAACAAAAAAACTTGAATATCTTCCTTATTTTTATCCGATTTTCCTCAAACATATCGCAAAAGAAATAAGATAGTCTTGCGTAAATTTTGGTTTCGATTATTTCAGTTAAGTGGCCGAAATCTGCAACAAACCAGGTCCAGAATCGGTTTTTGCCATTTAGCCAATAGTTTCTTCATATGATTCCATCCTAAATTAGCATTCAAACATCCTTTGATGCAAAGATTATTTGTGAAGGATTATTGAAGCATTAAAAGGGTAAAAATTCCCAAATAACCGCTTATTAACCCCAGCTTTACAGTAAATATGCAAAGGAGGACGGGGGCGTTCATACGTTTGCACTTGCAGTTGAATCAATCTCTTACGCTTCATCCTCTTTTTTTGTTTCATTATTAGATTTGTAAACAATGCCATACTATTTGAAAAGTATGACGGTCATAGGAAATTTATTGAATATCTAAAACATTATAAAAAAAACTGAGTGGAACATTCTCCTTTCAATTACAAAAAAAAAAAAACGGGGGAAATGAGGATATATATTGTGGTATGATTGGGTCAGTGTTTGTGATTAGCTAAGTTATCGTTAAGACATTCCCCTTTTTGGCGTTGTGCTACATTTCTGCGTATATATCAAAATAAATATCGCTTTTTGCTATGGTAGCTAGAATTTAAGAGCAGTATTAGACTGGCGTCGAGATCTTGTCAAGTTACAGTTGAGCTGGCTAGATGTAGCCGTAAATTCTATGCTAACAGTTTCCTTTCTCGCACTTCTTGCTTGTGGAACTCACTTCCGGCTACATGCTTTCCAGCCAACTTTAATCTTCAAAAATGTAAATGCAATGTCAATCGCTATCTACTCTCCTCCTGGTTATATTTTTCTCTTCCCGCTCATTATTAATGTTTCTGTTCTTAATCCTTCCACACCATGATGTACCCTTTGTGTCTTGGTGGCTTTACTGCCTTGAATGGCGTGATACCAATTTAAAAATATATAAATAAATATTATTGAGAATATATACATTGACAATACAGAAATAATTCGATTAAGCAAAAACATAGATAAAAAAATTTCGAAAAGGCGTGAAAGGTTTCGATTTTACCTAAGGTACTTGCAGCAAGTTTTAAAAGTACATTTCACAAAATGAACTTAGTAAGTATAGACGGACAATATTTAAACCATCTTTGATTTTATGAAGACATTTATCGTTAAGATTCAGTGTGAAATTATCTAAATAATAGGAGATTCAACAACAGATGAAACATGAACAGAAATAATGTTTAAGTGTAACGTTCCGTAAATGTTCATATAAACAATAGATGAAGAATTGGAAGAAATCCGGGAATACATATACTTAGAAGTTGTGATACAATGAAATAATTCCAGGGTAATTAAATAAAACGACGCATCACTGTACAGTGGGAAGGATTTGACAAAAAAGTCATAATAAAAAGGAATCAATATAATGAGAAAGGACAATCTTTTATACTGTAAAACATATTCTAACCGACTGTAATGACCTTAGTCCTATACTTGAATGACTTTTTATATGACTTGTATATAGGACTATTTTTTATATGACTCGTCTATAGGACTATTTCGAATCTCTCCCAGACTATTTGAAAGAGATTGGTCTATATAAAAAATTATAGCAATAAATGACTCCGTACTAACTGGTGTGTGATGAAACCAACTTTTCAAAGATTTGTTAATAAAATGCAATTATAGATTCTTCTTCAAGAACTTGGTGTGATGGCTCTTTTTT
>OZ038482.1:115599876-115652376 GCA_964036315.1 Acanthosepion esculentum | reverse complement strand
ATAGCTTCATGTCTCGCACCTCTCGCCTGTGGAACTCCCACCCCTCTTTCTATTTCCCTGATGGCTATAATCTCCAACTATTCAAATGTAATGTCAATCGACGTCTCCAGATGCCCTGATGTATCCCCTATCCTTCTCTTCATCCTTTCCTCTATCACTCCTATTTGCTCTAGCTCCAACTCTCTGTAACTCCTTGCGTGCAAGTGGCTTCCCGCCTTGCTTGGGGTGAAACGGTTAAAAAAACATAATGAGGAAAGAAAGCTTGGAGATTTTGACACTCACAAGATATATAAAGTCAAGCGGGGAAGACATAAACAGCGAGTAACCTACCTAATGAACTTGTGCAAATTGCTTACAAAAAATAGTGTAGGAAGGATAGTTGGTTTGCTATTTTTGTTTAGCTTCATATCAACCTCTATGGGTTATTTAATGCCAAAATCTAAATATTTTGCACGGAAATTTTATTTTATTTTTGGATTTAATAATGGTTTAGTGATACAATTTTTACTAATTAACTGAATTTCTACCTTTCCCAATGGTATGTGAATATAACGAACCAAACTGAAATTAGAACTCGACTCTCCGATTAAAAAATCCGAATCATTATTCATTACACCACCCGCACATCCAAGCTAACAGCACCTGGTATTTCCAAGCAGTCACCAATCTAGATACTGACCAGGCTAGACGTTGCTTAACCTCAGTGATCGTACGGGAACTCGGCTCTCCGATTAACAATTCCGAGTTATTATCCATTATACCGCCTATACATTCAAGATTTCAGCACCTGATATTCCCAAGCTGTCACCTATCCGGGAACTGTCTCGACTCGATCTTGCTTAACTTCGGTGATTGTGCTGGAAGAAGCGGCGTTTCAGCGTGATGTGACCGTAAAAAGAAAGGATAATTAAACTGCAACATTGCTTAGTACTACAATTTACACTGGTCAACACGATTGTTGATGCCAAGAAACAAAACAAGTTTTTTAGCTAATTTGATGGGGCCGAAAATGAATTTAGTTTTTCATGGTTAGCTACTATTTTTGCTCATTTTTGGAAAAAAGCTCAATTTAAGATCTTGGCTGATCGCAAAATTTAATTAATAAATGTCGTAGAAACCCATCAATTTTCAGGTAGGACGAGCAATTTATGACAGCCACCTCAAATAAACTATTTTTATAATAAAAAAGTGTTTTGAGTTTAACATTTTGAAATAGAACTATCGAACTTTTTCCAATTTATTGCCAAAATTCAAATTAATTGATAAACTTTATCAGTAACACACTTTAGTAAACCTGATAATTAAAGTGACATAAAAACTGAAACCCTAAAATTTTCTGTTTGATATCCATAAATTCCAACTAAAGACATCCCAATTGAATGCACCTATTCCATTGTACATGATACTGCTAGAGTATCTAAAGGAACTTAAATAACATTGAACATGACAGACAATCAAAAAAGAGAAAATTTTTATCGTAGTTCTTATGTTTACAAAGGTTTTATTTCTGCTGTTATTTTATTAAATGATTTCATGAAAATACTTGGTCTTGATATATTCAATAGTGTTATTTTTAAAGACTTATGGTCTGATTGTTATTGAGAATAGTATTACTTAACAAGCATACCAATATTTGTTGTTAGTTTAAATACAAATTGGGTGTTTTTTACGAATTTATTTTGAGAAATATTACCATCGGTCAATATCATATATACAGAAAATAAATATTGCATTTTTTCCCCAAAATGAGGCATTTCTGTACAGCAAAACGGTTGCTAACCAAGAAAAAATAAGTGCATTTTGAGATTCAGTGCCACCAGATTAGCTAAAAAAAGATGCTTGTTGTCTCGACATTACAAAAATTTTTTTGTTGGCCAGTGTTATAGGAAGCTGTGAAGAGCTATCACCCCAGGTCTTAAATAGACATGCTATATAAAAGAATATTTCTATTTTATTTAGCATGTACAATTGTAGTTTATCACGATAAACAGAACTGTAATAATGAAATGTTATTAAGTAGTGAAGATATATCAAGAAAAACAATAATGCTGTGGTTAACATGCTAATTACAAAGGTTAATTAAATTGCTTTATCCTCATTGGGGACTTCATAAAATAGTTGTTTGCTGGAATTAGTTTAGTCCGTAAAATAAATGATGGAGATTGGCACGTCCTCCGTGATGACGGACGCCTTAAGGCAATATTTACAATGGATCAGGCAATTTGCATAAAATTTCATCATCCATCACAGCGAACGCAATAATGGAAATATTTGTTAACGAATTTTTAAAAAGTTAATAAGCTAGAGAAGTAGATTGACTTGCATGAAAATAATTGAAGAAAGGAAAGATGTAGAATATTAAGAACATTGCTTAAAGACGTGAAAACAAACAAAAGGATAAATTAATTAAATATCACATTGAAAACCTATTTGCCAAGATTGATATTTCGTGATGAATTTAGAGGTGTATTGACAGATGGGTTAGAGGTTAGGCCCTTTATGGAAGTAGCTAACACAAACGGCTTGGAAGACAAAAGAGTGGGAGATTTCTGCTAGTATTGCAGACTGTAAAATTATAGGCACTTGTAAAATTAATACTAGCACAAAGATAAATTCAGAGAATTATTGTAAGTTCTTGGAAAATATATTTCTGTATTGGTACACGTCACGACCAAGAACCATTAACTTAAAGAGTATTCCCAAAGCCACCAAAAGACCATCGGATCCAAATCTTTCTCCCTCCTGTTGAACACCCCATCCCCGAGTGGTCATAGGAAGCTGCTGTACTCACCAACCCTAGCCAACTGCGCGTTGGTGATACTATTTAACCCATAGTTAGAGGTTTTGAATCCAGAGTTGTCCTTCGGCCAAAACGGTTGCAAACCATGGCTTAGGGACCCATTCTCTTCTGCTGTTTACCCATAGGTAAATAGGAGAAGAGATGGGTTTCACGTACGTGAACGTAACAAACACGACTGGAATTCGAAATCAGCTCTCCGATTTCTCAATCCGAGCCGCTATCCATTACTCTTCCGTGTCTAAAACGTATGCCCTTGCAAATAGAGTGATAAGATTCGGAGTAAGATATCTTTCAAGAAGTACAACCAGGATGTTTTAAGATAATGCGCATATTCAGGCAAGATAACGCTCTGTGAAATTCTTTAAAGCTGGCTAAAGAAACTAACTAAATGAAATGCACCCACAGCCTCTCTGTTCAATAGAAAACTTTACTTTTATCATTAAGATTGATGTATAGGTCAATGGAAAATCGATCAGAAGGAAAGAATAAAATCGCATGAAAGCAATATAAGGTCTACAGTTGGGGCCAAAATGTTCAGAACGGCATTGTTTTCGTCTGAAAAGTAGGTATAATTTTTTTATCAAAGTTGTTTTATATTCTATCATTTCCACAGACAATAAATACGATGTTATTTGTTATTGTCTGAGATCATGCCTTGCTTGTGCTGAGAAATTCAACTAAGCCACCAGCCATATCCATGCAGAATTAAGCCACAAGGCTAAGATGGTCATGAATTTCCTCAAGGCTGAAAAGGTTATTGTTATGGATTGGCCTGCTCAAAGCCCAGATCTCAATCCTATTGAAAATGTGTGGAATATTCTAGGAGAACGTTCGAAAGCCAGAAATCCTAAAACAACCGAGCAATTATGCAATGCCTTTCAGGAAGAATGGAATAAGATCACCCAGCAAGAAATTGAAAATTTAATTTCCTCATGCAGTCGAAGATGTCAAAGTGTGATTGAAGCTAAAGGGCTTCACACTAAATATTAAATAATTCCAGTATTCTTTGTCATTTTTTATTATTTTGTTATTTTTTCAACCGTTCTGATCATTTTGGCCGCCATGGGTTTTGCTGTAAATCACTAAATCATCCATAACGTTTGTATTATCCTCTCAAATTACACCAAAATCTGAGACAATAACAATTAATATCGTATTTATTGTCTGTGACAATTATAGAATATTAAACAACTTTGATAAAAACTTATATCTACTTTTCTGACGAAAACAATGCCTTTCTGAACATTTTGGCCGTAACTGTATCTATTCGAAGAGCAAACATAATAAATTGATAAAAGAAACTGATGAAGGTTATGGAACAGATTCATTTGAGAAACGTTGTCTAGCACGACACGGTTAATAAAAAAACAACTTTCTTAGCAGAAATTGGTTCAATATAATCATTTTATTTCATAAGAGGCAAAAACATTAGATCGAGAATGCGCAATAAATTACTCTCCTGGAAGTTAGCATTAGTTCAAAATTTATAGCCGACATAAACATGTATTTGATTAACACAATATCCCATCTATGTAAATGAATTTTAAAAAAATTATAACTTTCTTTGTATTTGCGATAGAAATAATCTGTAAAAATGTTATAAAGTTTAATGTGCCCAGTTTTAAGTATAGCTAAAATAACTAATGTGATTCAGACATTACTGTAAATCAGTTGGCAAATGTTTTCCGTGAACTGCAAAATTTTATTACCCTTTTATTGCTAAAGATGGAGGACATGTGGAAACTTAAATAAAATTTCAATAAAACTTTAAAAAATATAGATTTACTTCTTTCTAATCCTTTTTACAAATTATTTTTATCGCGAATACAAATAAAGTTATAATTTTTTTAAAGTGCACACGAACTTTACGGACACCCTGTATATTATTTGTTTATTATTTTAATATTTATACAAGGTCATGACGTGCCAATAATAATAATAATAGTAATGACTTCAAATATAGTAGTAACATTAAAGAAAAAGGAAAAAAAATAAAAAAATTAAAAAAAGAACAAGAAAAAACACAAAAAACAAAGAAAAACATAAAAAGAAAAAATTAAAAAAGAACGTAAACAAATACGCAATTAATAAACATCTACATGACGATTTTATAAACATAGGTTTGACACAGGGCTGAAAGTATGGGCACCCAGTGAGGATCAAGCTCATTACTCAGTTATAACTGTCCTAGCGAAACAAGCTTGCTAACCATTACACCACGATGAGGTGCCCAAACCGATATCTATATGTATGCATATCTATGGTCAAAAAAGTAATGTAAATCTAGTCATAGTCGCATGTCACATGTGCAAATATCCAGGAACTTTCCAGCTGTCAACACATAAAAAACAACAACAACAACAACAAAGATCCATACTTGTTATTTAAAGGAAAATTACTGAGTAGTCGTAGGTGTTTGTTTAATCGTAAATTACAGTTACTAAATCTGAAAATGTAATTACTTTCAACTTTTTCCGTCTGTACTATGAATTAACGGAAAAAGGCAAGAAAGACAAAGTCTAAAACAGTGTCTTCACTATGATTAGATAAGTAGAACCACTACGTAGAATAATTATCTATTTATTCGTCTATGTCTACAAGGTGGGATGGGTAAAATGTCGCCATTTTATATTTTTAATTTCGCGCATGCGCGTTGTTTGATTCCGATTTTTTCGACTGCACAGTAGGGTCAGTTGGGCACAGTCTGTGAGAAAAAGACTACCATGACGTAATTCACTTCGCCAAAAATTTGTAAAGACGCATGCACACACACACACACACGCACGCACACACACACACACACACACACACACACACATATATACATATATATATATATATATATATATATATATATATATATATATATATATATGAACATTCGGACAGTTTTTATATAATTTATCCTCTGAAAAGAAAAACATTATTAGATCGCACGAGAAATTATATAAAAAACTAAATAAAAGCACCTTGTCAGTCGTTTTTAATGAAATGTGCATGAAAGAAGGATTGCTGCCTAAATACACCAATATATATATATATATATATATATTTGAGAATTTGGCACGGGAAGTGGAAGGAACCATTGAATAATCTATCTAATGAGTTTGTGTGAATGAATGGTAGAACATTTTCTCGTGGAGATAGAAAGCGGGAAAATGTTAAGTACTTTAAAGGCTAGGAAGTTGTGCAGAGCTATGAACGCCGACGTCCGTAAGTGACAAGGTACATAAAAGAAGGTGTACCGAACGTCGAAATGAAAGTGATTAAATTTTCAAAATTTCTAAGTTATTTATCTTAACCTTTTGAGAGACTCATAAGATATACAAAATAAATTCTTCATTTTTCGAAAACAATCTCAATACTTCCAAAATATAACTTTAAATTCTTAATCATGGTCAGCTCATTCTATTGTCTCAGGAAGCACCAGAATCCTTAAGTCATCCTTAATCTCTAGAAGATTAAGAAATGTCATATTTCTGCTATATCTCGGTATCAGTTAATCCTTAATTTCTAACGTCGATAGAGTTTGTGCAGTCTTATGGGTGATTACGTTTTTCCACTCTACAGCAACTTTCCCACAAAAGCAAAGTCGCAAGGCCATCTTTACTCTATCACTTCTTCCATGGCAAATGTTCAGATTAGCTTTATTCGTGTTCCTACAGTTCATCATCTTGAGTATAACGATAAACTACATCAGCGTCCTGGGTATGAGGATAAACTACGTCTAACAGCAAGGCCTCTGATCAGGAGGTTTTGCTGTGGTTCCCAGGTCCACCCTGACCCGGGGTGGTAGCACCTGTTAGGGTTCCAACTTTGGACAAATAGTTAACCCTACAACTGGGACCAAAACACTATGAAATTATAAAAATACGTTTTTATAGTAAAAATACCAGCAATACAGTTTGATAGTAAAAAAAAAAAAATACCGAAATACATTTTCATAGTAAAACAAATACCAGCAATACATTTTTATAAAAGAAATTATTAATGCTTGCAAGAAAATTAAATTTAGGCATTACATGACCCATAAGGAGTTGATGTGCCGCTAAAGAAACAAACAAACCTATTCCGCGTGTGTACTACTCTGAAGATTATAATTTTAACCTTTGCAAGTCCAAGGACAATCGTTATCTATCCTTATCCTCATAATCTTCACTTCCTATTTCCTCCTTTGGCGTCCATACCATACACCTCATTTAGTCCTACTCTACCTTGAATTGCTCTTGAGCCTTGCTCAGTGGTTCCCAAACTTTTTCTCTGGACCGCATTTTCAGGATGAAAATTTGCTCACGCCCCAACAAATTTTATGCGATAAAAAGTACATTTAAAAATAAAAAATAAACAGAGTGAGAGTTACAGGAAAATAACCGTGGATTCAAAGTCAGAACATTATCATTGATAACTCTCTTCTCCAATTTGCGAACCCTAGTTACTATATTCCTAATACTTAGCAGGAACCAAAAATATCACAATGATAAAATCGGTCAATAATTATTTATAATTATTTATACTGGAACTCATGCGAGCAATTACAAGTAATCCATAGTAATATTTAAAACTTTGAAATTCATTCATTTTTGGAGAAATATATGAATTTTTGAAACTGTTTAAAATCTTTGGTTGTCTTTCAATCATTCCGCCTCACTTGCTATCCTCTTCCGTCGCACCTATGAGGCGTGCCGCACCGTTTGAAGACCACTGTCTAAGGAGAACATTACTAAAAAACAAAAAAACAAAAAAAGATCTACAGTAAATCCATAATAAAAAAAACAGGATATGGAATTGATCGATTCTAAACATTTCAAATGTCTCTGTGTCTGCATCGTTTATAACAAACTTAATATAAGAAATAAGAAAATTGACCACAGGATAGTTTGCGCTGGCGGTATCTTTGCCTAAGAAAATATTGAGCTGAAATCTCTAGCCATGTTTTGAAATAGTTTCGTCAGATCTTGACGTACATAGTTCTTTCCAACATTCTGTTTTTTGTTTCATTTAATAACTCTTGACCTTTTACATCATTTATTGTCTTTAGGGCATTACTTCTCTCACGCGTTCACTCATCAAGTAGTTTACTCGGTGTTTTCCCCTGCCCTCAGTTTTCTCATTATATTTTTCAAACATTTCAAGTATGTCTTTCTGATTGTAAATAAAGTTTCCTTGTAGTTGCTTTTTTTCCTGAAAATACTCACAGGTCATATTGACGCCAAGAACGACAGAAGAAAAACATTGCGTAACCTATAAAGGAACTTAAATGAACTGCAGAACAGTGTTTAGGGGAGATCACATAAAGACATAATATTAAGTACTCCTTTCCGTTTACTTGCTTCCCTGATAATTACAATCTTCAAAAATTTAAATGCAACATCAATCGCCATTTTTTGTCTTTTTCGTTCATTTTTTTTTGTTTTGGTGCCAGGAACCAGCCCCAAAGTCTCCTCAATCTTCCCTTTACCCAGTCTTTTCTTTCACTTTCACTCCCTGTAAACCCCCAGCGGACTAGTGTCATTTCCGCATTGTTTGCGGGTGATAAAAAGGGAAAAATCTGAGCTACAAAGGAAAGGAAATTGTGGAGGGCCATGATCACCAACCTCCTGTAGGGACACTGTACGCAGAAGAAATTACAGAAAAAATAAGTATAAATAAAGATCTGAATAATAATAAAAAAAAAACTGGAAGAAAATACGAATCGTATCTAAATTTGAAAGATGACATGAACAAAAAAATGACTTGTTGAGAATATGCTTGAAAAACTTTTTAAGGCAACAATAAGTAAAGACACAAACAAAAATATGTTGAAGAAGTTGATTTTCTTCTTCCCCCAGTATTAGAGAATAATTCGAAGACAGCTTTATGTTGACACGACGCACATAAAATATCTGACAATGGAAAAAGAAAAGTTAATATGAAGCTCTTCATTCGATCGCAGTCTTTCTTTATTGACCCCCGCCTTTCTTTTTTACAATTCTTTTGGAAAACGTATCATGGATTAGGATAGACATTACTTTTCAGAGAAGTTTACGAAGAAAAATCTTTTTTTAAAAATAATGTAAAAAAATTTAAGAAAAGGGAATCGTATTTTTCCAAGTTTTCCAAACGTGCTCTCTGTCGGTCTGTTAATACCCAATGGTATTGCATTATTTATTGAAGAAAAATCGATATTATAAGTTTCCTTAAAGGGGAAAATGTTGCAAAGAAAAAACAAAACGCCCAAGCAATAGAAACAAATAATATCTGGAGTAACTGATTAAACAACAAAACAAAATAAATGACCAGAAATAAAATTTAGAATTATTTTCTAAAGTAGCGATGATACCCGACACTGCGCATGCGCAGTCATTTTCCGTCATTCGTATTTTTGAGGAATTTGAAGAATGTTTCGATCGACCATTATAAATTATTAATAATTATGGAAATAATAAAAAAATAATAATACAGTCCTTATTATTATTAATCTGTGTATTAAAACATTTGCAAACTGATAAATTTCATCAAAATAAAATGAAAAGTATTAATTATAATTAACCAGTAAGGAAAACAATCTATATAACGAATAATTTTGTATAAAATTGTATACATATCCAGAGTGTATCAAAATCCTTCTACAAACTTTGGAGGCAGGTTCCTTACACCAAAGCAACAACAAAAGTCCATATAGACATATGCCCGCAAATCCTTTGTTTTTGTGTTATTAAGTTTAAAGAAAGTTTATGGTACTTGGAACAATGTTGCCATGTAGACTAAGTTACACTTCTCATTCGTGTACATTTGTGATTTTAGTCTGTCTTCAGTGTTTAACGTTGTTCCGTAATGGTCCGTTTAACAATGGCATGGTATTTATATCGTAAGCTGGCATATATGATTTTTACATACGGCCGCGCGAATGGTAATGGTCGCGAGGCTGCACGGCTGTATAAGATTGCCTTTCCAGATTGAAGGCAGCTGAGTCAACGAAACTTTTCTGCTGATTATCGCCGCGTTGCTGAGACTGGATCCGTGGTTACCATGAACAATGGGTCAAGGAAGACAGAGATCCGCTCGTACGCCTGACTACCAAGAACACAATCTAAAGGCTGTCGGAGACGATGCAGATATCATCACACGCCAAGTGGTCCAGTCATATATCGTACATCTCATAGTACCGCATGGAGGTTACTTCAAGTGCAGCTCCTGTATCCGCATCATTTGCAAATTGTCGCACTAAAATAACATCCATTATTTCTTTAGAAACTATTTTGTTTACGTTCCGGATACCAGACAGAATTCATATAGGCTTCCGAGAAAATATATCTGAATGAGAAAGTTCGTTTTCCTGAAGATGAAAACAGGGCCCTGCTGAAGAGTAATGTTATCTATAGCCGAGGTAGTTTCTCCTACAATGGAGCACTCAGGTTCCTTCCCTGCTGTAGAGCATTTTTGTACTACGTTACTTAAAAATCGAAAACTGAAAACGAACAGGAATAAAAGAAAATAGATAAAATAAAATAAATAAACGAAAAGAAGAAAATAAATTAATCCAAACATTTTAAGAAATTAAATAAATAATAGACAAATTATCAAACCAAGTACGCACAGATAAACAAGAGATATTTTATTACAAACTTAATCCATATAGGCTTTCGAGAAAATATATCTGAATGAGAAAGTTTGTTTTCCTGAAGATTAAAACAAGGACCCTGCTGAACCGTGCTATTATCTATAGCCGAGGTCGTTTCTCCTACAATGGAGGACACTACATGTACAGTGTGTAGCAAAAACACATTTACAAACTTTGGGTGCGGGTTCCTCACAAGAAAACAACGACAAAAGTCCATATAAAGATATGTCCGCAAATCCTTTGCTTTTGTGTTACTAAATTTAAAGAAAGTTTAGGGTAGATGGCACTGTATTGTCGTGAAGACTAGGTTACACTTGTCATTCGTATACATTTGTGACTAGTCTGTCTTCACACCAAAACAACGACAAAAGTCTATATAAATATATGTCCGCAAATACTTCGTTTTTGATCTAGTGAGTTTAAAGTTTACGGTAGATCTTGTTAAACGTACAATACATACTACAATACTTTTACAAAGTTTGGATCTGGTATCGGACATGGCCCATAAAAGAAAAAGAAATGCGGGTAACACCGGACAGGTCCCTTTCCACTCTGAATCTAGTGTATTTCCGACTCGAAAGAGAATAATGCCCGTTTTCTGGAAATCAAAATGGATATTCTTCACTGACAAACTTTTCAAACCTCATTTTCCAGCCTTGTTAGAGGCCAAAAGCGTCTCCGAGCCCTCTAACCTCTTTCCCACAGGCGGGATGTGGCGAGCCTCTCGCTACTCTATCGCTACTTCGACCGAAAGTGCTCGGACGAACTACATTCTCCGGTCACGCCAATTCAAACCTTCACGCCATGCTACTTACTTAGTAGGAAACCACCCACATGCCCTCCGTATTCCATCGGCGAGAAGTAAGTTCCACTCGAATAGCTCCTTCCCGCGAACCACTGCTCTGTGAAACCGATTCACAACGGGATGTTTCCCCGATCAAATTTTAACCTGTTCATGGTTAGGGTTAACCGTTATCTTCCACTCCTATTGGAACAAATTGCCTGATAACTTAACCCTCTATGTCGAGTGGTCCCCGGGCCTTGTAAAGGTTGAACCTTACTGTAAAGATAAAAAGACGGTTTTTAAAAAAAAATACATCATAATAATTCACCGAGGCGACTGTGATGTATTCTGATTTTATTTCTAGTTTCGAGTTTACATGTTTCACTATTAAACCTACATGTTTCGGAGGTTGTGAGTCCTAGTGTTATTTAATTAACCTAGCCGCACTGCACCAGCCAACCAAGTAACTTATTCGGCCCATACAAGCCTAAACTCAATTTTGCCGCTAAAATATTGATACCCAACGGTAATTTATTCTATTATCTTAATTTTCCGTCTATTGTTCTGCCTTATTGTGGAAAAAATATGTGATGAAAGTATTTAAAAAGAATACATAGATAAAATGGGAATCAATTCTAAAGACGTCATTTGTCCAACTGAACAGTGATTCATCTGTGTTTCCTTCACAAAGATCATTTGTAGGAAAATGTAAATAATGCTTGTTAAAAAGCGACGCTGACAAGTTTAAACAAGATGCAAAATAATTGTTAACTGCCAACAAGATTAAGTCCGCTTTTGTTTTGGGACTTTTCATTGGTTCACTATAAATAGACAAGCGTTTCAATACGTTCTATGGATTATTGAAGATCTTAAAATATCCCATGCAGATACACGTATCAGAAAGTAATTTTTCTATCAATTAAAACTAAAATCTAATTATTCACTTCTAAAATAACTGATAAAAATGAAACTGAATCCAGAAATGTCTGTAGAGAGAAGAGTGTACCATTTGTAAAATGGGCAAACATTCAAAATTAAATGTGTTCAAGTAGAGGGTACGATGGGTAAATTGTCGCCGTTTTTTATCTTTAATTTCGCGTACGGGCATTGTTTGTTTTTATTTTGTCGACTGCACAGTATAGTAGAGTCAGTTGGGCACCATCCATGAGAAAAAGAGCCAAATGTCGCAATTCACTCCAACAGAAATTTGGAAACTGCATGCTGTACTGCTTGGCATTCGCGCCGGCAGATCCAATACGAACATTTTAGAATGTTTGGGTTTCAAGAGATAGTGCAGAGAATGGTGATTACGAAAGTGTTTGGAGTGATTACTAGTAATGGTGACGTTAAGCCTCCATTCATCTTCCCACATGGTCTCAGATTCAACATGGAGGCCTACATCAATTGCCTTGAGGTGGTAGTGCTGTCATTGGGCAAGAGGGTGGCTTCTGGAAAACCCTATGCCTGGAAACAGGACTCTACACCATGCCACACAAACAGGAGAATCCAGTCATGGCTGTCAGATATTTTCTGCAACCACATCACCCCTTATATCCGGTCACCTACCTCCCCAGTCTTCAACCCGTCGATTATTATGTGTAGGACACAGTTAAGTTAGAGGCTAACAAAATTCCTTGTAACACCAAAGATGAACTGAAAGCAAGGATTATGGAAGCATTCGCAAACATAAACAAGGAGCCCGTTCAGAAGAGTTGCAGGAGATTCCGAAGTCGTCTGGAGGCCGTGTTTGAAACCAATGGTGGTTTTATTGAATACATTTACTCTTTAGTATTTCAGTATATGTTTTTGTAATTTTAATAAATATATCTGTTAAAATGAGATGGCAATGTTATTTTCATTTCTGCGTAATTTAGACGATAATTTATCCATCGCACCCTGTAGAGTATTTTTAAAAAAAATGGATTTGCTCATTAAACAACATAATTTAAGAAGATATATGTAATATATATATATGTTTATGTGTCGAGAGACAGAGCATAGAAAAAATGCAAAGAAAGCATTTATGCGATTAGCTGTTAGAAAATGTCTGTGTAAATATGTGGACGTTTGGTGAAGTGATAGAAAGAAAATGGGTTTATATCCCTTCCTTTTATAACACTTATTACTACGCCACCTAGCGTACGTAAAGCAAGCTTTTCTGTTTGATGAGGTTGTGTAAGGCTACACATCTAAACACCTATTAAAACCAAGACAAATTCCTTTTTTCTGCAATTGTGTGATAAATCTCGTATCCAATTCCACTTCCTTTTGTAGATCTGCTCTTGAAGATGTGTGCGCATGCTCATGGTATTTTCCCAATAATTTATAAATGGCGTTTTTGCGTTTCGTCCTTATTACCAAAAATTCAAAAATAAATACGAAACTGACATTACGATCTCATAAATTTACTGGTGAGCTGGCTAGATATAACCGTAAATTCTATGCTAACAGTTTCTTTTCTCGTTTGTATTACGTAGTTACAAATTGAAATGCCGGGTATTTATATAATGTTTTTTACCCTTCTTGGTTGACCTGAGAACACTTAATGACCACCTCAAAAATTTCGTTCAACTAATTATTGCGTATAATTTGAGAAGATTCCAAGTATACAAAGAGGAGGTTAAATTGTCCTAACAATGCCAGCTATATATTTACACTAAATATAGTAATAGTAAAGAGGAAAATGAAGCAGTTGCAATTAAAACATGTCTACTTCCTCAATTAACCAAGTTTTATCATTATAAATATTTTCATGGATAAGTGTCATGATATTTTGAGTAAACATTAAAAAAAGAAGCAAATATATCTTAGATTATCTGTATTTATAAAAAAACTTGACAGAGTCCATGAGAATTAAGCAAAATATGTAACAACATTTTAAATATCATTAGATTTTTGTAAATGTGTCAAATTTGATTTTATAAAATAATAGTAATATTTCTATAACATACTCTTTAAAATGATTTAATTTTATTATTAAGCACTCTTTTTTAATAGTAATGCATTGAATGAATGAAAGAGATATTAGAAAGTGGCTAAGTATGAAGTTTTTGTTAATACTAAGAGGTCAAAAATGGCGTACTGTTGTCATATTTGGGCGGGTGCTCACTTTCCAGCCTTGAATAATATAAATAGTGCTCATAAATTTAGTTCAACAAATTATTGTCGATAATTTGTGATGAGTCCAAGTATACAAAGACGAGGTTAAATTGTCTAAACAATGCCGGCTATATATTCATTCTAAATATAGTAATAGTAAAGAAGAAAATGAAGCAATTGCTAGTAAAAAATGTCTACTTCCTCAATTAAGCAAGTTGTATCATTATAAAGATTGTCTTGGTTTAGTGCTAATGCTTTCCAGCCAACATTAATCTGCAAAAACTTAAATGCAGTAACAATCACTATCAACTGTCTCCATGATTACTCTTACCTCTTCCCGCTCATTAGTAATGTTTCTGTTCCTACTACTTCCACACCCTGTAAGCCTTTGAGTCTTAGTGGCTTTACTGCCTTCATGTTATATGAAATGCAAAATAAAAATTCCAAGATTTTAGTTTTCTTCAGTTGTGATTTTTATCAGGGATGATTTTTCTATTTTAATCTAAGTTTTTTTTTTTAAAGCGTTTCATCCCAAGCAAGGCGGGAAGCCACTAGCATGCAAGGGGTTACAGAGATTTGGAGCGAGAACAAAGAGGAGTGATGGAGAAGTGTAGGAGATAGATCAGGACATCTGGAGACGTCGATTGACATTACATTTGAACAGTTGGAGATTATAGCTATCAGGGAAACAGGAAGAGGGGTGGGAGATCTACAGGCGAGAGGTGCGAGATATGAATCTATCAAAGTAGAAGAGACGGCTACATTTAACAGTTTCGACAGTAAGCGAGATGCCAGCCTAGTAGAACGCTTAAATTCATGAAGTTTGGGAACGAGCGAAAGCAGCTCCTCGGAGCAGTTACCATGAAAGTATTTGTAAAAAAACAATAGATGGAGGCGACAGCACGCATGTTCCCTCTTTCTTAAAAAAAAACTAAAAAGAAATGAAAAATATGAGATATTATGACATTTATAAGTATCTAGGTGGCTTCTGGGACATCGTGTATAATAGGGGTCTAAAAATCAAATCCTCAAACATCTCCAAATTTGGAACGATTTTATCAGAACGTCTGTGTAGGCAGATGTTTATATCATCGTTGAAGTTTTAATAATATTCAATTATAATAAAACACGAATCGTTAGGTAGCAATTAGGATACTGAATATCTTATTAGTTATTTACACTATTTACATTGTTCGGACTGTTATCCACATCTTCATTGCCACATTCACGACGTTTCCACTGTTGTGAAGAATGCCGGATCTTTCAATGGCCGAAATGTCATGAATGTAACATTAATGATGACAACAGTTCAAACAATGTAAATAATGTAAGTAGTTACAACAAGTCATCTCAGAAATATATGCATGTCATTAGTTTTACGTAAGATTGTGTGCCTTTCAATTCTTTTACAAGAAAAGAAAAGCACATTCTATCAAACGATAGAACTTATATTTTTTTTAGTAATACGAGATTTAGGGGTTCAAACACAAGCAGAGACTTAGATTATGAGGAATTATTGCTTTCAGTCCAGATAAATTTAAAATATCTGGAAGTTACGTAATTGTTCGGTGTATAAGACGAAGGTTTTACTCTAAAACCTGCCTTTAAAATCTGTTAACGTCCTATACGCCGAAAGTAGGAATAATATATGTATGGGAGAAATTGATATATTCCTTTTTATATGACAGAACAATCTTAGGAATATTGATGAAAAAGTTTAAAAAATATTTAAAAATAAGAAATAATAATAAGAAAAAATATATTAGGCTAAAACTGGAAGGTAAAATTTACACGATCATCTTTAAAACTTATAAAAAAGGACTACATATGAGAAACTTATGAAATTAGGCCTTATAACGCTTATAAAAATAATATGAAAACGATAGGGGAGATTTTACAAAACACAATCAGTTCATCACTTCCTCACCGTAATGATTCTAACCATAAATTCAATTTAAGAAATGCTACTTTAATTAAAAAACATTTCACTTTTCTTGGCAGATCTTTTATTATCAAAATATAGGATATTTAAATAAAAAGGAGATAAAAACATAAACAAAAAAACTTAACGAAATTGGCTCGACCCATATTTAAAAAATAATTAATTAAAAAGTAAAATAAATGTCAGTGTCCCGACCCCACCACCCGAGTGCATTTGTAGTTACATCAACGTAAATATCACTTTAGTCCTACAGGACGAAACACGTCACATTCGTTTCCAATTTGTCATTAATTGTCTTAATAGACACACACACACACACACACACACACACACACACACACACATACATATATATATATATAATTTAACTCTTGAAAATATATGTTCAATTGAGCACTGATGAATGACAAGCTAATTCTAAAAACAACGGTCACCTGCGTAAATGCGAAGCTCTTCAGAAAAATTAATGGAGCACTATGGCTGCTTGGCGTTTGTTTATGTTTGTATAAACACTACGCTAAATTTGGCTGGCTCATTATGTCGAGTGAAAATGGCTCAGTGCTAGAAGTTCTGGCTGACACCAAATCGGTTGGTTTTCGATCCGGGCTTGAGGATTTCGGTTGTCTAGTTGCACTGAAGAACTGTGATACAACGAAATAGTAATGTCTGCGAATGACACACATATATATATATATATGATATACAAAAGCCACATATGACTATATTTAAATAGGCATGAATAGATTAGAACATATGAATGTGTTATTTAGAAGAATAACTCACGAATCTTCCATTAATAAACATTTAAAGACTTTAACGAGTCATGAAAACCTGATAGAGAAAGCAGGTTTTAGTGCAACACCTATCGGGTAAGATAGAACACATACGCTTGCATGTGAGTGTAGAATTCATTGGAGAGAGATGTGGTATCAGTAGCGCAGTAGGTGGGACGCAGGATGTCTTTCTCTTTAATCATAATGTTGGATCCAGTGACGAAATCTCTGATTAATTTCCTAGCGACAGAGAAAGAAATGAGGATATTTTATGATTTGAACCAAACTAAATAAAAGTAAATCTTTTTTTATTTACCGTATTTTCGTATTCTGATGCCTTGAGCTTGTTTTCGTTTTGAACATTATAACCTAATTTCAAATACAACTGTGACTTTTTCCCAAAAAGGGTGCGTTTTATACGTCGATACGCTTTATACACATAAAAATAAAGTAAAAATAGTATACAGTAGGTATCTGCTCTCTTTCCTAAAAATTCAATCCTTTGGTAGTGAAATTGGAGTGACGTCAGCAGGGCGCAGGACTGGGCGATGGTATATGATATATCCCAAGCCCCTTGGCCGTACCGACAAGATCCAGAGGACTATACAATATAAATTCGGTGACGGCTGTATGAATTGCCGGAAAGCTGTCAGCGTCTACAATCAACCGTCTTCGCGGCTTCACTCCAGGTTTTCTGACTGGATTTATCTGCATAGCCTTTATCGGGTTTGCATATGACCGCAAGGCAGCGTAGTTTTAAAATCATGAATTTCCTTCCTGAACTATCGAGTTCCATTTATTCGAAGCTGCTGGCTATGTTGTGCCAGTTGTCCGCCTCCGCCCATTTTCCGGATATCTGAGACGCATACCACAAAAGCATTTTATAGACTTTGGGCAACTTTTGGAACATATAATGCATTCCGTGTTTTAGAAGCTTCCCTCATTTAAAAAAAAAAGAAAAGGAAAAAATAAAAATTTAAAGTCTTGATGAAAAGGAGCCAAAAAAAAATTGTTTTAAGATCGCACGTTATTTTTAACATTAATTTATGGAAAAATTATTCTTATTTGCTCTTCACTGTTAGAGATTTCCGTTTTATTGTGTATTCAGTGGCATTAGACTGATTTGCAGGTTGATATTAACGCAACAAAGTCAGCGGTAAATAGGAAAACTGGCTCATCTGAAATGAAGAAAAATGCAGCTTTTATTCACAATTTTACGCTACATTAATTCGTGAAAATATTTCGACTTAATGTTCCTCAAGCGAAAACTTCTTATGGAACGTAATAATCAAGAGGAAAAAAATAGATTCCAGTGAAGTGAATCAGGGACGGAAATAAATTATTTGAAAGCAATATGTGAAGAAAATAGGACAATAAGAAAACTAAAAGAAGGAAGTTAGTGTAAAATATAAAAAAAAAAATTTAATAATGTAAATGTCTTTCAGAAAAGATTAGACGAAATAAAGGATTCAGTTTGAAATTCCCTGAAGATTTCCAGGATTGGCAGACGAAGTTGGCCGGAGAGAACATCAGTGATGAAAACATTAGTGCAATTATAAATAAGAAACACATTATTTTTTCAAAAGGACAAAAAGTATATGCATTATATAATAAATAATAATAATAATGATGATCATAATAATAATAATAATAATAATAATAATAATAATAATAATAATAAATTCCAGTAGGCTGATTGAATTGATCCCTGGAAGTCCATGCCTCAAAGAGATACAAAATAATGTTCTGACAAGTACAGCCCACATTTTACGAAGGGCTTTATCTATGTAATTATTATTATTTTTTTTTTTTTTTTGCAGTGGAAAGTGTCATGATGCCATTTCTAACCTTAGGTCCTTGGGCGGGACCCAGAAAAAATGTATAAACGCCAGATATCAAAGAAAATAAAAATAATAATAATAATAAAACATAATAATAATAATAATAATAATAATAATAATAATAATAATAATAATAACCAAAGATTTTTTTCTTGCTGCACAGGGTCAATGTATGCCAACTAGAAATTACCGAGCAAACATAATGAAAAAGTGTTCTAACCCGAAATGCTTATTCTGTAATGAACATCCCGAAACAACTGGCCATCTTGTATCTGATTACACGGTATTACCATCCACCGAATATAAAACTCGGCGTGACAGAGTGGGTCAATATATGCACTGAAAGACCTGAAACTTTTACAGCGGGAAGGAAACTGAAAGAAATAGGTTTAACCACAACCCAGACCCGGTTACAGAGATAGTTTCTGTAACCATTTTATTGGATTTTACAATGCATACAGACAGAATAATCAAAGCACATCGCCCAGACATCGTGATCAAAGACCACACGATCAGATTGTAATATGTCTTTGAAGATATTCAATAAGCTATCAAAATACATCTTAAAGAGGAAATCTAAAATTGTGGCGCATGAGGATATCAATGATTCCAGTTGTAGTCGGATCGCTCGGTTTGATTATAAAAGGTACCGATAGAATCATTTAAAGACTCCATGGTATCCCATGCCTTAAAGAAATACGATATGTAAAATATGTGTGGTCTTATGTTGTATGTTTTTTTGGTTTGGTTTTGTTTACAAAATTCATTAGGTGAAAATGCGCTGATACCATTTTGGAACTTATGTCTCTGGTTGGGACCCGGAAGGAAATATTTTTATAACACAAATCAAAGGAAATAATAATGAGACTAATAATCTAATCTCTATATAGACCAAAAGGAGAGATATAAAAGATAATTAATGTCCCAAAACAAAAGTAAGACACAAAATCCAAATAAAATTTTGAGTTTTATATTTTGTTTTTATTGCTTCTCAATAATGAAATCTGAAATGAGTAACAGATTCCCTGGAATTTACTGAGTTAATCAAATCACCTGATTGTTTAATACCGGAAAAATATTAAAACACAAATAATTCATTGGCTGCTCATTAGTTTTTTCCATTAATTATACTTTGTAAAGGTCAAACGTATTAGAATATTTGTCATGTGATTATTAACTCAATCATCAGAATCCTGTTGCTTCAAAAATAAGAACTCTAAAAAGCTACCAACACTCATCAATATTCAAAATCATAAAGATTCTATTTGGTTGAGTCATAAATAATTTCCGTTTTAGGAAGCACGGAGTAATGAAAAGATATCGTCTAAATAACTATTTCTTTAATATATTAAAACAGGTTATGAAATATGGGTGACATGCAACAATATTCAACACAAAAGATAGTGGATCGACAAGGCTAAATCTTCAAAACTGATCACAAAATCTGAGCTCCACGGAAGAAATGTAATGTGCGTTTGGTGCGAGCATCGGGGTAATATTCATTTTGATTTCTTAAAACACAATGAAAAACTAAATGCACACGTTTACGTCCAGCAGCTGGAATATGTCCATAAAATTATTTCGAATAATGCCTTTCAATGATCAGTAGGAAAAATGCTGTTCTCTTCCATGACTAGGCAAGGTTGCAGAGAGCAAGAATGGTGCAGGAATAAAATAACGGGAAGCCAGTTGGTCTGTTCTACCAAACCAATTATATTCATCTAGCCTTGCATTAACCTACTGTTATTTTTTTTTCGATTGTTGACTCTTTCACAAGAACCACATTTAAAAGTTTGGGGAAAAGTTCCGCATAAAAACCTGCTGAATTTTGCTCCAAATGTATTGAAGTGGTGCCCCAGTTATTGTAAATAATGGCAAGTATAAAATTGAAAAGACGTAAACGTACTTTATTTTTTTGAAGGATGACGTTGATAAACAAAATGGAATGTATTAGTTTTTCATTGTGTTTTAAGAAATCAAAATGAATAATTACGCACAATATTACATTTCTTCTGTGGATCTCAGATTTTGAGATCAGTTTTGAAGAGTTAGACTTGGCGATGTGCTTTGATTATTCTGTCTGTATGCATTGTAAAATCCCATAAAATGGTTACAGGTTACTATCTCTGTAACCGGGTCTGGGTTGTGAATAACCCTATTTCTTTCAGTTTCCATCCCGCCGTAAAAGTTTCAGATCTTTCAGTGAATATATTGACATATGTATTTATGACACACAATATATATCCATTTTTGATATCTAACTATATGATTAAATTTATTAAATTAAGATCAAATTGAGGTCAAAATGAATTAATTAATCAATTTTTCCTTTAAATATCTTAGAAAAAACATTTCCCAAGTATCGGGTGTTACAACAAAATTGTCCAAAACTCTACATTTTTCGGACTATTATCCTCATCTTTGTCGCCATATTTATTACGTTTCGATCGTTGTACTCTCCAGTGTTCTTCAGGTGGTTGAACTCATGACACAGTGGATAAAGGCGTTAGTTTGATCCAGTGACAGGACCCAAAGAGTGTGAGTTCAATACCCGGTTAAGTCAGTGTAGAACATGGAGAGGGGAATTAACAGGAGATAACTGATAACTGACATCCTTTAAACATGGCACGTGGAACTAGAACAGTCTACCTCAGTGAGTGAAATAAAGTGTTCAGTTCGACATTCCAACCACCTGAAGAAGGCCGGAGCGTACAACGGCCGAAACGTTGTAATAAATATGGCGACAAAGATGAGGACAATAGTCCGAATAATGTAAATAGTGTACATAATACCTCATCTCAGAAATATAGACAGATACTGAAAATTGTCCAAATCGTGTACCAGCATAATTTTCCATCCCTCAAAATGTTTAATATCTAAAAAGGACTCTAAACTTATTGAGTTTTTTTTTCAGGATTTCTGGTAAGACGTTAGGCCATATTTACACCATTTGTCGTAATAATCACTGAAAAATGCTTTGAGTTATTCAGCTAGAAAAGGGACAGGTTAAAACAGTTTTTGTCATTCACAATGTCTTTTCTAATGAACAATGGTGAGATGAAAAAAGACCATTCGGGCCTTCAGTAATGAAAACCAACATTCTTACTCTGGATTCCATCTTAAAAGTCCATTCAAATACCATCAAGAAAACGGTGAATAAGTTTAAAAAAAGAGGGAACAGTAGAGCGGGAAACTGGATCAGGAGCTCAGAAAAACACTATCGATCCTCATTTCAACTTAGAGTTAAAGAGATCAATTAGAAAAAATCCAACTCAATCTATAAGACGTTTGACACGGGAGAGAAGAGTTTCAGCTATGACAGTCCGAAGAGCAATGAAAATGGACTTGAAAATGAAATCGTACGTGAAACGTGTGAGGCAACTTGCTACTCCAGGACAGAAAGTTTGAGGGTTAGAGAAGGCGAAGACCATCTTGAATAAATTGGAAGATTGCCCTGGAATTATATATATATATATATATATATATATATATATATATATATATATATATATATATATATTTGAACTTTATTTCAATCCTGCTTGAGCTTCCGATCCACAGCTATGATTAATTAGTAAGGAACATGTCATTTTCGTTAATGATCGATTTCATCACGATTCTCCTGTTAAGCTTGGAGAGTAATTATATATTCTTATTGTTCAAAGTAGAGTCCAATACTATTATGAAAATCTCGCAAAATTCCTGTAAGATATCTTTACTCATTTCCAAGATACAACGGTTCAAACCTTAATCTAAGAAATGGACAATTTTGCTTTTACAAGATTTGGACAATTTTGCTGTTACACTCCGTATATTGAAAACCTTTACCTCGTTTCTGTGTGATATTTCTATTTCAAAACAATATTTTAAGTACAAGTGTAACTCTTACTTCAAATGCTTAGTGTTAAAAATAAAACACATAAATGCTAATCTCTCCACGTTCATAGGGATTCAGCTTTTTCGCAAAATAACCCGCGGAATTTTCCTCAAAAGTTATCAAATAGCTGCCTCATAAGTGACAACAAATCACCGCAAATAACGGTGTATATAGATATGGATAAAATATAATTGCCATTTATAGATGATAAACAAAAACGGAAATTATTTATGAACCAACCTAATAGTTTTGCTTCGGCGTCTTCAAATTTGAAAAGAAGATTGTCAACATAAAAGCTCAAGGCTAGGAGCATAGATTTCGGAAATCATCTGACAATTGGCTTCGTGATGTATTTAGAGCTGTAACTATCTTCAAAAATACCTTCGATTCATAATCCAAAGATCTGCAATGTAATCGATCCTGATCTCGACTTCATCACTCTCTCATGTGACGTTGCTTTTCTCTGTCTTTTCTGCAAATATTTTTCATAACAAATGGTCTGATGTGCTTTTTTCCCCTATTGCCCTGATTACATGAATTTAAGTATGCCACTAGATTGGCAACTAGGTCCCACCCTTTTACTGTTGAAATAGTTAAATGTAAGCGCCACTTCTACTCCAACAATTTTTTCCTCGCACTTCCCGCCTGTGGAACTCCCTCCTGTTGACTTGTTTCCTTGATAACTATACTTTAAAAAAAAATTAAATGCAACATCAATCGCCATCTTTTATTTTCTTGAATCTCGTTCATCTTTTATCCTTTCTTCAATCGCCCTATACCCAATCTTTTCTCGCACTTTCACTCTCTGTAACACCCTGCGTACTCGTGGCATTTTCTCCTTGCTTGGGGTGAAACAATTAAAAAAATTACGCTCACGAGCAAACGCATTAGGATTTATATCTCGTTTAATCTGTTTGAAACGATACCAAATGACTGTTACAGACACAAATATTTGGATATATGACAAACTTGGAGAAATTGCTAAATTAATTATATATAAAAGGTGATGTGATAATCCATTAATCCGTTTATGGGACACGTCGGCATTAAATTGTTATAGGCGTAATGTTAACTCTGTAGATATTCGTGTGGGGCAAATTCAACGCGTCTCCATGTGGCTTTAGGGCGGGAAAGTCAATTGCACTCTCCGTTACATTCAATTATTATTTAGACTAACTGTAATTCTCAAGTACAAAGAACAATAATTGCTATTACTTTAGTTGGTTGAGAAAAGTCCTGTCACTTAACCATATAGAGAACAATTAGATAATAATATTTAATTGCAATTATCACCTTAACTAATGTTAATTCTAAGTATATTTCTGCATTAGAACTTTAGCTTTTAGAGAATGATCCATTTATATAATTGCTTTAATAATAATATTAATAACGGCAACAACACATAACAATCATAAGCTAATCGCCATGACATCGTTATTAGAAACTGTTTATTTTGTACCTCTATTTATTTTTTTACCTCTATTGATTTATGTCTCTAATTACCTGAAAGAGAGTACCTCTCTTTATCTTGTACCTGTATTTATTTAGTACCTCTGTTTATTTTGTACCGCTATTTATTTAGTGTTTGTTTATTTAGTACCTTTATTTATTTTTCAACTCTATTTATTTTGTACCTCTATTTATTTTGTATCTCTCTTTAGTGTCTCTGTTCAATTAGTACCTCTCTTTATCTCGTACCTGTATTTATTTAGTACCTCTGTTTATTTTGTACCGTTATTTAGTGTCTGTTTATTTAGTACCTCTCTTTATCTTGTACCTGTATTTATTTAGCACCTTTGTTTATTTTGTACCGTTATTTATTTAGTGTCTGTTTATTTAGTACCTCTCTTTATCTTGTACCTGTATTTATTTAGCACCTCTGTTTATTTTGTACCGTTATTTATTTAGTGTCTGTTTATTTAGTACCTCTCTTTATATTGTACCTGTATTTATTTAGTACCTCTGTTTATTTTGTACCGTTATTTATTTAGTGTCTGTTTATTTAGTACCTCTCTTTATCTTGTACCTGTATTTATTTAGTACCTTTTTTATTTTGTACCACTATTTATTTTGTATCTCTATTTAGTGTCTCTGTTCAATTAGTACCTCTCTTCATCTTGTACCTGTATTTATTTAGTACCTCTATTTATTTTTACCACTATTGATTTATGTCTCTAATTACCTGAAAGAGAGTACCTCTCTTTATCTTGTACCTGTATTTATTTAGTACCTCTGTTTATTTTGTACGACTATTTATTTAGTGTCTGTTTATTTAGTACCTCTCTTTATCTTGTACTGTATTTATGTAGTACCTTTATTTATTTTTCACCTCTATTTATTTTGTACCTCTATTTATTTTGTATCTCTCTTTAGTATCTCTTTTCAATTAGTACCTCCCTTTATCTCGTACCTGTATTTTTTTAGTACCTCTGTTTATTTTGTACCGTTATTTATTTAGTGTCTGTTTGTTTAGTACCTCTCTTTATCTTGTACCTGTATTTATTTAGTACCTTTATTTATTTTGCACCTCTGTTTATTTTGTACCTCTATTTATTTTGTACCTCTATTTATTTTGTACCTCTATTTATTTTGTATCTCTGTTTAGTGTCTCTGTTCAATTAGTACTTCTCTTTATCTTGTACCTGTATTTATTTATTACATTTGTTTATTTTTTACCTCTATTTATTTAGTACCTCTCTTTATCTCGTACCTGTATTTATTTAGTACCGCTGTCTATTTTGTACCTCTTCTTACCGACATAGTGTCAAGATGAATCGTATAAATGAGGTAATTGTTGACTTCTTATTTTTTGTTTATTAAATCTTTATTTAAAAATTTTTTTTTTTTACTTTGAAAATGCATTTTTTCGTTTTGCGTAACCAATGTTTTATCTGCTAAATGCAATTTTCAAATAATGAATATTATTTCAAGTACACGTCAGACGTGTGTTAGCCCAAGAAAACGCGGAGTGACTGAAATTCGTCTGATTTTCGCATTCTGACGCAAGCTGTTACTTTTAAAAAAAAATAGATTGGCGGCTAGATTTCCTCATTTTACTCTTGAAATTACCAAAATCTGACCGTAAGTTCTATTCTAATAGTTTATTCACTCGCTCTTCTCGCCTATGGAACTCTCTTCCAGCTTCTTGTTTCCTGTCAATTAAAGTCTACAAAGATTTAAATGCAAAGTCAATCGCCATCTTCTGTCTCTTTGAATCCTGGTCTCTATATTCTACTTTCTCTTCAGGAAACTTTTCTCAGTTTCATCAACTCTCAGGAACCTTCTTCTTAGTGGCTTTTGATCGCTTTGCATGACGGGAAATGATTAAAAAGAGACGAGGACATTAATTCGAATTTTTATAGTGTTAATAAATAATGATAACTCTTCAGGCCACAAATTCAGGCAGAAGTTGGTGAAGGATATCTAAAAATACTATCAGGGTTAATATCTAAGCTCAATACTAATTGCCACGTCTCTTAAGAAATTCTTTATATAAAACATCTTAATTTCTAACTAGTTGATCTTATACAGGGTGTCCATAAACTTCGTGTGCACTTTAAAATTTTATAACTTATAAGTGCACAGAAACTTTATGGACACCCTGTATTTTAAATTGGGTGCTTTTTTTATCGCTATGCATTCTACGACTGTCCGCATCCCTCATTATAAAATAAAATAATAGCCCGTCCGTAGATTTGAATTTGAATCCTTGAGAACTCCTCGAGCGTGTTTGTTGTTTACTGATTTGGACAGTAAGATTTATCAAATGAAGTTTTGAGATACGTTCTTTTTCCCTACATCATATTTTTTCTTCGCGCTAAAAACTGTTAAATCAACGTCTTTAATTCCGCGGCTTGTTGCTTGCATAAGAATATATGTAGCATCTAAACCGTTCTTAAATTGAGACTTGAATTTTTTAGTAATTAACGTTATATTTCATTTTACTCCCGACTTCAGTTACTCTTTGAGTGTGTGGTGTTGCGGCCCCCCGACTACGTTCGACACGTGATCTTTACATATTGTCTTCGATATCTTAGTCACTGCCCAACTCCTCTATGGAGCAATTGTTTATATATCCATTTTTCCAACTTTTTTTTTTCATGAGTGTACTTATCAGTTGCAGTCAGACCGCAAGCTGTTTACATCTAGGGTCCACATTGATAGGGAGTGAATCGCGGATCACCGCCCTTGACTGGAGACATTCCAGATCAACCCTATACCTGGATTACTTTTTCTGTCGTGAAATTGACTGAAAGTGTCTTGTGGAGTGACAAGCGCTTTGCAATATAATCAAGTCTGAAATGAATAAAAAATAGGTCTTCTCTAGTCTTGTACGAACTACAAATTACATATTCTATTCGTACCAATAAACAGACAGAAGACAAAATCCAATGAATATAAAAACTCGAAATGACGCTGTCCATATTTTTATAACTTATATCATGTTATTTCCTGTGCAAATAAAATATGATTAAGATAAACATTTATTTTCTCTAACTGAGGTGTCTGCGAAATATCGTTTTCAGACATTTTATTATGAAGAAATACATACCAGATGTTGTTTAAATTTCTGTTCTATCCAGTTGAGAATTGTTGATTTTAAATGTATAAGAAAAACTTCCAGTTAAAGATATAATTCTACCATAACATTTTGGAGAAAGTTCCTACGAGGAAATATTAATCTTAGAACTGCTTTTAAATGTTAATGATAATAATAATATTAGCCATTTCCTTATAAGTCCAGTAACTGTTATAGCTCCCTATTTCCTTCCGAACCTTTTATTTGAAGTAATGTGGAATGTTAACATTACATTATTTTCTCCTTGAGTTACACATGCTATCCATTTTATTTGTTGCCGCTCTTGGTAGTCCTCAGGTGATTTGTTTTCTGTTATTTGGTACAGTATTTTGTTTGTGATTCAGTCTCCAAGATTCAAAGAAAAATGATCGTTGCCAATACCCTCTGGCTTTACTCGTTCAAAGAATTTTCGCCATTCATCTTAGAAAGCGATTGTATACAGCTGAACGCTTTGATATTTCTGAACGTATTTGACCCCATGCCGGACATCTACCTGAAAGAGCGATAACAGTCAACTTGAGAAACTTATTTTTCTGAAAAGCTGCTTTTATCAATTTCAACCGAGAATTATGCTAATACCAAATGTGTTTCCTGTACGGATTGCGGGATATTAAGCATCACATCAGTTTCACCTTTAGTTAACAGGACATAGATTAATTGAGATATTTCTGGTCACATTAAATAATATATTGCCAAATGTCCATATACAGAGCGCAGCTGATATACTAGGTATAGCTCCCACATAAAGGTAAAACATTAGCTAAATAAAGGCACCATTGCTACTAATATCTTACCATATGCGGGAGGTATTTCTTGGAGGTATATATGCTAGATATTTCTGCCGCACCCTGTGTGATAAAATATATCTAAACTTATGTGACTCCTTTTAGTCCGTCCGTCGGACACACCCTCTAAAATAGCCATACATTGACCGATCGAAAGCAAATTTTCGAGAGAATTACAAACAGGTAAGAGAGTACAAAGGACAGTATTATTTTGTAAGCTGCCTAAATTAGTTGAAATCCGTTGCTTTCAAGCAAAACAACTCGATTTTTTCTACATTGTAGGTGTTTTCGTAACTTTCCAAAGACCATTTTTTGACAAGAATCTGTTTTCAAGTTTGCCCTGCGTTTTTGTGAACTATAAACAAAACACAAGGCCAATCGCTTCAAAAATCTGACTATATTACACTTGATACAAACGCGACATTGGTTTCAGAAAGAAATATTTACGCATGGCCAGTTCTATGTTGCATGCTGAAGAGTAAGAAATTCTAAGAAATTATTCTCCGCTGTTAAAAATGGAAAATGAAAAAAAAATTTTCTTAAGAAATACTTTTTACCATGAAGTTCTATAAAATCAAATTTAATTAAAGAAATTATTAAATCTCGAAGTAGGGCTTTTGTCTAAATATTTTTTCCAAACAAATCATCTTATTCAAACTTCATCCATTGGTTTATGAAATTTTACGAAACGTACAATATTTAAATCTCGACAAAAATGATAGGAATAACTTCAACAATAATAAATCCGGTAATGATTTCAACACGCGTGAGCGTGTTTAAAAAAATTCTAGTAGTGTATATGGCAGAAATACCTCGCATATATCTATGTATATGGACATAAGATAGTAATAGATATTTCTGGGACGTATATGTGGGAGGTATTTCTAACACACCCTACATATATGGAGAGAATGAAATTAAATATTATGCCGAAGTACGTAGAAATGTACACATTACTTTTTAATTAGCTTAAAACAAATGCAAATAAGTTCTAAATTTCAGCAAATTATTTTATTTTATCAGGAGTACAATATTTAATAATAGCAATACAAACGTACATATTCAAATGAAAAAAGGAAGAAGAACGATTTTTTTTATTGTTACTGCAAAATGTAAATAAAAAAACAAGAAAAAAGAACGACAAAATCCAAAAGTTCGCAATGTTTGTTTTTTTATTTACGTTTTGTTCTCTTTTTAATTTTCGAATTACCTCTTTACTGTTTTCGCATCAAACACTAAGAAAAAGTGTTGTAACCTAGGGAAGGTTACTGAATTGAATAATCACACGAAGTTGGTAATGAACTTTGGACAAGAACAACAAATATAGGATTCGCCAGCGGCGTAGAAGTAGTAGTCAACTGCTAGAAGTGAGTCAAGTGAATTCCACAATGAATCTCTAACTGCAGGATATCTACCAACCGTACCACGTGGTTAAATATGGCACAAAGCCGAATTTAATGTCGGGTATCTGAGCTACATAGGTTCGGCCAAAAATTCCCCGTAGACCCCCTATAAAACAGGATCAGGTAGCTGTTTCCCGAGAGGAGACTCTGCCCTTCGACATGGCCTCGTCTTGGAATTCTCTCTGCGCGGAGGCAGAGAGTTTGACCAGTATAGCTGGAGACGAATCTCCAAATGCAGGATATCTACCAACCGTCCCTCGCGGTCAGATATAGTACAAAGCCGAATTTGATGTGGTATATCCGAGCCCATAGACTCGGCCAAAAATTCCCCGTAGACCCCGTATAAAATGGGGTCGGGTAGGTGATTCCCGAAACGAGACACTGCCCTTCGTCTGGGGATCTTCTCTGTCCGGAGGCAGAGAGTTTGACCAGCTCGAAATAAATCTCCAACTGCAGACCAACATACAGTATTTACTACTGTATTTATGTGAATGGGGACATACCCATTATCGCCCGTAGGTATGCTACAACAGAAAGATGAAGTAATAATGTCCAGACTTTATATAGGTCATTCCATGATAAAAGATTCTGTACGACATGTCAAGAACTAACAAATTGTTGTGACTTCAGCCAAATCAGTTTAAAATACTACCAAAGAACCAATACGAAAGAACACTTTCATGACATTAATCCATATAATATTTCTTAAAGAAACCAAACTGTATTCCAAAATATAGCAACATAAAATACACATATCACCGCCTCTAGTAATTATGTCCACACAAATATGTCTATGCACAAAAGCTGAGTATCATCTACCATTTATTCAATTGTGAAAGCAGAACAACATATATTCACGACTTCAATGCTCACAAGAAAATTAACTTTCGGCATTAGTTGACCCATAAGAATTTGATTTGTCGTTAAACAAACAAATTAAATCATAAAATCAATTCTTTACAGTAATTACAATTTATTTAGTTTTTCTTTCTGGCTTGATTTGAACATGTCTGTTGCAATTACTGAAATATTCAGTTTTCAAAAGTAACAAGCAAAATACTAGTGACTATATTACACTTGATACAAACGCGACCTTTATCTTAAGGTGTTCCAAATTACTAAAAATACATCAACTTGAATTTTTTAAATAGCATTTATCACAAGAAAATTGCCTTTTGTTTCTATCTGGTTATGATAAAGTTCGGCGTTCGACTGTCCATTAAAGCTAGCTTCAAAGATAATATTTAACTCTATAAGTTCTGTATTTGCACTGAATATATTGCATAAATACATCTCAACAGTTGAGCTGGCGGATGAAGAGGGCTACGCATGACGGAGATGCTACAGAAGGCGCCACTCGTAATTGTAACAGTCTTAGCGACAGTCCGTTGCAGGTTCATAACTGGATTCTGTACGTCTTATTACATATGTACCGCAGAAGAAGGTCATGAAATTAAGTGTGTGGATCATTTCCTCGCATTGGTACTTTCTTTTACTCTGATATTGTTTCACTTCCAATCAAATCTTCCAAAGCCAAACAACGATAGGGAATGGATAACGGAAGTCAGTTTTGGGTGGAATTGGAAGTTTCTAGACCTGGACATACACATTGGCGGCGAATTTAGTTATAAACGCCATCATTATAAAGGAAGCGATCAGCAAAGTAGATAAATTCTTGGATACGAGATAAAGCCGTCGATTGCATCAATTCAACTGCGTACTAACATAAGCTAATTAATATGTAAAATTATTAGTTAGTAACATCCTCAGCATAAAGATAAATTCAGCTTCATTAGAATGCAATTAGGCTTTCAAAAGTATCTTTAGCCACCATCATCAAAACAGAAAAAAAAATCATCGATTTTGCGTTGTATTGTAGATATTCTAAAATGCTTGAAATACTTTAAGTTTTTCCATTTTTCTAAGTTTTTCTTTTAATCCAGAAGTATTTGCTGGCCAGAAAGATTCCATTAATTAAAAAAGTAATTTCTCGGAATTGTTATAGTATGACGATAAATTACACCCGGCAGCAAAGCCTCCGATCCTGTGATTACATGGTCTCCTCGATCCATACAGTTCATGGTAACGGTATCAATTTCCTTACTTGGAACATTTATGCATTCACTGTCCGAGCAGCCAGTGCCACTTCCACTGGAAATTTAGAAAACCTTCCTATTGAAACAATTTTTCAGGAAATTGGAGTTTTCAAGTCCAGTAACTGTTATCGCTCTTTCTGTTACTGATTGGAGATTCACTCATAACCTTTTGTCTGACGAAATGTGAAATGTAAACAACTTGATTGTATCCTAACTTTTTCTGCGAATTACACGAGCTATCCATTCTAGTTGTTGCCGCTGATGAAGGTCCTCAAATAGTATGGTTTCTCTTATCGATTTCGTGGTAAACTTTGTCTTGTAGCTGATTTATATATTGGAAAATTTCACACAAACACATGCACACGCACGCACACACATAGAATGTGGGTACGATGGGTAAATTGTCGCCATTTTGATATTTTTAATTGTTTCGCGCATGCGCGTTGTTTTTATTTTTTTATTTTGACGATTGCAAAACATATATAGTATGGTCAGTTGGTCACCGTCTGTAAGAAAAAAAAACAAAAACAAAACACCATGACGCAATTTACTCCGCCATGAATTTGAAAACAGCAGATTCAGAAGTTATCTGGAAGCCGTGGTTTGAAGACAATGGCGATCTTATTGAATGAATTTACTTTAGTATTTCAAGATATTTTTTGTTTAATTTGCTTAATACATCTGTTAAGATAAGATACCAGTGTTGTTTTCATTTTTGCGTCATTTAGACGACAATTTATCCATCGCACGCTGTGTATATGTATTTGTATGTATTTATCTAGAACTGTATCTAAAATGACGGTATTAAGAACTTGCAAATGAAACACGTTTTTGTTTCTAGGTTCATCAGGTACTGCCATTAAATATCATTTATTTATCCCGTTCCCTCGCACAAAGTATTTGAACCGTTAGGAATTTGCATTTTTCTGCACACAACCACAGATGCACATTTACTAGAAATGTCCGTCCGATTATGTGGGTTTACAGTTGGGTGTTCCTCACTTTATCTCGGGACATGCCGGGATAAAATGTACTGATGTGTATGCATGATTTCTATTCTTTTATTTAAACAGATCGATATCCAAACAAGGCAACGGCCAGCTTTTATTTTTGGGAAAGTTTGCAAAGTTTAGATCGTTTTGCAACTATTTTTTACAATTTCTCATTCAACTGATGAGGATATGTTTTTGCTTCCTTTGATGCTCCATATGTATTTTGATAATTTTGACTATTTTCATATTTTGGTACTTTGTAGGAAACGGCATCTTATGATTGAAAAACTGCTGTTTGCGACATCACTAATGAAGTGATAAAATACCAATAGTCAAACTGAAAATAGAATGTAACCAATCATGAACGTACTAATGGGACAAATGCAAGAAGAGTTTTAACTACTCACTTGAGATTATATATATATATATATATATATATATATATATATATATATATATGTGTGTGTGTGTGTGTGTGTGTGTGTGTGTGTGTGTGTGTTGTGGTGGTGGTAGTGGTGTGTGTGTGTGTACGCGCGCACGTCTGTGTGAAAAATTTCAGATACAGTGTATTTGTAAAAGGACAATGTGAATAAAGACAAAACGAAAACTTATCTTAGACGACGCGTTTCGTCCTCTCCGTCAGCTAAGATAATTTTTCCTTTTGTCTTTAATCATATATATATATATAAATATATATATGTATATATATATATATATATATATATATATATATATATATATAGATATATATATATATATATATGTACACACACATATATATATATATATATATATATATATACATATATATATATATACATATATATATATATATATGCATATATATATATACAATCGGTTTCACCATAGCGAAAAATTACCATGATAATATTTATATAAAAGACACAGTTAGGCAACCTTACGATGCTGGGAAAGTGACTGAAACCAAGCCGGCAGATCAGGACCCATAATATTGCTGATTCTTCTCTGGATTTTATGAATGACCTCAAAGTAAATATGCCAGCTATATTCGAAGCATATTCTGTATAGTCCTTAATGATTTTTGAGTAGAGCGGGCATCAATTGTCATCAAAGAATCATTCGTTACACGATATATGTCATTTTTTCTTTCAGGGAGTGTAAAAATGATGTGCCTCAATGGGTGGAATAAAACAATACTTTACAATTTCATCTATCTATCTATCTATCTATCTATCTATCTATATATATATATATATATATATATATATATATATATATATATATATATATATATATATATATAAACAAGTTTTATTAAAAGGCCTGTCTGTTTAATTTTTTTATTGTATTTGCCAATTTTCTTCGTTTTGTTCGTTAAATTTAAAAACCAACCCAATATGCAGACTCATAAACACAACCAAAAGTAAACTTGGTAAAATAAGTAAAACTATACTAGAATGAATTAAATCAAAGGTAAAGAAAACGTTTGGAGTAAATCAGTGGAAAAACACAAAAATAACTAGAGACAGGTTCCGCAACATAAAAACGGACATAATTAGCAAATTATACAACAAGATATAAAATAATTCTACCCTTCTATAATAGGACCCATGCTCAATAAGGCCATCATCTTAGCTCAAGGACAAATAAGAATAAACTCAAAAGAAATAAAATAGTTAAACACTACCGTAAATCACTATTGTTTGACAATGAACACGTATGGATAAAGAAAAGAAGGGATCATTGATACTACAATGGGAAGCTTTGACGGTGCTTGACCTGCGAACTTATAGAAATATATTTACTACACGAACTAAGTAAAATAATAGATACAAAGGATACAGGACTCTACAAGTACGACGGTCTCATAATCTTCAGAAACTATAACAAACAAAACACAGACAATACTAAAAAAAGTAATAATAAAGATTTTCAAAAATATGGGATTCAACATAGACATAAAAATTAACAAAAACTAAGTAGATTTTCTAGATATCACCTTCAACCTAAGAAAAGTTACATATAAACCATACAGAAAACCCAATGATAAACCATTGTTTATGCACACATATTCCAACCACACACCATCAATAATCAAACAGATACCAAAATCAATTAACCGCAGGCTTTCCAACACTTTCTCCAGAGAAATAATATTAACGAAGCTAAGAAAGACTATAAGAAATCCCTAAAAGATAGTGGATTCCCGGTAACATTTACATACACACCACAGAGGAGAGAAAAAAGCTATCAGGAAGAGAAGCATCATATGGTTCAACCCACAGTGCAGCAAAAACAAACGTAGGAAAACATATTCATCAAACTCTTTCACAACCACTTCCCGGAATCAAGCACTGTCCACAAAAACATAATAAAAATCAGCCAAAGTTGCACCGGGAACATGACGCAAATAACAAAAAAGCACAACAGGAAAACTATCAATAAACCACCCGAACAAATTAAACCCCCATGCAACTGTAGAATAAAGAACAAATGTTCCTTAAACGACTATTGCTTACAAAACAATGTAATATACCACGCCACGGTAAAATCATCAGATAACGAAGAAAATTATACATATGAGTAACTGAAAGACCCTGGAAACAAAGAAAATATGCACACAAAACACATTTCACAAATAGTAAATACACAGTACAAGGCATTTCAAGTATATCTGGAAAATTAAAAACAAAAAGCAAATCACACCGAAAATATCATGGAAAATAAGAAAAAGAACACCAGCCTACAACAATCAATCCAAAAAGCTGAAAACTTTGCATGTAGGAAAATATACCTATAATTACTTTCCCTGGCCGAAACAAACTACTAAATAAACGATCAGAACTCATCTCAAAATGCATACACGAAAACAAACTTTTACTACGTTACTTAAAAATCTAAAACAGTAAAGAATAAATAAAAATAAATAAGCAAAAAGAAGTCAAATAAATTAATCAAATAAATAAATAAATAAAGTAAATAATAAACAAATTAACAAACTACTCCTGACAAAATAACCGTTAATAGAACAGGTTTAAATCGTTTTGTGTCAACTCCAGTGTCATCCCAACTGAGCAATGGCGAGAAGAAAAAGATCATACAGGCTTTCAGTAATTGTACGAACATTCATATTCTGGATTCTACCTTAAAGTTCATTCAAGAACCGCCAAGAGAAGGGTGAATAAGTTTTAAAAAGATAACAGTAAAGAAGAATCTGAATCAGGAGTTCACAACAGGAAGAGGGATCATCATTTCAACTTAGAGCTCAAGAAATAAATTAGAATCCATATGACATTTGGCGCGTGAGAGATATATGTATACTGTTTATCTTACAGCAACGGATTCATATCTTTCACAGGGATATTTATGTGAAAGTACACGAAGAATTCCATTAATATATGATTAATCATTTCTAAGATACAACGGTTCAAATGTTAATCTAACAAATGAACAGTTTTGCTGTTGCCCCCGGTGTGTGTGTATATATATAAATACATATATATATATATATATATATATATATATATATATATATATATATATATATATATATATATATATATACACCCGTTGTGTGTGTGTGTGTGTGTGTGTGTGTGTGTGTGTGTATATATATATATATATATATATATATATATATATATTATGAAATGGACAAAGTTTATTTTAAATCAATTTTTAATGTTTATACATTCTTTTTATAGATACAAATATTTAAGTAAATGCTCTGTTTATAATAAACAGTATTAAACAACATTTACCGGCCTGAGTGTCCGAGAAATTTTCATTCAGGCCGGTAAATGTTGTTTAATACTGTTTATTATAAACAGAGCATTTACTTAAATATTTGTATCTATAAAAAGAATGTATAAACATAAAGAAATGCCTTAATATATATATATATATATATATATATATATATATATATATATATATATATATATATATATATATATATATATTGTCATCCACAGACAGACTGTTTCTCTGTATCACAGCTCATCTGTGTGGCTAGACGTCCGGTTGCCTCTGGCTAGAATCGAAAACCGGCTGAATTCGCGTCAGTCGGAAATTTTATCCTGAAGCCGTTGGCTCACGGAAGAGAAGAAGGTGAATTTAAGCGTATTTATTTTTAGATAAACACACAGTGACTGAGAGAACTCGATTCGATTTACCGAAGAGTCTTGCATTATTAGCCGTAATAGTCACTGTTTACAAACCCACACAACCTCCCCAGAGAGCTCAACCGAAATAAATTTTTCAGGAGCATATATATAGTCATATATATATATATATATATATATATATATATATATATATATATATATATATATATATATATATATATATATATATATATTCACAGCGGGTGTAACAGCAAAAAATTTTTATTACGTATTTCACACACACACACACACACACACACACATACACACACACACACATATATATATATATATATTTATATATATATATATGTATATATATATATATGTGTGTGTGAAATAGGTAATAAAACAAGCACAGACTAAATGGTACCAATATAATCTGTACGATAAGCAATTATTAAATACTAATTATTAACCATATCACAGAAATAAGGCACGGGAAAATGGTTTTAAATTTGGAATTTTTGAAGACGACTTTGTCCTTCATCAAAGGACCGAGGAATAAACTGAGAAATGGGAATTACTGGCAGACAAATGTTTTAGTAGATGGAGTATTTCCCCCTGGAAATCGTATTGTTAGCAAAACACCGATCTCTGTCTGATTCCTCGATGTGCAAAACTTTTTATAAAAATAAACTTAAGGATAATTCTGACTTGAAAACCACTGAGAAAGCAAGATGGAACCACTCTGCCGTCTTTAAGTTATCGCAAATCAGATAATAAAGAAAAGGGCTCTGTGAAGAGCCTTGATCCTGGAAATTCTTTTTGTTATATTCAGAAGAAAGGCAGAATTAATATTACCAAAAAAAATATAAATAAAAATAAGCAAATAATTCCTACATTTCCTTTATATGTTAATCTTCCTTAGGACACTTTTATATTTTATTATTTTCTTCCTTCGTTAATAATTCTTAATATGGTTTCAACGAAGCATGAAAATTTTTCTCACAGCCTATCATCAAAGGCAATAAAAAGAAAGGTCAGATTTGCTTCTAGTGATGGACGCCAATTTGCTCTCTTAGATCCTAAGAAAATACTGTTTTATCGACAAAATAACACGGCATCATATATCAGAGGCCAGATAATGGAAGCTCATTACCGGATATCCTTCCGTTTCTGTCACCATGATTCGAAGTCCAGTTGCCGGGATGATAATCATTAGAAAATCCAATGGGAAAAAAAAGTTTGTCGGCCAAAAGGTGGATGTGAAGGTGGTGAAAGAGTTAACGGCTTTGAACGGGAAATCGGCGAGCCGAGTTCGATTCCTACCTGTGATCGTTCCCATCAAATTTCGTACAAATACCCTTGGGAAAAATAAGAATCATTCTCTTTTTTTCCGCCACAGGCAGGAGAGACTGAGCTATTTACACATTCTTGGCAACCAGTCTAGGAGAAGGCAAATTTGAATTCAAACTGTATGTAGCGCATATATATATATATATATATATATATATATATATATATATATATATATATATATATATATATATCGACAAGACCGTTGAGTTCATAATGATTCTATAATTTCAACTGTAGTCAGCCTACGTCTGTGTTCAAATATTATTAGTGATTAAACATTACAATTATCAATATCTGCTCATTTTTTGTTTCGTGCTGAAAAGTTCTCGGCAGGGGATTTTGGGCAACTTTCCCACAGATGGAGATAAGACTTGAAGCGAAACAGACAAAAGAGTGCTGAAATACTGTTTGATATCAATCTTTATACAGGGTTTGGACAAAATAATTGGAACAGTTGAAAAATCCACTCCTATATTTCAAAGACCTATTATATTAAGAATTTTAAC
Organism: Acanthosepion esculentum; assembly: GCA_964036315.1. NCBI lineage: Eukaryota > Metazoa > Mollusca > Cephalopoda > Sepiida > Sepiidae > Acanthosepion > Acanthosepion esculentum. The sequence goes on along the minus strand of OZ038482.1, from coordinate 115,613,849 downwards.
TAAAACTTCTTAATTGCAGGTTATATCTATTGTAAATACGTTTATTTATCTAATTTACTGTCTTTGGCTTATTTATTTTTAGAGTTTAGTATAATTTAAGCTAAATGCGTGACCTCTCCGAGTTCGAAAAAGGGCAAATTGTTGGAACTCGCATGGCAGGAGCTGAACTGTTTGGTTTTTCGAGAGCTACCATATCAAGAACACTGATGCAATTCGAGAAACAGGGCAAGACCTCTAGCAATCGTAGCAATTCGGGCCGGACTTGCAAACTTACTGACAGCGACTTACGTGCATTGAAACGCAATGTGGCAAAACATCATCGGACTACAGCGGTCAAAGTGAGTGCTGAGTTGAATAATCATCTGAATAGTTCAGTTTCTACTAAAACTGTTCGCCGTGAGCTCCATAAGGCTGCATATCATGGAAGAGCCGCTGTGAGGAAACCTCTTCTCTCCACTCGCAACATTCAAAAGAGGTTGAAGTGATGCAGAGATCATAATGCCTGGTCTGCAGACCAATGGAAGCAAGTCATATTCTCAAACAAGTCCAGTTTTTCCAACTTCAGGGCGAGTTTATGTGTGGAGGCAGCCCAAAGAAGCTTACAAGCATGACTGCCTTCTCCCAACAGTGAAGCATGGAGGTGGATCAGTGATAGTTTGGGCTGCCATATCATGGAAATATCTCAGTCCAATAGTTGCCCTGCATGGTAGAATCGACAGCAAATATTACCTGAACATTTTGGGAGATCATGTTCATCCAATGGCCAAGACTTTATTCCCTGATGGTGACTGCATCTTCCAAGACGATAATGATGCATACCGCTCGAGTGGTTAAGAATTGGTATGAAGAACATGAAAATGAGCTAGAACACATGGAGTGGCCTCCCCAATCTCCAGATATCAATACTATTGAACATTTGTGGTGCATTTTGGAGCAACAAGTTAGGAGCCGCTATCCTCCACCGTCGCGTCGTAAAGAGCTGGAGAAAGTTTTAATGGAAGAATGGCTGAAAATTCCCCTGGATGAAGACAGGAAGCTGTATGATTCCATTCCTAGACGTATTAAATCTGTATGTGAGGCCAAAGGAGGACCAACTCCATATTAATAAATTTTCTTTGAATTTAACAAGTGTTTCAATTATTTTGTCTAACCCCTGTATATGACAGCGAATGTTTGAAAACATCTTTGCAGATGAAGGGATCTGAGGCAACAGACATGTCAGTCTATAAAAGGATATTGAGAATACCATGGACGAAGCATATGAGCAAATAGAAAGTAGTAGGGTAAACCAAATAAAACATTTGTACTTAGAATGAGAAAAAAATAGTTGAAATTTATTCGACACGGAGTGAGAAAAGTGGGTTTGGAGAATTTGCCACCCACAGGATATTGAAGGTGACAGTGAAAAAAAGAAATAATAAGTAACGTACCTAAAAAAAAGTCTCTGTAATTGGATGTCAGAAGAGGGAGTAGGAAATATAGTAAAAAGCGAAATATTATTAAGTAGCCACAAAGATAGGATATTGTGGAGAGTCACTGTCACTCACGTCCTGAAGGAACAAGGCACAGACGACTGATTATTTCAAAACTATTGGCATACAAAATCTCTTTTCTGTCCTTATTGGTTGTAAATAATGTTGGGTTCACATAAAAATCAAATGTAATGTTTCAATGATCAAGGCCAAACAAAAGAAGTCAGTCTAGAAACAAGGGAACAAAATAAGATTAGGAAATCGTAAAAGGAAGATTAGTTTAGTCTTTTTATTGTTTTTTCGCTTTTTTGTTTTCTTGCTTTATATATTTTTTCTCTCCGTCTGTCCGAAGCGTTTCAAGTTTGTTTTTTTTTCTTGCTTTTTTCCCCCCGTAGGCAATTATTTATTTCAAATGAGGTTGTTTTCATTTAATCTTATAACTGTCTGAGCTCTGTTTGTGAGCGAAATTAATTATAACCATAAAGTTCCCTGTTTCTTTGGTTAGGGATTAGATCGTTGACTATATATAATTTAATTTTATATTTAATTTTCTTAATTATAATGATGTTTTTGGCTCTTATTTTTGAAACATGAGAACTCTTATATAGCGAAGGAATCATATTTCTTTTTTAAATAATTATAATTATAATTTAGGCTCTACATTTGTATTGAGCACTGTTTTTTTTTAAATAAAAAAATAATACTAAAGAACTTCGGATTATTTACCTAACGTGTTCTTTCCTATTTTTCTATATATTTGCACACACACACACACACACACACACACACACACACACACACACACACACACGTATATATATATATATATATATATATATTCGGGAAATTTAACTATATACATATATATATAATTCGGGAAATCTAACTATATATATATATATATATATATATATATAGTTAGATTTACCGAATTATTCAGGCCGATACTTGTAAATTAATAAATAAACTGTTTATTAAATAGATAAAAACAGAGTATCTACTCAAATATGGGTGTCCATTAAAAATAACGTTTAAGCAATAAATATATCATAATTGACAGAAATGATATTCGGGGTATTCGAATAATTGAACAATTCATCGAGTCTAGAAGAATCCTCAAGAGAATGCAGTTGACGCTCGTTGGGTCTCATCAGCAGCGCACATACACTATCGAGAATCGAACCCGGACTGTTAAGATATGACGCAAGCGTCATACCAACTGAACCAACGGGTCTCAGCAACGAATTTCGTCTTGTAACACATTCAAGTTTACTTAGTCCATTTATTAGTATATATATAAATATATATATTTATATATACACATATATAAATATATATATACATATATACATATATACATATATATATATATATATTATAATAAAAAGAAAGAAAAGATACATACATATATATATTATAATAAAAAGAAAGAACAGATACACACACGCACACACAAACACACACACACACACACACACATATATATATATATATTCATTATCTTATATGAATAATATTGTTCTATAGTAATACAGTAAAAGCAAGGGATGGAATTATTTTGAACTGTTGGCATCCGTTTTAAAACAGAGAAAACAACAATAGATCTCAGGAACGCTATTAAAAACAACCACCCATTTTTAAGAATCGCTGAGAGTGCAAAAATACTGAAAATAGTTCAATAAAACAAAACAATTGTCTTTTATGAATATACTCATATATCGATTTTCAAGATTTTTATCTAACCTCTGATGATTCAAATAATAAAGGGTTAAAAAAAATGATTTACTATCGTTCTTGATTAACTCATTTTTCCGTTTACTTAAAAACAAGAAAAACGTTTTATGTCCAGTCAGTGTTTTCAGTTGAACGTATATGTGAGGGCGATGTAAAGTTTTTCATCCGAGTCGCTTCCTAAAATTTAACCAAATTTTCAGTCTTCTTGGTCGAACCCAGGATTTTTTATGCATATCTTCGTATTTCGACATAAAACCACGTTTACTTTACCTCTCAAACCCCTCTCTTTTTTTACCTCTCTCTCCTTACCTCCTTTTTTTTCAATTTATCTCTTCCTCTATTCTTCCTTCCTATCTCCCTCTCTTACTCGCCCTCTAATCTTTATCCTTTCTTCTATTTTTCCTCCCATTGATTCCTGTTTATCCCTCCCATTACTAATTCCTCCTATGTCCCTCTCTTTATTCATGCCTCTGTTTTCCTCCTATCCTACTCCTCCTAACTACCTACCATTCTTTATCCCTCTCTCTTCTCTTCCGGGTTACCTCTCTTTAACCCTCCGTCTAATCTTCCCTCCTATCTCACGCTATTTATCCCGTTTCTCTCCTATTTTCTTCTCTCTATGCCTGCTACTCTTCTCTCCCTTATCTCACTTTCATTCCGCCCTCGACGCTTCCCTTATGTCGTCCTCTCTTTATTTCACACACTATTCTCTCTCTTTATTGTGAAATTGCTTATGTAATCTGCCCTCTTCACTGATCTATCTATATCCCTTCCCTTCTACCTCCTCTTTTTATCACTCCTTCTTTTCTTCTTCCCCCTTATTTCACCTCTCCATTTACTCTTCTCTCGATCTTTTTATCCCTCACACTACTCTCTCTCTCTTTATCCCTTTACTAACATCTCTATTCTTCACATTACTTATCCTGATTACCTCCCTTAGTTTACCTCTCACTCTAATCTTCCCTTCTCCCTCCGCTTCTTCTTCTCGCCCCACCACCACGATACAACAGAATTCTTTTAATTCAAAGCAAATGGCAACAATGTTTTATAAAAACAATGATTAAGTTTCGTTCAATGGCGACACAAGGATATTACTCAGTTATTTTAAGCAAAATGTTATTTTAGGTCTTGTATTGTGAGTTGTTTAATGAAAGACAGAAAATGTTTTCATTTCATCTTTTTCCTTTTGATGTGACCCTTCTTGCGACGTTGCGGGACGTAAACACGCGTAGCAAAACAGAATCACTTGGCTTATACAGGGTGTCCGCTCAAAAATTGACATAAATTAAAATGTGAATATCTGAGTAACCACATGTTCCAGATAAATTAAATTAAATAAGCTTCATGTTGAACAATAAAAGATTTATTCCTCATAATTCGAACAAGATATTCAAAGTAGATGTTATAACCGATTTCACAACGCTTCCAAAATGTTCAACATGCGTACTACCTGTGACACAAAACACGTCAAGTCGGTAGTCCAGCTCTTGTCAAGCACGCTGTAGCATGTCTTGCGTAGCATTTTCCTGTAATTCAGTGATTCTCTGCTTCATCTAGGCTTGTAGGAAAGCACGAAACAGTCTGTCGCCTCCGAGTGTTGACTTCACTGTCCACTGATTACATAAGTAATTTCACAATGCTTCACAAATGTTCAAGGTGCGAAAGTGACACAACACATTTCAACAGCACATTGTCATTATCACTGGCACACCTAATTCATCTTTCTAGAGTTTCCTCACAGTCAACTTAGTTTTTATACATTTTGTTAAAATTTGAGATCATTTGAGTGATTCCGTCGAATTTATCTTGCATCTAAGAATTGAATTTCTTCTTTGCTGATCGCTTCCATTATGACGATGGCGTTGATTTTTAAGCAATCCAATTCTTGCATGCAAGAAATAACGGCATTGACTGCATGTTAACGTTGCTGGAGGACGAGGTCGATTTTGTTGAGTCTTTTTCTCTTGTCGTTTGACGTCTTCCTTTTCTCTCCTGGTAGCTTCAAAGTTTTTGTTTCTGATGGTGATGGAACACCACCAGTTGGTAAAGACTCGGGCCTGTTTGTCCAACGACATAGGCTCAAGTCCATTGACTTTCACCTGTGACACGAAACACGTCAAGTCAGTAGTCCATCTCTTGCCAAACACGCTGTAGCTTGTCTTGCGTAGCATTTTTCCAGCCCCTCAGTGATTCTCTGCTTCCTTTAGGCTTGTAGGAAGAAGTGGGGATATAGACCCTTCCTTTTCTAAAGCCACCATAGAAAAAAAATCAACGAGTCAAGTCATTGTGAATGTGGTGGGCATTTGAACAGCACGTTGTCATTATCACTGGCACTTTCGGCCCATCTTCCTGGTAGATTCTCATAGAGATGTCCGTACTGAGGCACTGGAGAATGCTACGCAATACATGCTACGCAATACATTCTACGCAATACATGCTACAACGTGTTTGGCTCGAGCTAGACTATCGAATTGACGTGTGTCGTGTCACAGGTGTGCGCATATTGAATATTTTTCAAGCTTTGTGAAATCGGTTATAAAATCCGCATCCCTTTGAACATTTTGTTCGAAGTTTGATAAATAAATCGTTTATTGGTTAACATGAAGCCTGTTTAATGCCAATTGCCTGAAACCTGTAGTTACTGAGATATTCACATTTGGGGGAGCGGTGGATACCCTTTATTTTTTATATTATTGTCCTCTTTTTCATTATAGACCCTGTAGAATAACCCTAAATATATTTAACCCTAGAACACTAAACATGGGTATATAGTACCCAGCGCAAATTTTCCTATTTTTAATTACAATTTTCACTACCTGGTTTTCTTACCTAAATAATGTTTTTAGCTCCTATTAATGTTAACTCAAAGTACAAAGTTTGAAGTGCTTGCATATAAAATATTTCAAATAAAGATTTCTATTTAATATTTTTTTTATATTTTCAAAATTGGGTATGATATACCCACGGTTAGTAGTGGTGTAACTTTAATTGATGGTTAGTGTTCTAGGGTTAAAAAAAAAAGAGAGAGCCGAGTTCCAATTCCAGTCGGGTTCCTTATATTCACTTACGGTCAATACCATTGGGAAAGGCATGAATCCACCTCTTCTCCCCCAGCTACGGGTTAATTAGTAAGATTTGTATCACTAAATCATTATTATCTAACAAACTAAAAGAAGATGTTTTATAATCTAAACCTATATTCTGGTTCTAAATAACTTATAAGCCAGAAAAATACATATCCTTCCCTCACTCAGTAAAAAACAGGAACAAATCTTATCTTTAAATAAGTATATTTCCGACTAATAAAAAGCTGAACGTAATTAAGAAGAAATAGTTCAAATAACTAGGAAAAAAGGAGAGGAATAAAATATAATCATGCTAGTTGTGACAGAATTTTATGTGAGGGATAAAATTCAATCCAGCAGTCGCACGTCTCAAGAACCATTCCTCCACGCTACTTAACGATTCATAGAGAAACTCCCCGGCTGCAATCACGTTACGCGTTTTATAGAATCTGATTTGCATAAGGCAATGCGAATCTCTTTGAGAATTTACATATCCTCCGAGACTCACGCTGACAACGAGAGTTTATGTAGGCCATGTGCTTCATCTCTTTTTTTTTTTGGACCGTGCAACACGTGGAACGTTGTTTACCCAGGTAAGTATTTCTTGTTGTCGTAAGCTTTTTTCTGGCTGGCTTTTACACATTTCTGTTTTCCTTGGAAAACAGCGCACACGACGCGGGTTTGCTTTCGAGGACATACATTTTATGCGTTTACTACTCTAGTTTATATGAACAGGTTCATGCTCAGAACAGAATGATACCAGAAAGTAAGACAAATACAAAATGTTTATAGATTCTGCATAGCGTTTGATAAAGTACGTCACAAAGAACTGTTGAGAATGCCAGGTAAGCTTGATTTATTTGGAAATGATATTACAATAATAATATAATAATAATATTAATAAATAATAATAATAATAATATAATACAAAACTTATACTGGGTGCAAACCGTTTGCGTATGGATAGAAAATGAATTCAGTAACATTATTTACATTATTCGGACTATTGTCCTCATCTTTGTCGCCATATTTATTAAAACGTTTCGGCCGTTGTACGCTCCGGCCTTCTTTAGGTGGTTAGAATGGCGAACTGAACACTTTATTTCGTTCACTGGGGTAGACTGTTCTAGTTCCACATGCCATGTTTAATGGATGTCAGTTATCAGTTATCTCCTGTTAATTTTTCGCTCTGAAAGTTCTCCACTGCCTTAACCGGATATTGAACTCACACTCTTTGGGTCCTGTCACTGGATATGGACAGATATTGAATTCAGTAAATATACAAAAAATAGAAAAATGCGTAAGAGAGGGATGTGTTTTCTCACCGGACTTATTCAACTTTTGCAGTGAAGTGACCCAGAGAAAATTTGAAGTCCTACCAGGATTCATTATTACCAGCCACAATCTTAACAACATAAAATATGCCGATGACACAGTGTTGTTAGCAAACGGGAACTCTTAAAGAAAGTCGTTAAGGAAAGCGAGAAGAAAGGACTAAGCATCAATTGCAAGAAGACAAAATGCATGGTTGTCTGCAAAATGAAAAGCCCAACATATGGAATTACAACCTGGAGATACCAAAATCAAACGAGTACACAAATTTAAACATCTAGGAAATATTTTTGCAAAAGACGGAATAGGCGACATCGAAATTTGAAGGCGCATTGAGATAGCAAAAGAAATGCAAAGCAAAGTGTTAACCCTAGAACACTGATCATGGGTATATAGTACCCTGCGCAAATTTTCCTGTTTTTAATTACAATTTTCACTACCTGATTTTCTTACCTAAATAATATGTTTTTCAGTTCCTATTAATGTTAACTCGAAGTACAAAGTGCCTGCATCTAAAATATTTCAAATAAAGATTTATATTAAATATTTTTTTGAATATTTTCAATATCAGGTATGATATACCTATGGTTAGTCGTGGTGTAACTTTAATTGATGGTTAGTGTTACTAGGGTTAAGAAGCGGAAATCTTTTCACAAAAGCAAGGAAGCGTATTGAATTGTTATGTACTATCGGTCAGTCTATATAGAAGTGGATGCTGAACAGTCTCCTCAAAGACGAAAGAAGAGACTTGAGGCTACAGAAAATGTTGCTTGCAGAATGATCCTCATAATACCATGGAATGAACATATGACAAAGTTCTAATGAAAGTGGAAACAAAAACGAGACTTATACTTATCAAAAGAAAGAGACAGTTGAAATTTCTAGAGCACTTAATGAGGAAAGAGGACTTAGAAAATTTGACACTCACATGACATACGGAAAGCAAGAAGAACAAAAGAAAAGAAGGCACAACCTAGCTAAGGAGAATGTGTAAATGGTTATCAGAATTATTATCAGCTACAAAAGAAAGGAAATCGAGGAGAGCCGTGATTGCACACGTTTTAAAGAGGTACGGCACATCATCATCCGTCACCTCTATCTCAACAACAGATCGATTCTGTAACAATTTAATCATGTCTCTGGAATCCACTTTCCGGTAACATGATAGCTATTACCAATTCAACATTAAGTATAATTTGAACCTTGAAGTTTTGTTATTCTTCAAATGTTGCTAAAGCCTAAGTCGAACTCCAAAGCCACATGGTTCACAACAGAAATTACAAACATAAAGCCTAATAATGAAAATCGCAGATAAATCGATACATCTTCAATCTAATTATACGCGATACCAGTCTTAAATAAACAGCAGAAATTAGTCTTGCTGCAAGCAAATGCAAGTGAAAAGAAAAGTTTCGTTTTTATAATTAAAGGGATAACGATAACATGTAAGCAGACAACAAAAATAAAGGATCTGATAGTACTAAAAATATTACGAAACCCAAACAAAGTTTTACATGTTTTCCAATAAAGATGTTAGAGCGACAAATGTGTTTGTCTGACTTTAAAGATTATAACGGGAGACATTGGTTTTAGACAAAGTAAACAGGTAAATCTCACATTTCTAAGCTAAGCTTAAGTAAAGCACGTCCTTACCTTATACAATACGGCTTGAGTACAATATGAACCCGTGCTTCTGAAGTAAAAAAAAAAAACAAGGAAAAAATTATACACTTCAGTATAATATGACCCTGTGTCTGAGAAGCTAAAAACAGGGAACAAAGTACACCGTTAAGGATATGACAGCGTATATCTGAAGCTACAAACAGGGAACAAATCACAGCCTTGTGTATAATATGCCGCATTTTTTAAAGCTAAAAACAGGGAACAAATTTCACTCTTGATTATAATATAACCCCGTGGATCTAAATTTAAATTCAGGGAACAAATTACATCCTTGTGAATAATATCACACCGTATTACTGCATTCAAGAACGGAGAATAAATTTCCTCCTTGAATATAATATAATATAACCCCGTGTTTCTAAAGTTAAAAACAGTTAAGAAATTACACCCTTGAGTATAATATGACCACGTTTTTCTAAGAGGTAAAAACAGGGAACAAATTGCACCCATGAATATGCAGTGGCCCAAGAAAAGATTTTTGCCAAGAGAAATAAACCACATTCAATTTCAAAATTTAATTACGTAATCCCTATTCAACATAAATAAAGAGTATTTGGAACTAGTATAGAGTGGGTCCTCCATTTGCTAGTTTCAGTGCTTGGATTCGATTTTTCATGGATTTGATCAAGTTATCAACAATCGTCTGAACCATATTTTGCCACTCCTTTAGCAATGTTCCTTTAAGGCTTTTGGTTGCACGCTCTCGAAGTATTCGGTCAAAGTGCTCCCAAATGTGCTCTATTGGATTCATGTCAGGATTTTGGTCTACCCATGGCAGTGACTTGATTCCTTGCGATTCCTTCCAGGCCTTTGCTACTTTGCTCGTATGACATGGTGCTCCATATAGACATTCTTGTGAATCTGATTGGTTTCAAATAGTGGGAGTAGTCCTTTCTCCAATATTTGACAGTATTTTGGACTATTCAACCGCTCATCAACAAGGATCAGCTCAGATTTCCCTCCAAACCAGACAGTGTTCCACACCATTATTCCAATCCCTCCATGTTTTACGGTCGCCTGCAGACATTCGGTGTTTCAAGTTTAATTCTGATTTCTTCAAAGATATTCGCAGAATTTACTTTCATCTGACCAAATTACAGACTGCCAAAATTCATAATCTTTGCCCTCGAATTCTCTCACCCAGTCCATATGAAGGCTCCTGTTAACCTCTGAAATCAAGGGCTTCTTTCTTGCAACTCTTCTTAGACTAGCTCTTTCAGAGTCTTCCTCACCTTATATGGCGACATTTCCGTGCTGTTGACGACATCAATGACGCTCTGACGACGGTTCCTGAAGACTTCTCTATTCAGTGTCCTTTTCGTTCGCTCAGAAACGATGTTTGGTCTTACTGAACGTTGTCCCACACGACAATAGTCTTCTTCAGCTTTTGAAACAATTATTAAACGTTTGATGATTAACCTGGAAAAATCTAGCAATTTCTCTATTTGACTTGCCACACTGATGCCATCCTATTATTTGCCCTTGTTGAAATTCACTAATTCCTTACTCCCCCGAACTTCCATTGCAAGATTTAAGTCAATAGATGAGAGTAGCTTGATACTGACACAATATTGTCTGAAAAAAGAAGAGATATTATTAAACAAGCCAAAATTGCTGTAATCAAGGATGGGTTAAAACTTATAGCAGACTGTAGTATAACCCCGTGTTTCTGAATTTAAAAACAGTGAGGAAATTACACCCCGTGTTTCTAAAGCTAGTATCAGGTAACAGATTACACCCTTGAGAATAATATGACCCAGTGTTTCTGAAGTTAACAAGAGGTAACATCTTAAACCCTTGAGTATAATACGACCCCGTGTTTCTCCAGCTAAAAACAGGGAATAAATTACATCCTTAAGTATAATACGACATTGTGCAGCCATCTCTATGTCATATTTACTTTTGAAAATTTCTGCCACATTATCCGTTAAAATCTCACTGTCGTATCCGCATAAATTATTGTAATATTTTGCAATTTAAAATTACAAATGTGCAGAAGTGACCCATTTATCTTCAAAAAGGCTGAGGTTGTGCACCTGCCAATGTCGTTGTCTCCATGATACAAATAAAAAACAGGACAAACTCATTCCGTTTTTTATAACATAAAATTGTTGATGGAATAGCCAGATGTGCTTCGTACGATGTTGATGTTATAATCTGGAAATAGTGTTAGTGTTCCTACCTTCGAAGACATATAAAGTCAGTGGTAGTGAACAAGAGAGCCAGAGGAAAACGACAAGGTGGGAGAGTGAATTTGCGGCTATTTGGACTTACGGATCTTTGAATTTGTGACAGTTTGCTACAAGTGTACACTATATAGAGATAAAATTATGCCGGGGTTGTTTACGTATCTATGTTGCTTTGTTTTATTTCTTCTCGAATCTTTTGAAGTTTTCAAAATGGATACGCCGTGTCAACAAACCGGGGAATATGAAACAACAATCTCTCAGCATGGGAATTATCGGCCTATTGTACGAGCGGACTTTTTAAAAGTACAATATTAAGGCTTTTGTTGTACCATTAATGTTATCAAAACATGACAGATCTTGTATATTCCCATTATTAATTTTTTTTTAATCAATTTCTTGAAGTTTCTCTCTTTGAGTAAAAAGACGTTCAATTGCGCTGATTTTCAAGGAACAAATACTGCCGACATATCAAATACCTTTTGTAAACAATTGTTATCAACACCTGCCTAATTTGCGTTTTATTATCTATTGTTCTGAGTGTATTTGCAAACTTGCTGTTTGAAATGAGTATTTTTTAAGCTGTGGAAATGTATCCGAAAACATGAGCATTACGCCGTTTTCCTAATTTTTAAAGTATATATATATATATATATATATATATATATATAATTGTTTATTTAAAAATTATAACATAAATATGTTATAAAATCACTACAAAAATAGCCATTTTGTTTCAATATATATATATATATATATATATATATATATCGTAAGGTTTCAGCCTTACGGTATTTTCAGGAGGCACGGTGGAGTAATGGACGGATAATGGATAGATTGAGGAATCAGAGAGCCGAGTTCGAATTCCAGGGGAATCCATTGCATTCACTTACGTGCTAATACATTTGGGAAAGGTGTGAATCCTCTTCTTCTCCCTCCAGATATGGGTAAATAGCAGGATAGACTGGGTTCTATAGCCTTGGATGGAAACTGGTCTAGGAGAAGGACAACTCTGAATTCAAAACCTATTGGTACGTAGTGCAACAAGACTCTGTATTCGGCTCTTCAAAAAGTGTGGATGGTTCTGCACAAAACCTTCACCATTATAATCAATTCTCATGTGCTAGCGTCGGACTCTCAGTTTTCTAGGAATTCATCTGCTTGGCCCTCATACGTCGAATTCGAGGGAGAGTCGAGTATATATATATATATATATATATATATATATATATATATATATATATATATATATATATATATATATTCACTTTTCTGGTACCAGATTGGATCGCTATTCGCTTTTAAAACCGCATCAATTGTTCTTGGCTCTTTTTCGGATCCACGCTGTTATTATGGCCTCCATCAATTCTTCTAGATTGATTAGCTTCACGTTCTGGATTCGAATCTTTATTTCCACCGCATTCCAAAGGTGCTCTATATGATTGAGATCTGGTGACTGTGGAGACAAATTTAATCCATTAAACAGCTTGCTTTTCCCCATGAACCAATCCTCCTCGAGTTGTACAACAGGAAGGATACATTGTCCAACAGGAAGTTGCCGTCAGAGTATTGATGCACTGTAGTCATCAAGTGAGGCACCTATCCAGCCAAAACATCGAGGTGGGATGTGGCATTTAAACGGCCTTCTATAGGTACAATGTATATCAAGAAAATACGCAAGCACCACCGTTGAGATAAGAAAAGATGGACTTTTTCGTATTGTTTATGCAAGACTTTGACTCTACATATGAAATATTGCAGCAAACATTGCAACTCGCCAGATCAGGCAACGTTTTTCAAGTCTTCTGCTATCCAATGCTTGCTATATTTTGTGAAGTTTCGTCTCGCTTTCTTGTCCTAATCTGATAGGAATGGCACCAGACATGGTCATCTGCTGATCCAAGGTTCGACCAGATGTGAATTCTGGGAAGCTTTTCTGCGTACCGCCCTTCTAAAGAATGGTTAATTTCCACCCGCAGAATTTCCGCTCCCTGGGACATTTTTTTACTGATTATTCTTTTATTGATTGGAAACAAAACAGATACTTAAACTTAGAATTAGAAAGCAACTGTTGAAACTTTGTAGCGCCCTCAGTGCCAGTCGATATGTTATTAAATGGAAAACTTCTGGCCTGTCAAAAAAAAAAATTGTTCCGTCATTTATTTTCCTGGTGATTATCAGCTAAGTGAAGAGGACTTTACAAGTGGCCTGGATAAAAAGGGTCACTGAAAAAAATAATTAAATTTTTAGTAGTAAGCAGCTGAGCTTGATATTTCTATGTAGCGGAACTCCAACAATACATACATACATATATATATATATATATATATATATATATATATATATATATATATATATATATATATATGTAAAGATCACTTTAATCCGATGAAGTCCTAAAGAACGAAACGCATCTAGCATATAAAAATTTATGTACCTTTTACCTATATATATATATATATATATATATATATATATATATATGATGAAAATGTGGAAAA